>JARQOD010000004.1:521221980-521268588 GCA_033576555.1 Oophaga sylvatica | reverse complement strand
CACAAGTGTTTAACCAACCAATGTATTTCAATGTGAAAAAAAAAGCTGTGCACATGCTGCGGAAAATTCCACACGGAATCCGCAGCGGTTTATTGGCCGCAGCATGTCAATTTTTTTGCTGATCCGCATGCGTTCTTACACCCATTCCATTAATGAAATCCGCAGGGCTAAAAATGCATGGCAATCCGCACAAAAAAAGCACAAAATCCGCAAAAAAAGCGTGGATTTTGACATGCATTTTCTGGCAAGAGATGCAGAATCTGCTCAGGAAATTCCTGAGCCAAATCCGCAACGTGTCAACATAGCCTTATACATTGCTGGGCTCTGTATATTAGGGGGCTATATTGGTTATGCATAAAAAATGTCTGATTACGTGCAAATTACCTGCAAAAGAGACGAGCCGGTGGATCGAAGGCAGGAGTAAAATCTGTAGCATCCCCAGCATCTGTATACAGCTTGGCTTCTGCTAGGAAGATAAGGAGGCAGTGAGAGGAGGAACGCTCATTATTGTGGTTGCTTTGGTAACGTACCTCACCTCAAGGCTACGGCGATAAATGGAAAAGAGAAAAAAAAACATTTTAAACATCTAGCAACAGCTAATAATGAATGTCTGAGTCTCACGACGACACCGAGGACCTGCACGCAGTTTCGCAATAATCACTCTTCTCCTGCAAACCCCAAACTTTCCCATAAATCATAACCATCCTCTAAATAACAAACAATACAAATCTGCCTCTAAACCACAGGATGTGCTATAGGACTTGATTATATAACTGAAAACCAAACAGCAGCTGGAATCTAAGTGGTTGCTATGGGTTACAGCTCTGGGTTTATGTGTGACAAAAAATAAATATCAGCTGGAATCTAATTGGTTGCTATGGGTTACCGCTCCAGGTTAATAGAGACAAGCCAAATAGCAGCTGGAATCTCATTGGTTGCTATGGGTTACAGGTATGGGTTTGTGGATGACAAAAACTAAATATCAGCTGGAATCTAATTGGTTGCTACGGGTTACAGCTCCAGGTTAAGAGCGACAGAAGACAATCAGCAGCTGGAATCTAATTGGTTGCTATGGGTTACAGCTCCAAGATTAATGGCAACAGAAGCCAAATAGCAGCTGGAATATAATTGGTTGCTAAGAGTTACAGCTCTGTATTTATGTCCAACAAAAAAAACAAATAGCAGCTGGAATCTAATTGGTTGCTATGAGTTACAGCTCCAGGTTAAGGGCGACAGAAGACAATTAGCAGCTGGAATCTAATTGGTTGCTATGGGTTACAGCTCCAAGATTAATGGCAACAGAAGCCAATAGCAGCTGGAATATAATTGGTTGCTAAGGGTACAGCTCTGTATTTATGTCCAACAAAAAAAAACAAATAGCAGCTGGAGTCTAATTGGTTGCTATGGGTTACAGCTCAGATTAATGGCAACAGAAGCCATATAGCAGCTGGAATATAATTGGTTGCTAAGGGTTACAGCTCTGTATTTATGTGCAACAAAAAAACAATAGCAGCTGGAATCTAATTGGTTGCTATGAGTTACAGCTGCAGTTTATGGGCGACAAAAACAAATAGCAGATGGAATGTAATTAATTGCTATGGGTTACAGCTCCAGGTTTAAAGTTGGCATAAGCCAAATAGCAGCTGGAATCTAATTGATTGCTATGGGTTATAGCTCCAAGTTAATGGCAAAAGCCAAATAGCAGCTGGAATATAATTGATTGCTATGGGTTATAGCTCCAAGATTAATGGCAACAGAAGCCAAATAGCAGCTGGAATATAATTGGTTGCTAAGGGTTACAGCTCTGTATTTATGTGCAACAAAAAAAAAAAACAGCCGCTGGAATCTAATTGGTTGCTATGGGTTACAGCTCCAGGTTTATGGGCGACAAAAACAAATAGCAGCTGGAATCTAATTGGTTGCTATGGTTACAGTTCTGAGATTATGAGCAACGGAGTCCTAATGGGCCCATCTCCATTATCAATATTTCTTCTTCGCCTTCCAAGAGCTATAACTTTTTTACATTTCGGTTGACAGGCTTGTTTTTTTTTTCTGGTACGAGCTCTAGATTTTATCTTTTCTTATGCCAGTTTCTTGGGGAGGCGAAGAAACCAAGAATAGCAATTCTGTCGTTTTGATTTTCTTTTTCTACTTTCACCGTAGGAGATAATTATCCTCGTATTTTATTAGCTCAGACAGTCACACATGCTGCGATACCAAACATGACATTTTTTATACACTGCTCAACATTGTAACACCAAGAAGGAAAAGTCGTGAATTATGGAAATCACAGGATGGAGAGACATGTCAGTGATATGCAAATGCTGAAAACATTAAAACAAAATTTTCAAAATGTCTTAGCTCATTCATCATTGAGAATGAACGCCACGTGCAGAAGTCCCGGCACTTACAGCCTCGGCTGCCATCAATGAGGTTATTAATGGTTGTCTGAGGAATATTCTGCCAGCTGATGTGCTTCATGGGAGACAAGTCTGGAAACGCTGCAGGCCATGGTAGCATAATTAAGCCACACAGGCTGCTCACAGTAGCACCAGCAACATGTGGCCAGGAACAGGGCAGGTTTCAGGTTTTCATGGGCCCCGGGCGATAGAGTCTCAGTGGCCCCTTTAACACATACCACGATTCATAATGCACAGATACAGCAGAGAAATATGGTATAGTACAATGAAAAATACTTCACTTCTTAAATTACATGAGTGATATCTATTGTAAATTCTACAATAGCTCAAAAACCGGACAGTATTATGGGCACCACATAGTGCGCCATACAGAATAATGAGCCCCATATATTGCTCTTACAGAATAATGAGCCCCAGATATTGCTCCATACAGAATAATGGACCCCATATAATGCTCAGTACAGTATAATCAGACACATATAATGCTCCATACAGTATAATGAGCCCATATAATGCTTCATACAGTATTATGGGCACCATATATTGCTCCATACAGAATCATGGACCCCATATTTTGCTCCACACAGAATAATAAGCCCTATATGTTGCTACATACAGAATAATGAGCCACATATATTGCTCCATGCAGAATAATGGACCCCATATAATGCTCCATACTGTTTAATGGGCCCCGTATATTGTTCCACAAAGAATGAGCCCCATGTATTTCTAAATACATAAAGGGACCCATATAATGTTCCACACAGTATATGATGGACTCCATATAATGCTCCAGTATATGATGGGCCCATATAATGATCCATATATAATTGGCCCCATATATGATGCTCCATTGTATAATGGGCCCCATATATGATGCTTCAGTGTATAATGGGCCTCATACCAGTGTATGATGGTCCCTATATATAATGCTCCAAACATAAAAAATAATATGAAATACTCACCTCTCCTTGCTGCTCTGCTCCGGACTCCTCAGCGTCGCCATCTTCCAGCTCTCTGCACTGTGACTGGTCAGGCAGAAGGTGCACAGACGTGACGTCATAGTGTCCTCTGACCTGAATGTCACAGTCAGAAGACGCTACAGTGGTGGAACGGGAGAGGTAAGTATCACAAATGACAGGGCCCTGAGCAAGCGGGGGGCCCACTCACGGGAGCCAGCACTGGCACAGACACCGGGCTCCCATAGTGTGCCGATGTCCCTGACGTCGAGTGGGCCCTCCAGCCTGCTCAGGGCCCCGGCACTTGCCCAGGTGCGCCGGGTGCTGACGCCGGCCCTGCCAGGAAATATTGTGTTGAAAAATTCACATTCCATTGTGGAGATGTATTTATGGAGTTGCCCACGTGGTCTCCAGACCAATCACCAGCTATCATTGCGACTAAGAGAAAGCGGGATTCATCCTTCATTGTCCCTGAAGAGGACTGAACTCCATTTCAGCTCCCATTTCCACCTTGCTCTCCACTATGATAGCCTTGGAGAGGAGGGGGCATGAGATCAATGGAGAACCTATAGTGAAACATCTAGATCATAGTCCAGTGTCACACAAACACCTTCTGATGGTTTCTGCAGACACTGTTCAACACCTTAGGTTTCACTTGCAGTATAGAATGAATCACTATGTGACAGTCTTCGAATATGACGAGACCTTGTGGTCAACACCATGAAAAGGCCTCTATGAGGGAACGTCACACAGGTACTACCCCTGGGATTAGATGCGGAGTAGTATAGTGTACTGTAGTTGGACGCTTGAAGTCTTCATTCCAGATTAATACTGTATCTCAGCATTACATTGATTTTCTCGTGGAAACAGTGGTTCAACCATTTTTCCAAAGTATCATAGGAGCCGTTTTTCAACACGACAACGCCAAACCGCATTTTGCTCATGCTACTGTGAACAGTCTGAGTGGCCTAAAAGTGCTACCATGGCCGAACTTGTCTTCCATTGAGCACATCTGGGACGTCATCGGTTGTCAATTGCAAAAGGAGCTGCCAGCAGAGGATGTTGATGTTTTGCTGCCCATATACATTCAGGAGAACATTCCTAATAACTTCAATGATAGCAGTAAAGGCTGTAAGTGCGGGGATTTCTGCATGTGGTGCTCATATTCCATACTGATTAAATCAAAATGTTTTGAAAATGTTTCAATTTTTTCATCACTTGCAAGTAATTTACGTGTCTATCCATTCTGTTATTTGCATAATTCCACGACTTTTCCTTCTTTGTGTTACAATTTTAATGGAAGGAGGATATAAACTTTTACATTATAAAAAATTATTTTTCTCTTTTCATTTTTTATTGGTTTCCCCAGGGAACTTGAATCTGTGATCACTTGAATGCTTGTATAATGCGCAGCAGTACTGTATTATCCCCTTAGCCGCAGGCGTTTTTAACTGCAACAGGATCATACCCCAATACTGTATTATTGCAATGTATTTTCAAATGACTGATCTCCTATGAAGCAAAGATGACTTCACAAGGCCTCCAGTTGCCATAATAATGCTGGTGCCATCTCGCAATCATGTTGTGGTGGTGTAGAGGGGTCGATGGGCATCAGGAGGGACCCCTTCCAGTATTTCCAAACTCTTAAATTCCACTGTCATGATTGACAGAGGTATTTAGGAGGTTAAAAAGCTCCATTCTCCACAGTTAGATTTGTGTGCAGACTGAATATTACCTTAAGTGGGGCCCCCAATCCTGAAATATTATACCAACAACACTGTTAGGCCCCCTTCACATGGCCATATAAAACACGTACGTGTTACACCGATATCGGGGTCACCAGTGTTTTCAATCAGTGTGTCGTCCATGTGCCATCCGTGTTTTTCCGGTATGGATACTGGAAATGAAATTACAAAACTTCTCATATACTTTCCATGTTAAACACGGACGGCACATGTACGGCTCATGGACGGCACCAGTGCTGTAACTACAAAGTTATGGGCCTCTGTGTGAACTTTCAAAATGGCCCCCCCCATGCCAAAATCTTTTCCACCCAAATTCACATATAAGAAGAAGTATAATGCACCCCCATAGTCCTCCATATAATATAATGCACCTCCATAGTATTTTATATAATGTACTGCACAGTTCATAGTCATCCATGTAGTATAATCAAATGCACCTTCATAGTCATCCATAAAGTATAATGCACCCCCATAGTACTTCATAGTAGTAAAATGCACCTCATAGTCCTCCTATAAAGTATTATGCACTCATAGTCATATACAGTATAATGCAGCAGCCCCATGGGAGTATAAAATGCAGCAGCCCCATAGCAGTATAAAATGCAGCAGCCCCATAGCAGTATAAAATGCAGCAGCCTCATAACAGTATAAAATGCAGCAGCCCCATAGCAGTATAAAATGCAGCAGCCCTATAGCAGTATAAAATGCAGCAGCCTCATAACAGTATAAAATGCAGCAGCCCCATAGCAGTATAAAATGCAGCAGCCCTATAGCAGTATAAAAATGCAGCAGCCTCATAACAGTATAAAATGCAGCAGCCCCATAGCAGTATAAAATGCAGCAGCCCTATAGCAGTATAAAATACAGCAGCCTCATAACAGTATAAAATGCAGCAGCCCCATAGCAGTATAAAATGCAGCAGCCCCATGACAGTATAAAATGCAGCAGCCCCATAGCAGTATAAAATGTAGCAGCCCTATAGCAGTATAAAATGCAGCAGCCTCATAACAGTATAAAATGCAGCAGCCCCATAGCAGTATAAAATGCAGCAGCTCTATATCACTATAAAATGCAGCAGCCCCATAGCAGTATAAAATGCAGCAGCGCCATAGCAGTATAAAATGCAGCAGCCCTATAGCAGTATAAAATGAAGCACCCATAGCAGTATAAAATGCAGCAGCCTCATAACAGTATAAAATGCAGCAGCCCCATAGCAGTATAAAATGCAGCAGCCCCATAGCAGTATAAAATGCAGCAGCCTCATAACAGTATAAAATGCAGCAGCCCTATAGCAGTATAAAATACAGCAGCTCTATATCACTATAAAATGCAGCAGCCCCATAGCAGTATAAAATGCAGCAGCCCCATAGCAGTATAAAATGCAGCAGCCTCATAACAGTATAAAATGCAGCAGCCCCATAGCAGTATAAAATGCAGCAGGCCCATAGCAGTATAAAATGCAGCAGCCCCATAGCAGTATAAAATGCAGCAGCCCCATAGCAGTATAAAATGCAGCAACCCCATAACAGTATAAAATGCAGCAGCCCCATAGCAGTATAAAATGCAGCAACCCATAACAGTATAAAATGCAGCAGCCCCATAACAGTATAAAATGCAGCAGCCCCATAGCAGTATAAAATGCAGCAGCCCTATAGCAGTATAAATGCAGCAGCCTCATAACAGTATAAAATGCAGCAGCCCCATAGCAGTATAAAATGCAGCAGCCCCATAGCAGTATAAAATGCAGCAACCCCATAACAGTATAAAATGCAGCAGCCCCATAGCAGTATAAAATGCAGCAACCCCATAACAGTATAAAATGCAGCAGCCCTATAACAGTATAAAATGCAGCAGCGCCATAACAGTATAAAATGCAGCAGCCCTATAGCAGTATAAAATGCAGCAGCCCTATAGCAGTATAAAATGCAGCAGCCCTATAACAGTATAAAAAGCAGCAACCCCATAACAGTATAAAATGCAGCAACCCCATAGCTGTTATGTTTCGGTAGCTGAGGAGTGCAGGCAAAAAAGGCAATTCACCAGAGCAGTTGAAATCTATGAGATTGCAGTACCCTGACTAACCACCACAACTAGAGGCAGCCGTGGAGCGTTCCTACGTTGGTCCTAGACGCCTCGTCACAGCCTGAGAAACTAACTACACCTAAAGATAGAAATAGGAAAGCTATCTGCCCCGGAGCAGAACCCCAAAGATAATAGAAAGCCCCCAAACATGTAATGGCGGTTAGACAAGATGGAAATACTGACACAGAAAGAAAATAGTATGAGCAAACGCTGGGGCCCAAACTAACTAAATAGAAAAGGACAGGAAGGGTACTTACTGCAATCCCAGAAAACCCTGAAAAGCACCAACTCTACTAATTTCAAAATCACCTTGAGATCACACGACCTCTACCACCTAAATTAGTTCTCTGGTGTAACAAAATCAAAACAGCAGCCACTGAAAAAACTGGAAAAAGCAAAAGCACAAACATCAGTGGCTGAACTAAACTGAGAGGGCAAAAGCCCCCGGAGGGGACCCTGAAGGCCCCCACAGAAGTGCAGGACAAAATGCAAAAATATAGCACAAAAAACAAAAAGAAGAAAATGTCTTATCTGTTAGCAGGAGATGCAGACACGACACAGCAGGCTACAAGGGAAACAGGAATGAAGGATTCAGACCAGAACAATTGATCACCGGCAACCCTGATGGTAAGGTGACTCCCTTATATAAGACCAGTCAGTAACACCTGATTCCCAGTCCTCACAATCTTCACTGGACAGACCAGCACCGCTTGTAACCACCAGAAGAAGCCTCTGCTCAGAACTCATCTCCAACCCATTCACAACAGTACCCCCCCTTGAGGAGGGGTCACCGAACCCTCATTTGAGCAACCAGGTCGGTCAGGATGAGTTCTATGATACGCACGGATAAGTCTCCTAGCATGGATGTCCGAAGCAAACACCCAAGAATTGTCTTCCTGACCATAACCTCTCCATTTAACCAAATACTGGAGTTTCCGTCTAGAAAAACGAGAATCTAATATTTTCTCAACCACATACTCCAGATTGCCCTCAACCAAAACAGGGTCAGGAGGCACAGCAGCAGGAACCACTGGCTCAACAAACCTCTTCAACAAGGACTTGTGGAACACGTTATGGATCTTAAATGTCCCTGGAAGAAGCAAACGAAAAGAAACAGGATTAATAATCTCCATGATCTTATAAGGTCCAATGAACCTAGGCTTAAATTTAGGAGATGCTACTCTCATAGGAATATTCTTTGAGGACAACCAGACCAAGTCCCCCACTTTAAACCGATGACCATCAGTCCTATGCCGGTTAGCAAACCGCTGGGCCTTCTCCTGAGAGAGGGACAACCTCTCCACTACCTGGTCCCAAATCTGCTGCATACGCTCCACAACAGAGTCAACACCTGGACAAACAGAAGCCTCTGTCTGTCCTGAAGAAAATCGAGGGTGAAACCCAGAATTACAGAAAAACGGAGACATCAAAGTGGCAGAGCTAGCCCTATTATTAAGAGCAAACTCAGCCAAAGGCAAAAAAGAGACCCAGTCATTCTGATCAGCAGACACAAAGCATCTTAGATAAGTCTCCAATGTCTGGTTTGTTCTCTCAGTTTGACCATTGGTCTCAGGATGAAATGCCGAGGAGAAAGACAATTGAACACCCAGTTTAGAACAAAAAGTCCTCCAAAATCTGGAAACAAACTGGACTCCTCTGTCAGACACAATGTTCTCAGGAATGCCGTGTAAACGAACCACGTGCTGAAGGAACAACGGCACCAATTCAGAGGAGGAAGGCAACTTAGGTAATGGCACAAGATGTATCATTTTGGAAAACCTATCACAAATTACCCAGATGGTGGTCATTCTCTGAGAAACAGGAAGGTCGGAAATGAAATCCATAGAGATATGGGTCCATGGTCTCTTAGGCACAGGCAATGGCATCAACAAACCACTAGAGCGAGAGCAAGGCTTGGAGCGAGAGCAAGTTCCGCAGGACTGCACAAATTCCCTGACATCACGAGACAAGGTAGGCCACCAAAAGGACCGACTAACCAAGTCTCTGGTACCAAAAATTCCGGGATGCCCAGCCAATGCGGAACAATGAATCTCAGACATCACACTCTTCTTCCACTGGTCCGGGACAAACAATTTTCCAACAGGGCAGCACTCGGGCCTATCCTCCTGACACCCCTCCAGAGCAAGTCTCAAATTGGGCGAGATGGCGGAAAGAACTACACCCTTTTTCAAAATAACAGAAGGATCAGATAACTCAGGAGAGTCCGCAAGGAAACTCCTCGAGAGGGCATCCGCCTTAACATTCTTAGTGCCAGGAAGAAAGGAAACCACAAAATTAAAACGTGTGAAAAACAAGGCCCACCTGGCCTGTCTAGGATTGAGTCGCTCAGTAGAGAAAATTTTCGAGAGAAAAAGGCACAAGGGTTACTTTTAGAGGTCTCTGGATTTTTTGGGACAAAACGGCACCTGCCCCAATTTCAGAGGCATCAACCTCCACCTGAAATGGCAGAGAAACATCAGGCTGCCGTAGAACAGGAGCAGAAGTGAATCTCTGCTTAAGTTCCTGAAATGCAGAGACTGCCTCAGGAGGCCAATTCACCACATCAGAACCCTTTCTGTTCAAATCAGTTAATGGTTTAACAATAACCGAGAAATTACCAATAAATTTACGATAAAAATTGGCAAAACCCAAAAATCTCTGAAGAGCCTTTAATGAAGTAGGTTGGACCCAATCACAGATGGCCTGAACCTTGACCGGGTCCATCTCAACAACAGATGGGGACAAAATGAATCTCAGAAATTAGATCCTCTGTACGCCAAAAAGACACTTTGATCCCTTCACATACAGAGCATTCTCTCTCAAAATCTGGAACACAGTTCGAACATGTTTCACATGAGAGTCCCAGTCATTAGAAAAAATCAAGATATCATCCAAATAAACAATCAGAAATTTGTCCACAAAATCCCTGAAAATGTCATTCATGAAGGACTGGAAGACGGAAGGAGCATTAGTGAGCCCAAAGGGCATCACTAGGTACTCAAAATGCCCTTCAGGGGTATTGAATGCCGTCTTCCATTCATCCCCGTGCTTAATGCGAATAAGGTTATACGCCCCCCTGAGGTCAAGCTTGGTAAACCAAGTAGCGTTTTTCACCCTGGAAAACAGGTCAGAAATCAAGGGTAACGGGTATTGATATTTCACAGTAATATTGTTCAAGAGACGATAATCAATACACGGCCTTAATGAACCATCCTTTTTGGCCACAAAGAAAAAACCGGCACCTAAGGGTGAAGAGGATGGTCTGATATGACCCTTCTCCAATGATTCCTTGATATAAGACCGCATAGCGTCATGTTCAGGTACAGACAAGTTAAAAAGGCGACCTTTAGGAATTTACTACCCGGCACTAATTCAATAGCGCAGTCATAGCTCCTATGGGAGGCAAGGATGTAGATTTACTTTCGCTAAACACATCAGAAAAATCAATCAAAAAGTCAGGAACATCCTGAGCCTGGGGGGAGGCAGAAAAAACAGGAGTGTTGGTATTAACACATTGGCAGCCCCAACTGGTTACAGACACAGATTTCCAATCCAAAACAGGATTATGAGACTGTAACCAAGGGAAACCCAGCACGATAATGTCATGCAGATTATACAGAACCAAAAATTTGCAGCACTCCTGGTGATCAGGTTCAACCCTCATTATCACCTGAGTAGAAAACTGGGGTTTATTCTCAGCCAAAGGGGTAGAATCGATCCCCAGTAGGGGAATAGACTTCTGTAGGGGTATCAAGGGAAACCCACAACGTTTAGCAAAATCATAATCCATCAGGTTAATAGCTGCTCCAGAATCAATGAAAGCCTGAGCAGAAAATGAGGACAGAGAGCACATCAGAGTGACAGTTAATAAAAACTTAGTCTGAACACTACCCAAGACAACTGAGCGTGCAAAACGTCTTCCCCGCTTAGGGCAGACTGAAATAGCATGAGAGGCATCACCACAGTAGAAACATAACCCATTGCACTTTCGAAACTCATGACGCTGTGCCCCAGACACCACTCTATCACACTGCATGGGTTCAGAAGCTGGTTCACAAGGCAACACTATTCCACGCATATGTATCGACCCGCCACCACAATTGTGGGTTACCAGGGCAATGGGGTACTCAGAGCCGAGCCCATGGAAGTCTATGGGGTTTGTCACAGGTAGCGGTGGCTCGGTCTGTGGCCCTGGCGGTCTGGCGTATGTTGGGGGAATATTTACAGGGGATATATATATACAGTTCGTGACGCCACCTGTAGTTTCTGGTAATTTGTACCAGCGCTGCTGTAGATCTCTGAGGGGATGGTGAAGCAGCTAGATGTCGGGTCCCCTACAGGTGGACTCTTCCCTCAGGTCGGTAGTTAAAGCAGGGTTGTGCAGGCATGCAAGTAAATAACTCAGTCTCACACGGTCAGCGTCTTTCCATACCTTTACTTGTAAGTTGGTAAGGCAGTTCCCAGGGAGGCTGATGGGTTGATGGAGGATGAGCTTTGAGGCAACGGTTAAGCAAGTTAGGGGCCTCCTTTACTGTCCAATGATGATGAGTGCAACCAGCCTGAAGCGTAGTTCCCTCTATAATTCCAGCTATTCCAAAGCTGTTCTGCCCGGTCAGTTTTGTGGTCGGAGCCTTCCTGTGGGAGAGCTGAATTCCTATCTTGTCCTGCAGAAACTCAAGGTCCTCACTTCCCCTGACCCCAGTTACGTACTAACTCTTCAGGGCTGCTTGCCACGACCTAAGGTCCGGTAAGTCTCTGGTTTTCTTACCACTAAGCTTGAAGCTATAGTGATCCTTCGGTCCCCAGTGACCGGTTACAATGTGCAGGTATTCTTTACCTATGGCACTTCTCTGTTCTCTTCCACTTTGCCCTTCGATTTGCTCACACTCTTAATAGATATCTCAGTCTGTCTTCCAGTGGGGCACAGCTCTGACTAGGCTGAGGTGAACTAGGCCACCTGTACTAGCCTCCACTTTCTGAACTGCTAACAGGCTCAGACTGAACACGTCTGCTCTGTCCAAGGACAGGAATCTGACTGAATGAATCACTCCCCTCCACACCCCTGCTGGGTGTGTCCGAAGTGTACGTGATGTCATGAAGAGCCCTTAACTGTTACCTCTCCACTCATCCTCCTGGTATTGTGTACCAGGGCTACACATTCCCCCATGGTAAACGACAGCACTCCCGGCTGTAAAATACAAAGAGACATTTTGTTTATGCATTAAAACATCAACATTAAACATTAATTCGTCCCATCCGGGAGGTAAGGATGTCTTGAACGTTGCAAAACAAAAACATTAGATATAGAAAAGTACAAATATTAAGGCATCAAAACATTCAATAAATATACAGTATTCTTGTGAAGGACCCGCACCAAACCTTCAACGTGGGTCCTGGGTGGGCTGCAGGACATCCGAATGCAGACCTCACTCAGTGCCACACCACACGGGTTTTCTGTTCAGAGGTAAGTCAAGGCTTCGTATGAAACCATTAAAAGGCACCTTAGTGCAACTATTTACAAGATACAGTTTTTGGGCTGGCTCAGTCCTCAGCCTCTGAGTCCATTATAAGACATAATAGGGAAAAACACATATATATATAGACTTTTTACAATATTCACATTAATTTGTTATAATCACTGCTGATATCTAATGGGTAACTTCCCTTTGGTGGTTCGCTCTGATCTACGTGGTGTAGTTTCAGGTATATCAAGTTGCGATCTGTCTGCACTGCGTAACGGCAAACTATAGAACTGCCTCAATCTTTCTATGGATCTGGCAAGCGTACTGATGGCTGGGCAGTGTGAGTCAGCTTCACCAGGGGATCCCATAGTATGGGGCGCTGCTTCTGATGATCCTTCTTGAGGTTCCATAGGTTGAGGTGTTGCTGGGATGGGTAACTCCTGAGCGGGCTCAACTGGCACCACGGGCACAACTGGAGGTAGAACTTCCTCTTGTGGCTGATAAAACTGCAACACTGGAATTATCACAGCATCTCCCAGTCGGGGCCAATCCGCAGGAAAATCTCCCAGATCCGTGTGTATGACCTCTTCCTTTCTTTCTCCTTGATTGATGACAGGGTTCTTTTCACAACGCTTTAAGGGTTCTGGACACAATTTCAAATGGTCTCTGGACACAGTGGTTGTTGTTCTTCCTCCGTCCTTACTGACGACACAAACTTTTCTGTTGTCATATTTAGAATCTTGTATGACGTAGGGTTCTTGCTCCCACTGGTTATCCAATTTGTGCATCTTCCTTTTCCTTTTTAATACTATCTCTCCAGGCATCAAAGGCTTGGCAGGAGCATTTCTGTTGTAAACATCTTCCTGTTTTCCCCGTGCCTTGTTGAGACTTTCCTCCACGCAGACTTGCACTCTTCTGTATTGCTCTTGCCGATTGATGTCCCAGTTTTCAACGGCGTCGTCTGCCTCCGGTTCTACCACTCCAAGTTCTAGATCCATTGGTAGTCTTCCGGGCCTTGCTCTCATAAGATAAGCTGGAGTGCAGTTAGTTGAACTTACAGGTATATGGTTATACAAATCAACCAAATCAGGTAGTAAATCCGGCCATCGATTCCTGTCTTCCAACGGTATGGATCTCAACAAGTCAAGGACAATATGGTTCATTTTTTCGCAAAGACCGTTGGTTTGAGGGTGATATGGTGTTGTTCTAATTTTCTTGCACCCGTACATGTGACAGAATTCCTTGAATAAATCGGCTTCGAAAGCAGGTCCCTGATCGGTTAATACTTGCTCCGGATACCCATGCGGTCTGCAGAAGCTTGCTTGAAAGGTTTTCGCTGCCGTCACTGCGGTCTGGTCCTTAACTGGAACAACCACCAGAAATCTGGAGTAATGGTCCACCATGGTCAAGGCGTATGAGTATCCAGATCTACTTGGCGACAGTTTGACGTGGTCCAGGGCCACAATCTCCAGGGGACGAGTCGTCCGGATAGGTTGCAGGGGTGCCTTCTGACTACCGTAGTCCTTTCTTCTGAGACCACAGGGTCCACAGTTCCGACACCACCTCTCGATGGAGCTGCGCATCCCTACCCAGTAGAACCGGCATCTCAACAGGGTCTCCAGCTTTCTCCAGCCAAAATGTCCTGCTTGATCGTGGTACGCTTCCAACACCATTGGGACGTCTGCCTTGGGGACCACTATTTGCCAGACCATCTCATGGGTTCTGGGGTTGACGTATCTCCTGCACAACTTCTCACGGTATAGGAACAACCTGCTTTTCTCGTTCCACAGGAGCTTTGCTGACATAGGTGCATCCTTTTCCAAGGAGGAACCTTCCTGTTTTAACAACTCCTTGATGCGGCTGACCACTGGATCACTGTCCTGAGTCTCTTTCCAGCTGTGATGGGGTAAAGGATTTAATGTTGCACCATACTGCTTTCTGTTGACTCGATGCTCATGGACTACCCCATTTCGATGGAACGCAGGTAGCTCAATTTCTTCCAGGTCGTCCGATTCTTTCTTCCGTGTCAGAGTCATGCGGCATTCGGGACAACGCATCAGCATTAGCATTCTTTCGACCTGCCCGGTACTTGATAGTAAACTGGTAATTGGACAACCGAGCCATCCATCGCTGCTCCATGGCACCCAGCTTGGCAGTCTCCAGGTGCGTTAAGGGGTTGTTATCTGTAAACGCAGTGAACTGATTGGAGGCTAGATAGTGCTTAAATCTTTCAGTAATGGCCCAGACCAGCGCCAGAAACTCCAGCTTGAAGCTGCTATAATTTTCCGGATTCCTCTCAGTTGGCCTGAGTTTTCTGCTGGCATATGCAATGACTTTTTCTTGGCCATTCTGCTTCTGACTGAGAACTGCTCCCAAACCTTCATTACTGGCGTCGGTGTACAACAGGAACGGTTGGCTGTAATCAGGATAGGCCAAGATCTCATCACCTGTAAGGATCTCTTTCATCTTTTGGAATGCTTCAGCCTGTTCTTTCCCCCAGTTAAAGGGAGGGTTTCTGCTCTTTAGGGATTGTCCTACTAGGAGGTCCTGTAAAGGAGCTGCCTTCTTCGTGTAATCTTTCACGAACCTTCTGTAGTAACCCGTTAGTCCCAGGAACTGTCGCACTTCCTTAAGGTTCTTCGGCTCCGGCCACTTCTGGATGGCAGTGACTTTCTCTGGGTCTGGCGCTACTCCTTCCGAACTGACGATGTGCCCCAAGTATTGTACCTTCTGTTTGAGTAGATGGCATTTTGAGGGTTTCAACTTCATCCCGTACCTGGACAGGGACTCGAACACTTCTGCCAGGTGCTTCAGATGGTCCTCATATGTCTTGGAATACACGATAACGTTGTCTAGGTATAGCAGCACGGTTTCAAAATTGAGATGTCCCAGACAGTTTTCCATCACTCTCTGAAATGTTCCTGGGGCACTACTGAGCCCAAACGGCATTCTGTCGAACTCACAGAGCCCCATTGGGGTGGTGAAAGCTGTTTTCTCACGATCCTCCTCAGCCACAGCCACTTGCCAGTAACCACTAGTCAGATCGAGGGTAGAAAAGTAGTTAGCCGTTTTCAGAGCAGCTAATGATTCCTCTATACGTGGTAGCGGGTATGCATCCTTGTGTGTTATGCGGTTCACCTGCCTGTAATCCACACACATTCTCATACTACCATCTTTCTTTTTAACCAGAACTAGAGGGGCTGCCCAGGGGCTACAACTATCCCTTATCACCCCGGCTTTCTTCATATCATTCAACATTTCTTTAGCCTTCTGATAATGAGCTGGAGGTATAGGCCTGTACCGCTCTTTGATGGGAGGATGACTGCCTGTAGGGATATGATGTTGGACTCCCTTAATTACCCCAAAATCAAGTGGGTGCTTGCTAAACACTTGGGCATACTCTTGCACCACCCGCAATACCCCTTGCTTCTGGTGAGCGGGAGTGGTGTCCGTCCCAACATGGAGCTGCTGACACCATTCCGCCACCTGAGTTGCTGGGTCATTGTCCTCCGCTATTTGACAGGAGTCTAAGGACTCAGCCGGGAGAATAGAATTATTATCAACAGCATGTAGTTTAGCAATGGTTGCATAACGGGGTAAGTTTACCTCATCATCTCCCCAATTGAGAAGCCGTACCGGTACTCTTCCATTCACCACCTCTACTACTCCTCTAGCAGTCATAAGTGTAGGTCTATGTTCTGAATGGTGGGGTTCTACTACAGCTTGGTAATTCTGTCCTCTCAGACCTATGGCTGCCCTGCACCAGAATAATCATTTCACTCATTGGGGGTATCACAATAGGATCCGAGTCAGTGACCCGTACATTACCAATTTCGCCGTCTGTAAGCTTCGCTTGCTGCTGACACACCAGGGCCCGGATCTCTCTTTGGATTACTCCTCTCTGCCTTGGTCGGGCGATCTCAGCGAGCTGTTGGAGTAAGAACACAACTTCTCCCAAACAATTACCGATAATGTTAGTACCCAAAATTATATTTAGACCGTTCTCCTCATTTACAGTCTTTACTACCAGAAGCCCCTGGTCTTTCAATTCCTCTCTGCCCACTTTTACATCTACACATTTTGTCCCGAGTACTTCTACAGGAAGACCATTAGAAGCATACACGGTAAAGTCAAGGCTCGGAGGTTTAAGACTGTCCATTGACCAGTATTTGGTATATAGGGCATCAGGTATTAGGGTCACCTGCGACCCAGTGTCTAACAATGCCGGAACAGCAATACCATCTAGAATAATAGACAGGTAGGGTCGCCCGCCCACATACCTGCGGTTCCAGTCTAGGGGGCCTGACGGGTATTCTCCTGGGTGTTGGCCCTTGGACCCAGGTTCTGCCCGTTTAAAGGACACTGTGGAGACAGATGACCTTTCCGGTTGCAGCGATAACAGATGATCTCTCGACGAGGAGGGTGTTGATCAGAGGTCGCTCCTGGGGGTGGCGACGTCTTCTTTCTTCTCCGGTGCATCCACGGGACGTCTTCTGGGCAGTCAGCTAACAAGATCTTCCCTTCCTCCTCTTTCCGCAGCTGTAGGGCACTCATCACAGCGGCCAGATTTTTAGTCAGCTGGCGCACCTCTGAGCGCAGACAGTCCAATTCACTAGGAGGTGTCATCTGCGCTTTGGCTTCGGCCACTAACGGGGAACAGGGGGTTACTGCCGGTTCCAGAGTGACTTCACCCTGATGATGTTGGGTGGCCACCTCAGGTTTGCCCAGGGGCCGCAGCCCTTTTATTGCCATGTCCTTTAGGGCATCAAAGGTAGCATCCGGATGATCTAAGGACCACCAATTTACAGTTCTGCGTTCCTCTTGGGATCTCAATCCCTGTATAAATTGTTCTTTCAGCATTTTATTCTCATCGATAGCATTTAAATTGTTAATCTGCTTGAGGGCTCTCAGGGCTCCTTGTAGTCGGCAAGCGTAGTCCCGGATGCTGTCACCTGGCTGTTGTGAACAGTGATAGAAGGCCATCCGGAGATCCGTTTCTGTGCGGTCTTCAAATATGGCATGTAGCTTAAGGAAGATCGCAGGTACCGACTCCTGATCAACGGTATCCCAAGTCTCCACTTCCCTCTCAGCAGCACCAGTTAGCTGCCCTATTAGCACAGCAGCTTTTTGTCTCTCAGGCATGGAGTACATTTCTAGGATGCTGCATAACTTCCGCTTGAAGCCTGCTAATGTGCCTGGCTCACCGCTGTACTGGGGAAGCCATTTCGCCCCAGGCATATATGGGAGCGTTAGTGGCATGATCGGGACTACCGGACTGGGTGCAGGGCCTGCGCCCCCATCTGGCGCTACAATACCAAGCGGTGGCGGGATTGGGGCCTCCGGCCGGGGCCGCACTGTCAGCCGGTTGTTGTGACATCTTAGCGCCCCCTTGGTTAAACGGAGCCTACCGGTTTCAGACGCTGCTATTTCACAGGCACCGCAGTGGGAACAGGACCTTCGTCGCAGGCGCTCTGATGTCAGAGCGTTCACTTCCTGTTGCAGGACCTGCCGATGAGTCAGAGCCGGGGGCGTGTCCAAGACTCTGCGCGCTCTTTCAGGTACGCCCACCTTCTTCTCCAGCGCCTTAGGGCGCGAATCTGGCGGCAAATATGGCGGTATTTGGCGCCAAACAACAGCAACAGTCTTTTTCGCCAAAACACTCCACAGGCACACAGGGCTCGCAATGCTGCAAGTTTCGTATCCTGTTCGTGACGCCAATTTGTATCGACCCGCCACCACAATTGTGGGTTACCAGGGCAATGGGGTACTCAGAGCCGAGCCCATGGAAGTCTATGGGGTTTGTCACAGGTAGCGGTGGCTCGGTCTGTGGTCCTGGCGGTCTGGCGTATGTTGGGGGAATATTTACAGGGGATATATATATACAGTTCGTGACGCCACCTGTAGTTTCTGGTAATTTGTACCAGCGCTGCTGTAGATCTCTGAGGGGATGGTGAAGCAGCTAGATGTCGGGTCCCCTACAGGTGGGACTCTTCCCTCAGGTCGGTAGTTAAAGCAGGGTTGTGCAGGCATGCAAGTAAATAACTCAGTCTCACACGGTCAGCGTCTTTCCATACCTTTACTTGTAAGTTGGTAAGGCAGTTTCCAGGGAGGCTGATGGGGTTGATGGAGGATGAGCTTTGAGGCAACGGTTAAGCAAGTTAGGGGCCTCCTTTACTGTCCAATGATGATGAGTGCAACCAGCCTGAAGCGTAGTTCCCTCTATAATTCCAGCTATTCCAAAGCTGTTCTGCCCGGTCAGTTTTGTGGTCGGAGCCTTCCTGTGGGAGAGCTGAATTCCTATCTTGTCCTGCAGAAACTCAAGGTCCTCACTTCCCCTGACCCCAGTTACGTACTAACTCTTCAGGGCTGCTTGCCACGACCTAAGGTCCGGTAAGTCTCTGGTTTCTTACCACTAAGCTTGAAGCTATAGTGATCCTTCGGTCCCCAGTGACCGGTTACAATGTGCAGGTATTCTTTACCTATGGCACTTCTCTGTTCTCTTCCACTTTGCCCTTCGATTTGCTCACACTCTTAATAGATATCTCAGTCTGTCTTCCAGTGGGGCACAGCTCTGACTAGGCTGAGGTGAACTAGGCCACCTGTACTAGCCTCCACTTTCTGAACTGCTAACAGGCTCAGACTGAACACGTCTGCTCTGTCCAAGGACAGGAATCTGACTGAATGAATCACTCCCCTCCACACCCCTGCTGGGTGTGTCCGAAGTGTACGTGATGTCATGAAGAGCCCTTAACTGTTACCTCTCCACTCATCCTCCTGGTATTGTGTACCAGGGCTACACACATACTTCTCCGCTCACGCAAACGTCTGTCAATTTGAATCGCTAATGACATAGAATCATTGAGACCAGAGGGGACAGGGAATCCCACCATAACATCCTTTACGTTATCTGACAGACCCTTCCGGAAAAGGGCTGCCAAAGCGTCGTCATTCCATTTGGTCAGGACTGCCCACCTACGGAATCTCTGACAGTATAACTCAGCGTCATAAGGCCCCTGATTTAATGCCAACAAAGTTTTTTCAGCTTGATCAGTGACAGGCTCATCGTACAATAACCCCAAAGCCTGAAAAAATGCATCAACATCACTCAAAACAGGATCCCCAGGTGTCAGGGAAAAAGCCCAATCCTGAGGATCGCCGCACAGGAGAGAGATGATAATTTGAACCTGCTGCGCTGCGTTCCCTGAGGACTTAGATTTTAAGGCAAAAAACAATTTACAATTATTTTTGAAATTCTGAAACTTAGCTCGATCCCCTAAAAACAAATCTGGCATGGGAATCCTAGGTTCCACAACAGGCAACCCAGCAAGATAGATAGCAATACTCCGAACCTCAGCGGCAAGCTGATCCACACGGCCAGACAACTGTGCAAACTCCATTGAGAGAAAAGATCCTCCCCAGCACCCAGAGATACAGAGGGGAAAAAAAAAAAAAAACACAAACAGAAAAATATCTCTGACAACTCTGACAACCTTTTTTCTTTCACAATATTTTTTCCCTTCTGTGAGTACCATACAATTTTAAATTTTTGGCCGGTGATACTGTTACGTTTCGGTAGCTGAGGAGTGCAGGTAAAAAAGGAAATACACCAGAGCAGTTGGAATCTATGAGATTGCAGTACCCTGACTAACCACCACAACTAGAGGCAGCCGTGGAGCGTTCCTACGTTGGTCCTAGACGCCTCGTCACAGCCTGAGAAACTAACTACACCTAAAGATAGAAATAGGAAAGCTATCTGCCCCGGAGCAGAACCCCAAAGATAATAGAAAGCCCCCAAACATGTAATGGCGGTTAGACAAGAGGAAATACTGACACAGAAAGAAAATAGTATGAGCAAACGCTGGGGCCCAAACTAACTAAATAGAAAAGGATAGGAAGGGTACTTACTGCTGTGTAGCCCAGCTACGCAGGCACACATAAAAGTCCAGGAGAGTGCACTAGAAGGTAACAGCAACGCTTGATATGCCTTCACTGTCACTCACACTTTCAGACACGCCTATCTGAGATATAAGGGGAGTGACACGTGGCAGGGGTGATTTAAGGGTATGCCACACTGAACAATATCGCTAACGGGATCGCTAAAAAACGTAACTATTTAGCGATCCCGTTAGCGATGTTGTTCAGTGCGGCAGCTGCCAGCGACAAGCTTCCTGCTGTGATCTCGCTCGTCGCTGGAATCGTTCCGGACCCTATTTTCTCGTCGGCGCTCCCGCTGGGTAAGTATATATCGCGTGTGGCACCTTTTCTTAGCGATTTAGCAGTACTTTTGTACCGCTAAAGTCGTTAAGAAGATCGCTAACGGCGATAGCGTCGTTAACTATATCGCTAAATGTGGCCGCACTTAGCGATATAGAAACAATCCCGCTAGCGATCGCATTAGTATGCGTCGTTATCGTGATCGCTAGCGGGATTGTTTAGTGTGGCAGTACCTTTACTGCCACACTAAACAATCCCGCTAGCGATCACGATAACGACGCATACTAATGCGATCGCTAGCGGGATTGTTTCTATATCGCTAAAGTGCGGCCACATTTAGCGATATAGTTAACGACGCTATCGCCGTTAGCGATCTTCTTAACGACTTTAGCGGTACAAAAGTACCGCTAAATCGCTAAGAAAAGGTGCCACACTAGCGATATATACTTACCCAGCGGGAGCGCCGACGAGAAAATAGGGTCCGGAACGATTCCAGCGACGAGCGAGATCACAGCAGGAAGCTCGTCGCTGGCAGATGCTGCACTGAACAACATCGCTAACGGGATCGCTAAAATAGTGACGTTTTTTAGCGATCCCGTTAGCGATATTGTTCAGTGTGGCATACCCTTTAGTCTGGAGGGAGAGTGAGAGAGAGGAGTTAGTTCAGTCAGTTAGCTCCGGGAGGCTCAGGAGTGAGTCATCCCCTGGATAGTTATCTGTCTGAGATAAGATCAGTCTGAGTGGAGCTTAAGGGTATGCCACACTAAACAATATCGCTAACGGGATCGCTAAAAAACGTCACTATTTAGCGATCCCGTTAGCGATATTGTTCAGTGCGGCAGCTTCCAGCGACGAGCTTCTGCTGTGATCTCGCTCGTCGCTGGAATCGTTCCGGACCCTATTTCATCGCTGGCGCTCCCGCTGGGTAAGTATCTAATCGCTGTGTGGCACCTTTTCTTAGCGATTTAGCGGTACTTTTGTACCGCTAAAGTCGTTAAGAAGATCGCTAACGGCGATAGCGTCGTTAACTATATCGCTAAATGTGGCCGCATTTAGCGATATAGAAACAATCCCGCTAGCGATCTCATTAGTATGCAACGCTAACGAGATCGCTAGCGGGATAGCTTAGTGTGGCAGTACCTTTAGTGTTCAGTGGAGTTCAGCCTGTTAGCTTCTGTCTCAAGGACAGAGCAGCCATTCAGTCTCGGTCCTGTGTGGACTTTGGAGGAAACTGAGAGCTGTGCAGCGAGCTCTGGATGAAGCTGACATTATTCCACAACTGCCACAAGTGCTTATGTTAAAAGCGGGAAGCAGGGCGAAGGGCACAGTGGAGAAGATAGAGAAGTGCTACAGGTATTGGATTACTTGCACTAAATAGCCGGACACCGGTCCGAAGCATCGCTAGTACTCCACGTCTAGTGATAGAAAACCGAGGCATCTGGACTACAGGTCGCAGAGAGCAGCCCTAAGTGTCAATACGTAACCGGAGACAGGGATAACGGGTCTAGCCTGATCAGCAATATAGACTTAGTTTTCACCACTTAGAAGTCTCCACCACAATGTTGGCCGGGCAGGACAGCTACTGAGAAGCTGGAGATTCAGAGTTAACTTCGCTTCAGGCAAGTTGGACTCACCTACACATTGGAAGTTAAGGAGGCCTCTAACCTGCTCAGCTGTTACTGGAAAGTGCACTCTCCACCCCGACCAGCTCCCCGGGATCTGCTTGAACCATCATCAGTAAAAGGTATGAAAAGGAACTACCTTGTGTGTGACTGAATTCTTACTACACCCTGCATCATCATCACCCTAGACTTCCAGGGACCCGTCTCACCTGTGGGAGACTTACTACCAAGCTGCCCCATAACATCCCCTGTGAAGACCCTTACAGCAGCGCTGGTACAAATTACCAGAAACCACAGGTGGCGTCACGAACTATCCTAATAATCCCCTGTAAATATTCCCCCAATTGCACGACCGCCAGGGCCACGGACCGAGCCACCGCTACCAGTGACAACTCCCATAGACTTCTACGGGCTCGGCTCCGAGTACCCCATAGCCCTGGTATCCACAATTGTGGTGCGTGTGTCTCGACCACGCACCACAATTGTGGGTTACCAGGGCAATGGGGTACTCAGAGCCGAGCCCGTAGAAGTCTATGGGGTTGTCACAGGTAGCGGTGGCTCGGTCTGTGGCCCTGGCGGTCAGGCGTATGTTGGGGGGGATATATTTACAGGGGAAGATTTATATACAGTTCGTGACGCCACCTGTAGTTCTCTGGTAATTTGTACCAGCGCTGCTGTAGATCTCTGAGGGGATGGTGAGGCAGCTAGATGTCGGGTCCCCTACAGGTGGGACTCTTCCCTCAGGTCGATAGTTATGGTGGGGTTGTGCAGGGATGTAATTGAATAACACAGTCTCACACATCAGCGTCTTTCCATACCTTTTACTTCAAGTTGTTCAGGCAGGTCCCAGGGAGGCTGATCCAATGGAGGATGTGTTTCGAGGTAGCAGCTGAACAAGTTAGGGGCCTCCTTTACTTTCAAAATGGTGAGTCCAACCAGCATAAAGCGTAGTTCACTCCTGAAACTCCAGCTATTTCAAAGCTGTACTGCCCGGTCAGTTTTGTGGTCGGAGCCTTCCTATGAGAGAGCTGAGTTCCTACTCTTGTCCTGCAGAGACTCAAGGTTCTCACTCCCCCTGACCCCAGTTACGTACCGACACTCCAGGGCTGCTTTCTGTTACCTAAGGTCCAGTAAGCCTCTGGTTTTTCTACCACTATGCGTGAAGCTATAGTGACACTTCGGTCCCCAGTGACCGGTGACAATGTGCAGGACTTCTCCAATCCTAAGCACTTCTAAGAATCCTTCCACTGTGCCCTTCGCCTTGTCCGCGCTTTTAGCATAAGCACTCCACACTTCCTAAGGTCATATAGATCATTCCCTTCTTGCTTCTTTCCGGAGCTTGTTGCCAGAATCTCAGTATTCCTCTAGGCAGGAGCACGTCTCTGAACCTTCACTGTCCTTGGGACAGGAGACTGAAGTATCTGCAACTATCTCTTCCTTCTCAATAGATGTCTCAGTCCGTCTGCCAGTGGGGCACAGCTCTGACCAGGCTGAGGTGATCTGGCTCACCTTTACTGGCCTCCACTTACTGAACTGCACACAGGTGGAATGACTCAGTCTCTGAGCCACCCGAGCTAGACTCTGCTCCTTCCTCCCTCCAGGTCCAGGCTCGACTGACTGAATGAAAAACCCAGAACACTCCCTGACGAGTGACTAAATACCCTAAGGGTGTGTCTAAGTGTATGGTGGAGTGAATGTTTATTGAGCATTGAACTGCTACTTCTCCACACATCCTCCAGGGTACTGCGTGTGCCTTCACACCAGGGCTACACACGTGGTCGCAACAACTTGGCGTCACGAACAGGATCCGAAAACTTGCAATTGTGAGTCCTGTGTGCCTATTGAACTGTTTATTTCATGAAAAAGACTGTTTGCTGCTTTTGGCGCCATATACCGCCATTTTGCCGCTAAGTTGGCGCCCTGAGGCGCTGGTGAAGAAGGTGGGCGTGCATTCGTGGGCGTGTACCCCCCTGAGGCGCGAAAGATATGGCCGCCCTCTCCAAATGTTACTACAATGTGCGGTCCTGCCCCACTGCTAAAGAAATCCGCCTCCTCTTCATCCTCTATCCGAAGAGGAGGAGACGCAAATCCCGCCTCCACGGAAGAGACCAGACAGTTCCTGATGGAACCTACACTCTTGCCTGGGACGAGATGGCGGAAGGACAGGAGGATCTGAGCCGAGGACCGGATGATTTCCTACCTGTGCCGGAGCTGTCCCCAGATAGGGACACCGACCCCGCCATGATGGAGCTGCGGAAGGAGAACGAGGAGCTGAGAAAGAAGCTCCAGAGTCGTGCTGAACTGCAGGAGACGGAGAGGCACTGGCGCGCCCAAACTCAGCGGCTGCTGTGGGACGCAGTGTTCTCTCCTACAAGCCAAGCGCCGTCTCCTGAATTCCTGAAATCGCTGCTGGAGAAGGCTGAGGGACGACCGGAGGCGACCACCGAAAGAGCTGTACCTGATCCCACCGATGGAGCGGTGGAGGCGAAGGAGGCTGAGGAGGTCCTGCCCGTTCCGGAGTGCCAGCCCGGCCAGGAGGCCGCAGCGGATTACCGTTCCCCGGCGGGGACACCGGAGGGTTCCTGTCCATCGTTGCCGGAAGTCGACTGGGACGAGATGGAGCGTATTGATGACATCACGTATGCCGTCCAGTGGGAAAGAGAGATGCAGTGTCGTGAAGAGGAGCAGCGACGCCGGCAGGAGGAAGAGCGGGAGGTGCAGCGGAACCGACAACGGCAGTATGAGCAGTTGGTCGCTGACAAGGAGATGGTCCGCAACGACAAAGGTACCCGAAGGGAACCGCGGCGGCAGGGGTGCGTGGCAGAATTCCAGCTCCGCAAGGGCTGGGGTTTCATCCGGGAACCGGGACTCTATCCGGGGGTATTCGTGAGCCGCCGGGAAGTAGAGTCCCACCTGCCCATCGGTCATCCGGGAAGGGACCTAGTAAACGGGGACATAGTGAGCTATACACGGCACTGGGGTTTAAAGGGCTGGTATGCCCTCAATGTGTCCATCATCAGTGACCCCGTCCCCGACGCTGGTAACGTCAACACTACCGAAGCGTCCCCGTCTCGAGCGCCCACAGCACCAGGCCGTATTCCAGCATCGCCCCCTGCAGGCTCATCGCAATCTATGTCGCAATCGGCATCGCCTCCTGCTTACTCAACGCAAACCAAGTCGCAATCTGTACAGCAGCCCAGGTCTCAGCCAGCGCTGCCGCCTAAACCGCAAACTGCGACCAAAATAGTATCGCAAAATGTTGTGGCACTGTATCGACCCGCCACCACAATTGTGGATTACCAGGGCAATGGGGTACTCAGAGCCGAGCCCATGGAAGTCTATGGGGTTTGTCACAGGTAGCGGTGGCTCGTCTGTGGCCCTGGCGGTCTGGCGTATGTTGGGGGAATATTTACAGGGGATAGATATATTTACAGTTCGTGACGCCACCTGTAGTCTCTGGTAATTTGTACCAGCGCTGCTGTAGAGCTCTGAGGGGATGGTGAGGCAGCTAGATGTCGGGTCCCCTACAGGTGGGACTCTTCCCTCAGGTCGATAGTTTATGGTGGGGTTGTGCAGGCATGCAAGTAAATAACTCAGTCTCACACGGTCAGCGTCTTTCCATACCTTTACTTGTAAGATGGTAAGGCAGGTCCCAGGGAGGCTGATCCAAGGAGAGTGTATTTCGAGATAGCAGCTGGACAAGTTAGGGGCCTCCTTTCCTTTCACAACAATGAGTACAACCAGCATGAAGCGTAGTTCCCTCTATAACTCCAGCTATTCCATAGCTGTACTGCCCAGTCAGTTTTGTGGTCGGAGCCTTCCTGTGAGAGAGCTGAATTCCTATCTTGCTGATCAGGCTCAAAGTCTTCACTCCCCCTGACCCCAGTTACGTACCGACTATTCGGGGCTGCTTACCGCGACCTAAGGACCGGTAAGTCTCTGGTTTTCTTACCACTATGCTTGAAGCTAATAGTGATCCTTCGGTCCCCAGTGACCGGTTACAATGTGCAGGACTTCTTCAATCCAAAAGCACTTTTCAGATAATCTTTCCACTGTGCCTTTCGCCTTGTCCTCGCTTGTAGCATAAACACTCACACTTGCAAAAAGTCATATAATCACTCCCTTCTTCTCTTCCTTCAGAGTTAGTTAACAGATTCTCAGTTATCCACTAGGCAGGAGCACGTCTCTGAACCTTTCACTGTCCTTGGGACAGGCGACTGAAGTATTTCTGCACTAAGCTCTTCTTTCTTTGTCAATGTATTCAAGTGAGGTACAGCTCTGACCAGGCTGAGGTGATCTATATCTCGCCCTTACTGGCCTCCACTTGCTGAACTGCTGCAGAACCAGGCTGGACTGCTTCCTCCCTCCAAGTCCCAGCTAGACTCCACACGTCTGCTCTGTCCGAAGACAGGAAACTGACTACTCTAATCACTCAACAAATATACACCGGCCACTCCCTCACAAGTGACTACACTACCCTAAGGGTGTGTCTAGTGTATGTTGAGTGAATGGGTATTGAGCATTAAACTGCTATCTCTCCACACACTCTCCAGGGTACTGCGTGTGCCTAACACCAGGGCTACACATTCCCCCATGGTAAAAGACAGCACTCCCGGGCTGTAAAATACAAAGAGACATTTTGTTTATGCATGAAAACATCAACAATAAACATTAATTCGTCCCATCCGGGAGGTGAGGATGTCTTGAACGTTGCAAACAAAACATTATATAGAAAAATACAAAAGTATTAAGGCATCAAAACATTCAATAAATACACAGTATTCTTGTGAAGGACCCGCACCAAACCTTCAACGTGGGTCCTGGGTGGGCTGCAGGACATCCGAATGCAGACCTCACTCAGTGCCACACCACACGGGTTTTGTATTCAGAGGTAATTGTGCTGGTTTTATGTAAAACCAAGATAAAGCACCGAAGCGCAACTATATACAAATAAGTTCTGGGCTGGCACAGTCCTCAACCTCAAAGTCCATTGTTAGCAAAACGACACATATTATATCACATTATAATAATAATAAAGTGCAAAACTTTTTATCTGATTACCCAGCCGGGCATTCTACTATTAGCAATATATATATATTATATATTCGTTTAACTTGTGCAAAAATTTGTAAACATACTTAAACTTTTTACAACTTTACTTATGGTAGACCCCTATATGGATCTCACCGATTTTTACTGTTTAACTATTTCAAATACATTTTCCACCCCGGGGGCTGGAACAATGCGATGGTCCCTAGATCCCATAACTAACAAGTCATGCGCTGCTATTAGGGTCTGGGTCGCCACAGTTCTCGTGCGAACCTCTAGGGGCGCAACGGGTACATTCTCCTTGCGAGACACCGATTGCGTTTCAATCTGAGTCACAGTTAACGATATGGATCGTGTCATGGATTGCGATGGGAACTGGGTCGCATGTTGCGATGTAGATGTTGCTTTCATTTGCGATGAACCTGCAGGGGGCGATGCTGGGGCACGGCCGGATACTGCTTGAGCTGGAGACGGGGACGCTGCGGTAGTGGTGACGTTACCTGCGTCTGGGACTGGGTCACGGACGATGGTGACGTTAAGGGCATACCATCCCTTCATTCCCCAGTGCCGTGTGTACGTGACAATGTCTCCATTTACTAAGTCCCTCCCGGGTGGCCTTGCGGTAGGTGGGATTCCACGTCACGCCTGCTGACAAAGACCCCTGGGTAGAGGCCCGGTTCACGGATGAAGCCCCAGCCCTTCCGGAGCTGGAACTCAGTCACACACCCCTGCCGCCGCGGTTCCCTCAGGGTACCTTTCTCTCTCCGGACACTCTCCTTGTCCGCGATCAGCTCTGCATGTTGCCGCTGACGGTTCCGCTGAGCTTCCCGCTCTTCCTCCTGCTGGCGTTTCTGCTTCTCCTCACGACGCTGCCACTCATATTCCCACTGGGCGGTGTAGGCGACGTCATCCAGGCGCGCCATCTCGTCCCAGTCGACGTCTGGTAACGACGGACAGGACCCCTCCGGTGTCCCTGCCGGGGTTCGATCATCTGCTGCGGCCTCCTGGCCGGGCGGGAGTTCCGGAACTGGCGGTACCTCCTCAACCTCCTTCGCCTCCACCGCTTCACCGGTGGGATCAGGATTGGTACTTTCGGGGCAGCCTCCGGTTGCTCCTTTGCCTTAGGCAGCAGAATCTTCGGTAACTCGAATCGTGGGGGGTCGTTGAGGGAGAGATCACCGCGTCCCACAGCCTCCGCTGCTCCAGGGTACGCCGGCGTCTCTCGATCTCTTCAAATCCAGGTTGGTACTGGACCATCTTCTTCAGGCGTGCATTTTCTTCCTGAATTTCTAGCAACGCCTGCTGCAGGTGCAGGACCACGGATGACTCCTGTGCTGGTGGCAGCTTGGCTGGGCACGGGGCCTGCCTTCCTCCGCTTCCCTGCTCGGCTGCACACGTCCTGCTTCCATGATGTTCCAGAAGATTCTCTCATCCTCCTCCAGAGACATCCGGTCTCTTCCGTGGAGGCGGGGTTTGCGTCTCCTCCTCTTTGCAGGAAAGGTGAAGAGGAGGCGGACCTCCTTTGCTGTAGGGCAGGATCGCATATTGTAATAGCACTTTGAGAGGCAGGCATTTTCTTCGCGCCACAGGGGGTACACGCCCACGAAGGTACGCCCACCTTCTTCTCCAGCGCCTGAGGGCGCGAATATGGCGACAAAGATGGCGATTTTTGGCGCCAAAAGTGCAAACAGTCCTTTTCACAAAAACAACTCCATAGGCACACAGGGCTCGCAATTTTGCGAGTTTCGCATCCTGTTCGTGACGCCAAATTGTATCGACCCGCCACCACAATTGTGGATTACCAGGGCAATGGGGTACTCAGAGCCGAGCCCATGGAAGTCTATGGGGTTTGTCACAGGTAGCGGTGGCTCGGTCTGTGGCCCTGGCGGTCTGGCGTATGTTGGGGGAATATTTACAGGGGATAGATATATTTACAGTTCGTGACGCCACCTGTAGTCTCTGGTAATTTGTACCAGCGCTGCTGTAGAGCTCTGAGGGGATGGTGAGGCAGCTAGATGTCGGGTCCCCTACAGGTGGGACTCTTCCTCAGGTCGATAGTTTATGGTGGGGTTGTGCAGGCATGCAAGTAAATAACTCAGTCTCACACGGTCAGCGTCTTTCCATACCTTTACTTGTAAGATGGTAAGGCAGGTCCCAGGGAGGCTGATCCAAGGAGAGTGTATTTCGAGATAGCAGCTGGACAAGTTAGGGGCCTCCTTTCCTTTCACAACAATGAGTACAACCAGCATGAAGCGTAGTTCCCTCTATAACTCCAGCTATTCCATAGCTGTACTGCCCAGTCAGTTTTGTGGTCGGAGCCTTCCTGTGAGAGAGCTGAATTCCTATCTTGCTGATCAGGCTCAAAGTCTTCACTCCCCTGACCCCAGTTACGTACCGACTATTCGGGGCTGCTTACCGCGACCTAAGGACCGGTAAGTCTCTGGTTTTCTTACCACTATGCTTGAAGCTAATAGTGATCCTTCGGTCCCCAGTGACCGGTTACAATGTGCAGGACTTCTTCAATCCAAAAGCACTTTTCAGATAATCTTTCCACTGTGCCTTTCGCCTTGTCCTCGCTTGTAGCATAAACACTCACACTTGCAAAAAGTCATATAATCACTCCCTTCTTCTCTTCCTTCAGAGTTAGTTAACAGATTCTCAGTTATCCACTAGGCAGGAGCACGTCTCTGAACCTTTCACTGTCCTTGGGACAGGCGACTGAAGTATTTCTGCACTAAGCTCTTCTTTCTTTGTCAATGTATTCAAGTGAGGTACAGCTCTGACCAGGCTGAGGTGATCTATATCTCGCCCTTACTGGCCTCCACTTGCTGAACTGCTGCAGAACCAGGCTGGACTGCTTCCTCCCTCCAAGTCCCAGCTAGACTCCACACGTCTGCTCTGTCCGAAGACAGGAAACTGACTACTCTAATCACTCAACAAATATACACCGGCCACTCCCTCACAAGTGACTACACTACCCTAAGGGTGTGTCTAGTGTATGTTGAGTGAATGGGTATTGAGCATTAAACTGCTATCTCTCCACACACTCTCCAGGGTACTGCGTGTGCCTAACACCAGGGCTACACAGCACCTGTAGCGACGCAATCGGCGTCTCACAAAGAAGAAGCACCCGGCGTGCCCCTAGCGGTTCGCACAAGGACTGTAGCGACCCAGACATTGATAGCAGGTCACGACCTGTTTGTAATGCGCTCTAGAGAGCATCGCGTTGTTCCAGCCCCCGGGGTGGAAGACGTAATTGAAAGTAATAAAAAGTGAAGACCGGTAGGACCCAGACAGGGGTTTACCGCATTCTAGTAACTGTAGAAAGTTTTGAAAGAAAATTGCATTTTTGCACTTTAGTATTGTATACTGATGTTTTACATATTTGGAATAGAATACCCGGCTGGGTAAAGAGAGTTAAAGAATTTAGAAAGTTAAATAATGTGTTGATTGCATAGTATACCCTGGTTGGGTAACTCCAGTTGAATTATATGTGAATACTTGAAACATGAATGTCTTTTATTATGTCATGGACTGAGAGGCTGTGGACTGAGCCAGCCCAAGAACTGATCTTTGTAAATAGTTGCGCTTCGGTGCATTATCTTGGTTTTACACAAAACCACTACTATTAACTACCTCAGAAGAAAAACCCGTATGGTGGGGCCCAGAGTGAGGTCTGCAATAAAGTCCTGCAGCCCACCCAGGACCCACGTGGGAGGTTTTTGGTGCGGGTCCTCCACAAGAATACTGCCTATACTGTGAATATTTAAAAAATGTTTTGATACTTTTGTATTATTCTTCCTTGTACATATTGTAACGTTTAAGAAATCCTTACCTCCCGGATGGGATGAGTTTGAAATGTTATGTTATTGCAAAACAAAATGTTTCTTTTTGTCTTTTACAGCCCGGGAGTGCTGTGTTTTACCAAGGGGGGATGTGTAGCCCAGCTACGCAGGCACACATAAAAGTCCAGGAGAGTGCACTAGAAGGTAACAGCAACGCTTGATATGCCTTCACTGTCACTCACACTTTCAGACACGCCTATATGAGATATAAGGGGGAGTGACACGTGGCAGGGGTGATTTAGTCTGGAGGGAGAGTGAGAGAGAGGAGTTAGTTCAGTCAGTTAGCTCCGGGAGGCTCAGGAGTGAGTCATCCCCTGGATAGTTATCTGTCTGAGATAAGATCAGTCTGAGTGGAGCTCAGTGTTCAGTGGAGTTCAGCCTGTTAGCTTCTGTCTCAAGGACAGAGCAGCCATTCAGTCTCGGTCCTGTGTGGACTTTGGAGGAAACTGAGAGCTGTGCAGCGAGCTCTGGATGAAGCTGACATTATTCCACAACTGCCACAAGTGCTTATGTTAAAAGCGGGAAGCAGGGCGAAGGGCACAGTGGAGAAGATAGAGAAGTGCTACAGGTATTGGATTACTTGCACTAAATAGCCGGACACCGGGTCCGAAGCATCGCTAGTACTCCACGTCTAGTGATAGAAAACCGGAGGCATCTGGACTACAGGTCGCAGAGAGCAGCCCTAAGTGTCAATACGTAACCGGAGACAGGGATAACGGGTCTAGCCTGATCAGCAATATAGACTTAGTTTTCACCACTTAGAAGTCTCCACCACAATGTTGGCCGGGCAGGACAGCTACTGAGAAGCTGGAGATTCAGAGTTAACTTCGCTTCAGGCAAGTTGGACTCACCTACACATTGGAAGTTAAGGAGGCCTCTAACCTGCTCAGCTGTTACTGGAAAGTGCACTCTCCACCCCGACCAGCTCCCCGGGATCTGCTTGAACCATCATCAGTAAAAGGTATGAAAAGGAACTACCTTGTGTGTGACTGAATTCTTACTACACCCTGCATCATCATCACCCTAGACTTCCAGGGACCCGTCTCACCTGTGGGAGACTTACTACCAAGCTGCCCCATAACATCCCCTGTGAAGACCCTTACAGCAGCGCTGGTACAAATTACCAGAAACCACAGGTGGCGTCACAAACTATCCTAATAATCCCCTGTAAATATTGCCCCAATTGCACGACCGCCAGGGCCACGGACCGAGCCACCGCTACCAGTGACAACTCCCATAGACTTCTACGGGCTCGGCTCCGAGTACCCCATAGCCCTGGTATCCACAATTGTGGTGCAACACTGCAATCCCAGAAAACCCTGAAAAGCACCAACTCTACTAATTTCAAAATCACCTGAGATCACACGACCTCTACCACCTAAATTAGTTCTCTGGTGTAACAAAATCAAAACAGCAGCCACTGAAAAAACTGGAAAAAGCAAAAGCACAAACATCAGTGGCTGAACTAAACTGAGAGGGCAAAAGCCCCCGGAGGGGACCCTGAAGGCCCCACAGAAGTGCAGGACAAAATGCAAAAATATAGCACAAAAAACAAAAAGAAGAAAATGTCTTATCTGTTAGCAGGAGATGCAGACACGACACAGCAGGCTACAAGGGAAACAGGAATGAAGGATTCAGACCAGAACAATTGATCACCGGCAACCCTGATGGGAAGGTGACTCCCTTATATAAGACCAGTCAGTAACACCTGATTCCCAGTCCTCACAATCTTCACTGGACAGACCAGCACCGCTTGTAACCACCAGAGGAAGCCTCTGCTCAGAACTCATCTCCAACCCATTCACAACACATAGCAGTATAAAATGCAGCAGCCCTATGACAGTATAAAATGCAGCAGCGCCATAGCAGTATAAAATGCAGCAGCCCCATAACAGTATAAAATGCAGCAGCCCCATAACAGTATAAAATGCAGCAGCCCCATAGCAGTATAAAATGCAGCAGCCCTATAGCAGTATAAAATGCAGCAGCGCCATAACAGTATAAAATGCAGCAGCCCTATAGCAGTATAAAATGCAGCAGCCCTATAGCAGTATAAAATGCAGCAGCCCTATAGCAGTATAAAATGCAGCAGCCCCATAGCAGTATAAAATGCAGCAGCTCCATAGCAGTAGAAGGGTCTGTGCACACGTTGCGGATTCTACTGCGGTTCCGCAGCGGATTTTCCGCTACAGATCTGCAGCAGAACTGCAAGTGATGTACAGTAGCATTAGATTCAATGTAAAAAAAAAAACGCAGTGCAAATGCTGTGGATTTTTCCGCGCGGATTTGATGCGGATTTAAATCCGCAGCATGTCACTTCTTTTGTGCAGTTCCGCAGCGTTGTCAGACCTGTTCTAAATAGAAATCCGCAGGTCTAAAAACACAGTGGAAATCCACACAAAAACCGCGTAAAATCCGCAGTAAATCAGCAGTAAATCCGCAGGTAAAACCCAGGTCATTTTACCTGCGGATTTACCAAAATCTGCGCGGAAAATTCCTCAGCATAATCCGCACCGTCTGCACATAGCTTAAAATGCAGCAGCCCTATAGCAGTATAAAATGCAGCAGCCCTATAGCAGTATAAAATGCAGCAGCCTCATAACAGTATAAAATGCAGCAGCCCCATAGCAGTATAAAATGCAGCAGCCCCATAGCAGTATAAAATGCAGCAGCCTCATAACAGTATAAAATGCAGCAGCTCTATCAGTATAAAATGCAGCAGCCCCATAGCAGTATAAAATGCAGCAGCTCTATCAGTATAAAATGCAGCAGCCCCATAGCAGTATAAAATGCAGCAGCTCTATATCAGTATAAAATGCAGCAGCCCCATAGCAGTATAAAATGCAGCAGCCCCATAGCAGTATAAAATGCAGCAGCCCCATAGCAGTATAAAATGCAGCAGCCTCATAACAGTATAAAATGCAGCAGCTCTATCAGTATAAAATGCAGCAGCCCCATAGCAGTATAAAATGCAGCAGCCCCATAGCAGTATAAAATGCAGCAGCCCTATAGCAGTATAAAATGCAGCAGCCCTATAGCAGTATAAAATGCAGCAGCTCCATAGCAGTATAAAATGCAGCAGCCTCATAACAGTATAAAATGCAGCAGCCCATAGCAGTATAAAATGCAGCAGCTCTATATCAGTATAAAATGCAGCAGCCCCATAGCAGTATAAAATGCAGCAGCCTCATAACAGTATAAAATGCAGCAGCTCTATATCAGTATAAAATGCAGCAGCCCCATAACAGTATAAAATGCAGCAGCTCTATATCAATTGTAAGCTTTTCAGGGGATATAGCTCCGGGATCGCCGTCTCGGGTAGACGGAGTGGCATGAAGAGTCCAGACAGCAGTACTGGTGCAACTGGCCGCAACCAGTTTTATTAAAGTCCACAGCAAACAAAAACATAAACCAAATCATAAACAAAAGTCCTAAGCCTGGCAGGCTGCTAACTTAAACACAGTTAGTTTCCTCACTACTGTGAACTAGGCTCTAGCAGCCTGGCCACAACAACACAAATATTGTAATTACCAGAGATGGACTTGCAGGAGACTCCAACAGCGTCTGAAGTCAGATCCAGACTGAGAGCCCCATGTCTGTGTTCTCAGCCACCTACTTCTGGCTGCCTAATTAAAACCTGAGTGGCTTCAGGTTTGAGCTGCAAGCCTGTACTGAATGGAGGGTGTAGTGAACTTTCTCCACCACTAGGTTTACAAAGCCATACATTTCCCTTATGCCAGTCAGCTAAGTACCTGGGCGAGATGTACACCCCATCCAATACATATCCCTTCCCCTTCACTGTCTCACACAGTATAAAATGCAGCAGCTCTATATCAGTATAAAATGCAGCAGCCCCATAGCAGTATAAAATGCAGCAGCTCTATAGCAGTATAAAATGCAGCAGCCCCATAGCAGTATAAAATGCAGCAGCCCTATATCAGTATAAAATGCAGCAGCCCCATATCAGTATAAAATGCAGCAGCCCCATAGCAGTATAAAATGCAGCAGCCCCATAGCAGTATAAAATGCAGCAGCCCCATAGCAGTATAAAATGCAGCAGCCCCATAGCAGTATAAAATGCAGCAGCCCTATAGCAGTATAAAATGCAGCAGCCCTATATCAGTATAAAATGCAGCAGCCCCATAGCAGTATAAAATGCAGCAACCCTATAGCAGTATAAAATGCAGCAGCCCCATAGCAGTATAAAATGCAGCAGCCCCATAGCAGTATAAAATGCAGCAGCCCTATAGCAGTATAAAATGCAGCAGCCCTATATCAGTATAAAATGCAGCAGCCCTATAGCAGTATAAAATGCAGCAGCCCCATAGCAGTATAAAATGCAGCAGCCTATAGCAGTATAAAATGCAGCAGCCCTATATCAGTATAAAATGCAGCAGCCCCATAGCAGTATAAAATGCAGCAGCCCTATATCAGTATAAAATGCAGCAGCCCTATAGCAGTATAAAATGCAGCAGCCCTATAGCAGTATAAAATGCAGCAGCCCCATAGCAGTATAAAATACAGCAGCCCCATAGCAGTATAAAATACAGCAGCCCCATAGCAGTATAAAATACAGCAGCCCATAGCAGTATAAAATGCAGCAGCCCCATAGCAGTATAATGCATCTGCTTCCTCCCCACCCCCAAAGTAGTATAATGCACCCTCATACTGGTATAATGTCCCCCATGCCGACAAAAAAAAGTTTTTCCCTACCTGCTTGAGCTCCAGCGATGTCCTCACCCATGATTTCATGATTTGGCTGAGGCGCGCAGCGCACAGTGATTGGCCGGTGGCTGTTAACTGTTGCCAGAGGTGTATCTAGGTTTTCTGGCCTGCCTTGCGCCACTTGAATCCCCTGCCTTACTCTGCATGCATTCCCTGCCTTGCTCCGCCTGCATCCCTGTGTTGTTCCCAGGGCTGGCTCCAGGTTTTTATGGGCCCGAGCGAAAGAGTCTCAGTGCGCCCCTTTAACACAGACCACGATTCATGATGCACAGATACTGCAAAGAAATATGGGTATAGTACAATGCCAAACATTTCACTTCTTCCATTACATGAGGGATATCTATTGTAAATTCTACAATAGCTCAAAAACCGCCAAATTCTCACAGCGCACAGTACAGACTGGACAGTACAGTCCTCCATACAATATTATGGGCACCACATCGTCCTCCATACAGTATTATGGGCCAAATATAATGCTCCATAAAGAATATTGGACCCCAAATAATGCTCCATACAGGATACTGGTCCCCATATAATGCTCCATACAAAATATGGAGCTCTCCTTTGCACTGTGCTGCGTTCTGCGCTGTTACGGCTCAGGAAAGGGTGCTGTGGAAAGACTCCCCATCATCATCATCATTGCCTCCCCATCATCATCATCGCCTCCCCATCATCATTGCCTCCCCATCATCATCGCCTCCCCATCATCCTCATCATTGCCTCCCCATCATCATCGCCTCCCCATCATCATCGCCTCCCCATCATCATTATCATTGCCTCCCCATCATCATCGCCTTCCCATCATCATCATCATTGCCTCCCCATCATCATCATCATCGCCTCCCCATCATCATCGCCTCCCCATCATCATCATCATCGTCTCCCCATAAGCATCATTGCCTCCCCATCATCGCCTCCCCATCATCATCGCCTCCCCATCAACATCATCATTGCTTCCCCATCATCATCACTGCCTCCCCCCACCACCATCACACATACAGCACCACAGCACTCTCTCACATACACACACACAAAGCACCGCACTACATACACACACACACACACACATCTCACCTGTCCGGCGTCTGCGCTCTCTCTGCCACAGCCGGCCGCTGAATGATGACGTCATTCAGTGGCGCTGCTGTGAGAGGAAGCGCGGGCGCCCTTCAGGCGCCCCCTGGAGCCCGGAGCTGCGGCAGCGGAGAGGTAAGTATTGTGTCGGCTGCTGCCGGGGGCCCTGAGCAAGCGGGGGGGCCCAGTGGCGGCGCTGGTACCGCTCTCATCCGCTAACGGGCACCAGGGTGCCCGACGGCAAGTGGACCCCCCCGCCTGCTCAGGGCCCCGGCACTTGCTCGGGTATGCCGGGTGCTGACGCCGGCCCTGGTTGTTCCCCCTGCATCCCTGCCTTGCTCTACCTGCATCCCTGCCATGCTCTGCCTGCATCCCCTACCTTGCTCTGGCTTCTGGAAGACCACAAGCTGGGAGCAGTATATTGTCAGCCCAAGTGAAGTAATGCCCAAGGAGCTGACAGCTCTCTATTCTGCTACAGTTGTCAAGAATATCCACTTTTTGGGATGTCTATTACTGTTATGAGTGTTGTGGGCTGATGCGGCCCACTGCTAGACCACCTATCTGGCATTTGTCAATATTTCCAGATGACCAATCCATGTTGATTGGAACGGAGCGGCGGTCATTGAATGGAGCGCTACTGCTATACCAATGTCTATGGGACTGAAGGAGGTAATCAATCACTCTTCTCCATGGGCTGCCCTGTGTATGAGGAACCCTAGTCTAGGGATCAGTGGGAATCTTGCGATTCCACATATGTCACTGTGTGGAGGGGAGATACAGGTTACCATGGGCGCACCTTATTGAAATATCCAAAAGAGGATGAGTTACAATAAGTTATCCCCAGCACAAGTGAGAAAGGTGGTGACGGTGGAAAAAGGAACCTAGAACTCATCATCTGCCACAAGACATAGAGCAATAGTGTCAGCATGCGCCAGGACCACCAGAGTGTGGCACAAAGGGGCTTCATAATCATGGCATGAGGGCACCAGGCACTAGACCCAAGGGATGCACTGCGCTGTGTGAGCAGCAGATGGCGCCCTCTCCGCTCTGTCCCCACCTGCCGAGTGAGTGAGCGTTACACAGCCTGTGTGCTCATTACTGAGCCGCCACTCACTTTATTTCCCCGGTGGCACAGCTTTGTCGTCAGCTCAGCCCTGTCTTCCCTTGCTCTGCTGTAACGACAGCTGCAGGGGCAACTTCTGAAACTTTCCTCAAGGTGTCCGGAGCAGGGGGAGGAGAGGCTATCACTCACTCCTGGCCAGGTGCCCATTATTCTGGCTCCATGTGTTTGCTATGTCTGCTGGGCAGAAACAGAAACTTTAGGTCAGGATCACACATGCGAGAAACTCGCACGATTCTACACCCGGCACTGCCGCCGGCATTTGGACCAGAGCGTGTGGCTGCATGTAATTCTATGCAGCCACACGCTCCGGCTCGAGAGTCGGCGGCAGTGCCGGGTGTTCATGCGAGAAACTTGTACGAGAATCGTGCGAGTTTCTCGCATGTGTGACTCCGGCCTTATAAGAGAAGTCGCAGTAAGCCTGGACTCTTCATGTGCTGGAGGGCAGGTCTGTCTGTTGCCGTGCTGGAGGAATCTTCTGCACGGCAACAGATTTTAACTTTTGCTGGTGTCGGCGTGCCTCTCACCTGCTGGGCCCCAGGCCCGCCGGACCTGGTCGCAGTGGCGACCGCTGCAACCATGGTAGTTATGCCCCTGGACGGCACACGGACGGCATGTTTAGACGGACCCATAAACTTGTATTGGCCCTTGTCATTTGTGCTGCTGATAAAACACGGACATGAGTGCATCACCGTAGCTTAAATAGGGTACACATAAATAAGGTACACGTGGCATCCGTGAAAAACATGATACATGGTTGTGTGAAGGAAGCCATACAGTCAAATAATAGAAACCATTAGCAGAATTGCCGTCTTTTTCTACATCCTACCTCACAAACAGCAGCATAAAAAGCAATAAAAAAAGTCTTACATGTCACCCCAAACTACTCTGCTAAATCCCCTTTGGCTCTGTGGCCGATGGTTCGTGGTCCCTGATGGTCATAATTCACTTTGCAGCTATAATATAAGGTACAGCTGGAGCGCCCGCTAGGCCCGTGGGGCACTCGGTCCGGGTCGGACAGTTCATGGGAAGTCATGGGGCCGCGACCCAGTCCGAGGCCCTGCGCATCCAATAAAATGTCAAGAATAGTCATAGGAAATAGTTTTTACGGGAATTAAGTTCATGACGCTACCCGTCAGGGCCGGCGACAGCACCTGGCGTACCCAGGCAAGTGTCGGGGCCCTGAGCAGGCGGGGGCCCTCTCGCCGTCGGGCACCGTGGCACCCATTAGCGGATGAGAGTGGTGCCAGTGCCGCCACTGGGCCCCCCCGCTTGCTCAGGGCCCCGGCAGCAGCCGGCACAATACTTACCTCTCCCCGTGCCTCCCTCAGCTCCGGGCTCCAGGGGGAACCTGCAGAGATGTTACAGCATTCCATGGGTTAGAGCTAGGCCCCAGGGCAGTTGTAGGGTTAATGATGATGGTAAAGATTGTAATACAGGGCTCACATCGCAAACTCACCTTCTCCAGCGATGCTCTAGGAGTGCTGAACGCCTATGGAGAAAAACCCGCACACCAGAAGACTTCATCCACTTTAAATTCATGTTAAGAACTTATAATGCTGCCCTTCACCTCGCCAAACAGACCTACTTCACCACACTGATCTCCTCACTAGCCAACAACCCCAAGAAACTTTTTGACACTTTTCACTCCCTCCTCAGGCCAAAAGCACAAGCCCCTATCACAGACATTTGTGCTGATGACCTGGCCTCCCCCTTTATAGAAAAAATAGATACTATCCGTCAGGAAATCTGCTCTCAACCACAAAGTGCTGTGACTCCCATCCCACCCTGCATTTCCCCTGGCTCACTTTCCACATTTGATCCCATCACAGAAGAAGAAGTCTCCAGACTCCTCTCTTCCTCTCGTCCGACTACATGCACTACCGACCCCATCCCCTCACATCTCCTCCAGTCTCTTTCTCCTGTTGTCACAACTCACCTAACTACAATCTTCAATCTCTCACTCTCCTCTGGCATTTTCCCATCCTCCTTCAAACACTCCATCATTACTCCACTACTAAAGAAACCCGCTCTTGACCCTTCCTGCACAAACAACTACAGACCGGTCTCCAATCTCCCTTCATCTCCAAACTTTTGGAGCGCCTAGTCTACTCCCGCCTCACCCGTTACCACTCCACTCACTCCCTCCTAGACCCTTCACAGTCCGGCTTCCGACCCTACATTCGACTGAAACTGCACTCATCAAAGTGACCAATGACCTTCTGACAGCAAAACGTAACGGCGACCACTCTCTGCTCATTCTACTCGACCTTTCTGCAGCTTTCGACACAGTTGACCACCGTCTCCTACTGTCCAGGCTCCACTCTCTAGGTATTAAGGACACTGTTCTCTCCTGGTTCTCCTCCTATCTTTCTGACCGCTCCTTCAGTGTTTCGTTCTCTGGCTCCACTTCATCTCCTCTCCCTCTCACTGTCGGTGTACCCAGGGCTCAGTCCTTGGCCCCTTCTCTTCTCTCTCTACACCGCCCCAATTGGACAGACCATCAGCAGATTTGGCTTTCAGTACCATCTTTATGCTGATGACACACAATTATACACGTCTCCCCCGACCTTACCCCGCTGTACTACAGAACGCCACCGACTGTCTGTCCGCAGTCTCCAACATCATGTCTGCTCTCTATCTGAAACTCAACCTCTCCAAAACTGAACTTCTTCTGCTCCCGCCGTCTACTAACCTCCCTAAATCTGACATTTCCCTCTCAGTGGGCGGCACCATAATAACACCCCGGCAGCAGGCTCGCTGTCTGGGTGTTATGTTTGATACCAATCTCTCCTTCACCTCCCATATACAATCTCCTGCCCGCTCTTGCCGCCTACACCTAAAGAACATCTCTAGAATCCGCCCTTTTCTCACCATGGAAACAACAAAAACCCTCACTGTAGCATTAATCCACTCCCGCCTGGACTACTGTAACGCTCTATTACTTGGCCTCCCCATTACTCGACTATCCCCTCTCCAGTCATCCTTAATGCAGCAGCCAGGGTTATCCATCTGGCTAATCGGTACTCGGACGCGTCCGCTCTTCGCCAGTCCTTACACTGGCTGCCCATTCATTATAGGATCCAATTCAAAGTACTGGTTCTCACCCACAAAGCTCTCCACACTGCAGCCCCCATACATCTCCTCCCTCATTTCTATCTATCGGCCTAACCGACTGCTGCGCTCTGCAAACGACTTTCGACTAACCTCTGCACTAATCCGTACCTCCCACTCCCGACTCCAAGACTTCTCCCACGCTGCGCCAATCCTCTGGAATGCTCTACCCCAAGAAATTAGGACTATCCACAATTTGCATGGTTTCAGGCGCTCCCTCAAAACACATCTGTTCAGAGCGGCCTATCACATTCACTAATCAAAGTCATTCTATGTGTAAGTGTGTGTGTGTGTGTGTGTGGTAGCCCATTCACTATCTCCATCCATCCCTCACTCCCTTAAGATGGCTGGACCATCATTGTAAATGCACCATTGTATATACACACCTGTATTTTGTATCTCCCCTCCTCATTGTAGATTGTAAGCTCTCACGAGCAGGGCGTCTTATTTTGCTTTAATTACTGTATTGATTAACGTTGTGACTTATGACTTGTGTTTGAAACTGTTAAACTGTAAAGCGCTGCGGAATATGATGGCGCTATATAAATAAAGATTATTATTATTATTATTATTATTTATACAGGGTAGGTGACGCAGTAAATTAATCTGAGGACACGGCAGGGTGCAGTCTTCACACTTTACTCACAGTCTTTTGGTGACAATCACCAGCCGGGGTGCTATGTCCTCCGGGTCGGTGGTCCAGCCAGCTCTCGGGTAGTTTGGGGTGCATTTTACCAGAACCCCCATCTCATGTACCTTCTCTGGTCGTCTCTCCCAGCGCCGGCTCACGCCACTCCTGCCCTGCGCCTCACACACAGTGTCCCAAGACAGTAGCCTCAGATCCTGTCGGGCGCGTCCTCTTAGTCCCCTTGATCCTATCTGGCTAAATTTTCGTCGAATATGTATAGATTTGGCTATCGCACATACAGTCACAACAGCCTCGGTTTGCTAGCTGAGTCTTACAGTCTCTCCACTAGTCTGGGGCCGGTCCCCCACTGCAACCTGGTCCTTCCTTCCGACTACGGTCGCCTGGATCCGGGTGCATGGGTGGATTCCTCATTTCCCTGTCCCCTAGCACCCTGTAAGGTTCTTTGTCTCTGTTGACATGTTCCTTGAAACTCAGTTTTCGTCGGCCATTTTGCTTTCTGTCTTTCTGCAGCTCTTGCCCTCTATGGAGTTCCAGTTTTCATGTTCCCGCCCTGATTCTTCCTCTTGCTTCTTAAGCAGCCTCAGCTGAACAATCAGTGCTCCTGAATCAAGCCTCAGTCAGTCTGTGACCTGACTCCTGGAAGCCTTGGACTTGTACTCCAGCTATTCCTACTGAGGAACCTTTGAACACTTTTGGACTCTGGAAACCTGCTGTTTGGTGAATCCATGTTTGCAGAGGAATTACGGTACAGAGAAGAGATCCTGAACCTGCTTTGGAGATTTATTGTAGTGCTTGAAATTACTCTGGCCTGCTGTGTCTCCTGACTCTTTCTGCAAACTGTGTGAACTTTTCAGCATGCTTGTATGAAGTAATACAAGTCATTTCATTTCAACCTATGTCTCCTGTGTTTTCCTCACACCCAAGCACAAGACGCTATAGGAACTGTACACTATACATGACAAGATTCAGGAGCCAATGTTTAGTGTCTGCTGGGTCTGGGAAAGCCGTGTCTGCTGTGACTGTGGATATCAGATGTCCGTTTAAATACTTATGTGATGACAGTGGTTGTGACTTCTCACAACCATTCCAGGTGAGCGCATTCCCTTAAAATTTTACTCTGGAGTGTTACCACAGGTAAACACTATTGTTTTTTTTTTTTTTTTTCCTTTCCTCTTCTCCTTCCAGCACTTCTGCCTTAAAAGATCTGGAAGATGGAGGCCCGCATAAAGGAACTTTGCGGAGTGACTGATACAATCCTTTCAGATGTACAGACTTTAAAAACCCGTTTTGCAAGCCTACAGGACCTCACTAATCATAATTTGCAAGTGTTTGGACAGACTACCCAGGAATTGCGAGCCAGGATTGAGGCTCTAGAGGAACGAGCCCAGGCTCCTGCCATAACCCCGAGTTCTGGGATCCCCAAATTACCTCCTTTTCGTTTTGGCGGTGAACGTGAGAAATTCAGGGGATTTATTAATCAATGCAATTTATTTTTCTCTGCACATGCTTCACAATTTCCCACTGAACGATCCAAAGTGCTTACTATAATCATGTTGCTTACCAATAAGGCTTTGATGTGGGCAAACCCTCTGATTGAGACTGAGGATGATTGTTTGAATCACCTTGATGCTTTTATTTCAGCCATGGGCAGGTGTTTGATGACCCCAATCGAGGTGCAACAGCTGAAGCAGCCATGTTAACTTTGCGCCAAGGTAAGCGTTCAGTAGCCGAATATGCCCTGGATTTTCGGAGATGGGCTCTTGATACCACTTGGGACACTTCCGCTAAGAAATCTATTTTTCGGAAAGGTTGTCTCCACTGATTAAGGATGAACTTGCTCGTGCGACCCTCCCACTGCGTTAGGTGACTTTATTAACTATTGTATTCGTATTGATGCTCGTCTGACTGAATGCAGACAAGAGAGATGGTTTCGAAAATAATCGCACTAACCTTTTACTACCTCCCTCCTCAGCTAAGGAAACCTTTGAGTAGGATCACAAGGGAACAGAACCTGAACCCATGCAGGTGGACTTTACAAAGACGGGTTAGTGATGCACGCAAAGAACATCGTAATAAAGGAAAATCTATGTTTCTACTGTGGTAAGTCAGGGCACTTCATTATAAACTGCCCCAGCCGTTCTCGTAAGACTACTGCAGCAGTCATTCACTGTGAGTGTTGCGAGAGGAGCTCTGCATGTCCGAGCCTCAGGCTCCAGAGAGATCTGCTGCAAGAGATCTTGATTTCTCGGACTTAAACTCTGTTAGTTCTGGGGGACGATGACGGTATAAACGCTGCAATTTTTCAAGTTTCCTCAGCGATGTCCCAGCTGAGTTGTAAAAGAAACAATTCTCATTGCTTCCTTTCCATCAAACTCTGGGTTGACTCAGTCTGGGTGTCTTAGCTCTGCTATGATCGACTCAGGAGCAAGTGGAAATTTTATGGATATCTCCTTTGCTCTGAAACAGGGGATACGTTCAGTGAAGAAGGCTACTCCAGTACAGATGGAGACTGTGGATGGCTCTCTACTGACTTCTGGACCAGTGGATCAAGAAACAGAGCTTTGAGGGTCCTTATGGGTAAAGATCATCAGGAGAAAATGTCTTTTATGCTTATCTCTTCTCCCCACTTTCCCATTATTCTAGGGCTACCATGGCTGCAGGCGCAGAATCCTACGATTAACTGGGAGACCAAGGAATTACACTTTCCGGAGAAACAGGATGAGTCAAGGAGTTTCAGCTTGCTCTGTTCCTAAAGGAACCATGTCAGTCCCTGAACTACCAGCTGTATACCAGGACTATGGGATTTATGTGACAAGAAGAACGCTGATCAGCTTCTCCTCACCGTCCATATGATTGTCCAATTGAATATTGCCTGGAGCCGAGATACCTTTTGGTAAGATCTACCCCTAGCGGGGCCCGAGCTAAAAGCTTTGAAGGATTATATAGACGAAAATTTAGCCAAGGGCTTCATACACCCCTCTTCATCTCCCGCAGGTGCACCCATCTTCTTTGTGAAGAAGAAAGATGGATCTCTGAGACCCTGCATAGACTATAGGGAACTCAATAAGGTTACTATTAGAAACCGTTATCCATTGCCTTTAATCCCTGAGTTGTTGGAGAGAGTGCGGCATGCCAAAATTTTCTCTAAACTGGATCTCCGTGGGGCCTATAACTTGGTCCGTATTAGACCTGGGGATGAATGAAGACTGCTTTTAGGTCACGCTATGGACACTTTGAATATCTAGTTATGCCTTTTGGTCTGAGTACGCCCCAGCCACTTTCCAACACTTCGTGAATGATATCTTCGGATCTCCTAGATACATTTTGTGGTGATTTATCTGGATGATATTTAATTTTTTCTAACTCCACAGAGGAACATCATGGAAAATGTGAGAATGGTCTTAGAACGCCTAAAGACAAAACCATCTCTACATCAAACTTGAAAATGTGTGAATTCCATAGGACGAAATTCAATTTCTGGGGTATGTACTATCTACGCAAGGGATTAGTATGGATGGAAGCAAGACCCAAGCCATCAAGGATTGGCCAATTCCTAGAATGTGAAGGAGGTTGCAGCGCTCATCGGGTTTGCCAACTTTATAGATGTTTCATTAAAAAATTTTCTGAGGTTGTGTCACCTATCACCCAACTTACCCGGAAACAGTCTAGGTTCTCTGCACCCCGCAAGCTCAGGAAGCATTTTCCTTTTTAAAGGATAAAATTTACCACCGCACCTATTCTTAGTACTCCCACCCGAGCTTGCCTTCATATAGAGGTGGATGCTTCAGACTGTGCCGTTGGAGCTATACTCTCTAAGAGAAAAGGTGAGAGAATGTCTTGCATCCCTGTGCCTTCTTTTCCCAGCAGTTGTCTTCGGCTGAGAGGAACTACGATGTGGGCAATAGAGAATTGTTGGCATTATTGCCGCCTTCAAGGAATGGAGACACCTTCTCAGGGAGCTGCACAGCAAATAGTCGTCTGACAGACCATCGTAACCTTGAATTTATCAGGTGGCTAAGTGCCTGACTCCTCGCCAGGCTCGCTGGAAATCTTTTCCTAAAACCAATTTAATTTTGTCATTTCTTATAGACCAGGGATCGCGCAATGGAAAGGCTGATGCACTCTCTAGGATTCATTCAGCAGAGACACGTCCACTTACTTCTCCTAAGACTATTCTTCCTGACTCTAGATTCCTGGAGTGATTCATAATCAAGACCTACTTAAGGACATCAAGGAAGCATACCATGCGGATTCTTTGTTGGTCAACCCCCAAGGGACGTAAGTCTTGTCTTTAAGAATGGTGTGGGTGGATTCAGGGACAAGTCTGTATATACCTGAAACAGTCAGATTGAGAGTATTGCAACTCATCCACGATTCCAAGATAGCGGGCATAGGGGAATTCTAAAGACACAAGAATTTCTTTCTCGTTTCTTTTTGCTGGCCCATTACAGGAAAGATGTTTTAACTATGTCACTTCATGTGAATGTCTGTGCAAGATGCAAAACCCCGCTCCCCCAAAGGGGGTGTTGCA
>JARQOD010000004.1:521172532-521221880 GCA_033576555.1 Oophaga sylvatica | reverse complement strand
TGATGGAAGGCGGGCTGGTCAGCACTGAATGTGCACAACACAAAAAACCAAGCCATCAAAAAGAGCCCGGGTGCACCCTGCAAAAGATGATAAAAAGTGCAAAAATGATGCATATGATAAATGCATCAGATGAGGTATTAGTTACTATTTTGGCCAAAGCAGATAAGCTCGCAACCCAACGTCAAGGGTCCTCATTTTATTGCGAGTAACTAACTAGACATAAATCCAAAAAAAACATTTTTAGCAAAAGCAAATCATGAAAAACAATCATACCCAGTCTGATCAAATGACCAAATGCACTAGCAGGATGCAGCAGGCTCCCATGGATAAAGGCTGGAGAAGCAACATGTGCTTACCACTGATAAAGGCAGCCACCCTATCACAAAAACAGTGATGATGAAGGTGTTAACTGCTTAGTGGGAAAAAAAACACACAGATACAAGTTGCCTTGTATCAGGACACCTGATACCGCTGGACGGACCGCTCTCCTTTGCCCTATATACCAGCCTGCATGGGATTTGTTTCCTGCCTATCCTCTCTCTCCAATTTTTGCATTCTCAGCAAGGTTTTTGAAAAAGACCACGTTGGGTCGAAACGTTAAACCTCATCAGTTTTGTCCGTTCTGAGCGCACATCACACAGTTGTCTGTGCTGTTTATCTAATTTGGTGACTTAATAAATGAAACTTCACTATTTCCACAATCAGTATTGAGTGCGGCTGATTTTTCTATTATATTGGATACTGTTGTTCAGCCAGCACCAATCAATCGACTATACAGTGTGCACATCATTCTGCTTACTATTAGGCTCTTGGATAACGTCTGTGAACATTTCTTTCACCTCATAGGGATGAGAGCATGGTTTGAAGTGATTTGTGCAACCATTTTCCAGACATACATCGCCCACGATTACCCAGCCTAGATCGAGTCTTTGGGCATATGGAGCATGATCTGGGCCGTTGGATTGTTGGCGCACTTTGTGGACCTTCAGAATGTCTCCTGAGTAGGATTAGAATTTCCGCAGAGGAATTTGGTTAGTTAGGTGCCTCAAGTGGGGATGATGAAGTGCGGCTTCTGTAGTGGGTTATCAGGTATCTGGTCACATTCAATTAAAATTGGCAAGGGTATGTGCATGTTCCCTTTGATTGAAGAGACAATGTACCCAGAGGTACTTTTGCCAGAAGTCTCAATACGACCAGAGCAGGTGTTGAGGGTGTATGGAGTCATTTGTCTCTTTATATTGAAGATCTCAAAGAGTTTTGGCTTTGCTAGAGACCTGTTGCTCTGCTCATCTATTATGGCATACATTCTGGAGGCCTTGTCGGGTTGTTCTTGTGGATAGACATCGACGAGACATACCTTGGCACAGCATTTAGGACCAGTTCCTTATCCACAAACTTCAATACATGAGGAGGAAACAGCAGTTGCAGTAGGATCAGGAACTTGTGGCTCCCGCCATACTTTTGAGCAGGATTGGATGCTGCTGAAGGTTGTGCATTGTGTGGAGCTGATGTGGGATTCAAAGATGTAACGTGTTTGTCACTACTGCATTCAGTACATTTAATGACAGCCTTACAGTCCTTAGCAAGGTGGTCTGAGGAGGCGCAACACTTATAACATATCCCAAGCTCCTTGAGAGTATCTCTGCGCTCCTGTAAAGTCTTTGCCCTGAGTCCACGACATTCCTTAAGTGGGTGAGGTCTTTTGTGGATAGGGCACATACGGTTAAGGGTATGCCACACTAAACAAGGACGCTAACGAGATCGCTAAAAAACGTCACTATTTAGCGATCTCGTTAGTGACGCTGTTGTGTGCGGCATCTACCAGCGACGTGGCCCCTGCTGTGATCTCGCTGATCGTTCACTAGAGTTCTGGACCGTATTTAGATCGTTGGAGTCCCGCTGGTGAGCCTATATCGCTGTGTCTGGCACCTTTTGTGAACGATGTGCGCTGTTTTTTACATCGCAATGACTGCCAAAAGTCGTTAAGGAGATCGCTAACCACTTATGCGTTGTTAACGAGATCGCTAAGTGTGGCAGCTAATAGCGACATTAAAACGATCACAAAAACGATCGCATTAGTATGCGTCGTTATCGTGATCGTTAGCGGGAGCGTTTAGTGTGGCAGTACCTTTACTGTCCAAAACCTTAGGAGCCACAGCATTTGTTTTAGTGAAGGCGGGTCATGTAAGTGAAACATCAGTCTTTCTCACGGATACTGTGCCCCTTAACTCTCTACGTTTGGTGGTAATGTTATCATATACTGTTGATCTTCATCTCACAGTTTACCACAAGATTTACAATCTGACCAGTGATCCTTTAACCCCTTACTGCCATCGGACGTACTATCCCGTCCATGGTACCTGGGCCCGTATGACCGGGGACGGGATAGTACGTCATAGGCGATCAGCTGCGCTCCTGAGGGGAGTGCAGCTAATCGCCGCCGGGTGTCAGCTGATTATCACAGCTGACACCCATGACTGTGTGTCAGGAGCGGTCACGGACCGCTCCCGGCACATTAACCCCTTGCACACCGCGATCAAACATGATCGCGGTGTACTGGGGGCACAGGGGAGGATCGCGCAGGGTGGGGGCTCCCTGCGCGCCCCCGAGACCCTCAGAGCAGCGCGATGTGATCGCGCTGTTCTGAGGGCTTCCTCCCTCCCAGGACCCAGATCCAAGATGGCGCCGGGGTCCTGGAGGGAGGCGGCTACCTCAGTGCCTGCCGAGAGCAGGCACTGAGAAGCCTGCATCTATGCCTGTGCGATCGCTGGTGTGACAGAGTGCTGTGCACACTGTCACACCAGCGATCTGATAAAATACTGTGATGTCCCACCCTGGGACAAAGTAAAAAAGTTAAAAAAGTAAAAATAAACATGTGTAAAAAAAAATCCAAAATAAATAAAAAAAAAAAAAAATATTCCCCAATAAATTCACTTCTTCCTGTAAATAAAAAAAAAAAACAATAAAAGTACACATATTTGGTATCGCCCGTCCGTAACGACCCCCCCTATAAAATTGTCCCACTAGTTAACCCCTTTAGTGAACCCCTTAAAAAAAAAAAAAAAAAAACGAAGCAAAAAATCAATGCTTTATCATCATACCGCCGAACAAAAAGTGGAATAACGCGCGATCAAAAAGACCGATATAAAAAAACATGGTACCGCTGAAAACGTCATCTTGTCCGCAAAAAACGAGCCATCATAAAGCATTATCAGCGAAAAAATAAAAAAGTTATAGCTCGCAGAATAAAGCGATGCAAAAATAATTATTTTTTATATAAAATTGTTTTTATTCTATAAAAGCGCCAAAACATGAAAAAATGATATAAATGAGGTATCACTGTAATTGTACTGACCCGAAGAATAAAACTGCTTTATCAATTTTACCACACGCGGAACGGTATAAACGCCTCCCCCAAAAGAAATTCATGAATTGCTGATTTTTGTTCATTCTAACCTCCCAAAAATCGAAATAAAAAGCGATCAAAAAACGTCACGTGCTCAAAAATGGTACCAATAAAAACGTCAACTCGTCCCGCAAAAAATAAGACCTCACATGACTCTGTGGGCCAAAATATGCAAAAATTATAGCTCTCAAAATGTGATGATGCAAAAACTATTTTTGCAATAAAAAGCGTCTTTTAGCGTGACAGCTGCCAATCATAAAAACCCGCTATAAATAGTAAATCAAACCCCCCTTTATCACCCCCTTAGTAAGGGAAAAATAATAAAATTAAAAAAATGTATTTATTTCCATTTTCCCATTAGGGTTAGGGTTAGGGTTGCGGCTAAAGTTAGGGTTAGGGTTGGCGCTAAAGTTAGGATTAGGGTTAGGGTTGGGATTAGGGGTGTGTTAGGGTTAGGTTTGTGGTTAGGGTTGGGACTAGGGTTAGGGGTGTGTTGGGGTTAGGGTTGGAGTTAGAATTGGGGGGTTTCAGCTGTTTAGGCACATCAGGGGCTCTCCAAATGTGACATGGCGTCTGATCTCAATTCCAGCCAATTCTGCGTTGAAAAAGTCAAACGGTGCTCCTTCACTTCTCAGCTCTGCCATGCGTCCAAACAGTAGTTTATCCCCACATATGGGGTATCAGCGTACTCTGGACCCCAAGAGTTATTGTGCAATTTGTCCTATTTCTTCTGTTACCCTTGGGAAAATAAAAAACTGGGGGCGAAAATATCATTTTTGTACAAAAAAAATATTTTTTTGTTTTTACGGCTGTACATTATAAACTTCTGTGAAGCACTTGGGGCTTCATAGCGCTCACCACACATCTAGATAAGTTCCTTGTGGGGTCTATTTTCCAAAATGGGGTCACTTGTTGGGGATTTCCACTGTTTAGGCGCATCAGGGGCTCTCCAAATGCGACATGACGCCCCCAGACCATTCCATCAAAGTCTGCAATCCAAAACGTCACTACTTCCCTTCCGAGCCCCGACGTGTACCCATACAGTAGTTTTCTCCCACATATTGGATATCAGCGTACTCAGGACAAATTGGACAACAACTTTTGGGGTCCAATTTCTCCTGTTACCCTTGTAAAAATAAAATATTGGGGCAAAAAAATCATTTTTGCAAAAAAAAAAAGGATTTTTTATTTTTACGGCTGTGCGTTATAAACTTCTGTGAAGCACTTCGGGGTTCAAAGTGCTCGTCACCACACATCTAGACAAGTTCCTTATGGGGTCTATTTTCCAAAATGGGGTCACTTGTGGGGGTTTCCACTGTTTAGGCGCATCAGGGGCTCTCCAAATGCGACATGACGCCCCCAGACCATTCCATCAAAGTCTGCAATCCAAAACGTCACTACTTCCCTTCCGAGCCCTGACGTGCGCCCATACAGTAGTTTTCTCCCACATATTGGGTATCAGCGTACTCAGGACAAATTGGACAACAACTTTTGAGTTCCAATTTCTTCTGTTACCCTTGTGAAAATAAAATATTGGGGGCGAAAAAATCATTTTTGTAAAAAAAAAAGGATTTTTTTATTTTTACGGCTGTACGTTATAAACTTCTGTGAAGCACTTCGGGGTTCAAAGTGCTCACCACACATCTAGATAAGTTCCTTGTGGGGTCTATTTGCCAAAATGGGGTCACTTGTGGGGGGTTTCCACTGTATAGGTGCATCAGGGGCTCTCCAAATGTGACATGACGCCCCCAGACCATTCCATCAAAGTCTGCAATCCAAAACGTCACTACTTCCCTTCCGAGCCCTGACGTGCGCCCATACAGTAGTTTTCTCCCACATATTGGGTATCAGCGTACTCAGGACAAATTGGACAACAACTTTTGGGTTCCAATTTCTTCTGTTACCCTTGTGAAAATAAAATATTGGGGACGAAAAAATCATTTTTGTAAAAAAAAAAAAGATTTTTTATTTTACGGCTGTACGTTATAAACTTTAGTGAAACACCTGGGGGTTAAAAGTTCTCACCACACATCTAGATAAGTTCCTTGAGGGGTCTAGTTTCCAAAATGGCGTCATTTATGGGGGTTTCCACTGTTTAGGCAGATCAGGAGCTCTCCAAACACGACATGGCGTCCAGCCAATTCTGCGTTGAAAAAGTCAGACGGCGCTCCTTCCCTTCCAAACTCTGCCATGCACCCAAACAGTGGTTTACCCCACATATGGGGTATCAGCGCACTCAGGACAAATTGCACAATAACTTTTGGAGTCTTGTTACCCTTGGAAAAATAAAAATTGGGGTGAAAAGATCATTTTTGTGGAAAAAATATGATTTTTAAATTTTACGGCTCTACGTTATAAACTTGTGTGAAGCACTTGGGGGTTCAAATTGCTCACCAAAGATCTAGAAAAGTTCCTTAGGGGGTCTAGTTTCCAAAATGGGGTCATTTGTGGGGGGTTTCCACTGTTTAGGCACATCAGGGGCTCTCCAAATGCAACATGGCATCCAATCTCAATTCCAGCCAATTTTGGTTGGAAAAAGTCAAATGGTGCTCCTTCCATTCCGAGCTCTGCCGTGCGCCCAAACAGTGGTTCCCACCCACATATGGGGTATCAGCGTACTCAGGACAAATTGGACAACAACTTATGTGGTCCAATTTCTCCTGTTACCCTTGAGAAAATAAAAAATTAGTGACTAAAAGATAATTTTTGTGGGAAAAAAATAGGATTTTTTATTTTCATGCCCGGGCATTATAAACTTGTGTGAAGCACTTGGGGGTTCAAAGTGCTCACCAAAGATCTAGATAAGTTCCTTAGGGGGTATAGTTTCCAAAATGGGGTCACTTGTGGGGGGTTTCCACTGTTTAGGCTCATCTGGGGCACTGCAAACGGAACATGACCCCCATCAACGTCTGCATTCCAAAACGTTACTACTTCCTTTCCAAGCCCTGCCGTGCACCCAAACAGTTCCCCCCCCCCACATATGGGGTATCAGCGTACTCAGGACAAATTGGACAACAACTTTTGGGGTCCAATTTCCTTGGGAAAATTCAAAAATTTGGGACTAAAAAATCATTTTTGTGGAAAATTGTTTTTTTTTTTTTTTCACACCCAGGCATTATAAGCTTTTGTGAAACACTTGGGAGTTCAAAGTGCTCACAACAGATCTAGATAAGTACCTTAGGGGGTCTAGTTTCCAAAATGGTGTCACTTGTGGGGGTTTCCACTGTTTAGGCGCATCAGGGGCTCTCCAAACACGACATGGCGTCCAATCTCAATTCCAGCCAATTTTAGTTTGAAAAAGTCAAACGGCGCTCCTTCCCTTACGAGCTCTGCCGTGTGCCCAAACAGTGGTTTTCCCCCACATATTGGGTATTGGCGTACTCAGGAGAAATTGCATAACAACCTTATCTGCCATTTTCTCCTTTTACCCTTGTGAAAATAAAAAAAAAGTTTGTAAAAGATCATTTTTGTGGCTAAAAAGTTAAATATTCATTTTTTCCTTCCACGTTGCTTTAGTTCCTGTGAAGCACCTGAAGGGTTAATAATCTTCTTGAATGTGGTTTTGAGTACCTTGAGGGGTGCAGTTTTTAGAATGGTGTCACTTTTGGGTATTTTCTGCCATATAGACCCCTCAAAGTGACTTCAAATGAGAGGTGGTCCCTAAAAAAAATGGCTTTGTAAATTTTGTTGTAAAAATGAGAAATCGCTGGTCAACTTTTAACCCTTATAACTTGCTAACAAAAAAAAATTTTGGTTCCAAAATTGTGCTGATGTAAAGTAGACATGTGGGAAATGTTATTTATTAACTATTTTGTGCGACATATTTCTCTGTTTTAAGGGAATAAAAATTCAAAGTTTGAAAATTGCAAAATTTTAAAAATTTTCGCCATATTTGCATTTTTTTCAAAAATAAACGCAAGTTATATCGAAGAAATTTTACTTCTAACGTGAAGTACAATATGTCACAAGAAAACAATCTCAGAATCGCGAAGATCCGTTGAAGCGTTCCAGATTTATAACCTCATAAAGAGACAGTGGTCAGAATTGTAAAAATTGGCCCGGTCATTAACGTGCAAACCACCTTTGGGGGTGAAGGGGTTAATAAGGCCCTCTTACACATTAGATGAAAGGTGGCCGAAGACACTAAGTTTGCTGGTTTTTGTAGAGTATCTTATGTGTAAAAGGCGTCCCAACTCTTCCCTGAAACATGAATGAATGAAAAGATGAGTAGGGCATGTTCATTCTAGTCTCCCAGGAGATAATCCGCCATCAGAGGTGTCTGTTGGTGACTTTTTCCCCATTTCCAATTGAAAATATAAGCGTACTTGGCCGATTTGAGCGCTACTTTGGAAATTTGTTTTCTTTAGTAGTATTCTCTACTAATTACTCGACCACAAGTTCTCCCGAAATTGAAACCCTCCGCAATCAGCTGTAATCTGTGCAGGAACTTTGGAGCAAGTGAATCATTTTATTGTAGAGCATCCACAGGGTAAATTAGCTATTGGTCAAACTTGAGGTTGAAAAAAATATTTTCACATGGTAGTGGTTACCATTCATTAATAAAATTGCACAAAGTTTCGGTCTGCAATCTTCAATTCTTCAGATCACTTGATATTCAGCTTATAGCCTGATCCAATGTTCAGATTATTCTCTTGTGGGGGTGACTCTTGCAGTAGGGTAGGCTGAATGTGAGGCATGTGTGTATCCACAGTACTGCTGACTTCATTAGCTCATGAATCAGCACAGCTCCAAAACTGTGCCTACTTCCATCTCATGACCTTTCTTCCTTGTAAAGAGCCTGATCCTCTGTTCTCTCAGAGACTATACAAGCTTTCTCCCCTGTCCTCTTTGTGGAGATCTGTGTACAGTCACCTCGCCCTTCCTACTGCTATATCTTAAACTTAGAGAAGGGAGAGCAGAAAGAGCTGTCAGAACCAGGAACTAGGACAGACTTGTAACATTTTTGCAGTGGATTCAGCTAGATGAAGGACTTACAGACTCTGCAGCAGCAAAATGGTCAGAAATTCTTAATGAAAATTATTTAGAAAGTTGCTTAAGTTACCACCTAAGAGGCTACAAAAAAAAATGGTGCAAACAGCCTTTTTGTAATGCCAATCACCAGATTCCTAGTGGTACTCACACCACTGACCATCTCCACTTATTATATCAAACTTTTTTTCTGGACCAGTATGGAGATGTGTGTAATTATATATAAATATATTTAGAACTTTTACCAAAAAGTTCTCTGGAGCCCTGACAGAAATATGTCTGGATCTAGATTATGCAGATGGGGACCTATTCTTTCCTAAAAGACATCCTGTTATTCTACAATAGGTGGAATGCTGCTAAATGGAGATTACACGAAACACTTCAAGTATAAGTTGTCCATCAATGACAATATCTCTGACTCCTCACTTCTACATCTGTCTGATCGTACACAGATACATCTCCACCTTCCTCATCCATGAAAAGATGGATGACACGTTAAAAAAACAGTAATGGTGGCCATAAAAGTTGTATTATAGGTATTTAGGCCTTGATTTAAGGGACTTTCCAGTCACAACAAACGCAAATCAATTGAAACTGTTAGAGCAGTGGGTGACCACTCGGACACAATCAATTGATCAGAGAGACCCTGTTCTTTGTTAACTGTGATGAAGCAGGAGTTTGAATGAAGCCATATCTGTGGGAGTAAGGAAGTCAGCCAAGCGAAGTTCGTGGCTGGAATACCCCTCTAACTACATCTGGACTTCCCATAGACTATAGACAGCCAAGCAGTCCACATTATACTCTGCACTGATGTTCTAAAATATCAATGCAGTGTAAGCAGCTTGCACAAGATCTTGCAAGGGGGCATGGAGCCGGCTGTCAGACACAGCCAGACTCCCCACAGAAAAGATAAACGTACAGTTGTGTGAAAAAGTGTTCAGATCACCAAACAAATGTAAATATTACACAATAGAAAATATGTGTCTAATTTTCACATTTTACATTTTTTTTTAGACAAAGGTGTATCTAGTAACAGCAACTTTTTATTGTATCTTTTTTTCCTGCTTTTAACACTAGAACTACTGATGGAGTCATTTTGACTCCTTTCGTTTTTTATTTCTCTTCTGTGACTACATTTTTCAGAATTCCGGCTTGAAACTCGGTGACTTTTCCTCAAATATGATGTGAAAAAAGATTTTGTGAGAATAAATAATTTTGGTGAAAAATTTGCGCGTTTTTTTCAAAATTTACCAAGAACTACTGAAGGGAGTCATTTTGACTCCCTACTATATTTTGAGGTCCTTTTGTCACTAAATGTTGCTATAAAGTTTTGTGCATAATTTTTTCACTCTGTCTTATTTACCCTGATGTTCATATAGATGTAGTTCAATTTACATGTCAACTTTTCACATTTTCCTTGTGTTTTACCTGCTTGTATTACTGTGTAATGCTGAACAAAATAGCTTGCTTACTCTAGGCCCTACAGGATACGCCAGAAGAAATATCATTATCGATAGTCCTTTGAGCGCATGGCGTTTATTTTTTGATTCATATATATTGACACATATAAAGAACTGTACACTTGCAGAAGCATGCAGGAACAATAATTTACAGTTTACTCTATCTGATGAGGAGCTAGATGCATTCATTGCGATATTCTATGCTCGTGGAATATCTGGCACGAACCGTCACTCGATTAGCAGTATTTGGTGTAATGACTGGGGAATACCGTTTTGCAAAGCGACAATGTCTAGGGACCGCTTTGTTGAAATTATGAGGTTTCTCAGATTTGATGAGAAATCTACTCGATCGGAGAGACTGCAAACGGACAGTTTGCTCTATTTTCTACTGTGTGGGACAGGTTTATTGAAAATTGTATTGCGTGTTACAAACCTGGCCCATACATAACGGTGGATGAGCAACTTTTCCCAAGCAAAACTAGGTGTCCATTCACGCAGTACATGCCTTCCAAACCAGATAAATATGGCCACAAATATTGGCTAGCTGTTGATAAGGAGAGCAAATATCTGGCGGGCAAATGGCTTCCCTTATCTAGGCAAAGATGACACACGCCGTGCTGAGGACCGTTTAGCTGACCATGTGGTAATGAAGTTATTGGACCCGTTTTTGAAAAAAGGTCGCAATGTTACAACCGATAATTATTTTACTTCAGTAAAATTAGCTAAACAGCTAAAAAGCAAAGGAACAACCATCGTGGGAACACTGAACAAGATAAGGCGAGAAGTGCCTAAAGAAATAAAATCCATGAAAGAGGAATTGTACAACACTAAAGTGTTTAGAAATGAAGACAATTTTACACTTACAGTATATCAAGGAAAGCCCAACAAAAATGTTGTCATTTTGAGTTCCGTCCATCCAGATGTTGTTGTTGCGTCTGATTCCGCTAAAAAAACTCCAGAAACGGTAAAGTTTTACAATGAAACAAAATATGGAGTAGATGTAGTGGATCAGATGGCACGAAAATATACCACACGAACATGCACAAGGAGATGGCCTGTTCATGCATTTGAAAATGCCTTAGACTTTGCGGGTATAAATGCATGGATAATATTCAATGAGATAACCCACCAAAAAATGTCACGCAAGGCATTTTTGCAAACGCTTGTGAGAGAGTTGAGTGGTCCTTATGTCACAGATAGGGAAAAGGGTTCCACGTCCCAAGTTTCTACATGCTCAGAAGTGATGGTTCAAACAAAATTTTGCCAGATCAAAGAAAAGTGCAAGAAAAATAGATCTGTCGGCAATTGTAAGACTTGTGGTAAGTCTTTGTGTGGGCAATGTACTGCCATAAATCAAAGGCAATGCCTAAAATGCGAAACACCAAATGTTTAGAAGGTGAATTCTGCGCCATATTTTCATTTTTATGCTCCTCCACCTACATTTTCTCTACTTTTTGTTCTTCAGTTGTTGTTTATATGTGTGCACTTGAATAAAAAAAAATGTTTGAAAAACGTCTATTATAATTATTGTTATTTTCTGTAGAAAAATAAGAAAAGCAGAAAAAAAACAATCAAAAGCATTACTGTTGGATCTCACAATAATAATACATTACAAAAAATATAATTATTAATAAATAACCACAAATGAAACTCTAAAAATAAACGAAAACAAGCAAGGAGTCAAAATGACTCCTTTCAGTAGTTCTAGGCGGGGTCACGAGTCCAGTAGTCCTAGTGTTAAGTCATAACATTAAATCTGGAAAATTCATGGATACCATCGGCGCTGCCGCATAAATAAGGGTCCAGGCGGGTTGAAGATAAAGAATGGCGGTTTATCTCAACGCGTTTCGAAGTCAATAAGACTTCTTCCTCAGGAGATGCTATAGGTGTACAATATCACTGTGTGACACGTGGTTCTCCTTTGGCGCCAGATTTAAATGTGGAGTCTATTTAAACAGTATGTAGTGATATTGTACACCTATAGCATCTCCTGAGGAAGAAGTCCTATTGACTTCGAAACGCGTTGAGAATAAACCGCCATTCTTTATCTTCAACTCGCCTGGACCCTTATTTATGCGGCAGCGAGGATGGTAGCCACGAATTTTCCAGATTTAATGTTATGATTCGGTCACCAGTTTGACCTGTGGATCTGCAGCAGCTGTGAACTCTGATGAGTTTCTACATCAGGTGAGTGCAATCTGATTGTATATCCCGAAATCTCTATCGGATAAGACCCTATTTGTGCTCAATGTCCTTTATTGACATAAAAGTCATAAAAAGTCTTAAAAAAAAAAAAAACCCACAATCTCTTTGGGGAGTCTGGCTGTGTCTGACGGTTAGCTCCCTACTCCCGCATCTGCACGATCATGTGCAATCTGTTCTACTATGCAGTGGGGCTATATAAAGTCACTGCTTAGTAGAACGCGGACCTCACCGACATTTATCGTATATGGGTAGTCCAGAGATCGTTAAAGTGTAACCGTCGTTTTAATGTTTATTTAATACATCAGTAGTGCACATGAAAATAAGCAACTCTGTAATAGATCTTATCAGAGAAATCTGCTTCTTTCTCCTCCTAGACTGAACTTTTGTTGTCAATTCCTGGGTAAAATCTGTGTTCAGTAAAGACAGAGTATCCCCTTACTGAGATAGGAGATGACAGTTGGTGCTTTTAAAATTCTATGAAGAAGGGAGGAGCTAGCGGAACACAGACATTCTGCTGCAAGTTCTCCTTTAATGTTAGCTCTCTATAGAACTTCATGAGCACCAACTGTCATTTCCTAGCTCAATAATGGAAAGTCTGTATCAGCTGCAGAGTACCCAACAATTGAGAATTTTGAGAATGAAAGATCAGTCCAGAAGAAAGCAGCAGATTTCTCTAATAAGATACATGATAAAATGTCTTATTTTCTCATATATCATAGATTTATGAAAAAAAAAAGAAGAAAGCGTTATTCTTTAAATAAAAGCTCATTTTCTAATTGCACATTCTCTTTAACCTCCCGTTTGGTAACTAAAAACTCTTCCCCATATGGTGTTCTTTCATACATTTACTTTCTAGGCTATAACTTTTAATTAAATGGATTTTCTAGTAATTAGGCATGCTTACCCCCGGAGCCTGCCGTCCTCCGCTCCAGCACTGCCACCCCAACTGTCTCCACCAGGCCGAAAGAGAGGACTTCCCCAGTGCTGGAGTGGAGGGCAAATCAGGGAGAAAGTATGCCTTAATTATTTCATTTATCAGGACCCTTTCACAAGGCTGACTTTAAAAATAAAAACAGAAAACGGTAAATATATATATTTTTTTTTACAGGCGCCGGTTTAGACTAAATGACTACAGATGAAGAAAGTGAAAGGATGAAGCTAAAGGATTGCAAATAAGGAAGAAAGCAGGCTGAGGTTGGTGGTGTCTGTTGAATGTGAATGTTTCCACTTTGGTTATAATGCTGTATGGTCAACATTATTTCATCTACCGTAATCCTCTTAAAGGGGTATTCCATCTACATCCTAGAAATAAGCCACAGATGACAGATTGGTGTTTTATCTAATGGGAGTCGTATGATCCCCATCTGGTAATACAAAGTAGCTGCAAAAGAAAATAAGAATTAGACTATTAGAGTTAAAGGCTATGGACAACTTTGACCTGGAAAAATGGAAGATAATATGTTCCACTAAGTATGAAGCCTCATCTTCATTCCTTCATCCATTTTCAGACCTCCCGATATTCACATTGCAACCTGCTCATAACGTCAGACTGTTCTCTTGCGGATTTACCCCATCAGTAATACATGCTGGATGCTGCTTGTCTTCATTAGCTCCTAGATATCAGCACAGCTTCAATCCTGGAGTGATTTCCCATTCTGCAAGCACTTGAAGGATAATGTGCTTTCCTCTCTAACTAGTTGGCAAAAGCTTCCCCCCTCTTCTTTCCTTTCCGATCTTTCGGAACCCCATTTTGCTCTCTGGTGTTACCTAACAGAAAGTAAAAGGAGGTAGAGAGCGGGAAGTGAGCTGGTCTGCAGAATTTGTGTCAGATTTTGCAACCAGCTAGTTAGGAAAAAAATTAGTTTCATAATTTTCTTCCTAAATTAAAAATTAACAGTAGCAAAATAAAAAAAGACTTCAAAGATGGCCGTAGCCCTTAAAGAAACAATTGAGCCAGTGGCTTTTTCTAAAGCTCCAATGGAAGAAGAGAAAATGAACACATCACATTGTTTTTATGTTCAAAAATCTGTCCATTTGTTTGGTAGAGTATTCCAAGACTTGGATGAATAATAATAATATTACACACGGTTTTATCATTGGGTGGAACCTGCAACTTCGGGATTTGAACCTGCAATAGCTTGATCTATTTAAAGTCATGGCCAAAAGTTTTGGCACCCTACAGTGCCATGGGTTGTAAACTTCTTGATTATGTTGCGCACCGTGGACAATGGAACATGAATTTCTCTGGAGATGGACTTGTAACCTTGAGATTGTTGATATTGTTCAACAATTTTGGTTCTCAAGTCCTCAGACAGTTCTCTTCTCCTCTTTCTGTTCTCCATGCTTAGTGTGGCACACACAGACACAATGCAAAGATTGAGTCATCTTCTCCCCTTTTTATCTGATCTCATATTACCCACACCTGTTACTTGCCACGGTCGAGTTTGAACTATTTGCATTTTTTTTTGTGTGTTGTTCCGATACACACAAAAGGACATAAACATGTGGATAACAAAACGTGTGTAATTGCAATAATTTCATGGGCGAAATACTTCATTTTCTGGAACGATTTCAAGAGGCACCGGACATGTGATACAGTGATGGACATACTGCACGTGCAGCTGGTTCATCCAGTTCATCCCTGTATGTGTTGAGGCTGTTGAACAGCAGCGAGGCATGCAGGCGCAGGGACTAGAACATATTATTCGATCACGCCGAAGACACTCGGTTATCACCTGAGCATGAGATAACACCTTATCCCAGCACGTTCGCTCATCACGATCACTTAACTATATATATTACTATACTATTGCTTTTGGGAAAAGTGTGGTCTTCCCAGGATTTAAGCTCACAACCTCTAGCATGGCAATGTTCAGTAATGAGACACAGGCTGCGCTACTAAAAAAAATTTCTGCCTAAAGATCTAAATTGTATTTTTCATCTTTACAGATGTTTTGTACCAGTACACAAGAGATACAGCTCTATATTTTAGCATTTTAAGGGTAAAAATAAAACTCTGATTTTTTTTAATTTTCTTTTACTATAAATTAATTTAAAATATAATGAAAAACAAATTACAACAATCACTTTTTAATAATAAATGTCACAAATCAGTAAATAACAGACATATTTGGTGTCCCTGTAATTGTATCCATTAGTACGATGCAGGAATCAGATTATTTATAGTGATCTGCAAGTTTTTTTTTTTTTTTTTCATTAAACCAATAAAAAGAAGGTGGTGTATGAAGTAAAAAGTGGAAAAAGAGATCTGAACAGAAGTGTTTTATTTTCATGCAACGCTTTGATAAATGTGGCACAAATAATGGCAACGTAGCCACGAGGAAAACCGACTTTAAAATCTATGGTCGTCTTGCTAAGTCTCTCCCCTTTGTTTCTGTCTTCCTAGGACTCATCCTTAACGAGAGATGAATTTCCACTTCTGAGCTATATCGGCAAAATGAATTTCCTTCCTACGAATCATGTGACCAGGAAGAACGTCACCCTCCTCCAGATGGACGATGCCGAAGACTCTGAACTATGGGAGCCTCAAACCGTCATTGTCGTGGTGATCTTCGGACTTGTGTGCGTCCTCCACCTGACGGCATTCCTGTACACGGTTTGCCTGCAGAGTTACGTAAATGTCGGCGCCCAGACCTTGTCACACCCCTTCCACTACAGACGACAAGACAAGGAAAAGAACGTGTTTTATGGGCTTATATCTCCCAAATTCATCGACCACGAAGACTCTCAAACAAAGGAGAGAATCCCAATAATGGTTGATATCTGACATCAAAATCCACTTCTTGGTCTCAATATCTGAACCTTTTGAAAGAAGACAAATCCCCTCCCCAATAATTATGGATAATGTAATTAAAAATCTGTACGGAACACCCAACTTAATTTTTATTCAATGTGGATTTTATTTTTCTTTGTATTGTTCACACTTGTTTAAAGCATAATTTTAAAGGGGTTGTCCAATTCGGACAGTCCCGTCTACAGTAGACAGACATGGATCCCCAACCGAAAAGGTTGCTCCCTACATGTGAAGTTAATACTTTATAAATAGTAATTATTGAAAAAAAAATCTACTATCTTGAGTCTGATGAGTGTCTGAAAATCTTTTATCTAGCGAAGAGATCTGCAAAAAAGTTACATTTCCCCCAGAGCTCGTGATGGCTGTCTGCTCTTCTGTACCTTTTCTCCATGTTTGGTCTGAGTGCAGTCTGATTTCCAGGGACTGATAGAAAAATTCTCCATCTTCTCCTCATCTGAGAGAATTGAATCACACTTTGATCAAACTCTGATCAGAGATTGATCAGACTGAGATTTGCATAATTGATCCGATTCTCTCCGATGAATGAATACACTGTCGTGTGACCCTAGCCTTAGAAATAGCACCAGGGAAGTGTGTGGGGGGATTCTACAGATCTCCAGTGTGGGTAGGGAAGAAAACATCTATAGTCTCATGGAGGGCAGAAAAAAACAGGCAGCAGAAAGGGAGGAAAGTACATGAAGAGGAAAAAAACTGTGCTGACATACATGATTTAATGAAGACAGCAACACCACGGTTACACACAGAACTCATATCCCGCCTATATTACTGGGAGACACTCCAACACAAATACAATCTAAAAATTGGATCTATCTACAAACTGCATATCAAGGGGTCTTAACATGGATTCATATTGCAGACAAATGTACTGCAATTTATTAACTAAAGGTAACCACTAACGTAATCATTTCTTGCATGTCAAAGGTGTGCCTAGCCTTTAAAGTAGTGACTAAGTATTTGGATACCTGCCCCCCCAGTAAGAAGATATAATCTGAGGAAGAACTAATTCCAATGCAGCACCACCAAATCATTGGGCTGTCTGTTATGTTTTGGTAGCTGAGGAGGGCAGGAGCAAAAAAAAACGCAAAGGCAGCCGAACACCAGAGAGGTTGGAAACTAATAGGTTGCAGACCCCTAAACTAACCGCACAACTAGAAGCAGCCGTGGGACATTCCTATGGTGCCCTAGACGCCTCGTCACAGCCGGAGAGATTAGCTACTCCTGTAGATGGAAAGAGGAAAGCTAACTGCCCCGGAGTAGAGCCCCAAAAGAATAGGAAGCTCCCAAACATATAATGGCGGTTAGAAAAGAGGAAAACATGAACACAGACAGAAAATAGAATGAGCAAACGCTGGGGCCCAAAACTGTCTAGATAGGACAGCACAGGAGAGAATACTGTCTGCAACCCAGAAAAACCCTAGGAAAAACTCCAACACTTCTGATTCCAAAAATGCTGAGACCACACGGTCTCGACCACCTATATCAGATCTCTGGTGTGAATACGCAGCTACCCAGCAGTAAAGTATCACAGGAACTGAGCACAAGAGCAAATACAAAAAGAGAACAGAGACCAGCACAAGCCCCCAAAGGGGACCCGGCTGAACTCAAAAAACAAGGCAGCAAATACAAGGAAAATCAAACCACAGAAAAAAAAACAGAAATTAACTTATCTGAATGATAGCAGGAGACAGCAGAAAAGCAAGCTGAATTCCAACCTAGACCAGGAAGTAACAATTGATCACCGGCGAGGATCATGGGAGGCCAGCTCACTTATATCAGGCCAGTCCGTTCCCCCCTGATAACCATTCATCCGTTGCAGGTGTAGGATTCTTGCTGTTCAACATAGGTTCAATACCTTCAGCAACCACCAGAGGGAGCCTCAGCTCCGAAGTCGTCTCCAACACGTTCACAACAGCTGTCCTCATAATGTGAGGACATGCCAGGTCCTCCGAAGCAAATGCTCTTTGTAGCTGTTCTCCACTCTGGCTGATGAAGGTCCTCGGGGAACACTCATTCCACATTAACTTAAAATGACATATTAGGGGTTTTAATGATTGATTTTCTAATCCTGACAACCACTTGCAGAATTTATTAGTGTTTTGCTGGCAATCACTTTTGTTGCATTATTTACATGCATTTTTCCAGGTTTTATGAAGAAAAATGGCAGACAAAAAACATACCCAAAGCAGGTTCTGTTCAGAGAAAAATTGCAAAAACCAAGACACTTTGTTGTATATTGTAAAACAGTATAGTCTTTAAGGTATAAATGCATGTAAAAGAGCCCAAAAGTGCACTGGTTTTGCAGAATTTTTTGCCGATAGATGTTGGTTTTCAGTTAATAGGAAAATATGAAACCGTACAAATAGTGCTTGGTTTTCTTTCCCAACAATTTATACTTTGTTGTTTTTTTTCACTTGACCATAGGCTTCCTTTAAAAGATAAAAAAACAAACAAGAAAAACAAAAAACATATAAAAGAGCAATAACTTCTCCATTGCAGAAGTCAAACCATGCCTCTATCGGGCTGTGGTGAAGGAAAAACTTATTTTCTTTTTGGCATGATCAAATCAAACAAATGAATAAAAAAATATTAGATCTACTCATTTTTTATTGAGGAAAATGAACCAATATAATGTGTCTGTGAATGGCAAAACTAAGTGAACCTTTGCTTTCAGTATCGGGTGTGACCCCTTGTGCACTAATATCTGCATCTAAACACTTCCAATGATGGTGTTAATTAGTGCCGCCCATCAGATTTGAGGAATTTTAGCCCATTCCTCCTAACAAAACAGCTTCAACTCTGTTATGTTGGTGGGTTTTCCCCCATGAACTGTTTTCTTCGAGGCCTTCCACATCATTTCTACAGGATTAAGGTCAAGACTTTAATTTTATTCCTCTTTAACCATTTTTGGCAGAACAATTTGGGTGCTTTCTCTTGTTCTCGTCCAGCATGACCCACTCTCTTGAGACAGGTCATGAACAGATGTACTAACATTTTTCTTTACAATATAATGATAAGATTCAGAACTCATTATTCCATCAATGATGGCAGCTGTCCTGGCTGACATGCAGCAAAACAAGCCCCAATCGCAATATTACCACCACTATGCTTCAAAGATGGTATGAGGTTTTTTGTTGTAATGCAGTTTTCTTTCTCCAAATGTAACATTTCACTTTTAAACTAAAAAACGTTGGTCTCATCAGTCTACAAAGCATTGTTCCAATAGCTTTTTGGCTTGTCCAAGTGATCTTTAGCAAACTGAGGACAGGCAGCAATGTTCTTTTTAGAATGCAATGGTTTTCTCTTTGAAAAACAATGATGTGCATACCAGAATTGCAGTTTCCTCCAAATGGTGGACTTATAAACCTTAACAATAGCTAATATGAAACAGGCCTTTAGTTGCTTGGAAGTTACCTTGGGTTCCTTTGTGACCTCGCAGACTTTAATACACCATGGTTTTGTGAGCTTTGTTGGTTGAGAACTCATGGGAAGAGTAATGATAAAGAATTTCCACCATATGTAAACAAAATACACTACCAAAAACTTGTTGTGAAGATCATATTTTTATAGATCCCTGATGTTTAAATAAAATAGATAGCCCACCCATATCCGTTTGATAGCTCATTGATTGAAGACGCTAGACTCTAATATCACCTTCATATTATGTGCTAATCCTGAAGATTCACGTATTTTTGCCATTCATAGGCATGTGAGATTGGATAAATTTATTAAAAAAATGACAAAATCTAATATTTTTTTTTAATTATTTGTTTGGTTCTTTTTATCTACTTTTAAGACTTGTATAAAAATTTGATGTAGTTTTAAGTCAAATACATGCAGAAACAGGGAAAATGATGAAGGGTCACAATCTTTCAATCACCACTATACTTTATTACCTTATTTTGGATCCCTCTCTTCCAAACACCAAGCATAAAGTCAAATAGTATGGGGTGGATGTGGGGTGCGCTTAGCTCATTGTCAGCCTCTTGCGACAGGCGAGTGCATGAGCGCGAGACGTTTAGTGCCCCTTTACCGTTTCATCTAAGACCCATGTGCAACGAGTGGGTGACGTTCACGACATTCAACCTGAGGGCGGAGTTAGGCGGACATATAACACGGACGACGATAGCATCACAGTGCTCGGACTGGCCGGCGGCTCTTCTGACCCGAGAATGAAAGCCTGCATTTCAACCACTGCATACTTGTTACCTGCCTGGCTGACAGGATCCTTTCCACTTGCTGTTAGGTAGTGAGGAGGCCATTTTGAAGGATTGGATTGGAAGCTGTGAAGTGTATTTATTTTTCTTAATAGACCTTTTACCGTGGGGTGTGAGGACGAAGCAAATTACAGGACAAATCAATCTACAAGGGTGAGTCAAAAAAAATTCTGCAATATATTTTACTCAACATTCAGAAATGACAAATACATTTTTTTTACATAATTCTTCCTGCTTTTCAATACACTTTGTCCATCTGTCACCAAACCTTTGCATTTCATCATAAAAAAAAAAAAAAAAAAAACATTTTAGGTTGAGCTGAGAGCCAGTCTTCAATCTTTGTCAGACATGAAACTTCGTCCTCGCAGGGCTTCTTTCAGGGGACATAATCCACTGTCACTCCTCTATCTGACAGATTCAGTGCACACTCAATGTTCTCATCAGTCATGGACGACCACTTAGCTCCTTCTTCATGGCTGACACTTGCGCAAATCTTCTCGATCCATTCATACAGCCATCTTTTGCTACGAATCCCTTTTTCCAGCAGTGACCCAGTGCGGAAAGTGCTGATAAAACAGTGCCCCAACCGAGGTTTTAATATAACCGGAGTGCGGGAATTTTTTTGACTCACCCTCGTACACATGTAAGCTCATCGGCAAAGCTTCTTCTGAAACCGAGATTAATTCGATTTTGAAGGGCGGTGGGAAATTTGGAGCTACGAGCCCGATAACCCCAATAAGACCGCCGACAGGAATCGGCAACGTTTTTCACTTCTAGAACACTATTGAATTGGTCCCATGGTGGGTGATGCACCATTATGACCGGGTGTGAATGAGGACATACAGTTGCTGAACAGTCCGGCATTCTGTACAGTTAGAGCAGCAAAGAAGCGAATAATGGTGGAAACTGTGCTTGTACCAAGGTTGGAATATTGGTTTTCAGGAACGCAATTTGCAGAGGTATTAACATTTATAAAATGTAAGGCTAGGTTCACACTACATCTGAAACGTTCACACGAGAGAGCAAAATAAAATCCTCTGATTTTCACCGTTACCTGGACGACATTGGTTTTTATACATCGGCAGCTATTAAATTTACAAGAGTACATACATTTTCCTATGTTAAGGAATGGAAATATATCCGTAACAATGCTAGAAGGTTGACCCATACGGGATCCCAATTTTTTTTTTTTTTTACGCACTATCTTGAATACGAAATGTTCAAATCCACGTCAAACAATATTCTGCAGAAAAGTCGCAGATTTTCACCGTAGATTTGAACACTTTTTACACTCTGCAGAGAGGTGGAAAATATCAATTAGGAGAAAACCCCTTTTCATTGGCAATGTAAGGGATTTGTAACTGTGAGCACATGAATTAGTCAAATTAATTAGGAAATTAACCTGCACATTTTGAACTCGTGGATAATAACTTAAAAGAGAATCTGTCAGTAGGATCGACCCTCCTAAGTCATCTATATGAGCATGTAGGTCATAGGAAGCTGAGTAAAATGATGCCTTCATATCTGCGACCCCATGTCTTATTCCAGAGAAATCCACGTTTTTCTTAATATGTAAATGAGCTGTTAAGCTCTATGGGCAGGATGTAGATCTCCCTGAGAATCTATCTCCACAGCTTATTGTAAATGAAAGACGGATTTTGGTAAGACCTTACCTGTAAAATCCTTTTCAGCGAAGGAAGGAAGGGAGACACACTGGTCATTACTAGTGGGTAGGCGGAGCCCACACAGGATAGAACACCTCAGATTAAAAAGAGAGTTGACCGGCCCCTCCAGCTTGGGCTCCTCCTACTCCAGCTCTCCAGTCCGTACACAAGCTAAGGAAGAGCAAATATCACCAGCGGAGCAACATAACCCCTTCTGAAGAACTTCAGAGAAAAAACAAGAAGACAGGTTATGCATATAACAGAAAAAAACACACAGTCCCAGGTACTACTCACTGAACCTGACCACTGCGATGAGCTGGCAATGCTGGAACAGAGCCTTAGCGCGCTGACCTCAGCCCAGATAATCGCTATCAGAGAAGGGTCATGCCGCATCTGAAGACACAACAACACACTTCTGCCATGGGAGGGATCTGTGTCTCCCTTCCTTCCTTCGCTGAAAAGGATTTTACAGGTAAGGTCTTACCAAAATCCATCTTTCAGCAGCAGATGGAAGGAAGGGAGACACAGTCATTACTAGTGGGACGTCCCAAAGCAGTCCAAAAATTAAGGGTGGGCAAAAAAAACCAACAGAGGCAGATTCCCCACAACTTAGATAAATGCGCAACTAGCGCTAAATACAAGTTCACAAGAACTTTAAACTACAGCCGCCTGCAGGACCCTACGTCCTAAGGCCGCATCAGCGGAAGCACTGACGTCCACCTTATAAAATTTCGTAAATGTGTGGACGGAGCGCCAGGTCGCCGCCCGGCAGAGCTGAGTTGCCGAGGCCCCTTGATGAAAAGCCCACGATGAACCCACAGCCCTTGTTGAGTGAGCTCGAATCTTAATCGGGCAAGGTTCGCCCTTAAGTCGGTAAGCCTCTAAAATGGCCGACCGAATCCAACGAGCTATAGAATCCTTGGAAGCTCGTTGACCACGTCGACGACCTGCTGGAATCACAAACAGAGAATCCGACTTCCGAAAACTTTGAGTAATAGACAAATAGAACTTCAAAGCCCGCACTAAATCCAATGTGTGCAAGGCCCGTTCCTTCGCATTCCTCGGCTCTGGACAAAGCGAAGGCAACACAATATCCTGGTTAACATGAAATTGTGACACCACCTTAGGTAGAAAGTCGCCCCGTGTGCGAAGCACTACGCGATCCGGGTGAAACTCCAGAAAAGGAGGCGAGCAAGAAAGAGCCGCCAACTCAGAAACCCTTCTCAAAGAAGTGACCGCCACAAGGAAGGCAACCTTCCAAGAGAGCAAAGAAAGGCTAACAGAGTCCATAGGCTCAAAAGGCCCATGTTGAAGAGCCTCCAAGACAAGATTAAGCCGCCAAGGAGACACAAGCGCCTTCCGCGGCGGAAACTGACGGGTTACCCCGCGAAAAAAGGATCCTTGTACCTGGACATGAACGTCGGTAACTTGGCATTGAACCTGGATGCCATCAAATCCACTTGGGGAGTTCCCCAACGGGAGCACAGCAGTGCAAAAATTTCCGGATGAAGACTCCATTCTCCGGGATCCATCTTTTCGCGACTGAGGAAGTCCGCTGATATTCTGAACTCCTGGAATGTGAATCGCAGAGATGGCTGGCACCCTGGCCTCGGCCCATACCAGGATCCGAGACACCTCCATCATGAGCCTGAAGCTCCTCGTCCCACCTTGATGGTTGATATACGCTACCGCCGTCGCGTTGTTTGTCTGCACTCGGACTGATAGACCGCTTAAAGGGACCGTCCAGTGTTGGAGGCAAAGGAAAATTGCCCTCAATTCCAGGATGTTGATCGGCAGGACAGACTCTTCCGACGACCATACTCCCTGAATCCAGAGATCGTTCCAGACACCCCCCCAGCCCGTCAGGCTGGCATCGGTGGTTATGACCGACCACCTCGGAGGGAGGAAGGACTTCCCCAGGGATAACACTTCCGGACGTAACCACCATCCTAGAGACTCTCGCACCCTGTGGGAGATGATGACACTGCAATCCAGTGAAACCTGCGATCGATCCCAACGGTTCAAAATGAGCATTTGGAGAGCCCTGGAATGAAATTGTGCAAACGGAATTGCCTCCATCGACGCCACCATCAAACCCAGAAGGCGCATACACCTTCGAAGGGACATTGCTGTCGAAGACTTCATAACCTGTACATGTCGAAGAAGACTCGCTTGCTTGTCTGGAGGCAGAGACACCACTGCTCGTACCGTGTCGAAATGCATTCCCAAAAACAGGATTGACTGTGACGGATCCAGAGACAACTTCTCCCAATTGACCAGCCACCCGAAGTCCTCCAGGAGCTGAAGGGATAGATTGCGAGCCGTCACCGCCTCCTCCTTTGAGGACGCCACAATCAAAAGATCGTCCAGGTAGGGAAGAATCGTAACCCCCTCTCTTCGAAGAATCGCCATGAGAGGTGCCAGAATTTTCGTAAAAACTCTGGGTGCTGAGGCCAACCCGAATGGCAGGGCCACAAACTGGTAATGGTCCTGACCTATGGCAAAACGAAGGAAGCGTTGGTGGGCCCTTCCGACGGGAACATGCAAATAAGCGTCGCGAATGTCGATTGACACCAAAAAGTCGTTCTGCGACAGGGCCGCCACAACGGAGCGAAGCGACTCCATGCGGAATTTCCGGGTGCGGACATGCCGATTCAATCTTTTGAGATCCAGAATGGGGCGAAATTTGTCCTCCTTTTTGGGGACCACAAAGAGGTTGGAATAAAACCCTCTTCCCCGGTCCTCCGGCGGAACCGGTACCACCACACCCTTCTGCAGAAGGGAATCGACCTCCCGCAGTAGAGCGGCAAATAGCTCGGGCTCTGATGGAGTGCGAGACTGGCAAAAACTGTCTGAGGGTCGAGAAAGAAACTCTATGAAGTAGCCTGCCGACACAACCCGTGTCACCCAGGCGTCCGACACGCGGGAAGCCCAAGTCGGTTCGAATTGGAGCAAACGACCCCCCACTCGAGAGCCCTCGAGTGAGACCCTGGCGTCAGTCCGCCTTAGCGGGCTTTTTGTCAGCTTCCCGCTTGTCTTGACGGAAGCTCTGTTTCCAGGGAGTGTGGGATTTCTGAGAGTTCTTTTTTCCTGAAAAAGAGGGACGACCCGATCCCCAAGAGGGCTGACCGAACCGTCCCCTGGGCCGAAAGGACCGCCGACTACTACCGGCACTAGGCCTGCCAGACGCAGAAGTCACAGCTCTTCGCTGCGGTAAAGCTGTTTCTTTTGCCTTTGCCTTGGCAATCAGCTCCGTGAGGTCAGATCCAAATAGCTGACCACCCTTGTAAGCTAAAGATAGCAAACCTTGCTTGGAAACCGCGTCCCCGGTCCACTGTCTAAGCCACAGTGCTCTCCTGACTGTGACCGCTGAGGATTGCGCCCTGGACAGCAGTGACGCAGTATCCAAACCTGCATCACTGCCATATCGGGCTGCATCCTCCAACAACTTGAAAAGCCCATCTACCTCGGATAGTGGGGATCCATCTTGCCACGCCGTCCGTAGACGGTCTAACCAGCTCAGGGAAGCTTTACAAGCACACATGGACCCTAGTACTGCTCTGAATCCATGACCCGCGGCCTCGTAGATGGATTTCGCCGCCATCTCCGTTTTTCTGTCCAGCGGATCCTGCAGACTCGCCTTCCCTTTAACAGGAAGTAATGAGGATTTGCTAAGCTGGGATAAAGGGACATCCACTTCAGGAGAAGGAATCCAATTATCAATCAACTCCGTCGTACACGGATACAGCGTCTCAAAAAACCGTGTCCCCTGAAAACGTTTATCTGGACACAGGCGTTCCTTCTCCACTGCCCCATTAAGCTCATCCAGAGATGGTAATGCTGATCGCGACCTATGCGACTCCTGAAACATCCGGGCCGACTTACCAGGACGTCTAGTTACCTCCTCCGGTAACTGTAACGCCTCCCTCATGGCTCCAATAAAAGCCTCTGTACGGCCCAAAAGAGAGGCAGAGCGTCCCTGCCGATCCTCCTTATCCGAATCGGACATCTCCCCATCCGAGCTTGAAGGGGAACCCTCCATGCCCGAGATCTCCGAGTCGCTACGCGGGAAGGATGGCACCGGCCTGTGTCGCTTCCTGCCATGAGAGGATCTAGCTGACACCCAATAACCTAGAAGGTCAGACAGGCCATCAATAGAACGAGCGAGGGCCTCCATTTTGACATCACTGAAACCTCCGACCGCTGCGCTTGACGCCGTCGAGGTCTGCGTGTCAGATACGCGAGACTGATCCTGTAGCGGATCTGGGAGACGGTCCACACCTCCTGGACCCTGATCTGACATGCCCTCACACAGTATATGGCAGGTTAAACCTGTCAGTAGCTAGAACAGTGTGGTTTCTTAAAGAAAAAACGAACGCTGAAGGGTTAAAGCTCTTAAAGAGAGAGCTACCCCAGCTGTCCCCCAATTAAGGGTTAACCGCCTAAGAAGGGGTTAATGTCGCAGACTCCCCACAACCTCTGTTAATGAAAAGGGTGTGCGAGCCCCAGACAAAAAAAGGTGCCTCTTATGAGGTAACAGCTGCAGGACAGCGCAGTCTGCCACCTAATCGTGCCTCAGAAAGGTGTCCTGCGCTGTGGGGGTGAGGGGGTTAAGCTTCTGCCCTGACAGGCAGAAGCGACTCACCCAGCTGGCCGCGGTGCAGTGTCCTAATTGTTCCTTCGGTCGGTCGGGGGGAGCGGAGAGTGAGGAGCCCGAGGAGGCCGTCAGTAATGGCCGCCGCGCTGAAGGAGAGAAGCCGGAAGAGGAGAGGCAGGGTAAAGCGCGCGCTCAGAGCGCTTCCTGCCCGCGAAAGAACGGGAAAGCGCGAAGTCACGCCCCCCGCCGGCTTCAAAAAAAGCGCGCGACTGCTCCGCTCTCCGCCTCCCATGTCCTGCAGGCATCCACCTGCGGACAAAAGTACACCAGTCACCAACACTGAAAACATGTAGCAGCGGCTGCCGCAGCAGCCGCTGAAGCACTCAAACACATATCAAAATGTTGAGTACTCACCCAGCTGAGCGCCACAGGGACCCCCAGGGATTTGTGGCGCTGTGCCCATAGCTTCCCCCCCCCAGGGCGGGGAACGCAGTGACCCCAGAAGCGCAGTTTGCGTCCCCGCCAGGGAAGCAACCCTCATCCCCCAGGGCCGGCAGGGTTCTGCAGGGACCACCTTAAAGGGTAATGCAGATCCGCCAAGGGAGGGGTGGGGGTCCAGCAGCGCTGAGACCCCTGAGACCTCAAGACCACGGGGGTCCAAGTCCCTGTCCGATAAAAATAAAAAATTCTTCTGAGGAGCTGATCCAGCAGCGACTATCCTCTGTGACCTCAAATTTTAGACTGGAGAGCTGGAGTAGGAGGAGCCCAAGCTGGAGGGGCCGGTCAACTCTCTTTTAATCTGAGGTGTTCTATCCTGTGTGGGCTCCGCCTACCCACTAGTAATGACTGTGTCTCCCTTCCTTCCATCTGCTGCTGAAAGGGGCATTAGGAGACATGGAATGACTGACAGTCTACTCTCCTTATCTACATGTCTCACACTGGTAACTGCTTTCATTTATAATAAGCTCTGGAGGCAGATTCTCAGGGAGATCTATGTCCGGCCCATAGATCTTAACAGCTCATTTACATATTAAGAAAAACGTGGTTTTTCATGAACAAGACATTGGATAGCAGATATACAGGTATCATTTTATTCAGCTTCCTATGACCTACATGTCCATATAGATGTCTTAAGGGCTTGAATCCTACTGAAAGATTCCCTTTAAGGATACATGCATGCACACAGGAGGATATGCAGTGAGGATTTGTGAGCAGAGAACCCATAAAAATACGAATTTTGGTAAGCACTTACCTGTAAAATTCTTTTCAGCAAAGGAAGCAAGGGGACACTTCATTACTTCTGGGTAGGGCGGAGCCAGATAGTAGGACTAACCTCAGGTTCTAAAAATGGGTGTTGTCCGGCCCCTCCGGCTCTGGCTCCTCCTGCCGTACACTCCAGTTTTGTACACAAGCTAAGGAGAAAGAAATCACCAGCGGAGTGCCATAACCAATCTGAAAGGGTTCAAAAGACCAAAGTTATGCACATAACATGAATACCACACAGCTCAGGTACCACTCACAAAACCTGACCACTGCGATGAGCTGGCGATGCCGGAAAGAGCCGTAGAGCGCTGACCTCAGCTCAGAAACTCACTTATCAGAGCGAGCCGCGCTGCATCTGAAACAACACCTTCTGCCTTATGGGAGGGAGAAGTGTCCCCCTTGCTTCCTTTGCTGAAAAGAATTTTACAGGTAAGTGCTTACCAAAATTCGTATTTCAGCTGCAGATGGAAGCAAGGGGGACACTTCATTACTTCTGGGATGTCCCAAAGCAGTACAAAAACAAGGGTGGGAAAAAACCTTAAACAGGCAGAAGCCAACACCTTGATACATGTGCAACATAAACTTAACTAGAAGTTTTCAAAATACAGCCGCCTGAAGGACTCTGTGTCCTAAGGCCGCATCAGCGGAGGCACTGACGTCCACCTTATAAAACTTTGTAAAGGTGTGAACAGAACGCCAAGTCGCTGCTCGACAGAGCTGGGCTGCCGAAGCCCCTTGATGAAGGGCCCATGAAGAGCCCACAGCTCTCGTGGAATGAGCCCGAATATTAATCGGGCAAGGTTCGTCCATAACACGGTAAGCTTCCAAAATAGCTGACCGGATCCAACGAGCTATAGTATCTTTAGAAGCTCGTTGACCACGACGACGACCTGCTGGAATCACAAAAAGAGAATCCGACTTCCGGAAACTCTGCGTAACTGACAAGTAAAACTTCAATGCCCGCACTAAGTCCAATGAGTGCAAGGCCCGCTCCTTCGCATTCTTTGGTTCTGAACAAAGCGAAGGCAACACAATATCTTGATTGACATGGAATTGAGATACCACTTTAGGGAGAAAATCATGTCGCGTGCGAAGAACAACACGATCCGGGAAAAATTCCAAGAAAGGTGGCGAACATGAAAGAGCCGCCAACTCGGAAACCCGTCTCAAGGAAGTGACCGCCACTAGGAAGGCAACCTTCCAAGAAAGCAAAGAAAGATTAATAGCATCCATAGGCTCGAAAGGAGCACTTTGAAGAGCTTTCAAAACCAGATTAAGCCGCCAAGGCGACACAGGAGTTTTCCTTGGAGGAAACTGACGGGCTGCTCCGCGAAAAAAGGCACATACGTCCCTACGCGAGGCAATAGCTTTACGAAAAAGCACCGACAGGGCAGACACCTGACCCTTCAGGGTACTGATTGCCAAACCCTTATCCAGCCCGTGCTGCAAAAAAACCAACAAGTTGGGTAATGAAAATTTCTTTGGATTCCTGGAAGAACCCAAACACCATGAAAAGAAGGATTCCCAAATCCTGTAGTAAATCCTAGTTGTAGCCGGACTTCTTGACGCTCTCATGGTGGCAATGACCTTTTCTGAAAACCCTTGACGGGTTAAAATCTCGGTCTCAAGAGCCAAGCTGTCAAACGCAGAGACCTCAGGCCCGGATGACACACGGGACCCTGAGTGAGCAAGTCCGGTCGAAGAGGCAGAGGAAAAGGAGGCGCCGCCAGAAGCGACATCAGCGTGGAAAACCACGTCCTTCTCGGCCAATCTGGGGCTATCAGAATAGCCGGAACCCTCTCCAGCCTGACCCGACGTAACACAAGTGGCAGCAAGGATATCGGTGGGAACACATAAACCAGCTGGTATGGGCTCCACGGAACCACCAGCGCATCCACTTCCACCGCGGTCGGATCCCTGTATCTGGACATGAAAGTTGGTAACTTGGCATTGATCCTGGAGGCCATCAAGTCTACTTGAGGAGTCCCCCATCGGGAGCACAGAAGTGCAAAGATTTCCGGATGAAGACTCCATTCTCCTGAATCCATCCTCTCTCGGCTGAGAAAGTCTGCCTGGATATTCTGAACTCCTGGTATGTGAATCGCAGAAATGGCCGGCACATGAGCCTCGGCCCATATCAGAATCCGAGATACCTCCGACATGAGTCTGGAGCTCCTCGTCCCGCCTTGATGGTTGATATACGCAACCGCCGTAGCGTTGTCCGTCTGAACACGAACTGGTAATCCGCTCAAAGGGACCGTCCAATGTTGGAGGCAAAGAAAAATTGCCCTCAATTCCAGGATGTTGATCGGTAACACCGATTCTTCCGGTGACCAAACTCCCTGAATCCAGAGATTGTTCCAAACTCCCCCCCAGCCCGTCAGGCTGGCATCGGTGGTCAAGACCGACCATGACAGGGGAAGAAAAGATTTTCCCAGGAAAAACCGTTCCGGATGTAACCACCAGTCCAGAGACTCTCGCACTTTGCGGGAGATTAAAACCCTGCAATCCAGTGTTTCCTGTGCACGATTCCATCTCTTCAAAATGAAGCTTTGAAGCGTTCTGCAATGGAACTGAGCAAACGGAAGAGCTTCCATCGAAGCGACCATTAACCCCAGAAGGCGCATACATCTTCGAAGGGATACTGTCGTTGAGGACTGCACAGTCCGTGCCAGACAATGGATACTGGTTTGCTTGTCCTTTGGCAGAAAAACTACCACTTTCGCTGTGTCGAAAATCATGCCCAAAAACAGGATTGACTGAGAAGGCTCCAGGGATGACTTCTCCCAGTTGATCAGCCACCCGAAATCCTCCAGGAGCTGAAGGGATAAATCGCGAGCCGTCACTGCCTCCTCCTTTGAGGATGCCACAATCAGAAGATCGTCCAGATAAGGAAGTATCATGATCCCTTGTCTCCGAAGCATTGCCATAAGAGGTGCCAGCACCTTTGTAAAAACTCGGGGTGCCGAAGCCAACCCGAAAGGGAGGGCCACAAACTGGTAATGGTCCTGACCTATGGCAAAGCGCAGAAAGCGCTGATGAGATCTTCCGATGGGAACGTGTAAATAGGCGTCGCGAATATCTATGGACACCAGAAAATTGTTCTGTGACAGGGCAGTCACCACTGAGCGAAGCGACTCCATGCGGAACTTTTGGGTGTAAACATGCCGATTTAACCTCTTGAGATCCAGAATGGGACGAAACTTTCCCTCCTTTTTGGGGACCACAAAGAGGTTGGAATAAAATCCCCTTCCCCGGTCTTCCGGAGGAACTGACACTACTACACCCTTCTGTAGTAAGGAATCGACTTCCTGCCGCAGAGCGGTCAATAAGTCGGGATCTGACGGAACGCGAGACTGACAGAATCTTTCTGGAGGGCGAGAGAGAAACTCTATGAAATAGCCTGCCGACATTATTCGTGTCACCCAGGAGTCTGAGACGCGGGAGACCCAAACTGCTTGAAACAGGAGCAGGCGCCCCCCCACTCGAGAATCCTCGAGTGAACTTCTGGCGTCAGTCCGTTTTGGCGGGCTTTTTGTCAGATTCCCGCTTGTCATTGCGCGGGTTACCGTAGGAACCGGTCCTGCCAAAAGCAGCCGTAGATGATACCTTCATCATCATTCATCTCCTCAGGTACTTGCAGTACCTCTCGTATGGCCCTGACAAAAGCATCTACACGGCCCGACAAGGAAGCAGAGTGCTCCTGAAAATCCTCTCTGCCCGAATCAGAACATTCTCCCTCAGAGACTGAAGGAGAACTCCCCCTCGCAGACAAATCTGAGTCACTTAGTGGGGAGGGCATAGCAATCCTGGGACGCTTTTTGCTATGAGAAGGTCTAGAGGATACCCACTGACCCAAAAGGTCAGAAAGCCCACTAATAGCAGTAGCGAGCATATCAAACTTGGCATCATAGCGACCTCCAATAGCAGCGCTAGAAGGTGCAGAGGATTCCATCGTGTCAGAAACGCGGGCTGGTCCTGGAGAGGACGAGGAAGACGATCAGCCTCCTGACTCAAATCTGACATGCCGGTTATTGAGATGGTATAGTGATGAGAATAACCAGAGCAGTGTGGTCTCACACAGTATCAAAACGCTGAAGGGTTAACTTCTTTTAAAAGCAAAAGAATACCCCAGCAGTGAAAAACGGCGCCCCCCCCCCCCCCCGCTGCAGACAGCTCACAGACCGTTACTGAGGGATACAATGTCCCAATGATCAGAAAACTGCAGCGCTGCGCTAGAGAGCGCAAACAGCAAAAACAAATGCTGCGGGAGGCTAAAGGGTTAAGCTGCTACCTAAGCGATAGCAGCGACTCACCCGGCTGGCTTGGTGTTGTCTCAAATGCCTGTGTACAGAAACGGAGGAGAGGAGACCAGGAGAGCTGTAATGGCTGCCGCAGAGAGCAGGAAGAGAAGGAGCCAGTCACTTCCTGTAATCAGAAAGCCGGGAAAGCCCGAAGCCACGCCCCCTCTCTGCTCAGTCAAAAAAGTGCGGGAAATCTTTTGCACTCCTCTCCCTGTACACTGTAACGGCGCTGCAGCGCCGAAAACATATTAAATAAAAAATCGCTCTCTTTTTTTTTTTTTTTAAAAATGCCCAAACATGAGAAAATAGTGGGAAACACCAATAACAGTCAGCGCTGTCACCGCAGACGCTGTAATCACTCGCACATATCAAAATATAATGCAGATTACTCACCAGCCAAAAACGCCACAGGGACCCTCCACGGATATGTGACGCTGTGCCCATTGCTTCCCCATGAGGACAAGGAACGCAGTGACCCAGAACATGGTGTGCGTCCTGTCAGGGATAGCCACCTCTTCCCCCCGGGCCGGCAAGAAAATGTAATGACCACCATTTAGGGAATACATTTCTGCCAGGGGAGAGGATGGGGTCCAGCAGCGCCGGTACCCCTGATCCTCTAGACATAAAGTCCAGGACCCTGTCCGAGTAAAATAATAAACTCTTCTGAGGTGATTTCTGAGGAGCTGCATTAGCAGCCGTCCTTCCTACTTGGACCTCAAGTCGAAACTGGAGTGTACGGCAGGAGGAGCCAGAGCCGGAGGGGCCGGACAACACCCATTTTTAGAACCTGAGGTTAGTCCTACTATCTGGCTCCGCCCTACCCAGAAGTAATGAAGTGTCCCCCTTGCTTCCGTCTGCAGCTGAAAAAATCTTATCCTGTTTCAGCAGAAAACTGCATAAAGTCAGATTTTAAAACCGCAGCTTGTCAATTTATTTCACAAAGTGGTTGCGATTCACAGATCTAGTACCCGACCGATCAGCATACAATCTCGGCCTCCTATAAAGGCATCACGTCCCATGTGACTGCTGTTACATCATCACAGGAGGTAAGGCAGTACAAATACCAGCAAGGTATAAGTACCAGCGAAGGAAAGTATAATGTCTTTTTTTAAGCAGATCTATACCAAATTATGCACGATTTGGTGGAAAAACCCAAAGTGATTTCAAGAAAAATCCAAGTCAGAAATTCATGCATTTTTTTTAATGAGGCTTTTGACTCAAGAATTTTTTTTCAGCCTTTTGACTTCAATGAAAAGTTTGTTTTGGGATCTATATAGAGGATGAGCAAGAAGATTTTCAGGATCCTGGTCAGTTGCCCGTGGTGGCAGCAGGACCAGAGCCTGCAAACCACTTCTTACCAGCGGCATCTCCTGCACGGCTTGGAATTATTAGACCTTTTTCGACGGCATTGTTAACACATACAATGTTCTGCCGGGCCTACCAATCAAGACGTGCCAGGGATGCCCACATGGTTCACAGAATTATTGACTTGGCAACTGGACCAGTATCTGGCAAAATCTTTTTAGTCATTGCTAGTTCTACTGGAAATTGGAATCAAAGAAGCGTTGTGCCGCCGTTATTTACCGCAGCGCGGTTTTTAAAACCATCCCCGGTAAACATACACCGTGTGAGCAACACTGAAAACATGAAACAATGGGGCTTGTTCTTTTTGCATAGATTTCGATGCAGAAAAAGGGAATTTTCTGCAGTAAAGTCAATGCAAAAAAAAAATCTAACCGTGAAAATCTGGTTAATTTTCTTTCTAGCCAAAAGTTCATCTGTATGGGTCAGTATCCAAATCATTCATTTTCCAAAAGAAGTTTCTGGTTTTCTTGCTTCCCTCGATTGAAACTTTTTTTTTTTCCTTAGGCAGGACATACACCGACCCAACACGGACTGATGATGGAACCACGCTAATCATTCTCCGCAGATATGACTTTGTAATAAAAATTGGCAAAGTGGACACCAAAAAAAAATAGATACAGAAATTATATAATAACATTTTTCACTTCAATAATATTTTTTTTTGTCAATTCTCCTTTCTGCCCGAACAGTCCCCAAAACTATGACTTAAAAGTGATGGTAGGTTAGAAATGGTTGTTGGGGGGGGGCGCAATAAAAACAAAATGAAAACTTACCTATCTGATGGCCTCAAGATACTAGGGAAATGGCAGAAAAGATTAACAATCAGCCTTACCTCTCCCATATTATATATAAATATATATATATTTTTTATACTGGGGATGGGTGAGGTTATGGCAGACGGCTGTATGTAAATCTCATGAGCCTAAACCCTTCCTCATTCTCACAAAGTTGTTGCTTCACATGCACCATCACTGGAGGTAGGGGGAAGAGAAGTAGTAAACTTGGTAATTGTTTTTGCCTCATTTTTTACCTCTTATCTCTGAAAAAAAAAGCCACCTCCACTGCGGGTAGGAGATTGGTTGACGATACGACTTTTGTAATAATGACCGATAATAAACACTGGCAAAAAGGCAACTGAAAAGAATACATGTTACATAATAATAGGAAAAACTGTCATAATTTCAGCACATTTGATTGATGAACGTTTCTTCCCGTTGGGAAAATATGGCAGGATGACACAAAATGGATTTCCCACTCATCCCGTTTTCCTATACAATGCATTACCAAGTCAATAAAAAAAAAAAAAATACAGAACGATAATAATAAAAAAAAAAAATAACGAACGAACACAGCTTGTATATTTCCATGGACGTCGCATAAAACAGTTTATCAGAAATGATTTGCTTAAAATGCAAAAAGAGAAAAAAAAAAAATTAAAAGTCCGAGATCTCACCACTGCTGGAAGCAGTAATTGAAATTTTCCCATCAGTCTGTTTGGTCATCAAAGACCTAAAATATATATTTATAGTTTTTCCTGTAAAAAGTTTTGCACAGAGTCCAAGGGTAAACCTGAGAAAACGGCTGGGACGGAGGAAAGACGCTTGTTGGATGGCTTCTTGAGAAAACCAGTGCGGGATGGTTCGAAGATATTCCGTCAAGATGACAAGTCCGTTGCCGTCCTGCTTTGGAAGTTGTGGTTTGTGGCGTTCACGTTTGAAAGGGAGGAGTCATTTGGGGTGATACCATAGTCGGCCGGCTGGAAAGGGAAAGGGCAAAAAGTTATTAGTAAAGTAAAAAAAAAATTGACCTTGAGTTTTTCAAAAAAATAAAACAAAGAGGGTCTCCAAATTGCAGCATCTGCTACACTTGTATGAGGGGGAGAATAGATTGTAAAAGTAAGGTAATACATATTATATTATTATATTGTTATCAATTAACAGAATGCAAGGTGAAATTAAATACAATCAATATTTGGTATCTTCTATTAAGGTCAAATATTTCACATTTTCACTCATCCTGCTGCCGTTTCCTGCACCCCAGTTCCTATATTTTCATGCATAATTAAGTCACTTGGCGTCGCTTCCATGTCGGAGGTATGGATTTTTGGCCACAATACTTCCATGAAGCAGGTTGCTGACAGTTCTGAGCTGATGGCACTGCTGGACATCGTCTGATTTGGAAGGGAATTAAGCATGATGTGTCTTTCATCTGCTGCACTAAGTTTCCTTGGACAACCAACTGGCACAGGGTGTCTAGAATCTGTGCAGGGTACAATGAAATCTCAAGACTAACAAGGGATTCTAGAGAGAAATGTGCTGCCCAGTGTCAGAAAGCTTGGTCTCAGTCGCAGGTCATGGGTCTTGCAACAAGATAATGACCCAAAACACACAGATAAAAAACCCAAGAATGCTAAGAGGAAAACATGGGAGTATTCTGAAGTGGCCTTCTATGAGCCCTGACCTAAATCCTATTGAGCATCTTTGGAAAGAGCTGAAACATGGCGTCTGGAAAAGGCAACCTTCACACACGAGACATCTGGAGCAGTTTGCTCTTGAGGAGTGGCCAAAATACCTGTCGAGAGGTGTGGAAGTCTCATTGACAGTTACAGGAATCGTTTGATTGCAGTGATTGCCTCAAAAGGTTGTACAACAAAATATTTAGTTATGGGTGCCATCATTTCTGTCCAGGTCTATTTCATGAGTTTCACTTTTTTTAAATTTTGTGGAATCATGGCTGAAAAGCAATGTCTGACTTTCATTTGTTCATTTTCATAGATTTCTGATTTATTATTACTTTTGTCAGATTCAAGTTATTTATGTCACCATTGTAGGTTTTTCTGTCATTAAACAAGGGGGGTACTAACAATTTTGAACACGTGTGTACACATTAAATCATAGATATAAAGATGTCAGGCAGATATATAATTAGTACAGTGCTTGTGCAACTTACTATACATGTATTGTATTACTAAATATATTATGTTCTGAAAAAATGCCGTGGGCTCCAGCGTAATTTTCATAACCAGCAGAGGGAAAGCGGATGGCTGAGGGCTGATGTTTATAGCCTGGAAAGGGGGTAATACGCATGGAGGGTACAAGGGTACAAAATGGCACAGGTTTGCTGTGTCTCCCAGCACAATGACAAGAGCATGGAGCAAATGCCATGATGAGAGCCGTTCCACAAAGAGAGACGGACACGGCAGTAAAAGGACATTAACCAGGACCGCTATCTGCTCCTTTGTATGAGGGGGAAACAAGAGGAATGCTGTCAGAGCCCTACAAAATGACCTCCAGCGACTACTGGCACATTTCTCTAATTAAAGTGCCAGAAGCAGTCTCTATGAGGGTGGCATGAGGCCTGGTGTCCTGTAGTGGGATCTGTGCTCACAGCTCCATTCGAATTAACCAGAGAACAGCAGAATTGTCAGGTCCGGCATTGGCCCCCTGTTCTCTTGACACATGAGAGAAGATTCATATTAAGCACATGTGACACATGGAAGAGTCTGGAGATGCCGTGGTGTCATTTAGCATGGCCAGGTTGGTGGTGAGTCTGTGAAAGCCTGGGGAGACAAATCCTTGGAGGCCTCCACAAAACAACCCAAAGGTACTCTGACTGCTGTCAACAACTAGGATAACGTCCTCAGAGTCAGTGTCAGACCTTACACTGGTGCAATGAGCCCTGGGTCACTTCTGGTGCAGGAGAATGCCTGGCCTTAGGTGGCCAGAGAGTGTAGGCAGTCCCTGGATAATGAAGGTATTGATATCGATGACTGGTCCTCATGTTCCCCAGACCTGAATCACACCGATAACCACTATGATATTATGTGTCAGTACATCAGATGTCGCCAACCAGCGCCACAGACTGTCCAGGACCCAGTGATCCAGGTGTGGGAGGAGATCCCTGAAGGCCCCATCTGCATTCTCATCAGGACATGTATGACTCCAGGAACATGGGGGTCACACACGAGTCACAATTTATATTGGTGAAGAATTTCAATTTGAAGCTTGCATCCATCAAAGAGGAGATGTGTGATTTATGTGTCCACATTATTTTTTTGAGCAGAGTTATTCAGATGAATAAGCGATACTTACATGTCTTCGGAAGATCCTTTGGAGCAGGCTACGTTTTGGCGGTTCAGGAAGCTGCCTCCAGTCAAGATCCGGACAGCGAGTTCCGTTTGGTCCGAAGATGTTGAGGTCCTTGAAGCATTCAGTCTCAATCATCTACAGAGACAAACACACAGATCAGACCGGATTGTAATAAATATGCATGGGATCTGTGAAGGAACCATGCAATAAGTGTTTACTCTCCCTGCAGTGCCCCCACAGGGGAAGTAAAGCATTACACTCTTCTCATTGAAATAATTAGGAAGCTGTCTCTGCCTAAACAGGGGATTCCCTTGTAATAACACCTAACAAGGTATTTAAAGGGAGTTATATGGTGAAAACAATATAGCCATGGAATAGGTGATCATTTACTGATCGGTGGGGGTCCAACTGACAGAACAGCACCGATTGGCAGAACAGGGAATTTTTATCCCTGATGGGGCACTTTTATAACTGTTAGTATGGAATGTCAAGTCAATTCATTCTCTATAGTGCGGACTGACAAACCAAGCACACAGCTCGGCAGCCGCATGGGTAATGAATGGAGCAATATATGCATTATAAAAGGATACCAGTCTGCAGCTGCCACTAGAGGGAGCTCACTGAATTCATACAGCGCTCACTGTACTCAATGGTAGATGTGTATACAGTAAGCGCCCCCTAGTGGTGGCTGCAAGCAGTTAGAATTTTATCATTTCATTTTTATGCCTATACAGGACACAGAGTGTTAACCCCTATAAAAGATAGATTATGAACCTGCACAAAGTTATACATTAAAAAACACTCACCTCATTCTGCCAGGGAATTGGCACACAGCCTGTGGCAAACTTGACATAGAAATCATTGTCTGTTTTATCCAAGTTGACCCCTTTAACTGTTGAAAACTGCTCAATATCCAGCACATCCTTACAATATACCGCCCGGGGCTAAGGAGTGAGAAAATCACAGACTTAAGCAAATTTACAGTGAAATATTACAATAGAATAGGGTTGAGCAAGAAGATTTGCAGGACTCTGTCCAGTGGCCTCATTGATTGCTCCGTGGCTGCCAGACCACAGCACTGCGAGCCTCCTACCTGCTGCATCCCCAGCACCTTGATGATTAGCAGACTTGGCACAATGCCTCCATTGTGTCTTGATGCAATCATTATGTGATGCCGGGCATAGTAATCAGGAGTGGTGCCAGGGATGTGGCAAGTAGGAGGAGGTCTGCAGAGCTCTGGTCTGGCACCCACGGACTACCGACATGGCCACAGGTCTAGTATCTACACATCCTACAAGATACATACGTCTGGCACAAAGGACGGCTTCATCACTCCAGCTTCCAGCCTCTTGAAATTGATGTTCCTGAGAAACGGATGCTGCTTCACTTGGCTGGCACCCTGGTCATTGCACCCCAGCCGCTGCTTTGGGTCTTTGGCTAATAGCTGCGAAGAACAGAAATGTCAATTATAACTTGTCCATTCACTTTGGCTTTATAAACTTCCTATTTATTCTTTTTTTTTTTTCATTTAAATTAAGTCCTGAATTAAGCTTTTTTAAAACCTTTATAGAAGCAATCATGTATTAATTTCCTTTGAGTGATAAATAAAAAAGCAATTAACTTTTATTTAGGAAAAAAGTACATTAATCTAAAAAGACATATTTGGTACTACTGCAATCAGAACGACACATGGAATAAAGAAAACCTGATATTTTCCAACATGGTAAACAGTGAAAATGAGTTAATAAAAAGTGAATAAATGATATTTACGCCTAATGGTAATATACAGTTATTTATATAATATATATATATATATATAATACATACACATATATATATATATATACTGTATATATGGTGACGGAAATAATTATTTGATCCCTTGCTGATTTTGTCCGTTTGCCCACTGACAAAGACATGAACAGTCTATAATTTTAAGGGTAGGTTAATTTTAACATTGAGCGATAGAATATCAAAAATAAAACCAAGAAAATCACATTGTATAAATTATATACATTTATTTGCATTTTGCAGTGAGAAAACGAGATTTTGGGTACTCACCGTAAAATCTGTTTCTCGGAGCCTTCGTTGGGGGACACAGGAAACCATGGGTGTATGCTGCTGCCACTAGGAGGTTGACACTATGCAAAAAGAGTTGGCTCTTCCCCAGCAGTATATACCCACCAACTGGCAGGAGGATACTCAGTTAGTGAGAAAGCAGTAGGAGAAGCAGAGACCATAACACAAAAACAAGGGTGGGTGCTGTGTCCCCCAATGAAGGCTCAGAGAAACAGATTTTACAGTGAGAACCCAAAATCTTGTTTACGCCCTCGCTTCATTGGTACACAGGAAACCATGGGACGTCCCAAAGCAGTCCTAAGGGTGGGAAGAAGTAACATATCCTCAAGGCCGAGCTCAGGTCACTGCGGGATGCAGGACCATTCTACCAAAGATCGCGTCTGATGAAGCATGAGAGTGAACATTGTAGAGCTTGGTAAATGTATAAAAGTAAGCCCATGTAGTAGCTTTGCGGAGCTGCGAGGCCTACGTCTGATGGCGAACTGCCCAGGAGGCCCTCACTGAACACGTGGAGTGTGCTTTACATCTGAGACGGAAAGATTCCCGAACACTGGAAAGGATTCATCAAGCAACGGTAGACCTGGACACAGGGAGACCTTCTCGTAGACCCTCTGGGATGATGAACAGAGAATCTGAGTGCCAGAAAGGCTCAGTCCTGAATAGGTAAGTACATATGGCTCTCACAAGGTCCAGTTGTTAAAGACAGCTCTCGGTGAGAGTGAGATGGACAAATGGATGCAAGTACGATGTCCCTGAAAACGGGAAACCATCTTAGGAAGAAATGACGGAACCGGATGTAGGACCCCCTTGTCCTTTTGAAAAACCAGGTAAGGAGAGCGACAGGAAAGCACCGCTAGCTCTGGAACCCGACTAATTGAGGTGACAGAGACCAGGAAGATGACCTTCCAGTAGAGTAACGCGAAAGGTTCAAACGGAGACTTTTGTAGGACCTCGAGCACTAGATTAATATCCCAGGAGGGTCGGTAGGGAAGAAACTGAGCGAGCGACTCCTTGATGAATGACTTAAGCTGTCGGCGAACAGCCAGATTCCCTTGAAAAAGAATAGAAAGGGTAGAAACTAGTCTCCTAAGAGAATTAAGGTACAGTCAGGAATTCCAATCCGACCGCAGAAAGGACAAAATGGATGTGGGGTGAAAAAAACCATCAGAGCCACCCAATGACTCTCAAACCAGCGAGAAAAATGCCTTCAATGTACGATGGTACTATGGTACATGTGAAAAGATCAAGGCTTCGTTGCTTTGATCATGGTCTGTACGACCTGATCTAAGAACCCAGCAGACTTCAAAACTGTGGCTTCAACCGCCATGCCTTCTAAATTGAGCGACTGAGAAACTGGTTAAAGAGGGGTCCCTTCAACAGAAGATCCGCCAGAAAGTTGATCAACTACGTGCACCAGGGACTTCGTGGTCAGTCCGTAGCGATGAGTATGACGGATATTCTTCCCGCCTTTATCCTTTTGATTACTCTGGGAATCATCGATAGGGGTGGAAACAGGTATGGAAGGGAGACCTGTGTCCAGGGTATTGCTACTGCATTGGATCCGAACGCTAGAAGATCGCGAAATTGGGACACAAACTGAGGAACCCTGTGGTTGAGTCTGGACACCATGATGTCGACATTCGTGGTCCTCCTTCTGAGAGAGATCCTGTGAAAAACTGACGGATACAGCAACCATTCGCCTGCGGCGCGACCCTCTCGGCTGAGAAGTCTGCCGCCCAATTTTCGACTCCTAGGATGTGCGCCGCGGAAATTGCTAGTACATTCTGTTCGGCCCAAGACAGGATCCAAGCGACCTCTGACATCACTGCCCCACTTGAAGTTCCCCTTTGATAATTGCCATAAGCATCAGACGTGGCATTGTCGAGCTGGACTCGAGTCGGTTATCCGTGGAAAAGTTCCAGGATTTAGATAGGGAGAGAAGACTCCTGGGCTGACCATTGAACCTGGACCTTCCAATCTTGGAACACTGCTCCCCAGCCAAGAAGACAGGCGTCCGTCGTTACTATCTTCCGACGAACGGGCAGAAAAGGCTTCCTGAGATGGACCAAATGTTTTTAGGGACATTTTTTACCCACGAGGGGATTGAGACACCTATCCAGGGAACAGGGCGACCTGTCCCATCTAGCTAAAAGAGATGAAGAAGACACATGAAGAATTGAACAAACGGGACTGCTTCCATTGAAGCAACCATGTTGCCTAGGTCACTTATGCAGAAGCGGAGGGAGCTGGGAGAGCGACCTATGAGAAACCGAACCCCACGCATGAGTGCTAGAGACTTTTTTTTGGGTAGGAAAACTCTTGTCTGGGCGGTGTCAAATAACATTCCGAGGAACACAAGACGTTGTACCAGGATCAGAGACGACCTCGCATGTAGGGGGATCCGTACACTATCCTGGCATGCCAAAGGTGTTGCAGCCTTGAAGAGTATGTCTTCTAGATAAGGAAGGACGAAATGCCCCTGCTGCGTACAATGGCCATCGCCATTATTTCCCTAAATACCCTGGGGGCGTTGGCTAGGCCAAACGGCTGCGCTGTGAATCGGAAGTAAAGTCTTCGTTGAATGTCCCTCGAGCAGAAGTCTTCCGTCTCCATGGAAGCTACCACGAATCTTAGGGACTCCATCTTGAAGTGCCGCAGGCGCACATATTTGTTTAATAATTTGAAGTCCCGAATGGACGAACTGAACCGTCCATCTTGGGGACCATAAATAGGTTTGAATAAAAACCTGAGAAATGCTCTCGTGTGGGAATGGAGACAGTAACGCCGCCTTGGAGAAGGAGTTGACAGCCTTAAAGAAACCCGGAATGAGAGAGGCAGTCTTCGGTGGACGAGACTCAAAAAAGAAAAGAAAACGAGGGAGAGTGGAAAACTATCTTGTAACCATAGGAGACGATGCCTTGGACCCAAGGAGTCGTTGACTACGGACAGCCGTTCATCTTGGAACTGAATGAAACGACTGCCCACCCCAAGAGACCCTCTAGGTGGGGCGACTCATCACGCTGAGGAGAATCTTTTGGAGTCTGACCTAGTTTGAGCAGGTCTTGAGCACCAGTTCAGGGCTATTTTAAGAGAGGGCCTTTTCCTTTGTTGACGCATCGGGGATTTGTCCTATTGGGGGTCATTCTGTGGTAGGAACCTCCGAAAAGAGCGAAAGGGAACCGTACGACGGGGCGTACTTTTGGCTCTCTGTTGGAATAGAGATGTACTCCTTCCTCCCGTGACGATGGGTATAATCCTGTCCAGCTCTTCTTCAAAGAGCCGAGTTCCGTGGAAGGGAAGGCCTGTGAGAAACTTCTTTGAAGCGGAGTCCACGTTCCAGGCTTTTTGTCAAAAGACCCTGTGGATAGAGATGTCGGTTGCTATGGCTGAGCAGGCAACTGCAACTGTGTGTGCGGATAAAAGATATTTTCCCGCGTGGCCGATCTGGTCCTCTAGGTCTGCCATCTCGCCTGTAGGGACACCAGAGATGATAGCCTGGCGGAGATGTTTCACCTAGGCGGAGACAGCCTTGGCTTCCCAGGTAGCCGCAAAGGACGGGCTGAGGGACGAACCCGCGGCCTCAAAAGTGGACTTGGCGAGAGACTCAATGTGTGCGTCAGAGGGTTCCTTTGGGGAGAAACCGTCAGACAGAGGGGGAGTAGTGTTTGTGGCCGGCCGTGAGACCGGAGGGTTCAAGGAGGGAGACACTGCCCACTTGATAGGCAGATCTGTTGCAAAATGGATACAGGACGCTCATGCGTTTACTTCTCTGCAAACGCTTGTCTGGGAGCTGCCATTCCACCCCGAAGATCCTGTTGAACTCGTTATGGTTGGCAAAGGCACGGGGAGGTCGCTCCATTATCCTGAAAGACAGTCAGTTCAGAGGGAGAGATCTCAGAGTCTTTAACATTACGAGTCTCATTAATGGCGACAATTAAACTATCCACCGTGTCACGCAGTTTGGAGACCTGTACTGAGCCCAGATCTGAATCAGAGTCAGAACGTGGGTCTGACTCTAGCGCGTCGGATGAAAGAAATAGCGGAGTCCAGACAGAGATGATGAGCTTATGCTGGCGCGCTTATTAGAACATGTGGACTTCCTGTGCGGGTAATGAACTTTGGGTATGCGAGAGTTAACAGCCGACGCATCAGAGTGGGGTAATTGAGACACACTGGCAAGGGCAAGATTGGGAAGCCGTTCCAAAACCGAGACCAGGGTGTGAGATACCCTGGTTAGGTCAGTTACCGCCTGAGATAGAGATGACACCCACTCAAGAGGGGGCGCCCTCTAGTTGCGAGCAGCGGGGGCTTCTGGGAAGACATATTAGATATTTTGCAATTATGGCAAAGAGAGAGGTCTGACCAGAGGGTAACTTCTTGTTGCAGGAGGATGATGGGAGTGAGACTCCATAGAGTTAGGCATAGATAGATGTAGGCACGATACAGAGTGGAATACATGAACCAGAATTGGAATCTGTGTACCAGCTGTCATGCTTCTGGATTCAAACTCTTGATTCTGTGTTCAGTTCACTGAGTCACAACAGATACGAGAGAGACTATGAGCCCGGGAATAACTGCTGGGAATGAGAGCGACAGAGCTTACAGCACCTGGATGCCATGCCGGGGCACACCAATAGGCAGAGCCGCAGAGGAGGAGGACTCCGAGGGCTGTGTGTGGAGCTGCAGGCTGCGAGAAGATGGTGCCGAATCGTGGGTGAAGCCAATAGCGCACGCAGATTTCACGCCGGAGGCGGGGAGGAAAGAGGAGAAGGCGCACAGATTTGCCGGGTATGGAGGGAAAAGGCGCATTGTCTTGCTGGAAGACCCAGCCATGACCCATTTTTAATGTCCTGGCGGAGGGAAGGAGGTTGTCACTCAGGATTTATGGTACATGGCTCCATCCATTCTCCCATCGATGCGGTGGAGTAGTGCTGTGCCCGTAGCACAGAAACACCCCCAAAACATAATGTTTCCACCTCCATGATTGACAGTGAGGACGGTGTTCTTTGGGTCATAGGCAGCATTTCTCTTCCTCCAAACACGGCGAGTTGAGCTAATGCCAATGACCTCAATATTTGTCTCATCTGACCACAGCACCTTCTCCCAATCACTCACAGAATCATCCTGGTGTTCATTGGCAAACTTCAGACGGGCCTGCACATGTGCCTTCTTGAGCAGGGGGCCCTTGCGGGCACTGCAGGACTGTAAACCTTTACGGAGTAATGTGTTACCAATGGTTTTCTTGGTGACTGTGGTCCCAGCTGCCTTGAGATCATTAACAAGTTCCCCCCATGTAGTTTTAGGCTGCTCGCTCACCTTCCCCATGATCAAGGATACACCATGAGGTGAGATTTTGCATGGTGCCCCAGATCCATGTCGATTGACAGTCATTTTGTATTTCTTCCATTTTCTTACTATTGCACCAACAGTTGTCTCCTTCTCACCCAGCATCTTACTTATGGTTTTGTAACCCATTCCAGCTTTGTGAAGGTGTATGAGCTTGTCCCTGACATCCTTATAAAGCTTTTTGGTCTTGCCCATGTTGTAGAGGTTAGAGTCTGACTGATTAATTGAGTCTGTGGACAGGAGTCTTTTATAAAGGTGACTATGTAAGACAACTGTCTTTAATGCAGGTAACGAGTTGATTAAGAGCATCTAACTGGTCTGTAGGAGCCAGAACTCTTAATGGTTGGTAGGGGATCAAATACTTATTTCTCACTGCAAAATGCAAATAAATTTATATAATTTATACAATGTGATTTTCTGGATTTTATTTTTAATATTCTATGTCTCAATGTTAAAGTTAACCTACCCTTAAAATTATAGACTGTTCATGTCTTTGTCAGTGGGCAATACATACATACATAATATATATATTTTTTTTATTATGCTTTGCATATATACTGTAATCTATACACCCCTGTTAAAATGCCATATTTTTTTGCATGTAGTAAAAACCATACCAAGAAGAATCATTTCAGAACTTTTTCCACCTTTAATGTCATCGATGATCTGTACAAATCCATTAAGAGATAAAAAGAATTTTGGGAGGGGGAAATAAAAATAACAAAACTAAAATTAAAATGATGAGGTTGCAATAGGGTGCAATTGGGGCTGTAGCACAGTAGTTACACTGACTAATTAACCCCATATAAAGTTTTGCTGTTCTAGGAGGATTTTCCTGACATTTTATTTAGTTGTAATTTACATCAAAAGCCATAAACATCCTTGAACACAGCAAAAGGATCTCAGTGTTGCCAAAGCCAACACTGCACATCATCAAAAAAAAACAAAAAAAAAACACCATAACCACAGTGAGGCATGGTGAAGAAAGCATAATACTTTGGATCTGCTTTTCAGCAGCTGGAACTGCAACTTTAGAGAATTATGTTCCAAAAATCAGTCAATTTTGAATCTAAACCTTAACGCCTCTGCTAAAAAACAGAAGATGAATTTCACCTTTCAGCAGAACAACTACCCTAAGAATACCTCCGAATCAACAAAAAATGGTTTTGCCAGGAGAAGATGAAAGTTTTGGAATGGCCCAAACCTGAATCCAATTGACTATCTGTGGGTGACCTGAAGAGGGCACTGTACTCAGTAGATGCCTTCACAATCTTACAGATATGGAGCTACTGCAAAGAAGAGTGGGCAGAGACTGCTCATTCTAGATGTGCCATGTGGATAGACTCAAAAAGACTGAATGCTGTCATAAATTAAAAGGAGAATTCAACAAAGTAATAGCTTAATTAAGGATGTGTATATTTATTTTAGTTCTCTATTTTTATTTTTCCACCAAAAAAATATTTCAGTTTATTTTTTAATACATTCGTACAGATTATGGGTGACATTAAAGGCGAAATAAGTTCTGGAATGATTCCTCTTGGTATGACTTTTTTTCACTTGACAAAAACCTAACCTTTTAACAGTGATGCGTACACTTTTTATATACATGGTATAGGAAACAAGTCTCTGTAGGTGCAGTAACACGTATGAACCTATAGGGCAGTACAGCTAAGGTGCAGCTGTGGCGCACATGCGTCACTTACCATCTTACATATAGACTTTGCGTCTTCTGTGAACTTATCAGAATACGACTCTTGTTCTTCTTGAACTCGTTTTTCCACCTCTTCCCTTTTCACCCGTTCCTTCCTGGCACGGAACGGAGACTGTCCCTCGATCATTTCATATATGATGCAGCCCATCCCCCACCAATCAGGGCTAAATGTATATCTCTCATTCTTAATGACTTCTGGAGCTGTAACAAGAGGAAGATAGTGGGTGAAAGAGCTAGCCGCAGTCTTATCTGCCTGAGGTGATACTACTGGTGAAGACACTTACCCATGTAGCCCACAGTTCCCACTCTTCCGCGGATACTCTCACCATCTGGAATTTTGATAGCCAACCCCAAATCTGAGATTCGGATGTGACCTGTGCAGGAAAAAAAAAGAACTGGTATTAAAGTTGACTATTACAATGGAAGACATGACAAACAGCAGTGCTCCAGTATCTACACGTCTCCACTGACTGGGGCAGTCCTGTGCTGCTGTGCTCAGCCTCCCACTAGAGGAATCAAGTGTGTTTATATGTAAGTGTATGTGCATGAAGTACTGAAAAAGATAACAGAAGAAATTCTTGAACCACTCTTGTTATGTTTCGGTAGCTGAGGAGTGCAGGTAAAAAAGGCAATACACCAGAGCAGTTGGAATCTATGAGATTGCAGTACCCTGACTAACCACCACAACTAGAGGCAGCCGTGGAGCGTTCCTACGTTGGTCCTAGACGCCTCGTCACAGCCTGAGAAACTAACTACACCTAAAGATAGAAAGAGGAAAGCTATCTGCCCCGGAGCAGATCCCCAAAGAAATAGAAAGCCCCCAAACAGTAATGGCGGTTAGACAAGAAGAAATACTGACACAGAAAGAAAATAGTATGAGCAAACGCTGGGGCCCAAACTAACTAAATAGAAAAGGATAGGAAGGGTACTTACTGCAATCCCAGAAAACCCTGAAAAGAACCAACTCTACTAATTTCAAAATCACCTGAGATCACACGACCTCTACCACCTAAATTAGTTCTCTGGTGTAACAAAATCAAAACAGCAGCCACTGAAAAAACTGGAAAAAGCAAAAGTACAAACATCAGTGGCTGAACTAAACTGAGAGGGCAAAAGCCCCCGGAGGGGACCCAGAAGGCCCCCACAGAAGTGCAGGACAAAATGCAAAAATATAGTACAAAAACAAAAAGAAGAAAATGTCTTATCTGTTAGCAGGAGATGCAGACACGACACAGCAGGCTACAAGGGAAACAGGAATGAAGGATTCAGACCAGAACAATTGATCACCGGCAACCCTGATGGAAGGTGACTCCCTTATATAAGACCAGTCAGTAACACCTGATTCCCAGTCCTCACAATCTTCACTGAACAGACCAGTACCGCTTGTAACCACCAGAGGGAGTCTCTGCTCAGAACTCATCTCAAACCCATTCACAACAGTACCCCCCCCTTGAGGAGGGGTCACCGAACCCTCATTTGAGCAACCAGGTCGGTCAGGATGAGTTCTATGATACGCACGGATAAGTCTCCTAGCATGGATGTCCGAAGCAAACACCCAAGAATTGTCTTCCTGACCATAACCTCTCCACTTAACCAAATACTGGAGTTTCCGTCTAGAAAAACGAGAATCTAATATTTTCTCAACCACATACTCCAGATTGCCCTCAACCAAAACAGGGTCAGGAGGCACAGCAGCAGGAACCACTGGCTCAACAAACCTCTTCAACAAGGACTTGTGGAACACGTTATGGATCTTAAATGTCCCTGGAAGAAGCAAACGAAAAGAAACAGGATTAAGAATCTCAATGATCTTATAAGGTCCAATGAACCTAGGCTTAAATTTAGGAGATGCTACTCTCATAGGAATATTCTTTGAGGACAACCAGACCAAGTCCCCCACTTTAAACCGAGGACCATCAGTCCTATGCCGGTTAGCAAACCGCTGGGCCTTCTCCTGAGAGAGGGACAACCTCTCCACTACCTGGTCCCAAATCTGTTGCATACGCTCCACAACAGAGTCAACACCTGGACAGACAGAAGCCTCCGTCTGTCCTGAAGAAAATCGAGGGTGAAACCCAGAATTACAGAAAAACTGAGACATCAAAGTGGCAGAGCTAGCCCTATTATTAAGAGCAAACTCAGCCAAAGGTAAAAAAGAGACCCAGTCATCCTGATCAGCAGACACAAAGCATCTAAGATAAGTCTCCAATGTCTGGTTTGTTCTCTCAGTTTGACCATTGGTCTGAGGATGAAATGCCGAGGAGAAAGACAATTGAACACCCAGTTTAGAACAAAAAGTCCTCCAAAATCTGGAAACAAACTGGACTCCTCTGTCAGACACAATGTTCTCAGGAATGCCGTGTAAACGAACCACGTGCTGAAGGAACAACGGCACCAATTCAGAGGAGGAAGGCAACTTAGGTAATGGCACAAGATGTATCATTTTGGAAAACCTATCACAAATTACCCAGATGGTGGTCATTCTCTGAGAAACAGGAAGGTCGGAAATGAAATCCATAGAGATATGGGTCCATGGTCTCTTGGGCACAGGCAATGGCATCAACAAACCACTAGAGCGAGAGCAAGGCTTGGAGCGAGAGCAAGTCCCACAGGACTGCACAAATTCCCTGACATCACGAGACAAGGTAGGCCACCAAAAGGACCGACTAACCAAGTCTCTGGTACCAAAAATTCCGGGATGCCCAGCCAATGCGGAACAATGAATCTCAGACATCACACTCTTTTTCCACTGGTCCGGGACAAACAATTTTCCAACAGGGCAGCACTCGGGCCTATCCTCCTGACACCCCTCCAGAGCAAGT
>JARQOD010000004.1:521063000-521172432 GCA_033576555.1 Oophaga sylvatica | reverse complement strand
TGAATTAGGCTCATCGTACAATAACCCCAAAGCCTGAAAAAATGCATCAACATCACTCAAAACAGGATCCCCAGGTGTCAGGGAAAAAGCCCAATCCTGAGGATCGCCGCGCAGGAGAGATGATAATTTGAACCTGCTGCGCTGCGTTCCCTGAGGACTTAGATTTTAAGGCAAAAAACAATTTACAATTATTTTTGAAATTCTGAAACTTAGCTCGATCCCCCAAAAACAAATCTGGCATGGGGATCCTAGGTTCCACAACAGGCAACCTAGCAAGATATGCAGCAATACTCTGAACCTCAGTGGCAAGCTGATCCACAAAGCCAGACAACCGTGCAAACTCCATTGAGAGAAAAGATCCTCCCCAGCACCCAGAGATGCAGAGGGAAAAAAAAATGCAACAAACAGAAAAATATCTCTGACAACTCTGACAACCTTTTTTCTTTCACAATATTTTTTTTTTTTCCTTCTGTGAGTACCATACAATTTTCAATTTTTAGGCCGGTGATACTGTTATGTTTCGGTAGCTGAGGAGTGCAGGTAAAAAAGGCAATACACCAGAGCAGTTGGAATCTATGAGATTGCAGTACCCTGACTAACCACCACAACTAGAGGCAGCCGTGGAGCGTTCCTACGTTGGTCCTAGACGCCTCGTCACAGCCTGAGAAACTAACTACACCTAAAGATAGAAATAGGAAAGCTATCTGCCCGGAGCAGAACCCCAAAGATAATAGAAAGCCCCCAAACAAGTAATGGCGGTTAGACAAGAAGAAATACTGACACAGAAAGAAAATAGTATGAGCAAACGCTGGGGCCCAAACTAACTAAATAGAAAAGGATAGGAAGGGTACTTACTGCAATCCCAGAAAACCCTGAAAAGAACCAACTCTACTAATTTCAAAATCACCTGAGATCACACGACCTCTACCACCTAAATTAGTTCTCTGGTGTAACAAAATCAAAACAGCAGCCACTGAAAAAACTGGAAAAAGCAAAAGTACAAACATCAGTGGCTGAACTAAACTGAGAGGGCAAAAGCCCCCGGAGGGGACCCAGAAGGCCCCCACAGAAGTGCAGGACAAAATGCAAAAATATAGTACAAAAACAAAAAGAAGAAAATGTCTTATCTGTTAGCAGGAGATGCAGACACGACACAGCAGGCTACAAGGGAAACAGGAATGAAGGATTCAGACCAGAACAATTGATCACCGGCAACCCTGATGGGAAGGTGACTCCCTTATATAAGACCAGTCAGTAACACCTGATTCCCAGTCCTCACAATCTTCACTGAACAGACCAGTACCGCTTGTAACCACCAGAGGGAGTCTCTGCTCAGAACTCATCTCAAACCCATTCACAACACACTCTCCATAATCTTTGAAAATTCTTGGAGAACAGGGGATGTCCCAGAAGACTAGAGAAGAGCAAATGTTGTTCCTATCTTCAAAAAGGGGAAGAAGGTGGACCCAGGGAACTACAGGCCGGTGAGTCTGATATCTATACCAGGAAGGATCTTTGAACAAATTATTAAACAACATGTATGCAAGTACCTGGATAAGAATGAAGTGATTAAACAGAGTCAGCATGGGTTTGTAACTAATAAGTCATGTCAGACTAACTTAATTTCCTTCTATGATAGAATCACTGACTGGGTGGATCAGGGAAATGCCGTAGATATAGTATATCTTGACTTCAGCAAAGCATTTGACAAAGTATCTCACACAATTCTTATTGAAAAAATGACTAAGTATAGAATGGACAAGGCAACTGTTAGGTGCATTCATAACTGGCTTAGTGATCGGTCCCAAAGAGTCGTCGTAAATGGCTGAACATCCAGTTGGAAGAATGTCTCAAGTGGGGTACCACAGGGCTCTGTCTTGGGCCGTGTATTGTTCAACATCTTTATCAATGATTTAGATGAAGGAATTGAGGGTACACTGATTAAATTTGCTGATGACACAAAGCTAGGAAGGGAAGCTAATACTAGAGAAGAGAGAGAGGATTCAAAAAGACGGATTTTGGTAAGAACTTACCTGTAAAATCCTTTTTCAGCGAAGGAAGGAAGAGAGACACAGTATTCATTACTGATGGGTAGGCGGAGCCCAGATAGGATTGACACCTCAGATTAAAAAGAGTGTTGACCGGCCCCTCCAGCACGGGCTCCTCCTACTCAGCTTTCTTCAGTCATACCCAAGCTTAAAGAAGAGTAAGATCACCAGCGGAACAACATAACCCCTTCTGAAGGACTTCAGAGAAAAAAACACAATAGACCAGGTTATGCATGCATTTGGCAAAACATCACACAGTTCCAGGTACTACTCACTGGACCTGACCACTGCGATGAGCTGGTAATGCTGGAACAGAGCCGTAGCGCGTCGACCTCAGCCCAGATAAACGCTATCAGAGAAGGGTCACGCCGCATCTGTAAATACAACAACACACTTCTGCCATGGGAGGGAGCTGTGTCTCTCTTCCTTCCTTCGCTGAAAAGGATTTTACAGGTAAGTTCTTACCAAAATCCGTCTTTCAGCTGCAGAGGGAAGGAAGAGAGCCACAGTATTCATTACTGATGGGACGTCCCAAAGCAGTTCAAAAATAAGGGTGGGAAAAAACCAACAAAAGGCAGAAACCCAACAACCTAGACAAAAGCGCAACAGGCGCCAAATACAAGTTAACTAGAACTTTAAACTACCGCTGCCTGCAGGACCCTACGTCCTAAGGCCGCATCAGCGGAAGCACTAACGTCCACCTTATAAAACTTTGCAAATGTGTGGACAGAAACGCCAGGTCGCCGCTCGGCAGAGCTGAGCTGCCGAAGCCCCTTGATAAAAGGCCCACGATGAAGCCACAGCCCTCGTGGAGTGAGCTCGAACCTTAATCTGGCAAGGTTCGCCTTTAAGTCGGTAAGCTTCCAAAAAGGCCGACCGAATCCAACGAGCTATAGAGTCCTTGGAAGCTCGTTGACCACGCCTGTGACCTGCAGGAATTACAAACAGAGAATCTGACTTCCGAAAAACTTGAGTAATAGGCAAATAGAACTTCAAGGCCCGCACCAAATCCAAAGTGTGCAAGGCCCGTTCCTTTGCCTTCCTCGGGCCCGGGCAAAGAGAGGGCAACACAATATCCTGGTTAACATGAAAATGCGACACCACCTTAGGTAGAAAGTCGCCCCGTGTGCGAAGCACTACTCGATCAGAGTAAAACTCCAGGAAAGGAGGCGAGCAGGAAAGAGCCGCCAACTCAGAAACTCTTCTCAAAGAGGTTACCGCCACTAAGAAGACAACCTTCCAAGAAAGTAGAGAAAGGCTAGCAAAATCATAGCCTCAAAAAGGCACATGTTGAAGAGCCTCCAAGACAAGGTTGAGCCGCCATGGAGACACAGGCGCCTTCCGCGGTGGAAACTGACGGGTTACTCCGCGAAAAAAAGGAACGCACGTCTCTACGGGAGGCGATAGCCCTCCGAAACAGTAAGGACAGAGTAGAAACCTGACCTTTCAGGGTGCTCACTGCCAAACCTTTGTCCAGCCCATACTGTAGACAAATTGGGAATGGAAAAAACCCTCGGGTTCCTTGAAGAACCCGAACACCACGAAAAGAAGACTTCCCAAGTCTTGTGATAAATCCTAGTAGTAACCGAACTACTGGCAGCTCGCAGAGTGGCAATGATTTTGATGAAAAACCTCTAAGGGTCAATATTTCGGTCTCAAGAGCCACGCCGTCAAACGCAGAGACTTCAAGTCTGGATGACGACCGGGTCCCTGGGTTAACAGGTCCGGGCGAAAAGGAAGTGGAAATGGCGGCGCCGCCAAAAGCGACACTAGTGTCGAGAACCACGTCCTCCTTGGCCAATCTGGGGCTATCAAAATAGCCGGAATTCTCTCCAGTCTGATCCGACTCAGCACCAGAGGGAGTAAGGATATCGGCGGAAACACATAGACTAGCTCGAAATGGTCCCACGGATCCACCAGAGCGTCTACCGCCACAGCCTTCGGGTCCTTGTACCTGGACAAGAAGGTCGGTAGTTTGGTATTGAACCTGGACGGCATCAAGTCCACTTGGTGAGTTCCCCAACGGGAGCACAGCAGTGCAAAAATCTTCGGATGAAGACTCCATTCTCCGGGATCCATCTTCTCGCGACTGAGGAAGTCCGCCGTGGTATTCTGGACTCCTGGAATGTGAATCGCAGAGATGGCTGGAACCCTGGTCTCGGCCCATATCAGGATCCGAGACACCTCCATCAAGAGCCTGGAACTCCTCGTCCCGCCTTGGTGGTTGATATACGCGACCGCCGTCGCGTTGTCTGTCTGCACTCGGACTGACAGACCGCTCAAAGAGACCGTCCAGTGTTGGAAGCAAAGAAAAAAATTGCCCTCAATTCCAGGATGTTGATCGGTAAAACCGACTCTTCCGATGACCATACTCCCTGGATCCAAAGATCGTTCCAGACACCCCCCCCCAGCCCGTCAGGCTGGCATTGGTGGTTATGACCGACCACTTCGGAGGGAGGAAAGACTTTCCCAGGGATAACGCTCCTGGACGTAACCACCATCCTAGGGATTCTCGCACCCTGTGAGAGATGGTGACGCTGCAATCCAGTGAAACTTGCGATCGATCCCAACGACTCAGAATGAGCTTTTGGAGAGCTCTGGAATGAAATTTGGCAAACGGAAGTGCCTCCATGGTCAAACCCAGAAGGCGCATACCTTCCGAAGGGACATTGCTGTCGCAGACTTCATAATCTGTACATGTCGGAAAAGACATGCCTGCTTGTCTGGAGGTAGGGACACCACCACCCGTACCGTGTCGAAATGCATCCCCAAAAACAGGATTGACTGCGACGATTCCAGAGACGACTTCCCCCAATTGACCAGTCACCGAAAACCTCCAGAAGCTGAAGGGATAGATTGCGCTGCCTCCTCCTTTGAGGACGCCACAATTGAAAGGTCGTCTAGGTAGGGACGAATCGTAAATCCCCGTCTTCGAAGAATTGCCATGAGATTTAGGCGCCAGAATCGTTGTAAAAATTCTGGGCGTTAAGGCCAAGCCGAATGGCCGAGCCACAACCTGGTAATGGTTGATTTATGGCAAAAACGAAGGAAGCGCTGGTGAGCTCTTCCGACGGGAACATGCAAATAAGCGAATGTCGATTGACCAAAAAATCGTTCTGCGACAGGGCTGCCATAACGGAGCGAAGATTCAATCTTTCCAGAATAGGGCGAAACTTGTCCTCCTTTTTTGGGGACTACCAAGAGGTTGAATAAAAAATCCTCTTACCCGATCCTCTGCGGAACCGGTATCACCACACCCTTCTGCAGAAGGGAATCGACCTCTCGCAGTAGAGAGGTAAATAGTTTGGCTCTGACGGAATGCGAGATTGGCAAAAAAAAACTGTCCGGGGGTCGAGAAAGAAACTCTATGAAGTAGCCTGCCAACACAACCTGAAGTCACAGCTCTGCGCTGCGGTAAAGCTGTTTCTTTTGCCTTTGCCTTGGCAATCAGCTCCGTGAGGTCAGATTCAAATAGCTGACCACTTTGTAAGCTAAAGATAGCAAACCCTGCTTGGAAAACCGCGTTCCACCGTCCAAGTCACAGTGCTCTTCTGACTGTGACTGCCGAGGATTGCGCCCTGGATAGAAGACGCATTATCCTTCAACTTGAAAAGCCCATCTACCTCGATAGAGGGGATCCATCTTGCCACGCCGTCCTTAGACGGTCCAACCGGCTCAGGGGAACTTAACAAGTACACCTAGATCCTTAATACCGAATCTATGATCCACGGCCTCGCAGATGGATTGTTGCCATCTCCGTTTTTCTGACCAGCGTGTCCTGCAGACTCACCCTCCTTTTACCAGGAAGATTTGCTAAGCTGGGATAAAGGGACATTCACTTCAGGAGAAGGAGTCCAATTAACAAACAACTCCGTAGAAAAACGGATACAGTTTGTAAAGCCGTCGCGACCCATGCGACTCCTGAAATATCCGGGCCGACTTACCAGGACGTCTAGTTACCTCCTCCGGTAACTGTAACGCCCTCATTTCCAATAGAAATTTTAGCACGGCCCATGAGAGAGGCAGAGTGTCCCTGCCGATCCTCCTTGTCCGAATCGGACTTCTTCGCTAAGCGAGAAGGAAGGCACCGATTTGTGTCGCTTCCTTGAGAGGATCTAGCTGACACTCCATAACCTAAAAGGTCAGACAGGCCATCAACAGAAACTAGTGAAGGCCTCCATTTTGACACCACTGGAACCTCCGACCGCCGCGCATGAGTCGAGGTCTGCGTGTCAGATACGCGAGGCTGATCCGTAGTGAATCTGGGAGACGGTCTCTGACATGCCCTTGCACAGTATATGGCAGTTTAAACCTGTCAGTAACCAGAACAGTGTTTCTTAAAGAAAAAACAAACGCTGAAGGGTTAAAGCTCTAAAAGAGAGAGCTACCCAGCCGTCCCCCATTAAGAGTTAACCGCCTAAGAAGGGGTTAAAGTAGCAGACTCCCCACAACCTTGATAATGAAAAGGGTGTGCGAATCTCAAGCGCCTCTTATAAGGCAGCAGCTGCAGGACAGCTATGCCACACTAAACAGAGAAAGTTCCACAAGATCGCTAAAAAATTGCGCTGTTTTGTATAACGCAATGACCGCCAAAGTTGTCAAGGAGATCGCTAATCGCTTATGCGATGCTAATGAGATCGTCCAGATTGGCAGTTACTAGCGACATTAAAAATAATCACACAAACGATCGCATTAGTATGCGTCGTTATCAGGATCGTTAGCGGGAACGTATAGTGGCAGTATTAATGTCGCAGACTCCCCACAAACTCTTTATTAATATTGAAAGAGTGTGTGAGCCCCTTATGCGATAACAGCCGCAGGACAGCTCAATCTGTCACTCAGTAGTGCCCCAGACGGCGCCCGCGCTGTGGAGGTGAAGGGGTTAAGCTTCTGCCCGCGGGCTAGAAGCGACTCACCCAGCTGGTCACGGTTCTTGCCGGGAGGGGAGGGGAACGATCCTGGGAGCTTTCAGCCTGTATGATCAGCAATGGCCGCCGCGCTCTGCCTCCGTGTGCTCCATGTAGAGGAGCCGGAAATGGAGGCTGCAGTAAAGCGCGCGCGCTCAGAGCGGCGCGAAATTCAAAAATAAAAAAGCGCGCACTCCTCTCCCTTCCCCTGTCCTGCAGGCATTATTTTTCAACCTGCGGACATCAATCACCGGCATGTATATGTACAGTGGCTGCCGCAGCAGTCGCTAAATCACTCCCACACACTTTAATAAAAATGTGGAGTACTCACCAGCCGAAGCGCCACAGGGACCCCCAGGGGTTTCTGGCGCTATGCCCATGCTTCCCCCCCCGGGCGGGAACGCAGTGACCCCAGATGCGTGGTTTGCGTCCCCGCCAGGGAAGCCATACTCATCCCCCAGGGCCGGCAGGTTCTGCAGGGACCACAATCAGGGTAATACAGATCGCCAAGGGAGAGGTTGGGGTCCAGCAGCGCTGAGACCCCTGAGACCTCTAGACCACTTCTGGTGATCCAAGTCTCTTGTCCGAGTAAAATAATAAAGTCTTCTGAGGAGCTGCTTCCAGCAGCGACAATCCTCTGAGACCTCAAATTTTAGACTGAAGAAAGCTGAGTAGGAGGAGCCCGAGCTGGAGGGGCCGGTCAACACTCTTTTTAATCTGAGGTGTCAATCCTATCTGGGCTCCGCCTACCCATCAGTAATGAATACTGTGGCTCTCTTCCTTCCCTCTGCAGCTGAAAGATATAAATAAACTGGAGCAGTGGGCAGCAACTAACAGAATGGTTTTTAACAGAGAAAAATGCAAAGTACTACATCTGGGCAATAAAAATGAAAAAAGCATATACAAAGCATGCACATATTGTGTACAAAGTTGAATGTGCTGACAACAAAATCGCACAAAAATCATCGCTCTCCACGGCGTCTCCAGACTCTGTCATATCTGTCACATGTGCTGAGTGTGAACCTGCTGCCTGCAACATCCTTCAGCATGACCGGTTTGGCAGTGGGTCAGTAATGGTGTGGGGTGGTATTTCTTTGGAGGGCCACACAGCCCTCCATGTGCTCGCCAGAGGTAGACTGACTGCCATTAGGTACCGAGATGAGATCCCCAGACCCCTTGTGAGTCCATATGCTGGTGCGGTTGGCCCTGGGTTCCTCCTAATGAAGGACAATGAAAGACCTCATGTGACTAGTGTGTCAGCAGTTCCTGCAAGATGAAGGCATTGAAGCTATGGACTGGCCTGCTCATTCCCCAGACCTGAATCCGATTGATCACATCTTGAACAGCATGTCTCGCTCCATCCACCAACGTCACGTTGCACCACAGACTGTCCAGGAGTTGCCGGATGCTTTAGTCCAGGTCTGGGAGGAGATCCCTCAGGAGAACATCAGCAACCTCATCAGGCGCATGACCAGGTGTTGCAGGGAGGTCATACAGGCACGTGGAGGCCACACACAATACTGAGCATCATTTCGACTTGTTTCCACTTTCATTTTGGGGGTCTCTCCAAATCCAGGCCGCCATTGTTTAATAAATTTGATTTCCATTGATGATTTTTGTGTGATTATGTTGACAGCACATTCAACTTTGTACAGAACAAAGTATTCAATGAGAATATTTCATTCATTTAGACCTAGGATGTGTTATTTGAGTGTTCCCTTTATTTTTTTGGGCAGTGTATATATATATATATATATATATATCTGCCATGCTGATGATGTAGCTGTCTCTCAGGCTCTCTGCGAGGACAAAGGTGCAGCTCTAGAGGAGACACAGGTGAGTTTACTACACTGGACAGTAGCACCTTCCCAGCGGATGCATCCTATTAAGCAATAATAATATAGTTTGTTTTTGTTTTCCGGGAACACACTGGCTTATTTACTTACAGTGACTCGACGCCCTATAAAACCTGATGTCATAAAGTGGGAGTATGAATGAGATTCCTGTCTGCGCCACTGAGCTGATGACGGGTTTTCGCTATAAAATTACAGACCAGCGGGCTGACCTTAAGAGGAGCAGCGTCAGCAGCGTCCTCCCCCTACACACTATACAAAGGCAAGACCAATTAACTGTTGGCTGCACTTACAGATGATGACTACTCTCAATTCACCCTTACAGGAATAGTTGTTACGCTGACAAATTGCCACCGTCTCCGAAACTTCCATGTCCTATAAAGCTCCGGATTTGACATTCTAATTTGTTAATTCCGGGCTTTTTCGCACTTTGCATTTTTATTCATGCAGAAAAAAACAGTGTTTTACAGCAACAACAAAATGAATACGATTTTTAAGCGCTTACTCACACAGTGCATTTTTTTTCTAAAAAATTTTAAAATAAATAAAAAATGTCACTGTTTAACTGCATTTTTTCCCCCATTGAGGTCTAGGATATTGGTGGGTCTTGTGTCTCCGCTCCTGCTCTCCTGTCTTTCACTACTTGCTCTTTCTGTCTGTAAAACTACAAACAGGCGTAACAGAGAGGCGGACCTTCAGTTCAGGACATGCAGGCAGCTGGGCAAGAAGCAATGTAAGCTAGGAAATGAGGAGAAAGAAAGCTCCAGTCCTATAGTGCTGGCAGAATACTGTTAATTATGAACCGTCCACTCAAAGCGTGGATGTGCAATTTCCAGAGCATGAGAATTAAGACAGTTCCTGGATATGCAAGACAAGCTGAGGTATCTTCGTGTGGGGGTTTTTTAATGTTTTGAGTCAAATGACTGGTACAGTTTAAGAAAGTACATCGCAAATATGATTAAAAAAAAAATTAAATCACTGGTGAGCACCGTGTTCCCTCACTATTAAAGGCAGGGACAGAGGCAGCTAGTGTCGGAACCCTCATATCTAAGCTTCCTGGACACCCCATTTTTCGGACCCCCCATTTGGCTTTGTAGGCTTTCCACAAGGACTTTGTGGGTTAAAAAAAAAAGAATCCCAAGACAAAACTCTTTTAAAATGTCTCCACAAGGTGGCACAAACGTCCACTACAGCGTGTTCTGTATAGCCTTAAAGGGCACTTCCACCATTCTGAACTGCCATTGTGAATAGTGGTAGACACAGAGGTCAGATCGCCCACAGGGCCAGATAAGCCGAGGGGTGGACGGCCACAGAGAAAGTCTATGGCTTACACTGCAAATATGGAGAAAAAAAAAGTATGTGTGGATGCCCAGTACATGGAGGGCTTAGTGATTTTAATTTATGGGAAATAAAATGTATTTACCGTAGTATATAGTAAATAATTCTGCTTTTGTACATTTTTTTTTCTATCTGCTAATATTGTTTTATTACTTACTTTAATTAATTTTTCTATCCTGTTAAGGGATTATCACTTTACGTCTTTGCTTGCTATCACTTTATTCTCTCTTTCACACTTAGGTGCCATAAATTTAGAAACTGAAAATGGGGTCTTCTGACTGCAGAGGGGTCCCCCAGTCTCCGATCAGATCACCAAGACACCCAGTGGCCTGAGTAAACCAGAGTGCAGCAATCAAAGGCTTAAGCACATATGCCAAACTGTGGCCCCCGAGTATATTGACCCACAAAACTGGACGGGCCCCCAGAGTATATTTGGCCCACAACGCTGGGCGGGTCCCCAGAGTATATTTGGCCCACGATGCTGGTCGGGTCCCCAGAGCATATTTGGCCCACGACGCTGGACGGGTCTCCAGAGTATATTTGGCCGACGACACTGGACGGGTCCCCAGAGTATATTTGGCCCACGATGCTGGTCGGGTCCCCAGAGCATATTTGGCCCACGACGCTGGACAGGTCTCCAGAGTATATTTGGCCGACGAAACTGGACGGGTCCCCAAGTATATTTGGCCGACGAAACTGGACGGGTCCCCAGAGTATATTTGGCCGACGACACTGGACGGGTCCCCAGAGTATATTTGGCCCACGACACTGGACGGGTCCCCAGAGTATATTTGGCCCACGTCACTGGACGGGTCCCCAGAGTATATTTGACCCACGACACTGGACGGGTCCCCAGAGTATATTTGACCCACGACACTGGACGGGTCCCCAGAGTATATTTGGCCCACGACACTGGACGGGTCTCCAGAGTATATTTGGCCGACGACACTGGACGGGTCCCCAGAGTATATTTGGCCCACGACGCTGGTCGGGTCCCCAGAGCATATTTGGCCCACGACGCTGGACAGGTCTCCAGAGTATATTTGGCCGACGAAACTGGACGGGTCCCCAGAGTATATTTGGCCGACGAAACTGGACGGGTCCCCAGAGTATATTTGGCCGACGACACTGGACGGGTCCCCAGAGTATATTTGGCCCACGTCACTGGACGGGTCCCCAGAGTATATTTGGCCCACGTCACTGGACGGGTCCCCAGAGTATATTTGACCCACGACACTGGACGGGTCCCCAGAGTATATTTGACCCACGACACTGGACGGGTCCCCAGAGTATATTTGACCCACGACACTGGACGGGTCCCCAGAGTATATTTGACCCACGACACTGGACGGGTCCCCAGAGTATATTTGGCCCACGACACTGGACGGGTCTCCAGAGTATATTTGGCCGACGACACTGGACGGGTCCCCAGAGTATATTTGGCCCACGATGCTGGTCGGATCCCCAGAGCATATTTGGCCCACGACGCTGGACAGGTCTCCAGAGTATATTTGGCCGACGAAACTGGACGGGTCCCCAGAGTATATTTGGCCGACGAAACTGGACGGGTCCCCAGAGTATATTTGGCCGACGACACTGGACGGGTCCCCAGAGTATATTTGGCCCACGTCACTGGACGGGTCCCCAGAGTATATTTGGCCCACGTCACTGGACGGGTCCCCAGAGTATATTTGGCCCACGTCACTGGACGGGTCCCCAGAGTATATTTGACCCACGACACTGGACGGGTCCCCAGAGTATATTTGACCCACGACACTGGACGGGTCCCCAGAGTATATTTGCCCACGACACTGGACGGGTCCCCAGAGTATATTTGACCCACGACACTGGACGGGTCCCCAGAGTATATTTGGCCCTCGATTCTGGGCGGATCCCCACAGTATATTTGACCCACGACACTGGTCGGATCCCCAGAGTATGTTTGACCCATGACACTGGAAGGGTCCCCAGAGTATATTTGGCCCACGACACTGGACGGGTCCCCAGAGTATATTTGGCCCACGACACTGGACGGGTCCCCAGAGTATATTTGGCCCACGACACTGGACGGGTCCCCAGAGTATATTTGGCCCACGACACTGGACGGGTCCCCAGAGTATATTTGGCCCACGACACTGGACGGGTCCCCAGAGTATATTTGGCCCACGACACTGGACGGGTCCCCAGAGTATATTTGGCCGACGACACTGGACGGGTCCCCAGAGTATATTTGGCCCACGACACTGGACGGGTCCCCAGAGTATATTTGACCCACGACACTGGACGGGTCCCCAGAGTATATTTGGCCTTCGATTCTGGGCGGATCCCCACAGTATATTTGACCCACGACACTGGTCGGATCCCCAGAGTATATTTGACCCATGACACTGGTCGGATCCCCAGAGTATATTTGACCCATGACACTGGAAGGGTCCCCAGAGTATATTTGGCCCACGACACTGGACGGGTCCCCAGAGTATATTTGGCCCACGACACTGGACGGGTCCCCAGAGTATATTTGGCCCACGACACTGGACGGGTCCCCAGAGTATATCTGACACACGACGCTGGACGGGTCTCCAGAGTATATCTGACACATGACACTGGATGGGTCCCCAAAGTATATTTGACCCCACGACACTGGATGGGTCCCCAGAGTATATTTGACCAACGACGCGGGACGGGTCCCAAGAGTATATTTGACCCACAACGCTGGATGGGTCACCAGAGTATATTTGGCCCACGACACTGGACAGGTCCCCAGAGTATATCTGACCCACGACGCTGGACGGGTCCCAAGAGTATATTTGACCCACGACGCTGGATGGGTCCCCAGAGTATATCTGACCCATGACGCTGAACAGGTCCCTAGATTATATTTGACCCACGACCCTGGAAGGGTCCCCGGAGAATATTTGACCCACGACGCTGGGCGGGTCCCCAGAGTATATTTGGCCCTCGATTCCGGGAGGGTTCCCAGAGTATATTTGGCCTACGACGCTGGGCAGGTCCCCAGAGAATACTTGACCCATGAAGCTGGGCAGGTCCCCAGAGAATACTTGACCCATGAAGCTGGGCAGGTCCCCAGAGTATATTTGGCCCGCGACACTGGCAAACCACAGGCCCGCAAACACCATATTAAATCCCGGCCTTGTGACACCAACCAAATGCAAGAATTAAGGGGCCGCAGCTCCCACAGATCTCCTTTAATTCTCGGCAATGGAATTATAGTGTGCACGCAGCTCCGGCTTTACTTAATGCAGTCACAGCTCTCGACTACCAAGGTTAAAATCAGCGCCATCACCGCTTACTTAGTCATATCTCCTGTGAACAGAAGTATTCACCGCTGACTTTGGCTAAAGCCCTGACTGATGAGAAGGTATTAGTCACAGCCTAAGGATACAATAAACCTAAACACATGACCCCGAAAATAAAAGTTACTGAGCAAACAAAAAAAAAAAAAAAAAAACCCAGAGCATGAATCCATAAACAGATAATCTGGAATTCAGTCAGGGACTAAGGGAATGAAGAATTAATAAAATATAGCGACAATCTGTCTTCTGCAAACTGCATCTGAACACGGAGCAATCAAGTTGAACGGACTTGTCTGACTGAGAGTTACTTACCGTCGTCATCTAAGAGAATATTTTCTGGTTTCAAATCCCTAAAAAAAGAAATGGAGGAAAGAAAAAAATTAGAAATCGTAAATATAGAAAAATCAGCAAAATGTCTGGGGGTGTGGTCATGTATTCTCAGTGCTTTGACATGCCCCTAAAGCACTTCCAGTATAATTTGCATGTGGCTTCAAAGCTCAATTTCTCAGCGTCAGGACATCGGATTATTACAAGAAAGGGATTCTTTTTATTGATGTACGAGGACTTATACAACTGTACCACTAGTTTCCTAACAGGTTGCCTTTAAAGTGTTCTTCTCATCATCATATGTTATAGAGGATAGCATCCTGATCTCTAGGGGTCCAATGGCGGAGACCCCCCAACAATCCCAACAACGGGGCTCTGAATCTGTGGAATCAATGAATGAACGGCCTGCTGAAAGACCTCCCATGGTGGCCATCTTGGTACTCTTGTAAAGCACACAGGTTGGACTTCATAGCACGCCGTGATCTTTGCTACGTATTGCAATGCAGGGGTATTACACAATATAGAACAAGTGATCAAATTATTGCATGTTCAGCCAAAGGATAACAGTATTAAAGAGAATAAAAAAAGAATAAAAAAAAAAAAAGTTTGAATCACATCGTTTTCCACCAATGAAAAGTAAAGAAATAAAAAATAAAAAAAAATTGCCATTCTTGTATCCATAAAACGCCAATCTAATCTATAAATATATAAAATTATTACACCAGCATGGCGGATGCCGTAAGGCAGGGTTCCTCAACTCCAGTCCTCAAGACCCACCAACAGGTCATGTTTTCAGGATTTCCTTAGTATTGCCTAGGTGATAATTGCATCACCCCCACATTCAATACAAAGGAAATCCTGAAAACATGACCTGCTGGTGGGTCTTGAGGACTGGAGTTGGGGAACCCTGCCGTAAGGCAAAAAAAAAAAAAAAATCGCAAGAACTGTCTTTTCTGGTCGCTACTCCTCCAAAAAAATATAACAAAAAGGAGATCAAAAATGTTGTCTGTACCCCAAAATAGTATAGACGGATTTTGGTAAGAACTTACCTGTAAAATCCTTTTCAGCGAAGGAAGGAAGAGAGACACAGTATTCATTACTGATGGGTAGGCGGAGCCCCAGATAGGATTGACACCTCAGATTAAAAGCGTGTTGATCCGGCCCCTCCAGCTCGGGCTCCTCCAACTCAGCTCTTCAGTCGTACCCAAGCTTAAAGGAAGAGTAAAGATCACCAGTGGAGCAACATAACCCCTTCTGAAGGATAAAGAGACAGCTTATGCGTGCAATATGAAGAAAACCACAGAGTTTCAGGTACTACTCACGAACGACCTGACTACTGCGATAAGCTGGCAATGCTGGAACAGAGCCTTAGCGCGTTAACCTCAGCCCTGATAATCGCAATCAGAGGAGGGTCACGCCGCATCTGAAAATACCAACACACTTCTGCCATGGGAGGGTGCTGTGTCTCTCTTCCTTCCTTCGCTGAAAAGGATTTTACAGGTAAGTTCTTACCAAAATCCGTCTTTCAGCTGCAGATTGAAGGAAGAGAGCCACAGTATTCATTACTGATGGGACGTCCCAAAGCAGTTCAAAAATAAGGGTGGGAAAATACCAACAAAGGCAGAAAACCCAACAACCTAAATAAAAGCGCAACAAGCGCTCAACATAAGTTCACTGAGAACTTTAAACTACAGCTGCATGCAGAACCCTACGCCCCAGGGCTGCATCAGCAGAAGCACTGACGTCCACCTTATAAAACCTTGTAAAAGTGTGGACGGAGCGCCAAGTCGCCGCCCGGCAGAGTTGAGCTGCCGAGGCCCCTTGATGGAAAGCCCACGATGAACCCACAGCTCTCGTGGAATGAGCTTGAATCTTAACTGGGCAAGATTCACCCTGAAGATGGTAAGCTTCCAAAATGGCTGACCGAATCCAACGAGCTACAGAGTCCTTGGAAACTCAGTGACCACGCCGACGACCTGCTGGAATCACAAACAGGGAGTCAGACTTGCGAAAAACTTGAGTAATAGACAAGTAAAACTTCAAAGCCCGCACTAAATCCAATGTGTGCAAGGCCCGCTCTTTCGCATTCTTTGGTTCCGGACAGAGTGAAGGCAACACAATATCCTGGTTAACATGAAATTGTGACACCACCTTAGGTAAAAAATCACCCCGTGTACGAAGTACTACACGATCCGGAAAAAACTCCAGAAAAGGAGGTGAGCATGAAAGAGCTGCCAACTCAGAAACCCTTCTCAAAGAGGTGACTGCCATTAGGAAGGCCACCTTCCAAGAAATTAAAGAAAGACTAGCAGAGTCCATAGGTTCAAAAGGCTTATGCTGAAGAGCCTCCAAAACAAGGTTGAGCCGCCAAGGAGATACAGGTGTTATCCGCGGCGGAAACTGACGGGTTATTCCACGAAAAAAGGAACGTACGTCTCTGCGCGAGGCGATAGCCCTCCGAAAAAGTAAGGACAGAGCAGAAATCTGACCCCTCAGGGTGCTAACTGCCAAACCTTTATCCAACCCGTGTTGTAAAAAAGCTAATAAATTGGGAATAGAAAATTTTCTCGGGTCCTTTGAAGAACTCGAACACCACAAAAAGAAGGCTTCCCAAGTCCTGTGGTAAATCTTAGTAGTAGCCGGACTCCTAGCCGCTCGCAGAGTAGTAATGACTTTGGCTGAGAAACCTCTACGGGTCAATATTTCGGTCTCAAGAGCCACGCCGTCAAACGCAGAGACTCCAAGTCCGGATGACAAACTGGCCCCTGAGACAACAGGTCCAGTCGAAGAGGAAGTGGAAACGGAGGTGCCGCTAATAGCGACATTAGTGTCGAGAACCACGTCCTTCTTGGCCAATCTGGAGCTATCAAGATAGCTGAGATTCTCTCTAGTCTGATCCGACGCAGCACCAGAGGAAGTAGGGATATTGGCGGGAACACGTAGACTAGCTCGAACTGGTCCCACTGAGCAACTAGAGCATCCACCGCCACAGCCTTCGGGTCCTTGTACCTGGACATAAACGTCAGTAGCTTGGCATTGGACCTGGATGCCATCAAATCCACTTGGGGAGTTCCCCATCGGGAGCACAGCAGTGCAAAAACTTCCGGATGAAGACTCCATTCTCCGGGATCCATCTTCTCGCGACTGAGAAAGTCCGCCGTAACATTCTGAACCCCTGGAATGTGGATCGCCGAAATGGCTGGTACTCTGGCCTCGGCCCACATCAGGATCCGGGACACCTCCAACATGAGCCTGGAGCTCCTTGTCCCGCCTTGGTGATTGATATACGCGACCGCCGTCGCATTGTCTGTCTGCACTCGGACTGGCCGACCACTCAAAGGGACCGTCCAGTGTTGGAGGCAAAGAAAAATCGCCCTCAATTCCAGGATGTTGATCGGTAGAACAGACTCTTCCGATGACCACACCCCCTGAATCCAGAGATCGTTCCAAACACCCCCCCAGCCCGTCAGGCTGGCATCGGTGGTTATGACCGACCACTTCGGAGGGAGGAAGGACTTCCCCAGGGATAACACTCCTGGACGTAACCACCATCCTAGGGATTCTCGCACCCCGCGAGAAATGGTGACACTGCAATCCAGTGATTGCGACGATTCCAACGACTCAGTATGAACCTTTGGAGAGCCCTGGAATGAAACTGGGCAAAAGGAATTGCCTCCATGGATGCCACCATTAATCCCAGAAGACGCATAGACTTCCGAAGAGACATCGCTGTCGAGGATTTCATGATCTGTACATGTCGAAGAAGACATGACTGTTTGTCCAGAGGTAGGGAAACTATCGCCCGTACCGTGTCGAAATGCATCCCCAAAAAGAGGATCGCCCGCGACGGTTCCAGAAACGACTTCTCCCAATTGACCAGCCAACCGAAGTCCTTCAGAAGCTGAAGAGACAAATCGCGAGCCGTCACTGCCTCCTCCTCCGAGGAAGCCACGATCAAAAGATGTCCAGATAAGGAAGGATCGTAATCCCTGTCTTCGAAGAATTGCCATGAGGGGCGCCAGAATTTTTGTAAAGACTCTGGGCGCTGAGGCTAAGCCGAAAGGCAGAGCCACGAACTGGTAGTGATCCTGACCTATGGCAAACCGAAGAAAACGCTGATGAGCCCTTCCGACGGGAACATGCAAATAGGCGTCGCGAATGTCGATTGACACCAAAAAATCGTTCTGCGACAGAGCTGCTACAACGGAGCGAAGGAAACTCCATGCGAAATTTCCGGGTGTGGACATGCCGATTCAATCTTTTGAGATCCAGAATCGGACGAAATTTGTTCTCCTTTTTGGGAACCACAAAGAGGTTGGAGTAAAAACCTTTTCCCGGTCCTCTGACGGAACCGGTATCACCACACCCTTCTGTAGGAGAAAATCGACCTCTCGCTGCAGAGCGACAAAAAGCTCGGGCTCTGACGGAATGCGAGACTGGCAAAAAGTGTTTGGGGGTCGAGAAGAGAGCTCTATGAAATAGCCTGCCGACACGACCCGCGTTACCCAGGAATCTGGAACGCGAGACATCCAAGTCGCCTTGAACTGGAGCAGGCGACCCCCCACTCGAGTCGAGTGGACCCCTGGCGTCAGTCCGTCTTGGCGGGCTTCTTGTCAGATTCCCGCTTGTCTTGACGAAAATTCTGCTTCCAGGGAGTGCGAGATTTCTGGGTGGACTTTTTTCCCGAGAAAAAAGAACGACCCGATCCCCAAGAGGACTGACCGAATCGTCCCCGGCCCCGAAAGGACCGTCGACCACTATAGACACCAGGCTTGCTAGATACAGAAGCCACGGCCCTACGCTGTGGAACGCTGCTTCTTTTGCCTTTGCTTTGGTAATCAGCTCTGTGAGGTCAGATCCAAAAAGATGACCACCCTTATAAGCTAAGGCCAGTAAACCTTGTTTGGAGACCGCGTCCACGGTCCACTGTCTGAGCCATAAAGCTCTTCTGACTGTGACCGCTGCAGCTTGCGCCCTGGACAGAAGAGACGCCGTATCCAGACCCGCATCATAGATATAACGGGCTGCAGTATCTAACCATTCGACAATCTCCTCCATGTCAGATAACGGAGATCCATTTTGCAACGCTGTCCTTAGACGTTCTAGCCAGCCTAGAGAAGCCCTAGAAGCACACATGGATCCTAGCACCGCTCGGAAACCATGACCCGCGGCCTCATAGTTTGATTTTGCCGCCATCTCCGTTTTTCTGTCCAACGGTTCCTGCAAACTCGCCTTCCCTTTGACAGGAAGCAATGAGGTTTTGCTAAGCTGTGATAACGAAACATCCACTTCAGGAGAGGGAGTCCAATTATCCTTCAACTCCGCAGAACACGGATAAAGTGCGTCAAAGAACCGCGTTCCACGAAAACGTCTATCTGGACACAGACGTTCCTTCTCTATTACACTATTAAGCTCATCCAGAGCTGGCAATGTTGATCTCGAAGTACGGTACTCCTGGTACATTCGTGCTGATTTTCCAGGACGACTAGTTACCACCTCCGGTAACTGTAAAACCTCTCTCATGGCTTCAATAAATGCCTCCGTACGTCTCACAAGAGAAGAACGCCCCTGCCGTTCCTCCTTGTCTGAATCGGATATCTCTCCATCCGAACTTAAAGGGGAACCCTGTCCACCATCCAAATCAGAAGCGTCTGATTCGCTACGCGGAAAAGACGGTAACGGCCTGTGTCGCTTCCTATCCTGAGAGGATCTAGCTGACACATATTGACCTAAAAGGTTAGACAAGCTATTAAGCGAACGAGCAATATCATCCAATTTTGCATCACTGCGACCTTCAACCGCAGCGCTGGACGCTGTTGAGGTCTGCGTATCAGATTGCCGAAGCGGAACTGGAACATGGTCCGCGGCTTCTGAACTCTGTTCAGACATGCCTCACCTGTATATAGTAGGTCAAACGGCAGTACCAGCAAAAAATGTGCTTTTTTTTTTTTTTGCAAAAAAGGAGGCGCTGAAGGGTTAAAGCTCTCTAACAGATGGAGCTACCCCAACGGTATTAGTAAAGAAAAAACGCTGGCAGAAATAACCCTCAGGAAGGGTTAATGTCGCAGACTCCCACAAATAATATTGTGTGAGTCCCAGCTAAAAATCAAGGTCTCTATTGAGACCGCAGCTGCAGGATAGCAATCTCTGCGCTGCAGGGTGAGGAATTAACACTCACCCAGCTGGCCGTGGTGACTGGGACAAGAGGAGCGTCTGAGGAGCCCGGGAGCCTTAGTAATGGCCGCCGCAGAGAGGGAGCCGGAAGAGAAGCATCAGAGCGCGCGTCTTCCTGCACAAAAAAACGGGAAGCGTTAGGCCACGCCCCCCGCCGGCTCAAAAAATGAGCGCTAACTCCCTCGCTCCTGCTCCCCCCCCCGTCCTGCAGGTATCTGCCTGCGGACAAAAGTAAGCACAAACACCACATTTACATGTAACAGCACTGCCACCGCAGCGCTGAAAGTCACACTGATAAACATGTAATAGCGCTGCCACAGCAGACGCTAAAGCACTCACACAATAATAATAAAGATTGCGGAGTACTCACCAGCTTAGCGCCACAGGGACCCCTCAGGATTTGTGACGCTTGTGCCCATGCTTCCCCCCAGGGCGAGGAACGCAGTGACCCCAGTGTGCGGTTTGCGCCCCCGCCAGGGAAGCTCTCCTCATCCCCCAGGGCCGGCAAGATTCTGCAGGGACCATTATGTAATTACAGATCCGCCAAGGAAGAGGTTGGAGTACAGCAGCGCTGAGACCCCTGAGACCTCTAGACCACCTCTGGTGATCCAAGTCTCCTGTCCGATATAAAATAATAAAATCTTCTGAGGAGCTGCATCAGCAGCGACTATCCTTTGAGACCTCAAATCTTAGACTGAAGAGCTGAGTAGGAGGAGCCCGAGCTGAGGGGCCGGTCAACACGCTTTTAATCTGAGGTGTCAATCCTATCTGGGGCTCCGCCTACCCATCAGTAATGAATACTGTGGCTCTCTTCCTTCAATCTGCAGCTGAAAAAAAAAACTACGACGTGGCAGAAAGGAAAGTCCTCACACAATGGCATCGACAAAAAAATTAAAAAAAAATGCAGACAAAATTTTTTTTTTTTATTTAACTTAGAAATTTCTAAGTTTTTTTCAGCACGCAAGTGAAAAAAAAAGAAGAAAACTCCTACATTTATGGCATATCCATGAGGCCTCATCAATAGTACCCTTAAAAAAATAGGGGTTCGGTTTGTCACTTCACCGTGATGGCATTCACCATTGAAATCAATGATGCGCAGTTGCAAACAGCATTCACAATTGAAGTCTATGGGTGCAGTGATAGGAGAGTCGGAGGGGTGCGGACCTGCACCCATCAGTAAATTAGGCTCTCGCTCTTACCTGTACACTATGCCCTCCTGGTGCAGGTGTTCTAGCCCACAACAGATTTCAGCAGCGTAGAAGACCACACGCTCTTCCTCGAAGCCGGGGTTGCCCATGTTGTAGATGTGGAATTTGAGGTCTCCTCCATTCATGATGGTCAGCACCAAACATAAAGCGTCCTTAGTTTCATACGCATACGCCAAGTTTACCTGCCCACAGAGAACAACCGGAAAAAACAGGGTTCAGGTCCGGACAACAACTTAAGAGCTTGTGCAAAATGTCCCCAGAGACAGCGCCACTTTTGCCCCTTGGTTATGCTCAGTATTGCAGTTTACTATTATTCAATGAATGTGGCACAGCTGCAATATTGGGCATAAGCCAAGAACAGAAGTTTTAGTGTTCTGACACCCTACGAGCATCTTTACTCAGTGAAGCATCTCGGAAACACGCGTTTAGTTTCCCTGCAGCACTCCCACAGGACAAATTAAGTATTACACAGATTGCAGTTAAACCAATGAGATGTCTATGTAATAAATGGAAGTGGCTGGGTCCTCCAGAGCAAGACAGGATTTTTGCAGCTGCTTTCCATTCCAGCTAATGGACAAGGCCACTGGATAATGAACATAGGAACTTTAAATGAAATATTTGGCCTTTTCGTCTATCCTCCTGCTGTGAGGGATGGAAGCGTCAGACATTGTAGATCGCTGAAGATTAGTACATCCTGCAATTCTGTGACCAATAAAACAATGTTTCCTGCAAGGAGATTATACAGCCCTAACCTAAAAGCCAATGAGGGTTTGTGAGCCTAAACATACAGCTGCTCATCCCCCTATGTATAACCATCGCCCGGCAGCTCCATACCACGAAGCGGCTGTTCACTTTTTCCAGGATCTGCTTCTCATTTAGCGCCATGGATTCTCCTTTTCTTTTCTTGATCCTCTTCTTCTCCAGCTTTTTGCATGCATACATCTTCCCTGTGGCACGGACCTGGCAGGCGCACACCTGGGACAGAGGGGACGTATGAGGGTGCAGCCGGAGGAACAAGTGCAGAAAAGAGGAGGAAAGGCACATCAGGTGTAGCAGCCATCGCACGGGCAGCACAGACGGTGTAGAATATACATATATAAAAAGTCCCACATGAAATAGGGGCAGTATTGGAAGTCCAGTGTGAGACAGAGACAGTATAGAAAGCACTGCACAGAGTGAGGCAAAACTAAACTGCATACAGCACACACAGCATATAAAGGGTTAAGAGCTGAGGGACCGACTAGACAGGATGGAAAGCATTATATGGACTGTATGGGTATAGCCTATACAAAGCAGAGAGAGTAGAGAAATACTATAAGGACTGTATGGGGAAGAGAGTAGAAAATACTATAAGGACTGTATGGGGCAGAAAGTAGAAAATACTATATAGACTGTATGGGGAAGAGTAGATTAATACTACAAGGACTGTATGGGGCAGAGTAAGTAGAGAAATACTATAAGGACTGTATGGGAAGAGTAGATAATAGTATAAGGACTGTATGGGAAGAGTAGATAGAAAAAATACTATAAGGGACTGTATGGAAAGAGGTAGATTAATAGTATAAGGACTGTATGGGTAGAGAGTAGATTAATACTATAAGGACTGTATTGGGCAGAGAATAGAAAATACTATAAGGACTGTATGGGAAGAGAGAGTAGAGAAATACTATAATGACTATGGGAAGAGAGTAGAGAAATACTATAAGGACTGTATGGGGCAGAGAGTAGAAAATACTATAAGGACTGTATGGGAAAGAGTAGATTAATACTACAAGGACTGTATGGGGCAGAGAGAGAACAGAAATCCTATATAGACTGTAAAGGGTAAAGACAGTACTATCTGAAACATTGTGGGATGGAGACAGTGTAAAAAATACTATATAAAACGGAAGAATAGTTTTATAGCTTTAAAGGTTGGAAGAAGACACAAGACCATGGAGTTAAACCTATAACCTAACATATTACTCTAGAGCAGCGATTCCCAAACTCCCATCCTCTCGGCCCCCAACACGTGACGTTTTCAGGATTTCCTCAGTATTGCACAGGTGATGGAATTATCATCAAGACCCCAGAAATTGTGAAATACTAAGAAAATCCTGAAAACATGATCAGTTGGAGGCCATGAGGACTGGAGTTTGGGAAACATTGGTCTTGAGGAAGAAAAAAAGTCATGAAAATACAATAGAAAGTCCTATATGGAGAGCACTGGCATAGAGTATGGGAATAAATGGTACAGAAAACATTTATATGGCAGTGTAGGACTGCGACAATACAGTGCGGAGTCTTCCCCAGCATAAGATAGGGGATAATTAACCGATTACTGGAGGTATCCTCAGCAATGCAAAGAACACCCCACCTCCCACATCTGCAAGGAGCGAGGGATGTGGAGCGCCGTCCTCGGCTAGCCCCATGACTGGAGGATGAGAGGCCATAACCTCCTCCATTCTCAGCATCGCTGAGTTCTTCCCTATGCTATCGATGGGGGAATGACCATTTATCATAGTGTGCGAAAGACCATCATCATCAGATAAAGCGTTAGTTTACCTCCCCAAATCCTCCTTTTCCGAGCACCCGGTACTGCCTGAAAGTGTCCTTTGTAACGGCTAGTCTGAAAAAAGGGAAACAGAAACAAAACATTATCGCTGATTGACACCATCTTACTACAGGCAGCGTCGGGATCCAGAAAACTCGTATGCTTCTACCTATAAAGTATCTGCAGCAAAACAAAAAATAAAAAAACAGAGGGTAGAAGCTGTCCCACTACTCTCCTCTCCCACCAATGCAGAGCAGCCGCCATCTTGCTCCTGTGAGGCACCTAACGCCCTTCCTTCTGCATCCTGAGTGACACGGCTCACGAGAATATGGAGACCTAGAATATGTCCGTCTCTCAGTTACACAAAAAATGTTTGATAAAATCCTAATTATACTTAAAATGGTATTCCCATCTCCAAGATCCTATCCAATATGTAGCAGGTGTAATAATAACAAATACCTCAGATTAGAAATGTAGTGTAGTTCTTCTGATTAGCTATGTCACTTACCACGTGTGCAGGGGTATCCATGGTTACGACCACTCATAGTGACAGTTAGTTAGTGATCGTTACCATGGATACCTAAGCTACTGCAATGCCCTGCACATCGGGGAAGCAACAGCAAATTAGAAGAACTATACTAGGTATTTACTAATATTATTATTACTACACCTGCTACAAACTGGGATAGGATCTTGGAGATCGGCATACCCCTTTAAAACCTGAACATTTCATTCAACTTCAGTTAAAGGGGTCATCCAGGTTTAGAAAGACCTTGCCCAATTTTATTTTATTCTTTAACCAGAAACTATTCCCCATCTTTATTACTTGGGTCACAGGTGACTCTAGAGCCCATATGTCAAAGTCAAGGCCCGCGGGCCAGATCCGGCCCGCGAATTGATTATCTATGGCCCCCTGGATGATATTTAATTACTATTAGATCCGGCCCGCAGGCCACAGCCGCCTGCTGGTGTTTTGCACGCACCAACACTACATTTCCCACAATGCACCGGTAGCAGGGCCGGCGTCAGAACCCGGCACACCCGGGCAAGTGCTGAAGTCACTTTCCGGCAGGCAGAAGATCTGATTATAAGTGCTCCTGCCTCGTGTGTCTGTGGAGCTGCAGATTCAGGTTAGAAGGGGGATGATTTATTGTTTGCTTGTGTGTGGGTGGAATTCCTTCTTTGTGGAGGGGATCTATTCTGTGTGGGGGGGGATTATTCAGTGTGGAGGGGGTATTTATTATTTGTGTGGAGGGGGATTATTCTGTGTGTTGGGGGATTATTCAGTGTGGAGGGGGTATTTATTATTTGTGTGGAGGGGGATTATTCAGTGTGGAGGGGGTATTTATTATTTGTGTGGAGGGGGATTATTCTGTGTGTTGGGGATTATTCAGTGTGGAGGGGTATTTATTATTTGTGTGGAGGGGGATTATTCTGTGTTTTGGGGGATTGATATTCAGTGTGAGGGATTATATTAGTGTGGATGGGGATTATTCATGTGAGGGATTTATTTGTGTGGAGGGGGATTATTCAGTGTGGAGGGGTATTATTATTTTGTGAGGGATTATTCTGTGTGGAGGGGGTATTATTATTTGTGTGGAGGGGGGATTATTCAGTGTGAGGGTATTATTATTTGTGTGGAGGGGGATTATTCTGTGTGTTGGGGGATTATTCAATGTGAAGGAGATTTATTATTTGTGTGGAGGGGGTATTATTCAGTGTGGAGGGGGTATTTATTATTTGTGTGGAGGGGGGATTATTCTGTGTGTTGGGGGATTATTCAATGTGAAGGAGATTTATTATTTGTGTGGAGGGGGTATTATTCAGTGTGGAGGGGGTATTTATTATTTGTGTGGAGGGGGGATTATTCTGTGTGTTGGGGGATTATTCAATGTGAAGGAGATTTATTATTTGTGTGGAGGGGGATTATTCAGTGTGGAGGGGGTATTTGTGTAGAGGGGGGATTATTCTGTGTGTTGGGGGATTATTCAGTGTGAGGGGGATTTATTATTAGTGTAAAGGGGAGATTATTCAGTGTGAAGGGGGGATTAGGGTTAGGGGGTGGGTGTTGAGGGGGCGCAAAACTGAGTCCTTGCCCTGGGTGCCAGAAAACCTAGATACACCTCTGCCGGCGCCTGTTAGCGGAGGAGAGCGGTGTTAGCGCCGCCACTGGGCCCCCCGCTTGCTCAGGGCCCCGGCAGCCGGCACAATACTTACCTCTCCCCGTGCCTCGGCAGCTCCGGTGTCTTCTGCAGCTCTGCACTGTGATGTCTCAGGTCAGAGGGCGCGATGACGTCTTTTCACAGTGCCCTTTCCTGAGCCGTAACAGTGCAGAGCACAGCACAGTGCAGAGGAGAGCTCCATATTTTGTATGGAGCATTATATGGGGACCAGTATCCTGTATGGAGCAATTTATGTGGTCCAGTATTCAGTATGGAGCATTATATTTGGCCCATAATATTGTATGGAGGACTATACTGTCCGGTCTGTACTGTGTGTTGTGAGGATTCGGCAGTTTCTGAGCTATTGTAGAATTTACAATAGATATCACTCGTGTAATTATAAGAAGAGAAATCAAAATATTGCCATATTCATTTAATCATTAAATAATGTACACTGTGTTAGGTCTTGGTTCAATAGGCTATGTGCAATCATTTCGATATGTTTTAATAAACATTGAACCAGTCCGGCCCTCGGCTTGTAGCAAATTTGTTTTTTTGGCCCTCGGTGTGTTTGACTTTGACATCCCTGCTCTCGAGGGTCCTCCGTATCTCACAAAATAATCCGATCCTTGTCCCGATTGTCCCTTCCTAATCTCTTACCTTTCAAGGCTTTTCCATTGCAGGAAGCGGTCGAAGTACATACTCTCCTGGTACTCTCTGAAAGGAGACCCCCGCAAGTACTCATGGAGCAGGCTGAAGAAGAGGAAACCCTTTGCATTAGACACAATCCCATATATATATCCACCATACAGTGACAGCTACTGACCTGTTCTATTCTGTGCAAGACCCTCAGCGCTGGTGCGGATCGATTCGTACAACCCAGTCCATCGGCCATGACACTGGTCAGTGATGGAAGGATGGAAACCCCAAGAACCGCCTCTCACCAGACGGCATCCACGGCTCTTTGTTTGATTAGCCAGCTTGACGCCACTTCATCGTTGCAGTGTGATGCATAAATGATGTCGCACCAGGCTGGCTAATCAAAAGAAGAGCCACTAATGCCATCAGGTAAGAGGCGGTTCTTGGAGTTTCCATCCTTCCGTCACAGACCAGTGTCATGGCCGAGCGACTGGGTTGTACGAATCGCTCCGCAACGACTCTGAAGACCACCGGTAAACTCACTCATCTATGTAATGAAAAGTGATCCAAACTTTGTAAGAAACCTAAAAGTGGTACCAATAGATAGGATAGTTCGCCACTCAAGAAACTAGCGCCCACACAGGTCCATGATCGATAAAAAAAAAAAGTCAGAAAATTACAAAAAAAAATAAATAAAAAGTGTTTTGTTGTCAAAATTCAACATTTTTTTTTTTAAACCACAAAATATATTTAAAAAAATCTATGGAATTTTAGCATCGCTGTAATAGTACTGACCTAAAGAATCATGCCGTCAGGCAATTTTTAGTAAACGCTAGAAAAATATTTAGAATTGAGAGTCCTCAGTGGTTGATACCTTTTAATGGCTAACTGAAAAGAAGGTAACAAATTGCAAGCTTTCGAGACGACTCAGGCCTCTTCATCAGGCAAAGACTAATACAAAATCTGAAGAATCACATATTTATGCACAACACAGCACAGAAAAAATGCAATAGGTAAGACAAGTGACGTGAAGCAGAACTGTCATTATGGGAGATAGAGATGAACATAAATATTGGAACAATATAAGGAGTGTGAAAGTTTCATTGCCCTCTGATTGGGGTCTGGCATTGTGTTGTTTTGCCCCCAGAAGGTCTTAGGAGCAAATTCCTTAATTGATGTAAAAAGACATAAATCCATGCGACACATTCTTTCCAGCACTGAGTGTGTCAAAGGTCGTCATAAGTTTATATTCCCAAACTTTTCTGTCTCTCTCAGATTTAAATTTAACTTTTAATACAAGTAATTTCATGTTCATCATTCTATGACCGGGGATACAAAAGTGTTTGGCCATAGGTAGATCCATTCTTTTTTCTCTTATTGTGTGGCGATGAGAATTCATCCTTGTTCTCAGTTTTTGCCCGGTCTCCCCCACATACTGACCTCCAGTTGGACATTTCGTACAAATAATTAGGTACACCCCATTAGATGTGATATAGCTGAAAGTAATTGGGATCTTGTAGTCCTGATGTGAGTTGGGGATCTTTATCTTGTCCGTGGTCATTATAAATGGACAGGTTTTACATTTTTTCTGGTTGCAATGAAAAGGTTCCTGCAGCTGTTGGGGAGGATAGGGAGCTTCTGACAATGATGCTTCTTAGATTTGGGGGCTGTCTAAAACACAGTAGTGGGGAGTCTGGAAATATGGATTGTAATCGGGCATCTTTTTGTAGTAAAGGTTGCAGTTTCCGTGCAGCTCCTCTTAGCACTTCCAGATTTGGATTGTAGGTGACCACTAGAGGCACCCGGTTATTTTCATCTTTAGCTTTGTAATGTAGCAGGTGATTCTTTGGTATTCTGGTGGCTCTTGAATCAGGGCTACCATCCAAGAACAATTGAAAACCAAATTACAAGAGCCACCAGAATACCAAGGAATCACCTGCTACATTACAAAGCTAAAGAAGAAAATAACCGGGTGCCTCTAGTGGTCACCTACAATCCAAATCTGGAGGTGCTAAGAGGAGCTGCACGGAAACTACAACCTTTACTACAAAAAGATGCCCGATTACAATCCATATTTCCAGACCCCCCACTACTGTGTTTTAGGCAGCCCCCAAATCTAAGAAGCATCATTGTCAGAAGTTCCCTGTCCTCCCCAACAGCTGCATGGAACCTTTCCTTGCAACAAGAAGAAATGCAAAACCTGTCCATCTATAATGACCACAGACAAGATAAAGATCCCCAACTCACATCAGGACTACAAGATCCCAGGTACTTTCAGCTGCATCACATCTAATGGGGTGTATCTAATTATATGTACTAAATGTCCAACTGGGGGTCTGTATGTGGGGGAGACCGGGCAAAAACTGAGAACAAGGATGAATTCTCATCGCCACACAATAAGAGAAAAAAGAATGGATCTACCTATGGCAAAACACTTTTGTATCCCCGGTCATAGTATGATGGACATGAAATTACTGGTATTAAAAGCTAAATTTAAATCTGAGAGAGACAGAAAAGTTTGGGAATATAAACTTATGACGACCTTTGATACACTCAGTGCTGGAATGAATGTGTCGCATGGATTTATGTCTTTTTACATCAATTAAGGAATTTGTTCCTAAGACCTTCTGGGAGATCACAACAATACCAGACCCCAATCAGAGGGCAATAAAACTTTCACACTCCTTATCTATGAACTGTTCCAATATTTATGTTCATCTCTATCTCTCATAATGACAGTTCTGCTTCACGTCACTTGTCTTACCTATTGCATTGTTTCTGTGCTGTGTGGTGTATAAATATGTGATTCTTCAGATGTTGTATTATTCTGTGCCTGATGAAGAGACCTGAGTAGTCTGGAAAGCTTGCAATTTGTTAGCATCTTTTCAGTTAGCCATTAAAAGGTATCAACCACTGAGGACTCTCAATTCTAAATATTTTTCTATCTACTGGCTAACATGGTACAAATATACACATCTTTCCTATGGTAAAGGCTAAACACCCAAAAAAAAAAATAATATTAATATTGAAATTACATTTTATTTTATTTTTTTCACCATTTCACTGATGTTGGAATTTTTTGTTTTGCCGTTTTTCAGTACATTATATGGTTAAGTGAATGGTGTCATTCAAAACTTCAACTTGTCCCACAAAAAAGCAGTCTTTATGTTGTTAAAAGAAAAAGTCTACTGAAAGATATGGCTACCAAGATGCAAAAAATTTCAATTGACTCCAATGGGGAAGGGTTAAAGGGTAGTCCCATCTGCAAGATCCTAACTCAATATGTAGTAGGTGTAATGATATTAGCAAATACCTCCAATTAGAAATGTAGTATAGTTCTTCTGATTAGCCATGTTGCTTACCCCATGTGCAGGCCATTGACAGTAGCTTAGGTATCCATGGTTACGACCACTAACATAGTTCCAGTTAGTTGTTAGTGGTCGTGACCATGGATACTCAAGCTACTGAAATGCCCTGCACATGGGGTAAGCGACACAGGAAATCAGATGAACTATACTACATTCCTAATTGGAGGTTTTTGCTAATATTAATATTATTATTATACCTACTACATACTGGGATAGGATGTTGGAGATGGGGATACCCCTTTAAACTGAGGTCTTCTCTAATAAGTGGCAATACTAAAGAGTTACACACGGCTCCTGTGGATTGGTTCCCTACTAAAAAAAAAAAAAAGAAAACATTTTTTATAGTAAAGCACTCACTTGATACAACTGCTGAAGATTTCCTTGCTGGGCTCTTTTCGAAGTTCATTATACATTCTTCCATTTGTGAATCGGGATTTCTGGCACATAATCGGGAGACTGGAGGGGTAAAGACGTCATGAAGGAGGAAGAACGGAAGAGGATATTAGAAGAATTAGTGACCCGTCCCAAATAGGCAGCACATATTCCAGCCTGGAACAAGTGTCTCTGTGTCAGCCCGTACACCGCTGAGGGATCATTACAGGACAATGACTGCTCTCGAGATGGGTAATGATACCAAGAAATGAACCCAAACATGGTGCGGAGGAAATGGTGCAGGTCACGAACCGTGCGGCCCGTATATACAATTAGTGAATGCGGCAAGGATAGATAATGGTTGGGTAGTAAAATCTAACTTTTAATATGTTTCATATTAAGCCAAGGAATAAAAAAAAAAACCACACTAACCACAACAAGTGCTAAAAATACAAATATCAATAAAACCAGTGCACACTAGAAAAATGGTAAAATCTCACCCTTTTGATGTCCCGGATGAGCCATTGAGAGTAAAAGAGTAGGCGCAGGGTGGAGGGGACGAGGAGTTATTAACTGTTCGTGAACTACTCAGTAATGCCCTATGCGAGTCTCCCGTCCTAACAAGGACAGTCCCCAAGTGTAGTCCTGCCCTCACTAGTGTTCCTCATTTCCCCTCCAACGCATTTCGCCCCACCAGTACAGGTGGATTCATCAGGGGAGCATTAATATATCTTAGGAGTTATTATACGGCTCTAAAATATAGAACCAAAAATGGGAGTTACAGGGATCGGTGTGTTGAGGAGTAACCCAGGTAAGGGGAAAGTCTCCCTTGCCGGCAGAGTGCTGCCTGCTTCAGAGAATATATCCCCAACTTTTGTGCAAAGTTAGGGATTTTGAAGGATTACAGTCAAGTGTATAAGTAATCAATTATTGTAAACAGGTCATAACGACCATCAACATCAGATCGATTTTGAAACGCGGTGTTTTTTTAATTAAATGTTCATTGTTTTCCTACCACTTCTCATCCTTGTCATCATCTTTAGGCTTCCATGTGATGGCAAGAGGGAGCACAGAGACAAAGACCCTAGGTAGTTCTACTACATCTGCATGGTCTCTCCCGGGCAAAGATCACAAAGCAGATTGGGGTTTAAAGATGTGCTGTCCAAGCTCTTTTGAAGAAACACCAAGATATGAGCAACATTGAAAATCGTCGGCCAAGAAGACTTAGTGCAGCAGATGAAAGACACTTTATTTCTTCTCAAAATCTCAAGATTTCCAGCAGTGCCATCAGCTCAGAACTGAGAGGAACCAGTGGGACCAAGCTAAACCTATCTTCCAATCGAAGAAGTCTTTATGGAAGAATTGTGGCGAAAAACCATACCTTAGGCATTGTAACTCAACTATGCTCAAAATATAGGATCTGGACCAAGTCTGGAGTAAAATTTGAAGCATAAGGAACACCTCTGCTCATCATGAATTTGATAAGTGAAGAACCCCACACCTCCATCCCACCATAGCTCTGTCCACTTTGGTGGAGCTGGGAGAAAATGTTGCAAAAATCTCAACATTTTTGTGCAGACTCGCATGGCCCCAAAAGTTGCAGCTTTTCCTAATTTTTAAGGCAAAACTTTAACATAAAAGCTTTGATGAATCGGGGGGCCTTCATGTTTACCCCATACTATGCTCTCACATGGGGAGCGATCCCACCGCCTCTTTCTGCAGTAACCTACAGGATTTATTTATTTTTGCCATTATGGTTTTCAATAAGGAAGCCGACTGGTCATTGTGACAGCACACAATCTAATGGCTGTTGGACTCTCAGAAAGGCCCCCAAAAAATCACTAAAAGAAGGGTCCTAATTCCCTATTGCTCCTCTCTGAGGTCGGGATTGAGGCGCTGATGCCCCACTTACCATCTATGGGTCTGACTGAGCTCAGCGCTGACAAAGATTTCATTTCTGGTGTTCTGGTGCACAGACCAAAACGCTTGGGATTTTTAATAAATGGTGGTGCATCTTATTCCAGAGCAGAGGGTAATACTGATGCTTCAAAACGCAAGAGTCAGTAAATCTCACCCACCCCCAACTTTAGGTGGAAGTACTCTAAAATCCACTACATAAACTGGCTTTTGGACTATGCAAATGTTAATATTTCTATATGGAAAATGACAAAAATAAAATTCAGCAATAATTAATTAAAGAAAAAGAAAAAAAGGGATAAAACATATAAGGTAGGGGTTGGTAATCTAGGATACGATGACTTACCTTTGAGGTAAAGAACCTATTTATGATTTCCTCTCCTGTCTCTTTCCTCTTCTCATCTGAGGACAACTCATAATTTGACTATTGAGGAAAAGGAAAAATATTTTGGTGATCCCATGCCAAATTAATATATTCTCCAGGCTAGGACTCTTCGGCGACTTTTAAAGTGCAGTTAACATCGCTCGTTGGCTGCTGATCACCTGACAAATTAGCAAAACGCTTGTCCGTCGGGTGAAAAGATATTTTAGCTTGCTTAAAAATTATGGTTCTCAGCAGCACATCATCCTGTGTAGACGGGCCCAGTGCTGCCGAGAACAATGGTAGACTATGCGCACAGAGCAATTGATTGTTTGGCTGGCATAGACCCAGCTTCATAAAGCAGGGAGCGTAGAATTTTTTTTTTATGTGGACCATACCAGCCACGTAGATGAGATTTTAAAAGGGTAACCATAATTTGTAAAACGTATTTATGCAACAATCTTCTTAATTGTGGGAGTCGGGGGTCTTCAGCTCCCGGCCCAACAATCCCTTAAAGGGAATCTGTCAGCAGGTTGTTGCTAGCTCATCTGAAGCAGCATGATGTAGGCAAAGAAAACAGGATTTTTGTACTTACCGTAAAATCTGTTTCTCTGAGCGCTCATTGGGGGACACAGAAACCATGGGGTGTATGCTGCTGCCACTAGGAGGCTGACACTATGCATATGCAAAAAAGGTTGGCTCCTCCTCTGCAGTGTACACCCCACCGACTGGCACCAAGCTAATCAGTTAGTGAGAAAGCAGTAGGAGAAGAATGCAAACAACAAACAAAACTCAATTTAACAAAAACAATCGAAAGAAAGAACAAGAGCTGTAAACATATGGGAGGGTGCTGTGTCCCCCAATGAGCGCTCAGAGAAACAGATTTTACGGTAAGTACAAAAATCCTGTTTTCTCTATCGCTTCATTGGGGGACACAGAAACCATGGGACGTTACAAAGCAGTCCCTGGGGCGGGAGAAAAATGGCAAGAGACTCCATTCAGGCCGGCAAAGGCTCCAATGCCGCCTGCAAGATCCTTCTGCCTAGGCTGGCGTCCGCCGAAGCATAGGTGTGGACCCTGTAAAATTTGGCAAACGTGTGGATGGAAGACCAGGTTGCCGCCTTGCAAAGTTGTAGGGCGGAAGCCCCATGGTAAACCGCCCAGGAGGCGCCTACCGCCCGGGTGGAGTGAGCCCTGACCCCAGTAGGAGGCACTCTATTTATAACCCGGTAAGCCTCCAATATTGCGGTCCTAATCCAACGCGCAATTGTAGCCTTGGAAGCAGGCAGGCCTCTACGTGCTCCGTCCGGAATGATGAATAGGAGATCAGACTTCCTAAAGGAAGCTGTCCTATCCAGGTAGGTCCTTATTGCCCGTACCAGGTCTAGCTTGTTCAACGAGCGCTCCAAAGGATGAGTCGGAGCCGGACAGAAGGAAGGTAGAACAATGTCTTCATTCAAGTGGAAAGTGGATACCACCTTGGGAAGAAAGGAAGGCGGAGGCCGCAATACTACCTTATCCTGGTGGAGAACCAGGAAAGGGGGGCGACAAGACAGAGCCGCCAACTCTGAAACTCGCCTGATGGAAGTGATAACAACGAGAAAGGCCACCTTCCAAGACAAAACCGACAGGGGAACCTCTGTGAGAGGTACAAAGGGAGCGCACCTCATAACCTCCAATACGACATTGAGGTCCCAAGGGTCCACAGGATTCCGATACGGGGGAGCCATATGCGCCACTCCCTGAAGGAAAGTTTTGACTTGAACCCGAGAAGCCAAGGATTCCTGGAAGAGGATAGAAAGGGCTGAAATCTGTCCCTTAAGAGTAGCGAGAGAGAGACCAGAGTCCAGCCCCGCTTGGAGGAAAGCCAAGATGGCTGGAAGCGACAACTTCATTGGCGGGATGACGTTGGACTCACACCAGCGAAAGTAGGCCTTCCAGGTTCGATAGTAGACCCTGGAAGACGACGGTTTCCTGGCCTGGATCATCGTGCGAATCACCCGATCTGAGAACCCGGACTCTCTCAGTACGGCGGTCTCAACAGCCACGCCGTCAAATTGAGCGACCGAGAACCCTGGTGGCAGAACGGACCCTGTGATAGAAGATCTGGCCTGTCTGGGAGTCTCCAGGGGGCGTCCGCCAAGAGATTGATGATGTCTGCGAACCAGGACCTCCTGGGCCAATCTGGGGTGATCAGAATGACCGGCACCCCTTCCGCCTTGATCTTCTTCAGCAATCTGGGAAGAAGGGGAAGCGGAGGAAACACGTATGTAAGAGTGAACTGTGACCAAGGAATGGCCAGAGCGTCTACGTCCAATGCTAGAGGATCGCGGGACCTGGAGACAAACAGCGGAACTTTCCTGTTGAGCCGAGACGCCATGAGGTCCACATCCGGGGTCCCCCATCGTAGGCAGATCTGATGGAAGACGTCCGGATGTAGGGACCATTCTCCTGCCGCGAAGCCCTCGCGGCTGAGGAAGTCGGCGGCCCAGTTGTCCACGCCGGGGATATACACCGCGGATATTGCCGGAACCGTCGCCTCCGCCCTAAGGAGGATCCTGGAAACTTCGGCCATCGCCCGAGAACTCCTGGTCCCCCCTTGGTGATTGACGTATGCTACAGCCGTGGCATTGTTTGTCTGAATTCTGACTGGCAGACCCCTGAGAAGCAATTCCCAGTGACGGAGCGAGAGAAAGATGGCCCTGATTTCGAGGATATTGATCGGCAGGGAAGATTCCTGTGCCAACCAACGACCCTGAGCCGTCAGATGCCGAAAAACTGCCCCCAGCCCAGAAGACTCGCATCTGTCGTTAAGACTTGCCAGTGGTCTGGCAGAAAGGACCGGCCCTGGAAGATGAGGGGGGATGACCAGCCACCAGCTGAGAGACTGCCTACCCTGAGAGAGACGAACGGACGATCCAACGATCTACGACCTGTCCCACTGAGACAGAATAGCCTGCTGAAGAGGTCTCAAGTGGAACAGAGCAAAGGGAATTGCTTCTGAAGTTGCAACCATTCTGCCCAGCACCCTCATCGCTGACCGGAAGGAAGGAAGCTGAGGGCTCTGCAGAGACCGAACACCCTGTTGGAGGATTGCTCTCTTCTCCTTGGGGAGAAAGACCTTCGCCTGTCGGGTATTGAACAGCATGCCCAAGAAGATCAGGCGCTGAGAGGGAACAAGGCAGGACTTCTTCCTGTTGATGATCCATCCGAACCGGGCCAGGGTGTCGAGAACGATGGACAGGCTTTCTTGAGCCTGAGGGAGGGACGGAGCCTTGATGAGAATATCGTCGAGGTAAGGAATGAGCACCAGTCCTCGAACCCTCAAGGTGGCCACCAAAGCCGCCATGATCTTGGTGAAGACCCTGGGAGCGGTCGCAAGCCCGAAGGGCAAGGCGACAAACTGAAAATGGTTCTGCCGAACTGCGAAATGCAGGAACCTCTGATGGGCTGGGTAAATCGGGACGTGGAGGTATGCGTCTTGGATGTCTATGGAACACAGAAATTCCTGTGATTCCATTGTCGATATTACTGCACGAAGAGACTCCATACTGAAGTGACGCAGGCGAACCCTCCTGTTCAGTAGCCTGAGGTCCAGGATAGGCCGAACCTTGCCGCCTTTCTTCGGCACAACAAACAGGTTTGAATAAAAACCTGTGAAACGTTCTTGCTCTGGAACAGGAATGATAACTCCAGCACTGAGAAGGGAATCGATGGATGCAAAGAAACCCGTTACCAAGGAAGGATCTCCTGGGGGGCGGGATTCGAAGAACCGATCTCTTGGACGGGAAGTGAACTCTATTTTGTATCCTGAGGATACAACCTCCCTGACCCAAGCGTCCTCCACCAAGTCGAGCCACACGTCCTTGAACAGCAAGAGACGACCGCCGAGCTTGGGATGAACGCTGGGCTCCGGGGTCCAGTCATGCCGAAAAAGATCGACCAGGTCTTGACCTGGCGGATCTACCCTGGGAGTAATTGGAACGCCAGGAGGGGGTAGGCCGAAAGGAAGCCTTCCTCTTAACCTGGCGATTCTGCGGCCTACGTTGACTGGAGGAATCTTCCGATACCTGAAAACGGCGGAAAGGCCGAAAGGAGCGAAACCGTCTCCTTTGGATGGGTTTATGAGGCTTTGACTGAGGGAGGAGGGAACTCGTGCCCCCCGTTGCGTCCTTAATGATCTGATCCAACCTGTCTCCGAACAGATGTTCTCCCTGAAAAGGAAGACCTGTGAGCGACTTCTTTGACGAAAGATCAGCCTGCCATGCTTTGAGCCAGATGTTCCTCCGGATAGCCACGATATTGCTGGATGCCTGCGCCGCGCAGGAAGCAGCATCCAGGGAGGCAGAGACTACATATTGCCCAGCCTGGGAGATCTGGTCTGCGAGTTCCGCCAGCTCTCTGGAGGGTGCTCCAGCCAAGATGCCCTTACGGAGCTGTCTGGACCATCTGGCTATTGCCTTTGAGACCCAAGTAGACGCAAAGGCCGGGCATAGAACAGAAGTGGCTGCCTCAAAGGCTAACTTTGCCAGTGATTCTAGAATCCTATCGTTGGCATCCTTTAGGGAAGCAGGCTAGCCAGAGGAAGGAACGTGTTGGTGGACAGTCTGGAGACCGGTGGGTCCACTGAAGGAGAAATTGTCCAATTAGATGTAAGCTCCGGGGAAAACGGTATAGTATGCCGAGTTGCTTCCCTCTTTGAAAGCGTCTGGTCGGATTCTCCCTCTCCCTCTTGAGTATGTCCGTGAACTCAGTGTGAGGGGCAAAAACCTTGGAAGGTGGTTTGGACCGTCTGAACGAAACCGCCTGTTCTGCGGATTCCGTAGAGGTATCCCTGATGCCTAAGGTCTGATTGACAGCCACAATCAGACTCTGCACCATATTCGTCATGTCGGAGGCCTGATCTGGATCCAGGTCCGACTCATCCTCCGAAAACGCCTCCGGAGACGCCTCGCCAGATTCCTGGGAGGAGGGCGCTAGGGAGGGATAACCCCGAGCAGGGTCTTCCGGAGATATGGAGCGAGAAGAGGACCTAGAACTGTGTTCCAGTCTGGGTCTCTTACGGCTTGGGTTGGACGGACCGGGAAGGGAGTCTTGAGACCCGCTGGCGACTGCAGGTGCTGAAAGGGGCAATCTGTCCAAAACGGATACTAGGGTCTGTGATACCCTGGTGAGGTCCGCAACAGATTGTGACAAAGACGCTGCCCACTGGGGGATATGGGTCTCAGGATCACCCGGATCAGAAGGGGCTCCTGGGTGGGTCCCGTGGGGTCGCTGCAGGCCTTGCAGAGGGGAGAAGACTGACCTGAAGGGAGTCTGCCATTACAAGAAGAACATACAAAGTATCTAATCAGCGTGGCGGAGGAAGAGGAAGATGGGGGACGAGTAGACTCTCCCTTTTGTTTAGGCATGGCAGAGCAATCCCACTAACCGGTGTCAGAAGGTTGGGGGACAGAGAAGGGCAGAGGAGAGTGTCAGCTCTGCAGGACAGAGCTTACTCACGGTTCCTGCGTGCTGCCGAGATGTTCCTCCCTGATGTGATGCTGTGACTGGAGCCCGTGCTCAGAGACCGCGGAGGTAGCTGAGGAGCCGCTTGCTGCCACTTGAAGAACGCAGGAGCGACAGACGCAGGGCCTGTAGAGTGCACTCTGTGTCTGCTACAGCTCTCAGGAACGCTGAGAGCGGTGGGCGGAGCCAGGACAGGCAGAGAAAAGAAGCCCGCCCGGAAGTGTGACAAGCGGGGGGCGGAGCCAGGACAGTCAGAGAAAGAAGCCCGCCCGGAAGTGTGACAGGCAGGGGGCGGAGCCAGAGCTGGAGTAGGCCCAGAATGAAGCCGGGACCTAAATTTTGGTCTGCGGCCGTCGGGTAAGGGGATTGGAGCGGAGGACGCCGCTGCTTAAGAAAAACAGGCCCCGAAATGAATCGCCGCAGCAACCGGCAGGAAAAAGAGGTAAACAGGTGGCGCAATGCGAACGAGCACCGCACTGCTAAAAAAACCCGGGCTCCAGCTCCTAGAGAAAGACAGGGGGGCCCCGGGAAATCCACGGCGCCGCGAGGTACCCGGAGCAGCCCCATCTCTAAAGGCCTTAGGGGACTAGAATAATGTACCAGGCTCTCCTGTAACCTGCATCCTCCTTTTTCTTTTTTTTTTTTTTCCTTTCTTCTTTCTTCCTGTCTTCTTTCTTCTGTCCTGCTGAGAAAGAGGGACAATACCTCAGACCAAAGATTGGACGTCCGGATCAGTTGTGGGGACGTCCGCGTCTCCTCATCCGACAGGCTCTGGTGGGCGAGTAGGTGGGAGACGGAGGCAGGCCCGGTCTTTCGCTGCCCCTGATCACCTAAACATCCGTCTGTGCTAGGGATTAGAGTGGGGGGTCCTGCCGAGACAGACATATGAGGATACGGGGTGGCAGTACACGCCGTACTCATAGTCTCTGTGTGGGACTACAGTAGTGACTTTTCAAACTGTATCCCTCCAGAAGGTACCTGAAAAGGAACGACGCACAATAGGTAGATATGGGTCTCCAGAGAGACCCGTGTCCACCTCCTACTGACACTAAGCTAAAACTGATTAGCTTGGTGCCAGTCGGTGGGGTGTACAGTACAGAGGAGGAGCCAACCTTTTTTGCATATGCATAGTGTCAGCCTCCTAGTGGCAGCAGCATACACCCCATGGTTTCTGTGTCCCCCAATGAAGCGATAGAGAAATCCTGATTCCAACGACGTATCACTTAGGTTCCTGGGTACAGCCATTCTGACAAAATCAGAGTTTTCAGATTTAGCAATGCAGCAGAGCTGAGAAAGCTAGCCCCGCCCACAACAGGATTTCTGTGTACATTGTCTAAGGACAATGAGCTGCTTATCACAGAAGGGGCAGAGTCAGAATTTGAAGCAAGCACCAGCTAGTAACAGGAATGATCATCATCAGGTGATAAAACCTTCAGTGTAAAAAAACGACAGCACACAGCTTGACATGTGATACATCTTTGAATTCTGTGCTTTAACCTCATGTCCGCAGACTAAATCTGTCAGCAGGTTTTTGCTGTGTAAAGAGTAACTATTGTTTAATAATTAGAACATGAAAAAGTTAATTTTATAAAACATGTTAGCGCAACGGTCAACGCGTTTCAAGCTACACTAGCTCTTCTATTTTCTAGCTCTTAAGAGCTCGAAACGCGTCGAACATTGCGCTAACGTGTTTTTTAAACTTTACTTTTTCATGTTTTAGCCTACAAATAAATGTGATGTTTTAATGAATGTTGAGGTTGCTGGATTTTCTACTTTCAGCTGCAGATGGAAGGAAGAGAGCCACAGTCATTACTAGTGGGTATGCGGAGCCCAGATAGGATTGACACCTCAGATTAAAAAGAGTGTTGACCGGCCCCTCCAGCTCGGGCTCCTCCTACTCAGCTCTTCAGTTTACAATTTGAGGTCTCAGAAGATAGTCGCTGCTGGAAGCAGCTCCTCAGAAGATTTTATTATTTTTTATCGGACAAGAGACTTGGATCACCAAATGTGGTCTAGAGGTCTCAGGAGTCTCAGCACTGCTGGACTCCCACCTCTCCCTTGGCGGATCTGTATTACCCTAATGGTGGTCCCTGCAGAACCCTGCCGGCCCGGGGGGATGAGGATGGCTTCCCTGGCGGGGGCGCAAACCGCGCTGCAGGGGTCACTGCGTCCCCCGCCCTGGGGGGAAGCATGGGCATAGCGCCAGAAACCCCTGGGGGTCCCTGTGGCGCTTCGGCTGGTGAGTACCTCACATTTTTACCTCACATTTTTATTAATGTGTGTGTGAGTGTATAAGCGACTGCTGCGGCAGCCGCTGTACATTACATGTCGGTGACGGGTGTTTTTTGTCCGCAGGTTGATGCCTGCAGGACATAGGAGAGGAGTGCGCGCCTTTTTATTTGAATTTTCGCGCCGCTCTGAGCGCGCGCTTTACTGCTGTCTCCATTTCCGGCTTCCCTCATGGAGCACACGGAGACACAGCGCGGCGGCCATTAAAGAAGCAGGCTGAAAGCTTCTTTTGGCTCTTCTCCCTCCTCCCCTCCCGGCAAGATGTTACACTGTTACCAGCTGGGTGAGTCGCTTCTAGCCCGCAGGCAGAAGCTTAACCCCTTCACCCCCACAGCGCGGGCGCCTTCTGGGGCACTAATGAGTGACAGACTGCGCTGTCCTGCGGCTGTTATCGCATAAGGGGCTCGCACACTCTTTCAATAATAATAGTTTGTGGGGAGTCTGCGATTTTAATACTGCCACTATACGTTCCCACTAACGATCCTGATAACGACGCATACTAATGCGATCGTTTGTGTGATCATTTTTTAATGTCGCTAGTAGCTGCCAATCTGGGCGATCTCATTAACATCGCATAAGCGGTTAGCGATCTCCTTAACAACTTTGGCGGTCATTGCGATATACAAAACAGCGCAATTTTTAGCGATCTTGTGGAACGTTTTTCTGTTAGTGTGGCATAAAAAGCTGTCCTGCAGCTGCTGCCTTATAAGAGGCACTTGGGGCTCGCACAACTTTTTCATTATCAAGGTTGTGGGGAGTCTGCTACTTTAACCCCTTCTTAGGCGGTTAACTATTAATGCTGGGGTAGCTCTTTAAGAGCTTTAACCCTTCAGCGATTGTTTTTTCTTTAAGAAACACACTGTTCTAGTTACTGACAGGTTTAACCTGCCATATACTGTGCAAGGACATGTCAGATGCGGACTATCTGACACGCAGACCCCGACAGCGTCATGCGCAGCGGTCGGAGGTTCCAGTGGTGTCAAAATGGAGGCCCTCGCTAGTTTCTATGATGGCCTGTCTGACCTTCTAGGTTATGGAGTGTCAGCTAGATCCTCTCAAGGAAGGACACAAATCGGTGCCTTCCTTCTCGCGTAGCGAAGATGTCCGTTTCGGACAAGGAGGATCGGCAGGGACACTCTGCCTCTCTCATGGACCGTACTATTGGAGCCATGAGGGCGTTACAGTTACCAGAGAGAGGTAACTAGGCGTCCTGGTAAGTCGGCCCGGATGTTTCAGGAGTCGCATAGGTCGCGACGGCTTTACAATCTGTATCCGTTTTCTATGGAGTTGATTGTTAATTGGATCTCCTGAAGTGAATGTCCCTTTATCCTGGTAAAGGAAGGCGAGTCTGCAGGACCTGCTGGACAGAAAAATGGAGATGGCAACAATATCCATCTGCGAGGCCGCGGGTCATGGATTCAGTATTAAGGATCTATGTGTACTTGTAAAGTTTCCCTGAGCCGTTTGGACCGTCTACGGACGGCGTGACAAGATGGACCCCTCTATCGAGATAGATGGGCTTTTCAAATTGAAGGATTCTGCGTCACTGCTATCCAGGGCGCAATCCTCGGCAGTCACAGTCAGAAGAGCACTGTGGCTTAGACAGTGGAACGCGGTTTCCAAGCAGGGTTGCTATCTACTTTACAAAGTGGTCAGCTATTTGAATCTGACCTCACAGAGCTGATTTCTGAGGCAAAAGAAACAGCTTTACCGCAGCGCAGAGCTGTGACTTCTGCGTCTGGCAGGACTAGTGCCGGTAGTTGTCGGCGGTCCTTTCGGTCCAGGGGATGATCCGGTCAACCCTCTGGGGGTTTGGGTCGTTCCTCTCTTTTTTAAAAAAAAAAAAAAAAAAAAGGGGGAATTTCTCAGAAATTCCGCATACCCTGGAAACAGAACTTCCATTAAGACAGAAGCTGGCAAAAAACCCGCTAAAGCGGTCTGACGTCTGGGTCTCACTCGAGCGCTCTCGAGTGGAGGGTCGTTTACTCCAATTCAAACCGACTTGGGTTTCCCGTGTGTCGGACGCCTGGGTAACACAGGTTGTGTTGGCAGGCTACTTCATAGAGTTTCTTTCTCGACCCCCGGACAGGTTTTGCCAATCTCGCATTCCGTCAGAGCCGAGCTATTTGCCGCTCTACTACGAGAGGTCGATTCCCTTCTGCAGAAGGGTGTGGTGATACCGGTTCCGCAGAGGACCGGGAAGAGGATTCTTATTCCAACCTCTTTGTGGTCCCCAAAAAGGAGGACAAATTTCGCCCTATTTTGGATTTCAAAGATTGAATCGGCATGTTTACATCCCGAAAATTCCGCATGGAGTCACTTCGCTCCGTTGTGGCAGCCCTGTCGCAGAACGTCTTTTTGGTCAATCGACATTCGCGACGTTTATTTGCATGTTCCCGTCGGAAGGGCTCACCGCGCTTCCTTCGTTTTGCCATAGGTCAGGACCATTGCCAGTTTGTGGCTCTGCCATTCGGCTTGGCCTCGGCGCCCAGAGTTTTTACAAAAATTCTAGCGCCCCTCATGGCAATTCTTCGAAGACAGGGGGTTACGATTTCCCTACCTGGACGACCTTCTGATTGTGGTGTCCTCAAAGTAGGAGGCGGGGACGGCTCGCAATCTATCCCTTCAGCTCCTGGAGGATTTCGGGTGGCTGGTCAATTGGGAGAAGTCGTCTCTGGAAGTCAATCCTGTTTTTGGGAATGCATTTCGACACTGTACGGACAGTGGTGTCCATTCCTCCAGACAAGCGGGCATGTCTCTTTCGACATGTACAGATTATGAGGTCTACGGCAGCAATGTCCTTTCAGAAGTGTATGCGCCTTCTGGGTTTGACGTCCATGGAGGCACTTCCGTTTGCCCAATTTCATTCCAGGGCCCTCCAAAGGCTCATTCTGAGTCGGTGGGATCATCGCAAGCTTCTCTGAATTGCAGCGTCATCATCTCTCACAGGGTGCGAGAATCCCTAGGATGGTGGTTACGTCCAGGAGCGTTATTCCGGGGGAAATCTTTCCTCCCTCCGAGGTGGTCGGTCATAACCACCGATGCCAGCCTGACGGGCTGGGGGGGGGGGGGTGTCTGGAACGATCTTTGGATCCAGGGAGTATGGTCATCGGAAGAGTCTGTTCTACCGATCAACATCCTGGAGTTGAGGGCAATTTTTCCTTTGCCTACAACACTGGACTGTCCCTTTAAGCGGTCTACCAGTCCGAGTGCAGACAGACAACGCGACGGCGTTGCGTATATCAACCACCAAGGCGGGACAAGGAGCTCCAGCCTCATGATGGAGGTGTCTCGGATCCTGCCATGGGCCGAGACCAAGGTTCCAGCCATCTCTGCGATCACATTCCAGGAGTCCAGAATACCACGGCGGACTTCCTCAGTCGCGAGAAGATGGATCCTGGAGAATGGAGTCTTCATCCGAAAATTTTTGCGCTGCTGTGCTTCCGTTGGGGAACTCCCCAAGTGGATTTGATGGCATCCAGGTTCAAATGCCAAACTACCGACCTTCATGTCCAGGTACAAGGACCCGAAGGCTGTGGCGGTGGTTGCTCTGGTGGCTCCGTGGGACCATTTCGAGCTAGTCTATGTGTTTCCGCCGATATCTTTACTTCCTCTGGTGCTGCGTCGGATCAGACTGGAAGAGAATTCCGGCTATGTTGATAGCCCCGGATTGGCCAAGGAGGACGTGGTTCTCGACACTGGTGTCGTTTTTGGCGGCACCGCCATTCCCACTTCCTCCTCGCCCGGACCTGTTAACCCAGGGGCCCGTTCGCCATCCGGACTTGAAGTCTCTGCGTTTGACGGCGTGGCTCTTGAGACCGAAACCTTGACCCGTAGAGGTTTTTCAGCCGAAGTCATTGCCACTCTGCGAGCTGCCAGAGGTCCGGCTACTACTAAGATTTATCACAAGACTTGGTCTTTTCGTGGTTTCGGGTTCTTCAAGGAATCCGAGGATTTTTTTCCATTCCCAATTTGTTGGCTTTGCTACAGTACGGGCTGGACAAAAGGTTTGGCAGTTAGCACTCTGAAAGGTCAGGTTTCTGCCCTGTCTTTGCTATTTCGGAAGGCTATCGCCTCGCGTAGGGACGTACGTTCCTTTTTTCGCGGAGTAACCGTCAGTTTCCACTGCGGAAGGCGCCTGTGTCTCCTTGGCGGCTCAACCTTGTCTTGGAGGCTCTTCAGCATATACCTTTTGAGCCTATGGGTTCTGCTAGCCTTTCTTTAATTTCTTGGAAGGTTACCTTCTTAGTGGCGGTAACCTCTTTAAGAAGGGTTTCTGAGTTGGCAGCTTTTTCCTGCTCGCCTCCTTTCCTGGAGTTTTACCCGGATCGAGTAGTGCTTCGCACACGGGGCGATTTTCTACCTAAGGTGGTGTCGCAATTTCATGTTAACCAGGATATTGTGTTGCCCTCGCTTTGCCCGGGCCCAGGGAATGCAAAGAACGGAACTTGCACAAATTGGATTTAGTGCGGGTCTTGAAGTTCTATTTTGTCTATTACTTAAGGTTTTCGAAAGTCAGATTCCCTGTTTGTGATTACAGCAGGTCGTAGGCGTGATCGAGTTTTCAAGGACTCTATAGCTCGTTGGATTCGGTCGGCCATTTTGGAGGCTTACCGTCTTAATGGCGAACCTTGCCAGATTAAGATTCGAGCTCGCTCCACGAGGGCTGTGACTTCATCGTGGGCCTTTCATCAAGGGCTTCGGCAGCTCAGCTCTGCCGAGCGGCGACCTGGCGTTTCGTCCACACATTTACAAAGTTTTATAAGGTGGACGTCAGTGCTTCCGCTGATGCGGCCTTAGGACGTAGGGTCCTGCAGGCAGCGGTAATTTAAAGTTTTTAGTTAACTTGTATTTGGCGCCTGTGGCGCATTTATCTAGGTTGTTGGGTTTCTGCCTATTTTGGTTTTTTCCCACCCTAATTTTTGGACTGCTTTGGGACGTCCCACTAGTAATGACTGTGGCTCTCTTCCTTCCATCTGCAGCTGAAAGACGGATTTTGGTAAGAACTTACCTGTAAAATCCTTTTCAGCGAAGGAAGGAAGAGAGACACAGCTTCCTCCCATGGCAGAAGTGTGTTGTTGTATTTACAGATGCAGCGTGACCCTTCTCTGATAGCGATTATCTGGACTGAGGTCGACGCGCTACGGCTCTGTTCCAGCATTGCCAGCTTATCGCAGTAGTCAGGTTCAGTGAGTAGTACCTGTAACTGTGTGATTTTTTTGCCGAATGCATGCATAACCTGTACTCTTATGTTTTTTCTCTGAAGTCCTTCAGAAGGGGTTATGTTGCTTCGCTGGTGATATTGTTCTTCCTTAAGCTTGGGTACGACTGAAGAGCTGAGTAGGAGGAGCCCGAGCTGGAGGGGCCGGTCAACACTCTTTTTAATCTGAGGTGTCAATCCTATCTGGGCTCCGCCTACCCACTAGTAATGACTGTCTCTCTCTTCCTTCCTTCGCTGAAAAGGATTTTACAGGTAAGTTCTTACCAAAATCCGTCTTTTTTTCTTTTATGACTACTTATACTGCCTGAAACATTTTTGGGCAAATCTATAATGAAAGCCCCACAATGTAAATATAACGGTGCCAATCGAGAAGTGAGCCCTGTATCGCGCCCATTGCCTTCTTACCACTGCATCAAGGAAGAGTATGATTTTGAAAAGGTGTCTCCTTGTTTCACAGAATTGGCGAAAAAGTAGGCATCCAATGGGCTGCTTTTCACAAATGCTGGTGTAATCCCGGTCTATAAGAAGTAATAGAAAAAAAAGAAGCGTTAAAAACTTAGTAATAAATTGTCGGGTTGAAGGTAGGATCAGAAATGTGTCGGAAACATCCTCATAAGTTCTTCCTCATCACCGTCTTGTGTGTTTGTAAGGCAAATGGCTGCAGCAGGAGCATCCCCCCACTCAGTCTACAATCCTATATTAATGTCGTCCCCCCCTGCACCAAAATTAAAATGAACACTTTGTGATGATTGAAATGATTACTATAAAATATAAAGATTATACAGCCTTGTCAACATGAAATGTCATAGTAACTTCAGCAGTCTCATCAGGTCTAAAATGTATTGTGTGCAGCAGTGTGAAATCTGGTGACAGACCTGCTTTACGCTGCACTCGTCTGCTGCTCATTAGCTAAAACAGGAGGAAAAAAAATTAGCAGGAAATTAAAACGAGACCTATCACTAGATTTGGGGCCACTAATATGACCAAAATGTTGGCACTCAGCTGGCCCTAAGCTTTCCAAATAAGCTCATGTCAAAACCAGGTATTTTTCTGTAGGATTTTTCTTCCAAGACATTTTTTCATGTATTATTCAAACAAAAAATAAAAAATACTCAGGAAGAAGACGACCCACACAGCACAGCTTCAGGGAGAGGTTTGCTCTACATCTGTCAGTGAGGGGACACAAGGTCATGATCTGTAGATCACTATATATCTGTACATTATATGAATATATAGCTTAAAGGGTTGTCCAGTACTTTAAAGAAACCCCCCAATGTATCCCACCCGGGGCCCCTAATGAATTTTGTAAATACGATAGCGCCGCTCACAGGCAGTATAGGCAACATGAGGTACTTACAAAATTCATTAGTGGCCCCGGGGGGATACATAGTGGGGTTAATTTAAAGTAGTGGACAACCACTTTAAAAGTATGTGTACGCAGGGCTTTCCTGACATCTGTGTGAATTGGTAAATGTGTATATATGTGTAATTATAATTCACATGTCTGTAATGTGTGTAATGTTAGGGCAGGTTAGGATAGGATATGGGTTGAACTAGATGGACTTACAGTCTTCCTTCAACCTTAATAACTATGTTACTATGTGTGTATTGTGTGTGTAAAGTGTGTATCGGTATAATAAGTATGTGTGTTGTGTATATACATGTGTAGTATGTAAATGGATGTGTGATGTATGTGTGTGTGTGTAATGTATATGTTTGTTGTAATGTATATGTGTTGTGTGTGTGTAATGTATATGTGTGTAATGTATATGTGTTTGTGTGTGTGTAATGTATATGTGTTGTGAGGCAGTGACCGGTGTCATCTGCAAGGGTCGCTGTGTGTTCCTCCAGGATGCGCAGAGAAGCGTATTGAGGATATGGGAGAACACTGCAGTCACAGGCATAGCTGTGAGATTGCAATGCAAAATATAAGTACGTGTTTGTCTTGTGCAAGCTATTTGCCCAAGGCAGATTTAAGAAAATCTGCCATGGACTGTTATTTTTGAAACGGACTACAGGATGGTAGCGGGGCGGTCCGTTTCCTCCCCGGCCAGGTTTTCCATGTGGCCTACGGACACAGGTTTCTTGTAAAACCCCTGAAGTAGAAGGTTGGGTGTGTGAGTTTGGTTTTGCAAGCGTGCAGAACAGAAGGCTCTGCATAGCTCCACCTGTGTGAAGGCAACACAGGGCCAAAGGGCCTGGCACCCCTCAGCGTTCTCGGTGGTGCAGTCGCCCACGGCAACAGGCCTCGGAGGTCGATTGTCTTGTTTCCCGGCTGTAATCTAGAGGATATCGTGTGCTGTATATTTCTGTGAGTTGGACATTAAAACATGTTTTGCTTTGAACTTTGCTGGGTCACTGCCTCATCACTGCTCATGTGTATATGAATGTGTAATGTGTGTATAATGTGCATGTGCGTTGTGTATATACGTGTATAGTATGTAAATGTGTGAGTAATTGTGTGTATGTGTGTGTAATGTGTATATAAGTGTGTATAATGTGCGTATTTGTGTGTATGCAATGTGTATGTGTGTGGAATGTAAATGTATGATTAATCAATTTGTGTATTTTCGTCCATGTCCAGTCTTTGGGCTGTGTGAACAGTCACGAATGTTTCAGGCTGTGCTGTATGAAGAGGAAGGCGTCTGGGCTGACAGTCTGCCCCAGTGTTGAGAACTTTTAATGCAGTTGCAGAAACTGATCTCAGGCCACATTCAGTATTTTACCTCAGTATTTGGTCAGTATTTTACCTCAGAATTTGTAAGCCAAAACCAGGAGTGGGTGATAAATCCAGAAGTGGTGACGTGTTTCTATTATACTTTTCCTCTCCTGGTTTTGGCTTACAGATACTGAGGTAAAATACTGACCAAATACTGAACGTGTGAACGCGGCCTCATGTAAATGGTGCTTATGTTGGATCCCATATGGCCTAATTAACAGCATATTGTTATCTTGATCTCTGCCATTGCACCCAAAAAGTCCCGGCAGCTACTCCGATCTGGTTTGAGTAGGACAGAAGTATTTTGAAGGACCAACCGAGGAGACAAACGATGGAATAGTGCTGCCAGGAATCAGTGAAGGAGATTGTCACTTCTTTTAAAGCAGTCTGAGCCTTTTGTAAAATATTTTTATTAAAGGACAGCCGGCAGCTATTCTTCCAGACGTCAACATAAACATGCATGTTGGACTCGGCTACACTTGCGTCTTTTGTCAATGGCGAGAAGAAAATAAGTGTCTTCCAAATTTCTTGGGCAGCTCTTCTCATGTGGGACCAAATGACTGCTAATGTTAAAATCCAACATGCTTATCCTTCTCTCATTATCTGCCGTAGGGAGGAGTTGGGAGACCACCACACACACAGTTGGTCGGTTCAGCCAAAAAAGCTTCTTCAATGAAGGGAGAATAACAAGACTACTCATAATATAGGTCATCATTAGGAGATTGATGAGGGTCCAACACCTGATACCCCCGCCATGACTGAGTTGAAAATGCGCAGAACTACAGTGTAGTTGGGGCCCCAGGCATTTATGTTCTGAGGTTAAAACTGTATAAGAACCTTTGGTAACATCACAGTCATGTGACCATAATAGAACCAAAGGTCCTTTAACAATGGGAGTCTAGAGGAACTCAAGAGGAGCCAGGCTGGTACAAGACCACAATGTCATCAAAGGTCCGTTAACTTCAGTAGTGTAAAAAGAGAAGACAGGCTGGCAAGCAGGGTCGGCGTTAGGGCAAGGGGGGAAAAAACTGGGTAAGTTCCCTGTACTTCTATACAGCTGAATGCTCCGGTCCGAGTGCTGGCGGCAATGCCGGGTATTGATGAGAGAGACTTGTGCGAGTTTCTCGCTTTGCACTCGCAAGTGTGACCCCGGCCTCCAAGAGGATAAGTCTAAAAAGAAATCTTCTTTGTGTCCCTGGAGATGAGCCATGTCCCTCCCTTCTCGTCCTCATTGTGCTATGTCTGTCTTTAATACAACCAACTTCAGCAGGAGCCTCTCCCCTATGCTATGTTTGCAGTAAAATACTAACTTTGCTATGCCCCACCTACTTGACCATATTTCCACCTCCTTAGCCATAAGAGTTCAGCTACAAAAAAAATGAAAGGGAACCGGTCACTAGGCTTGGGGGGGGTGGGGGAACTAAACCATCAGCATGTGGTTACACACCTTGAAAATTGCAAAGGGGATCTTAAATAAATGAATATAATCACGAAACGAAGCAGAAAAAGGGGCATAATCTGAATCTACTTCAGAATGAGTAGTAGACGCTTTGAAAAAAGGTGATAGAGAATCATCAGTAAGTGATGTACCACGTATAATATATATACAGTCATGGCCAAAAGTTTTGAGAATGACACAAATATTATATTTTCACATGATCTGCTGCCCTCTGGTTTTTATGTGTGTTTGACAGATGTTTTTATCACAGACAGAAATATAATTGCAAACATATGAGTAACAAAAGCTTATATTGACAGTTAGAATGAGTTAATGCAGCAAGTCAATATTTGCAGTGTTGACCCTTTTCTTCAGGACCTCTGCAATTCTCCCTGGCATGCTCTCAATCAACTTCTGGACCAAATCCTGACTGATAGCAGTCCATTCTTGCACAATCAATGCTTTCATTTTGTCAGAATTTTTAGGTTTTTGTTTGTCCACCCGTCTCTTGATGATTGACCACAAGTTCTCAATGGGATTAAGATCTGGGGAGTTTCCAGGCCATGGACCCAAAATCTCTATGTTTTGTTCCCTGAGCCATTTAGTTATCACCTTTGCTTTATGGCAAGGTGCTCCATCATGCTGGAAAAGGCATTGTTGATCGCCAAAATGCTCTTGGAGGGTTGGGAGAAGTTGCTCTTGGAGGACAATCTGGTACCATTCTTTATTCATGGCTGTGTTTTTAGGCAAGACTGTGAGAGAACCGATTCCCTTGGCTGAGAAGCAACCCCACACATGAATGGTTTCAGGATGCTTAACAGTTGACATGAGACAAGACTGGTGGTAGCGCTCACCTTGTCTTCTCCGAATGAGGCGCTTTCCTGATGTCCCAAACAATCGAAAAGGGGATTCATCAGAGAAAATAACTTTACCCCAGTCCTCAGCAGTCCACTGCCTGTACCTTTTGCAGAATATCAGTCTGTCCATGATGTTTTTTCTGGAGAGAAGTGGCTTCTTTGCTGCCCTCCTTGAGACCAGGCCTTGCTCCAAGAGTCTCCGCCTCACAGTGCGTGCAGATGCACTCACACCTGCCTGCTGCCATTCCTGAGCAAGCTCTGCACTGCTGGTAGCCCGATCCCGCAGCTGAAACACTTTTAAGAGACGGTCCTGGTGCTTGCTGGTTTTTCTTGTGCGCCCTGGAGCCTTTTTGGCAACAATGGAACCTCTCTCCTTGAAGTTCTTGATGATGCGACAGATTGTTGACTGAGATGCAATCTTTCTAGCTGCAATACTCTTCCCTGTTAGGCCATTTTTGTGCATTGCAATGATGACTGCACGTGTTTCTTTAGAGATAACCATGGTTAACAGAAGAGAAACAATGATGCCAAGCACCAGCCTCCTTTTAAAGTGTCCAGTGGTGTTATTCTTACTTAATCATGACAGATTGATCTCCAGCCATGTCCTCATCAACACCCACACCTGTGTTAATGGAGCAATCACTGAAAAGAGGTTAGCTGGTCCTTTTAAGGCAGGGCTGCAATGATGTTGAAATGTGTTTTGGGGGATAAAGTTCATTTTCTAGCCAAATATTGACTTTGCAAGTAATTGCTGTTAAGCTGATCACTCTTTATAACATTCTGGAGTATATGCAAATTGCCATTAGAAAAAGTGAAGCAGTAGACTTTGTAAAAATTAATATTTGTGTCATTCTCAAAACTTTTTCCATGAATGTATATCTTTTATATCTGTATATCAGAATAGATACGAGCGGAGACTAGACGACCAGATGGTCTTCATCTGCCGTCCATCTTCTTTGTTTCCAAGCAGCACACAGTTAGTTTTCAAGTCTAGAAATAGTACTTTTGGGTGAAAAAAAAAATGTCTATGTATAGATCCTGGGCCTGACGCCAGTACAAAGGACAACAAGGGAACATTTAATAAGTGCGAAAGGGGATAAACATAATAAAAAACATTTGGGCTTCAGATTCCCAGGACCACACAAATATTTCCAAGTCTCTTGGGAGCAAGAGGATGCAAGAGTCTCCGCAGCCTACAAGGATGATCTGCATGACCTATTTCCATCGCTAAACAAATTATTATTATTTATTCTTATAGCGCCATTTATTCCATGGTGCTTTACATGCGAGGAGGGGTGTACATAATAAAAAACAAGTACAATAATCGTAAACAATACAAGTCACGACTGGTCAAGGAGGAGAGAGGACCCTGCCCGCGAGGGCTCACAATCTGCAAGGGATGGGTGAGGATTCAGTGAGGGTAGAGCTGGTCGTGCAGTGGTTTGGTGGATCGTTGGTTACTGCAGGTTGTAGGCTTGTTGGAAGAGGTGGGTCTCAGGTTCCTTTCGAAGGTTTCCATGGTAGGCGAGAGTCTGATGTGTTGGGGTAGAGAGTTCCAGAGTAGGGGGGATGCGCGGGAGAAATCTTGTATGCGATTGTGGGAAGAGGAGATAAGAGGGGAGGAGAGGAGGAGATCTTGTGAGGATCGGAGGTTGCGTGCAGGTAAGTACCGGGAAACGAGGTCATAGATATATGGAGGAGACAGGTTGTGGATGGCTTTTATGCCGTGGTTAGGGTTTTGAACTGGAGTCTCTGGGTAATGGGGAGCCAGTGCAGGGATTGACAGAGGGGAGAGTGTTATGTTTCGGTAGCTGAGAAGGACAGGAACAACAGCAGGGCAGCCGAACACCTGAGATGTTGGTAACTGATGGGTTGCAGATTCCTAAACTAACGACACAACTAGAGGTAGCCGTGGAGCGTTCCTACGTTGATCCTAGACGCCTCGTCACAGCCTGAGAGATAACTACACCTAAAGGCAGAAAGATGAAAGCTATCTGCCCCGGAGCAGATCCCCAAAGAAAATAGGAAGCCCCCAATCATATAATGGCGGTTAGACAAGATGAAAATACAAACAGGCAGAAAATAGACTGAGCAAACGCAGGGGCCACAAGCTGACTAAATAGGATAGGACAGGAGAGATTACTTTCTGCAACCCAGAAAACCCTACAAAAATCCAACAATTCTGATTACAAAAATACTGAGATCACACGATCTCGCCACCCACTAAATCAGATCTCAGTGTGAACAAAAACCAAGCCGGAGCCGCTGAAAAAACAGGAAAAAGCAAGTGAGCAAATAACAGTGGCTGCAGAAAAACTGTGAGGAGCTCAGGCCCCAGGAGGGGACCTGGCTGACCTCCACAAAAGTGCAGAAAACAATGCAAAAAGCAAGCACAAAAAGAAAAGCAAAAATTATCTTATCTGAAAGCAGGAGATGCAGGCAAGACTCCAGCAAACTTCCAAATGGACCAGGAACCACAATTGAGACAAGAACAATAGATCACCGGCAACCATCATGGGAGGGAACCTCCCTTATATCAGACCAGTCCGTGATTCCAGATTGCCACTCCTCGCTGAAAGGTTCAGTACTGTCTGTAACCACCAGAGGGAGCCTCTGCTCAGAAACCATCTCTAGCACATTCATAACAGGAGAGGCTAGGGAACAGTGGGTGGACAGGTGGATTATTCGGGCAGCAGAGTTTAGAATAGATTGGAGGGGTGAGAGTTTTAGAAGGGAGTCCATAAAGTAGGAGGTAGCAGTAGGCAAGGCGGGAGATGATGAGGGCATGGACTAGGGTTTTTGCAGATTCTTAGTTGAGGAACGTACAGCTCCAGGAAATATTTCTGAGTTGAAGTCGGCAGGAAGTGGAAAGGCCTTGGATATGTGGTTTGCAGGAGAGATCAGAGTCAAGGATTACCTCAATGTAGCGAGCTTGTGGGACAGGGGAGAGTGAGCAGCCATTTACTTTTATTGATAAGTCTTTTTTTTTTTTTTGGGGGGGGTGTCGAGTGAGATGGGGGAAAGATGATGAATTCGGTTTTGTCCATATTAAGTTTTAGAAATCTAAAGATCGGAGAAGGATGAAATAGCGGACAGACACTGTGGGATTTTGGTTAGCAGGGATGTGATACTAGTCCAGAGAGGTAGATCTGTGTGTCATCAGCCTAGAGGTGATACTGCAAGCCATGAGATTTTATGAGCAGTCCCAGGCTGAAGGTGTAAATGGAAAAGAGCAGAGGCCCTAGGACTGAACCTTGCGGGACTCCCACAGATAGGGGGCGAGGTGAGGAGGTGGTGTGGGAGTAGGAGACACTGAATGTCTGGTCTGTTACGCATGACGAGATCCAAGATAGGTCCAAGTCCGTGATGCCAAGAGATGAGAGGGTCTGTAGTAATAGGGAGTGGTCCACTGTGTCAAAGGCAGAGGATAGGTCCAGGAGGAGGAAGACAGAGTAGTGTCGCTTGGCTTTGGCAGTTGGTAGGTCATTGGTGATTTTAAGTTAGGGCAGTTTCAGTGGAATGATGCAGCTGGAAGCTAGATTGTAAGCGGTCGAAGAGGGAGCAGGAAGAGAGGTGGGAGGACAGTTTGAAATGGAAGTGTTGTTCAAGCAGTTTTGAGGCATAGGGAAGAAGTGATATAGGGCGATAGCTAGATATAGAGGATGAGTCAAGAGAGGGCTTTTTAAGGATGGGAGTGATTGAGGCATGTTTGAAGCATGACGAGAAAACCAGTTGTTAGTGATAGGTTGAAGAGATGGATTAGGGTTGGGATGAAGACTGTGGTAAGGTTTGGGATGAAGCGGGATGGGATCGGGTCAAGTGCACAGGTGGTGAGATGTGATCTTGAGAGGAGGGCGCAAAGCTGATCTTCTGTAATGGGGAAGTTGTTTTTGGAGGAGGGATGAGTAGTTAGGAAAAGGGATTGTGGGGGTTGTAGGCCAAAGCTTTTTATGATGTTATCAATCTTCTGCTAGAAGAATGAGGCATCCTCTTCATCTGAGATGAGAGGAGAGGGAGGAGGTGCTGGGGGACCGAGAAGAGAATTGAAAGTGTTGAATAGCTGTTTAGGGTTGTAAGACAGGGAGGATATGAGAGATGAGAAGTAGGTTTGTTTTGCTGTGGCGAGTGTGGCCTTGAAAGTAGTGAGGGACTGTGATGAAGTGCTCGTTGGAGTGGGATCTTTTCTATCTCCGCTCAGCAACCCTTGTAGCTAGTCTCAGGTCTTTGGTCAGGCTGGTGTGCCAGGGTTGTCTGTTGATTTTGCGAGCTTTGGTATGAGGGGCATTCATTAAAGATTTCCCCTGACCCACTTCTATTTTTCACAGGACGCTGAAACTGCACATGTGTAATGATCTAAGCCTCTATAGGTTACATGTCAATTTGCAACTCAGAACTGATAACGGTCTTGATTTTACAGGTGCTGAAGTGGTGTGAGGTTTGATAATGGACCCAGTGGAATACAGAGCAGTCATCAAGTTCCTTTACTTGAAAGGCTCCACACAAGAGGAGACGTTTGATGAGATGAAAGATGTTTATGGCGATGATTCCCCATCATATGATGTAGTCAGGAACTGGCATCGTCAATTCAAATGTGGTTGGACTTTGGTGCAAACAACTCCAATTCCAGGATTACCCCACTCTGCTATTCATGAACACACCATCCAGCAAGTGGTGGTCACAATTTTGGAAAATCGCCTTGTAACCATTGGCCATCTAGCCCAAAATGTCAAGATTAGTGTGGGGTCTGTGGAAAAAAAACATCCAAGACCATCTTCACATGCATAAAAGTATCTGCTCGCTGGGTTCACCAGCTGCTCACATCTTTCCAAAAGCAGGAACGAGTTGAATGCTCTCAGGCTCTATTGATGATGTGCCTTGGAAACCAGGAGGGTCCATAACTATGATCCTGACACTTAAGTCCAGTCGATGCAATGGAAGCATCATGACTCACCGCCTACAAACAAGGCACGTGCCCAAACCTCAGACATGCTCACAGTATTTTGGGACCAGCACGGAGTAGTTATGATGGATTTCCTAGCAAAGTGGACCATGATCAATGGGTCCCTAGCAAAGGGGACCATGATCAATGGGTCATACTATGCTTCACTGCTGTGGAAATTGCGGGAGGCCATCAAAACCAAGAGATGTGGCATGCTCACCAAAGGTGTCTGCCTTCTGCAAGACAATGCGCCAGTTTACAACTCACATGTTGCCCAAATGGAAGCATGCTCCCGTGGCTTTGAAATTCTACCGTATCCCCCTTACTAACCTGACCTTGCACCATTGGACTTCCACCTCTTTCCAACAATTAAATTATTTTTGAAGGGCAAGCATTTTCCAGATGATGAGACTCTGTTTTCCGAAGTTACAAAGTGGCTTTTGGAGCAACCTGTCGACTTCTACAAGCGATTTGTTTACAGTTGCTTAAAGAGATGAGAGAAGTGTGAGTCCCTAGGTGGCATCTATGTAGAGGAGGACTAATAACTGTGCCAAGTTTCATTGCTCTCAACCACAGGAAGTGGGTCAGGGGAAATCTTTAATGAACACCCCTCGTATGTGTGAGAGGGGCGATCGATTCAAGAGCAGCAGCTATCGTAGTGTTATATAAAGCAGCAGCGACATCTGCATTGTGTAGTGAACTTATGTCTGTAAGAGGGACCAACCGGCATCTCTGAAGCTGAATACATCAGAGAGGTATAAGACTTTTTCCAACTTTCTTATTGAACGTTCAGTAGGGGTCTCATTTTTTGGTGAACCTACATTAAAACAGATCTCTAAACTCCCATACTGGAAATCTGCATAGTCATGAATCTGACCACCTTAGTCAACCCTTACCCAAACTCCCTACTCGGATACATGGATGTAATAAGGAGGGCAGTTTCCACCTTAGTCAACCCTTACCCAAACGCCCTACTAGGATATATGGGTGTAATAAGGACAATTTCCACCTTAGTCAACCCTTACCCAAACACCCTACATGGATACATGGAAGCAATAAGAAGGGAATTTCCACCTTAGTCTACCCATACCCAAACACCCTACTCGGAGACATGGAAGTAATAAGGAGGGCAGTTTCCACCTTAGTCAACCCTTACCCAAATGCCCTACTAGGATATATAGATGCAATAAGGAGGACAGTTCCCCTTTAGGACTACAGCTCTGCTCTCTAGTAGACTCAATCAATCCCAAGACAACCATTTGACTTTTACAAATAAACTATATCGGCTAATAAACACGACCACATAGTCGCCACATCTTCCTATTTGTCATACAGCTATTAGTTTCACAAATTTTTTTTAAAGGGTGAAGGTAGGCAAGTGCATTGAGGTCAACTTATAACTTAACATGTTGATCCAGAGGAAGACAAAAATCCCATGAGGCAGATGCGAATTGCCACGTTAGGAAAAAAAGGTCCTTCCCAATTCCACATACAACAACAGTTGATGAGGTCTGTGCACATGTCAGGAGGAATTTTGCTCCACTCCTCTTTGCAGATCATCTCTAAATCATTAAGATTTTGAGGCTGTCGCTTGGTAACTCGGAGCTTCAACTCCCTCTATAAGCTTTCTATGGGATTAAGGTCTAGAGACTGGCTAGGCCACTCCATGACCTTAATGTGTTCTTTTGGAGTCACTCCTTTGTTGTCTTGGCTGTGTGTTTTGTGTCATTGTCTTGCTGGAAGACCCAACCACGACCCATTTTTAATGTCCTGACGAAGGTAAGGAGGTTGTCACTCAGAATTTTACAGTACATGGCTCCGTCCATTCTCCCAGCTGTCTTGAGATCATTCCCCCCCCCCGTGTAGTTTTATGCTCATCTCTCACCTTCCTCATGATCATGGATACCCCACGAGGTGAGATTTTGCATGGTTCCCAGATCAATGTCGATTGACAGTCATATTGTATTTCTTCCATATTCTTACTATTGCACCAACAGTTGTCTGCTTCTCACCCAGCGTCTTACTTATGGTTTTGAAGCCTATTCCATCTTTGTGCAGGTCTATGATCTTGTCCCCGTCATCCTTATAAAGCTCTTTGGTCCATGTTGTAGAGGTTAGAGTCTGACTGATTAATTGAGTCTGTGGACAGGAGTCTTTTATAAAGGTGACTATATAAGACAGCTGTCTTTAATGCAGGTAATGAGTTGATTAGGAGCATCTAACTGCTAATGGACATATAAATGGCAGACCGTTCTGATCAGGATAAGTGAACAAAGGAGAAAAATACTGAACACAAGGTCGAAACAGAATTGATGAAAAGATGGTAAAAAGTCTTTACTATGGTAAAAAGTGGCACTACAAGCAAAAGAGTACCCGCACTCATGTATACACCAATGGACAGTATTTAATATTCAAAAGATAATCAATAAAAGACCGTGAAAGGGATGATTACTACATAGAAGGTCAATCATATAGTGGGGAAAAAAGTATTTAGTCAGCCGCAATTGTGCCAGTTTCTCCCACATAAAAAGATGAGAGAGGCCTGTAACTGACATCATGTTTTTAGGTGACCAAATACTTATTTTCCACCATAATTTGCAAAATAAATCAGACAAGGTGATTTTCTGGATTTGTTTTCTCATTTTGACTTTCATAGTTGTGGTCTACCTATGATGTGAAGATACACAGAGTAATAGTATGTAGCATTGTATGTCTCTAGGTAGAATTTAAGTACATGGATAAGTAGCCAGCAGCTAAATGAGAGTGCCTGCAACGGAAAGGTAGAGGGGGTTAATGGACCCTGGCACCATGTGACGGTAGAAGCCTCAAGCAGTAATGTGGGTGAATATGTAATAGAAGCAAATTGACAGGAAAAAATCACTATAGAGTAATAGCTGCAATGCTGGAGTAGAAAAAGACGGATTTTGGTAAGAACTTACCTGTAAAATCCTTTTCAGCGAAGGAAGGAAAGGAGACACACTAGTCATAACTAGTGGGTAGGCGGAGCCCAGACGAGATAGACACCTCAGATTAAAAAGAGTGTTGACCGGCCCCTCCAGCTCGGGCTCCTCCTACTCAGCTCTCCAGTTGTACACAAACTTAAGGAAGAGCAATATCACCAGCGGAGCAACATAACCCCTTCTGAAGGACTTCAGAGGAAAAAACACAAGAATACAGGTTATGCATGCATGTAGGCAAAAACCACACAGTTCCACGTACTACTCACTGGACCTGACCACTGCGATGAGCTGGCAATGCTGGAATAGAGCCTTAGCGCGTCGACCTCAGCCCAGATAATCGCTATCAGAAGAGGGTCACGCCGCATCTGAAAACACAACAACACACTTCTGCCATGGGAGGGAGCTGTGTCTCCTTTCCTTCCTTCGCTGAAAAGGATTTTACAGGTAAGTTCTTACCAAAATCCGTCTTTCAGCAGCAGAACGGAAGGAAAGGAGACACACTAGTCATAACTAGTGGGACGTCCCAAAGAAGTCCAAAAACTAGGGTGGGAAAAAAACCAAAGAGGCAGAATCCCAACAACCTAGATAAATGCGCAACAGGTGCCAAATACAAGTTAACTAGAACTTTAAACTACGGCCCCTGCAGGACCCTACGTCCTAAGGCCGCATCAGCGGAAGCACTGACGTCCACCTTATAAAACTTTATAAACGTGTGGACAGAACGCCAGGTCGCCGCTCAGCAGAGCTGAGCTGCCGAGGCCCCTTGATGAAAGGCCCACGAGGAAGCCACAGCCCTCGTGGAGTGAGCTTGAATCTTAATCGGGCAAGGTTCGCTTTTAAGTCGGTAAGCCTCCAAAAAGGCAGACCGAATCCAACGAGCTATAGAGTCCTTGGAAGCTCGTTTACCACGCCAACGACCTGCTGGAATCACAAACAGAGAGTTTGACTTCCGAAAAAACCTTGAACAACAGTCAAATAGAACTTCAAAGCCCGCACCAAATCCAATGCGTGCAAGGCCCGTTCCTTCGCATTCCTTGGCCTCGGACAAAGAGAGGGCAACACAATATCCTGGTTAACATGAAATTGCTACACCACCTTAGGTAGGAAGTCGCTCCGTGTGCGTAGCACTACACGATCCGGGTGAAAATTCCAGGAAGGGAGGCGAGCAAGAAAGAGCCGCCAACTCAGAAACCCTTCTCAAAGAGGTGACCGCCACTAGGAAGGCAACCTTCCAAGAGAGCAAAGAAAGACTAACAGAGTCCATAGGCTCAAAAGACCCATGTTGAAGAGTCTCCAAAAACAAGGTTGGGACGCCAAGGAGACACAGACGCCTTCCGCGGTGGAAACTGGCGGGTTACTCCGCGAAAAAAGGAACGCACGTCCTTACGCGAGGCGATAGCCTTTCGGAACAGCAAGGACAGAGCAGAAACCTGACCCCTCAGGGTGCTCACTGCCAAACCCTTGTCCAGCCCGAATTGCAGGAAGGCCAACAAATTGGGAATGGAAAAAAATCCTCGGGTTCCTTAAAGAACCCGAACACCACGAAAAGAAGGCTTCCCAAGTCTTGTGGTAAATTCTAGTAGTAGCTGGACCTCTGGCAGCTCGCAAAGTGGCAATGACTTCGGCTGAAAAACCTCGACGAGTCAATATTTCGGTCTCAAGAGCCACGCCTTCAAACGCAGAGACTTCAGGTCCGGATGACGAACGGGCCCTTGGGTTAACAGGTCCGGGCAAAGAGGAAGTGGAAATGGCGGTGCCGCCAGGAGTGACACCAGTGTCGAGAACCACGTTCTCCTTGGCCAATCTGGGGCTATCACTATAGCCGAGATTCTCTCTAGTCTGATCCGACGGAGTACCAGAGGTAGCAAAGAAATCGGTGGGAACACATAAATTAGTGTGAATCGGTCCAACGGAGCCACTAGAGTATCCACCGCTACTGCCTTGGATCCTTGTACCTGGACATGAATGTCGGTAACTTGGCATTGAACCTGGATGCCATCAAATCCACTTGAGGAGTTCCCCAACGGGAGCACAGTAGTGCAAAAATTTTTGCGACTTAGAAAGTCCGCCGTGATATTCTGAACTCCTGGAATGTGGATCGCAGAGATGGCTGGAACTCTGGTCTCTGCCCATATCAGGATCCGAGATACCTCCACCATGAGTCTGGAACTCCTTGTCCCGCCTTGGTAATCGATATATGCGACCGCCGTCGCATTGTCTGTCTGCACTCGGAGAGGCAGACCGCTTAAAGGGACCGTCCAGTGTTGGAGGCAAAGGAAAATCACCCTCAATTCGAGGATGTTGATCGGCAAGACAGACTCTTCCGACGACCATACTCCTTGAGTCCAGAGATCGTTCCAGACACCCCCTCCCCCCAGCCTGTCAGGCTGGCATCGGTGATTATGACCAACCACTTTGGAGGGAGGAAGGACTTTCCCAGGGATAACTCTTTCGGACGTATCCACCATCCTAGAGACTCTCGTACCCTGTGGGGGATGATGACACTGTAATCCAGTGAAACCTGCGATCGATCCCAACGGCTCAGAATGAACCTTTGGAGGGCCCTGGAATGAAACCGGGCAAACGGAAGTGCTTCCATGGACGCCACCATCAACCCCAGAAGACGCATACAGCTTCGCAGGGACATTGCTGTCGAAGACTTCATAACCCGTGCATGTCGAAGGAGACATGCTTGCTTGTCTGGAGGCAGGGACACCACTGCTCGCACCATGTCGAAATGCATCTCCAAAAACAGGATTGACTGCGACCGTTCCAGAGACGACTCCTCCCAATTGACCAGCCACCCGAAGTCCTCCAGGAGCTGAAGGGATAGATTGCGAGCAGTTACCGCCTCCTCCTTCGAAGAGGCAACAATCAGAAGGTCGTCCAGGTAGGGAAGAATCGTAACCCCCTGCCTTCGAAGAATCGCCAAGAGAAGCGCCAGAATTTTTGTAAAACTCTGGGCGCTGAGGCCAACCCGAATGGCAGAGCCACAAACTGGTAATGGTCCTGACTTATGGCAAAACGAAGGAAGCATTGGTGGGCCCTTCCGATCGGAAAGTGCAAATAAGCGTCGCGAATGTCGATTGACACCAAAAAAGTGTTCTGCGACAGGGCCGCCAAAACGGAGCGAAGCGACTCCATGCGGGATTTCCTGGCGTGTACATGCCGATTCAATCTTTTGAGATCCAGAATGGGCCGAAATTTGTCCTCTTTTTTGGGGACCACAAAGAGGTTAGAATAAAATCCTCTTCCCCGGCCCTCCGGCGGAACCGGCACCACCACACCTTTCTGCAGAAGGGAATCTACCTCCCACAGCAGAGCGGCAAAAAGCTCGGGCTCTGACGGAACGCGAGGTTAACAAAAAAACTGTCTGGGGGTCGAGAAAGAGACTTCACAACCCGTGTCACCCAGGCGTCCGACATGCGGGAAGCCCAAGTCGGTTTGAATAGGAATAGACGACCCCCCACTCGAGAGCGCTCGAGTGAGACCCAGGCGTAGGTCCGCCTTAGCGGGCTTTTTGCCAGCTTCCCGCTTATCTGAACGGAAGTTCTGTTTCCAGGGTATGCGGAATTTCTGAGAATTCCCCCTTTTTTTTTTTAAAAAGAGAGGGACGACCCGAACACCAGAGGGCTGACTGGATCATCCCCTGGACCGAAAGGACCGCCGACAACTACCGGCACAAGTCCTGCCAGAAGCAGAAGTCACAGCTCTGCGCTGCGGTAAAGCTGTTTCTTTTGCCTTTACCTTGGCAATCAGCTCCGTGAGGTCAGGTCCAAATAGCTGACCACCTTGCAAGCTAGCAAACCCTGTTTGGAAACTGCGTCCACTGTCTAAGGCACAGTGCTCTTCTGACTGTGACTGCCGAGGATTGCGCCCTGGATAGCAGTGATGCAGTATCCTCCAAAAACTGGAAAAGCCCATCTACCTCGATAGAGGAGATCCACCTTGCCACGCCGTCCGTAGACGATCCTACCGGCTCAGGTAAACTTTACAAACACACATGGATTCTTAATACTGAATCCATGATCCGCGGCCTCGCAGATGGATTTTTCTGCCATCTACGTTTTTTGTCCAGCGGGTCCTGCAGACTCGCCTTCCCCTTAACAGGAGGATTTTGCTAAGCTGGGATAAAGGGACATCCACTTCAGGAGAAGGATCCAATTATCATTAACTCCGTAGAACACGGAAAACGGTGTCTCAATTTTCTGGACACAGGCGCTCCTTCTCCACTGCCCCATTAAGCTCATCCAGTGATGGTAAAGCTTGATCGAGATTGAAAACATCCGGGCCGACTTACCAGGACGTCTAGATACCTCCTCCGGTAACTGTAACGCCTCCAATAAAAACCTCTTTACGGCCCAAAAGAGAGGCAGAGTGTCCCTGCCGATCCTCCTTGTCCGAATCGGACATTTTCGTAACGCGGGAAGGAAGGCACCGGCTTGTGTCGCTTCCTGACATGAGAGGATCTAGCTGACACTCAATATAGAAAATCAGACAGGCCATCAATAGAAACTAGCGAGGGCCTCCATTCTGACACCACTGGAAACCTCCGACCGCTGCGCTTGACCCAAAAGAGAGGCAGAGTCTGCGCGTCCGATACGCGAGACTGATCCTGTAGCGGATCTGGGAGACGGATGCTGGTTTCTTAAAGAAAAAACGAAACGCTGAAGGGTTAAAGCTCTCAAGGAGAGATCTACCCCAGCTGTCCCCCATTAAGAGTTAACCGCCTAAGAAGGGGTTAAAGTCGCAGACTCCCCACAACCTTAATAATGAAAAGGGTGTGCGAGCCCCAAGTGCCTCTTATAAGGCAGCAGCTACAGGACAGCTATGCCACACTTAACAAGAACACGTTCACAAGATCGCTAAAAAAATTGCGCTGTTTGTAAATCGCAATGACCGCCAAAGTCATTAAGGGGATCGCTAACCGCCTATGCGTTGTTAGTGAGATCGCCCAGATTGGCAGCTACTAGCGACATTAAAAATGGTCACACAAAACGATCGCATAATATGCGTCGTCGTTAGCAGGAACGTATAGTGACAGTATTACTGTCACAGACTCCACACAACCTCTTTACTGAAAAGGTGTGCGAGCTTTGAGATAACAGCTGCAGGCAGCGCAGTCTGCCACCCATTTGTGCCTCAGAAAGGCGCCCGCGCTGTGGGGGTGAAGGGGTTAAGCTTCTGCCCTATGACGGGAAGAAGCGACTCACCCAGCTGGTCGCGGTGCAGCGCTGCCGAGAGGGGAGGAGAGCGATGTCCGAGGGAGCTTTCAGCCTGTCAGTAATGGCCGCCGCGCTGTGCCTCCGTGTGCTTCATGAGAGAAGCCGGAAAAGGAGACTGCCGTAAAGCGCGCGCTCAGAGCGGCGCGAAATTCAAATTAAAAAAAAAAAAAAAGGTGCGCAGCTCCTCTCTCCCCCGTTCCTATGTCCTGCAGGCATCCACCTGCGGACAAAAAAACACACAGTCACCGCATGTATACTGTAACAGCGACTGCCGCAGCAGTCGCTGAAAACACTCAAACACATATTAAATGTGGAGTACTCACCAGCCGAAAGCGCCACAGGGACCCCCAGGGGTTTCTGGCGCTTGCCCATGCTTCCCCCCAGGGCGGGGATAGCAGTGACCCCTGCAGCGCGGTTTGCGTCCCCGCCAGGGAAGCCATCCTCATCCCCCCGGGCCGGCAGGGTTCTGCAGGGACCACCATATAGGGTAATACAGATCCGCCAAGGGAGAGGTGGGGGTCCAGCAGCGCTGAGACCCCTGAGACCTCTAGACCACATTAGGTGATCCAAGTCTCTTGTCCGATAAAAAATAATAAAATCTTCTGAGGAGCTGCTTCTAGCAGCGACTATCTTCTCTAACCTCAAATTGAAAACTGGAGAGCTGAGTAGGAGGAGCCCGAGCTGGAGGGGCCGGTCAACACTCTTTTTAATCTGAGGTGTCTATCTCGTCTGGGCCACTAGTTATGACTAGTGTGTCTCCTTTCCTTCCGTTCTGCTGCTGAAAGCAATACTCCCACATGGCCATGAGAGACAAACAGGTACAATATATGAAAGGTCACCTGGATGATCAGAGAGGTGTGTGCACCGCTCTTTTATTGATTATTACATATTGTCCGTCGTTGTATACATGAGTGGGGGTACTCTTTTGCTTGTACAGTCATGGTCAAAAGTTTTGAGAATGACACAAATATTATATTTTCACATGATCTGCTGCCCTCTGGTTTTTATGTGTGTCTCCTTTCCTTCCGTTCTGCTGCTGAAAGCAATACTCCCACATGGCCATGAGAGACAAACAGGTACAATATATGAAAGGTCACCTGGATGATCAGAGAGGTGAGTGCACCGCTCTTTTATTGATTATTACATATTGTCCGTCGTTGTATACATGAGTGGGGGTACTCTTTTGCTTGTACAGTCATGGTCAAAAGTTTTGAGAATGACACAAATATTATATTTTCACATGATCTGCTGCCCTCTGGTTTTTATGTGTGTTTGACAGATGTTTTTATCACAGACAGAAATATAATAATTGCAAACATATGAGTAACAAAAGCTTATATTGACAGTTAGAATGAGTTAATGCAGCAAGTCAATATTTGCAGTGTTGACCCTTCTTCTTCAGGACCTCTGCAATTCTCCCTGGAATGCTCTCAATCAATTTCTGGACCAAATCCTGACTGATAGCAGTCCATTCTTGCACAATCAATGCTTTCATTTTGTCAGAATTTTTAGGTTTTTGTTTGTCCACCCGTCTCTTGATGATTGACCACAAGTTCTCAATTGGATTAAGATCTGGGGAGTTTCCAGGCCATGGACCCAAAATCTCTATGTTTTGTTCCCTGAGCCATTTAGTTATCACCTTTGCTTTATGGCAAGGTGCTCCATCATGCTGGAAAAGGCATTGTTGATCGCCAAAATGCTCTTGGAGGGTTGGGAGAAGTTGCTCTTGGAGGACATTCTGGTACCATTCTTTATTCATGGCTGTGTTTTTAGGCAAGACTGTGAGAGAGACGATTCCCTTGGCTGAGAAGCAACCCCACACATGAATGGTTTCAGGATGCTTAACAGTTGGCATGAGACAAGACTGGTGGTAGAACTCACCTTGTCTTCTCAGAATGAGGCGTTTTCCTGATGTCCCAAACAATCGAAAAGGGGATTCATCAGAGAAAATAACTTTACCCCAGTCCTCAGCAGTCCACTGCCTGTACCTTTTGCAGAATATCAGTCTGTCCATGATGTTTTTTCTGGAGAGAAGTGGCTTCTTTGCTGCCCTCCTTGAGACCAGGCCTTGCTCCAAGAGTCTCCGCCTCACAGTGCGTGCAGATGCACTCATACCTGCCTGCTGCCATTCCTGAGCAAGCTCTTGTCATGTGTGCATCGCCACGAAGATCGTCGCGGTTGCACATTCTGACTTCTCACAGCTGAGTTGCTGTTTCTTTGTGTTTGGCAGTTAGGGAGTTAATTCTGTCTGTGCTCAGTTCTGGGACTGGGTGCAGTTTTCTCCCGGCTGCAATTAATTATTTGTTGATTGGTTTCCTTTAAATCTCTGGTTGTCTGTGTTGGGAGTTGCCAGTGAAATTCTTCATGCAGACCACAGATAGGATTGTATCTGTATAGACTTAAGTTAAAGAGCTCCTTAGTTGTTTTGGGCTCACCTTGCTTGGAGTTTAATATCCCAGATCATTTGTGTTCCTTCTGTGTTTGAGTGTGTATGCAAGTCTGTGTTTTCTCCAGTCTGTCTTATATGTCTAATCTGTGTATTTAGCAGAGATCAGCCCATATCCCTTTGGTGGTAATCAGAATCCTTCTTAGGACTGATTACAGGGTTCAGGGACTGATAGGAGACTAGGTTAGGCTGGAGACTTGGACCTCTGAACCATTATCAGTACCTCTAAGGTGAGGGATTAGTTAGGACCCCAGTTTAGGGTCAGGTTAGACCCCCGGTCCTCCTCTTTCCTGTGACAGTGTATTAAGTCCTCAAGATTAACCCTGAGTTCAACGGATATCGTGTCAGGTAAATCTATTCTATATTTACATGCTGATGTTGCTAATCTATATGTTGTATAGAGTGTTGTTCTTTTAAGAATAGTTTACTGACATCGTACACATATCATAAGACCGCGTGACATTTTCACTGGCCTATAAAATTATTCCCAGTTGCCATGGATCCAGTAGCCCAGCTGGCTCTGCAGTTGCAGGGATTATCCATGGAGCTGACGGACATTAAGTCCAAAGTTTTGTCTCCCTCGGAGAAAACCAGATTTGAACCTAAAGTAGCTCTCCCGGACAGGTTCACTGGTGGGCGAGACAAATTTTTTACCTTCAGGGAAGCATGTAAATTGTATTTTCGGCTTCGGCCTCGATCATCAGGGAGTGAAGAGCAGAGAGTGGGAATTGTTATCTCGCTCCTACAAGGGGACCCTCAATCCTGGGCCTTCTCCCTTCCTCCGGGATCCCCGGCTCTACAGTCAGTAGATCGATTTTTTACTGCCCTGGGTTTGGTATATGATGACCCAGATCGGGTCTCTCTTGCTGAGACAAAATTACGTAAGATACAGCAGGGAGATCGTCCGGCGGAGGAATTTGCTTCTGAGTTTCGTAGATGGGCCACAGATACTCAGTGGAATGACCCAGCTCTTAGGAGCCAGTTTTGTCATGGGCTTTCTGACAAATTAAAGGACGTTTTGGCTCAGTATGATTCTCCTCCATCACTGGAGGCTGCTATGGCCCTAGCTATCCGTACTGATAGACGGCTCCGGGAGAGGTGCGAGGTAACTCCGCCCCCTGTTGTTACTCCACCTACTACTAAAGTCCCTTATGTTGAGGTTCCCCTTGTCTGTTCGGAGGAGCCTATGCAGTTGAGAGGGACATCATTTCGTAGGAGGGGATTGGCGGTACGCCGCAGGACTAGAAGGTGTTTCTTCTGCGGGAAAGAGGGACATTTTGTTGGGGGATGTCCATCCCGTGCCTTGTTGAGCAAAAAGTCGCTGGAAAACTGTTAATCCCAGGTTGTGTGGTGGACGACAACCTGGGAGTATGTATTTCGTCCGCTAGTTCTTCTCAGTTCCTTGTAACAGTGGAGGTGGTGGTTGGTACGAGAGTGGAGAGATTTTCTGTTCTTCTTGATAGTGGGTCCGGGGCTAATCTGGTTGACGCTCAGTTTGCTCAGGCTCAAGGTATGCATCTGAGTGTATTGGTCAAACCGATCCCTATATTCTCCATTGACGCCAGGCCTCTCGGCCAAGGTAGCTTTGTTCATGAGGTTCATAACATTGACCTTCGGGTAGGGGCAATACATAGGGAACTATTATCTTGTTATGTGTTGGAGGGTCTACCTACTCCTATTGTGTTGGGACTTCCTTGGTTGGTTAAACATAACCCTGTGATTAATTGGCAGTCCAGAGATATAAGCCAATGGGGTGAGTTTTGCAAAAGTAACTGCATGAACACAGTCATCAGTGCGGTCGTGCCTAGTACTTTGCCTCCTTTTTTGGAGGACTTTGGGGATGTGTTCTCTGAGGAGGGGTGTCAGGAGTTGCCTCCTCATCGCGTGTATGACTGCTCTATTAATTTACTTCCTGATGCTAAGTTACCTAAAGCTAGGTTATATAACCTTTCTGGTCCTGAGAGGCAGGCTATGAAAGATTATATTTCGGAAAGTCTGGCCAAAGGGCATATTAGACCTTCATCTTCCCCAGTGGCCGCGGGGTTCTTCTTTGTGAAGAAAAAAGATGGAGGCCTACGCCCTTGCTTGGATTTCCGCGAACTTAATCGGATTACTGTTCGAGATCCGTATCCACTCCCTCTGATTCCTGATCTCTTCAATCAAATTGTTGGCGCCAAATGGTTCTCTAAATTGGATCTCAGGGGGGCGTATAATCTGATTAGGATAAAAGAGGGGGATGAGTGGAAAACGGCGTTTAACACGCCGGAGGGACATTATGAGAACCTTGTCATGCCTTTTGGTCTGACTACTGCACCAGCAGTATTCCAACATTTTGTTAATGACATTTTTCGTCATCTGGTGGGGCTGTTTGTGGTCGTATATTTGGATGACATTTTAATTTACTCACCAGATCTTGTGTCTCACCAGGAGCATGTGAGACAGGTGTTGCAGATCTTGCGAGACAATAAACTATACGCCAAACTGGAAAAGTGTGTATTCGCCGTACAGGAACTTCAGTTTTTGGGTTTCTTGGTGTCAGCCTCCGGTTTCCGTATGGACCCTGAAAAGGTGAGAGCAGTGCTTGAATGGGATCAGCCAGAGGATCTTAAGGCTCTGCAGCGTTTTCTGGGGTTTGCTAACTACTACCGGAAATTTATTTGTAATTTCTCATCTGTTGTCAAACCTCTCACTGACATGACAAGAAAAGGGACGGATTTTTCTAAATGGTCGGACAAAGCTTGCCAAGCTTTTTCCTCTTTGAAAAAATGTTTTGCTTCGGCACCCGTTCTCATCCAACCAGATGCATCACAGCCGTTCGTTGTGGAGGTGGACGCGTCTGACGTAGGGGTGGGTGCAATATTGTCCCAGGGTCCGTCCCCTGGTAAATGGCATCCGTGCGCTTTCTTTTCTAAAAAATTGTCGTCCGCCGAAAGGAATTATGATATCGGCAATAGGGAACTTTTGGCCATTAAGTTGGCTTTTGAAGAATGGCGTCACTTTTTGGAGGGGGCAGTCCACCCGGTCACCGTCATTACTGATCACAAGAACCTGCTGTATTTGGAATCTGCTAAGCGTCTGAATTCCAGACAAGCTCGATGGTCGTTGTTTTTTACCAGGTTTAATTTTGTTGTCACTTATCGCCCTGGATCTAAGAATGTTAAGGCGGATGCCTTGTCTCGCAGTTTCCCAGGGGCCGGGAAAATGGATGACCCGATTCCCATCCTTCAGGAGGGGGTGGTAGTGTCGGCTGTATGTTCTGAGCTTGAGGAGGAGGTGTTAGAGGCTCAGGGGACGCCCCTGCAGGACCTCCAGGGAGACTGTTTGTCCCAAATCAGTTGAGACAAAAGGTTATTGAGGCACATCATAATTCTGCTTTAGCAGGACATCCAGGGAGTAAGGCTACTTTAGATCTCCTTTCTCGCCGGTTTTGGTGGCCTAACTGTTGTGAATGGGTTTGAGATGAGTTCTGAGCAGAGGCTCCCTCTGGTGGTTACAAGCGGTACTAGTGAGGATTGGGAATCAGGTGTTACTGATTGGTCTTATTTAAGAGAATCATTTTCCCATCAGGGTTGCCGGTGATCAATTGTTCTGGTCTGAATCCTTCTTTCCAGTTTCCCTTGTAGCCTGCTGTGTCGTGTCTGCATCTCCTGATATCAGATAAGACAATTTCTTATTTTGTGTTTTTGCTATATTTTTGCATTTTGTCCTGCACTTCTGTGGGGGCCTTCTGGGTCTCCTCCGGGGGCTTTTGCCCTCTCAGTTTAGTCCAGCCACTGTGTTTTGTACTTTTGCTTTTTGCAGTTTTTTCAGTGGCTGCTGTTTTTGTTACACCAGAGAACTAATTTAGGTGGTAGAGGTCGTGTGATCTCAGGTGATTTTGAAATTAGTAGAGTTGGTGTTTTTCAGGGTTTTCTGGGATTGCAGTAAGTACCCTTCTTGTCCTTTTCTATTTAGATAGTTTGGGCCCCAGCGTTTGCTCATACTATTTTTCTTTCTGTGTCAGTATTTCCTCTTGTCTAACCGCCATTACATGTTTGGGGGCTTTCTATTATCTTTGGGGTTCTGCTCCGGGGCAGATAGCTTTCCTATTTCTATCTTTAGGTGTAGTTAGTTTCTCAGGCTGTGACGAGGCGTCTAGGACCATCGTAGGAACGCTCCACGGCTGCCTCTAGTTGCGGTGGTTAGTCAGGGTACTGCAATCCCATAGATTCCAACTGCTCTGGTGTATTGCTTTTTTTACCTGCACTCCTCAGCTACCGTAACATAACACCTAACGTTAATAAAGATGTTTTAACTTTTGTCGCGTCCTGTGGGGTTTGTGCTCGCTCTAAGACCCCTCATACCCGTCCGTCTGGGACCCTCTTACCCTTGAAACTTCCGGAGCGTCCATGGACTCATTTGTCTATGGACTTCATCACGGACCTTCCTCAGTCGTCAGGGAAGACTGTCATACTGGTGGTTGTTGACAGGTTCAGTAAGATGGCACATTTCATTGCTCTTCCTGCCCTCCCTAATGCTAAAACTCTGGCGCAGGTGTTCATTGGGGAGATTGTGAGACTTCATGGGTTGCCTTCTGATGTGGTGTCAGATAGGGGGTCTCAGTTTGTGTCCAAGATTTGGAGGGCATTTTGTTTACGTCGGGGGATGCAATTGTCATTTTCCTCGGCTTTTCATCCGCAGACCAATGGTCAGACAGAGCGTCTGAATCAAAGCCTAGAGACTTATCTTCGGTGTTTTGTCTCAGAGAACCAGGAGGACTGGTCTTCTTTCTTGCCTCTGGCAGAGTTCGCTCTTAACAACAGGCGGAGCGAGTCCACTGGTAAGTCCCCGTTTTTTGGGGCATATGGTTTTCATCCCCAGTTTTGTACATTCAATGGGGGGGGCCCTTCTGGGGTTCCTGAGGAGGAGCGTTTCTCGTCGTCACTTGCTTCAGTGTGGAGAGGTGTATTGAATAATCTGAGTGCTATGGGGAACCGTTATAAACGTATGGCTGATAGGAGGAGAGTTTCTGGTCCAGATCTTAATGTGAACGATCTGGTATGGTTGTCTACCAGGAATATAAAACTTAAAGTTCCCTCCTGGAAGCTGGGCCCCAGATTCATCGGGCCGTACAGGATCAGTTCCATTATTAATCCTGTGGCATTTCGTCTGGACCTCCCTCCTACGTTTAAAATTCATAATGTGTTCCACAAGTCATTACTTAAGAGGTACGTGGCACCAGTCATACCATCACCTCTACCTCCTCCTCCAGTGGTGGTCAATGGTAACTTGGAGTTTCAAGTGTCAAAGATCATTGACTCACGTCTGAATCGCCGGTCCCTTCAGTACTTGGTGCATTGGAAGGGGTATGGTCCAGAGGAGAGGACGTGGGTTCCTGCGTCTGACATTAACGCAGATCGTTTGGTGCGGACCTTCCACAGAACTCACCCGGGCAAACCTGGCCCTGAGGGTCCGGAGGCCCCTCGTAGAAGGGGGGGTACTGTCATGTGTGCATCGCCACGAAGATCGTCGCGGTTGCACATTCTGACTTCTCACAGCTGAGTTGCTGTTTCTTTGTGTTTGGCAGTTAGGGAGTTAATTCTGTCTGTGCTCAGTTCTGGGACTGGGTGCAGTTTTCTCCCGGCTGCAATTAATTATTTGTTGATTGGTTTCCTTTAAATCTCTGGTTGTCTGTGTTGGGAGTTGCCAGTGAAATTCTTCATGCAGACCACAGATAGGATTGTATCTGTATAGACTTAAGTTAAAGAGCTCCTTAGTTGTTTTGGGCTCACCTTGCTTGGAGTTTAATATCCCAGATCATTTGTGTTCCTTCTGTGTTTGAGTGTGTATGCAAGTCTGTGTTTTCTCCAGTCTGTCTTATATGTCTAATCTGTGTATTTTGCAGAGATCAGCCCATATCCCTTTGGTGGTAATCAGAATCCTTCTTAGGACTGATTACAGGGTTCAGGGACTGATAGGAGACTAGGTTAGGCTGGAGACTTGGACCTCTGAACCATTATCAGTACCTCCAAGGTGAGGGATTAGTTAGGACCCCAGTTTAGGGTCAGGTTAGACCCCCGGTCCTCCTCTTTCCTGTGACAGTGTATTAAGTCCTCAAGATTAACCCTGAGTTCAACGGATATCGTGTCAGGTAAATCTATTCTATATTTACATGCTGATGTTGCTAATCTATATGTTGTATAGAGTGTTGTTCTTTTAAGAATAGTTTACTGACATCGTACACATATCATAAGACCGCGTGACAGCTCTGCACTGCTGGTAGCCCGATCCCGCAGCTGAAACACTTTTAAGAGACGTTCCTGGCGCTTGCTGGTCTTTCTTGGGCGCCCTGGAGCCTTTTTGGCAACAATGGAACCTCTCTCCTTGAAGTTCTTGATGATGCGATAGATTGTTGACTGAGGTGCAATCTTTCTAGCTGCGATACTCTTCCCTGTTAGGCCATTTTTGTGCATTGCAATGATGACTGCACGTGTTTCTTTAGAGATAACCATGGTTAACAGAAGAGAAACAATGATGCCAAGCACCAGCCTCCTTTTAAAGTGTCCAGTGGTGTCATTCTTACTTAATCATGACAGATTGATCTCCAGCCATGTCCTCATCAATACCCACACCTGTGTTAATGGAGCAATCACTTAAAAAGAGGTTAGCTGGTCCTTTTAAGGCAGGGCTGCAATGATGTTGAAATGTGTTTTGGGGTTAAAGTTCATTTTCTAGCCAAATATTGACTTTGCAAGTAATTGCTGTTAAGCTGATCACTCTTTATAACATTCTGGAGTATATGCAAATTGCCAATAAAAAAAGTGAAGCAGTAGACTTTGTAAAAATTAATATTTGTGTCATTCTCAAAACTTTTGTCCATGACTGTAGTGCCACTTTTTACGATATTTACCTAATAAAGTCTTTTTACTTTTCTAAGAACCGTCTTTTCTTCAATTCAGTTTGGACCTTGCGTTCGGTATTTTTTTTCATTTGTTCAACATTAATCCCAAGGCCATACCTGAGCAACGTTCGGCCTGCGGACCGATACAGCCGAGGGGCTGAAAACACTAGGCCCACAGGCCGCACAGTGCCCTCCCCACTGTTATCGTCGTCAGCATCCTCAGGATGCAAAAGACAGCGGTGAATGCATTGGTGGAGCAGCAGGCCCCTTCTTCCATCAGAGTGTGAAACAGCGGACGCCATTACGTCATTTCAACACGTCAGCTGTGCACTGCAGAGAGTCAGAGCACCGGAGACAGGAGCAGAGCACCGGGGGAACGGGAGCGAGGAGAGTATATGGTGTTCTTTTTTTTTTTTTTTTTTTTCATGTGTATGGAATGTTTGGCTGGACATAGGGAGGCTAATGGGGTCTCGTGCTGCACATGGGGAGGCTATGGGGGTCTCGTGCTGGAAATAAGGAGGCTATGGGGGTCTCGTGCTGCACATGAGGAGGTTATGGGGTTGTCATGCTGGACATAGGGAGGCTTTGGGGGTCTCGTGCTGCACATGAGGAGGTAATGGGATTCTCGTGCTGGACATAGGGAGGCTTTGGGGGTCTCGTGCTGGACATGGGGAGGCTTTGGGATTCTCGCGCTGGACATGGGGAGGCTATGGAGGTCTCGTGCTGCACATGAGGAGGTAATAGGATTCTCGTGCTGGACAAAGGGAGGCTTTGGGGGTCTCGTGCTGCACATGGGGAGGTTATGGGGTTCTCGCGCTGGACCTAGGGATGCTATGGGGGTCTCGTGCTGCACATGGGGAGGTTATGGGGTTCTCGCGCTGGACCTAGGGAGGCTATGGGGGTCTCGTGCTGCACATGGGGAGGTTATGGGGTTCTTGCGCTGGACCTAGGGAGGCTATGGGGGACTCGTGCTGCACATGGGGAGGTTATGGGTTGTCGTGCTGGACATGGGGAGGCTATGGGGGTCTCGTGCTGCACATGGGGAGGCTATGGGGGTCTCGTGCTGCACATGGGGAGGCTATGGGGGTCTCGTGCTGCACATGGGTAGGTTATGGGGTTCTCGTGCTGCACATGGAGAGGCTATGGGGGTCTCATGCTGCACATGGGGAGGTTATGGGGTTCTCGTGCTGGGCATGGGGAGGCTATGGGGGTCTCGTGCTGCACATGGGGAGGTTATGGGATTCTCGTGCTGGGCATGGGGGGGCTATGGGGTCTCGTGCTGCACATGGGGAGGTTATGGGGTGCTCGTGCTGGACATAGGGAGGCTATGGGGGTCTCGTGCTGCACATGGGAGGTTATGGGGGTCTCATGCTGCACCTAGAGAGGTTATGGGATTCTCGTGTTGCACATGGAGAGGCTATGGGGTTCTCATGCTGGACATGGGGAGGCTATGGGGGTCTCGTGCTGCACATGTGGAGGTTATGGGGGTTCTCAGGAAGGCTATGTGGTGTTCATGATGTACATAGGGAGACAATGTGGGGTTCATGTTGTATATAGGGAGGCTATGTGGGGTCTCTAACAGTATATAAGGGGCTGTGTGTGAGCTCATACAATATATAGAAGGGGCTGTGTGCGGGATCAAACGGTATTGTGAGGAACTGGCCTTGTTCTAAAGATTATTGGACCAATGCACGTAGAGAGGAATCCGCGGTTCCAAGGGCTGCAGACACTTTCCAGCACAGAGCACCGGTTATGTCAGTCTTATTGTTGTGTTTTATTAGAGATTTGGTTGCTCGTCAGTTCAGCCTCAGGAATCAATGTTTCCATTCAGTGACAGTAAGCAGAGGAAGACGTGCAGGCTGGATCTTATGCAGACATAAGGCCAGACCCAACATTGGTAATCAGGTGACACAATTATTCCATTACTCTCAGTGTCTCAGGGGCCTCAAGCCATTGTTCTCCCAGCTACCAGTCCCATTGTGTGGATGGGGTTAGTATACCCAGTGGAGCAGTCACCACAGGGGGTCTCACATGCAGTCCCAGGTGATGGGGCTCGGCCTGCGGAAAATACCTCCAACAATGCACAGTTAGCTTTGGATCGTAGGGTGTGAACAATTCTGCCATTCAGGGGCTGATTCCAAGGAGGGAGAATGATAAGCCACATGTTTAGTTAGGGAGTTGGTGCAGTGATGCCGAGGGGCGAGGATCTGTCGATGAGGTCCTGGTGCGCCTATATGGATTTGTTGCAGGCCGGAGCTTAATACATCTTCATGATATCCATCGTCTGGAAGTGAGGAACTATCTTAAGGATTGTTGTTGCCAGCTGGAGCGGGAGACATGTGCTACGGTCGTGGTATGGAGCCCGGACTGTGACTACTGACTACACTGGAGGGAGATGCAAAAGCTGTGGGCCAACCAAAAGTTGGTACGGGGGCAGTGAACTTCTGGCCCCAGGTGTTATGTTTAGGTAGCTGAGGAGAAAAAGCAAAAACAGAAATACACCAGAGAGGCTGGTACCTATTGGATTGCAGTAACCTGAACTAACCACACAACTAGAGGTAGCCATGGAGTCACAGCCTGACTCTACGCCTCGTCACAGCCTGAGAGATAACTACACCTAAAGGCAGAAAGAGGAAAGCTATCTGCCCCGGAGCAGATCCCCAAAGAAAATAGGAAGCCCCAAACATTTAATGGCGGTTAGACAAGAAGAAGCACGGACACAGACAGAAAATAGAATGAGCAAACGCTGGGGCCCAATCTGTCTAGACAGAAAAGTACAGGAAAGGATTCTCACTGCAATCCAAAAAAAACCCTAAAAAATACCAACTCTTCTGATTGCAAAAACACCTGAGATCACACGATCTCTACCACCTAAATCAGATCTCTGGTGTAACAAAACTAAGCCGCAGCCACTGAAAAAACAGGAAAAAGCAAATGAACAAATAACAGTGGCTTCAGATAAACTGAGAGGAGCACAGGCCCCCAGGAGGGGACCCGGCTGACCTCCACAGAAGTGCAGGGAACTATGCAAAAAGCAAGCACAAAAATAAAAGCAGAAAATATCTTATCTGAAATCAGAAGATGCAGGCAAGACTCCAGCAAACTTCCAAATGAACCAGGAACCACAATTGATACAAGAACAATTGATCACCGGCGACCATCATGGGAGGGAACCTCCCTTATATCAGTCCAATCCGTGATCCCAGATTGCCATTCCTCGCTGTGAGGTTCAGTACTGTCTGTAACCACCAGAAGGAGCCTCTGCTCAGAAACCATCTCGAGCACATTCATAACACCCAGGATGGTATCTTGTGGACTGGGTACACTGCATTGTGACCATCTACCTGGAATTAATGTAAGACCATGGATGTATAGAATAAAAAATAGTATCATTGTTAACATGGCAAGGTGATTATTACAACCCACAACCTGAGATTTTCACCGGTATTTAGGGTGATGTCAGCATACTTAATTCTCAATATTACGTGATACACTTAATATTTATATAAAATAATTATAATTAATATGTTAACAATGAACAGAATTTATTTTGGCCTATTGGTTCGGCCTCCACAACAGTCACGGTCTCTCATGTGGCCCTCTGATCTAGGCAGGTGATGATAACACGGGCCAACAACACAGTCGCTCCATGATCTGGTGAACTCGCTCTGAGCAGAGACAAGGTTTTCTACAGGATGAGTCACAGTCCCATTAGACTAATATCAGCCTTTTTATTTCTTGCTGGTCCTTCAAGACTTCTTTATCCTATTCTGTGCAAAAGAAGCAGCCAAATGCCTCCCCTTAAAGATGAGGGACAAATGGGCACAATTTTGGAGATTAACTCCTACAGACCACAGAGCTGAAATCTCCCAGCATTCTCTGCGGATTCAGTGTCTGCACAGAGATTCACACATCCGCGTATCACAGACATGAGTATGGACCGGTGGCAGCAAGTCTCGTAATTCAGGTTGCTGAGTTTGGGTCTGTAGATCCGCGTCCACCAGTCCGTACTCCACACCGTCGGCCGCGACGCTGATCGTCTACTGATAAACTGTACTGAAAACATAAAGGCTCCGGATTCATCACTGTCCTTTCTCTAATCTTCTGGACTAATTTGCTCCTTTTTTTATTGTCTTTTGTATTTTGAGGGTTTTTTTCTCAGCAGCTTCACTTTTCTAGATTTTTTTAAGCAGATTCATAAAATGCCACTTTGACCAAATGTCACTTGTTTTTGAGCATCTCACTCCATTCCTTGCCTGGAGTTAGGGTCTGGCAGAGTTTTCAAATTTGGCACATTTTTTAGACTTTTTTTCTTTAAGGAATGAGACTTTCATGGTTATTATTTTTTTTATATATTTGCAAAGTCCCTTGGAAATGTTGTATGGTGTGATGGTGTGTGTATAAGCTGTAAAATGAGGGAAGCCTACACTTTAAAGGGAACCTGTCATCAGGACGAATCATTGCCACCACCCCAGACAAGAGAGGCGCACCTGCCCTTCTTAATATGTCCCTACAAATAGAGGAGGAGTGCATCTACTCACCCAGCTGTTTGCGTAATTCTTCACACTGGCTGATATGTGGAAACTTTAGAATTTCCTTCCATTTTTTACTCCTCCCTTTCCTTTTACCACCACCACCTGCAAAGGAAAAAGTTAGGAGACTTGTAAATAGAATAGTAACCGCATATAGTGACCAACAAAAGCAGAATATAATAAAAATAGTAATTAAGGATGAGCAAAAGATTTGTGCTGCCCTGGTTCAGCGTCCAGTCCTTTTGTGACAGTCGGACCAGGACAGTCTTCAATTCCGCGCCCGGCTTCCTAGGTTCCTCTATTGGGCCGTGCGACGACGCGCCCCGGCAGATAGGCCCCGCGCGACGACGCGCCCCGGCAGATAGGCCCCGCGCGACGACGCGCCCCGGCAGATAGGCCCCGCGCGACGACGCGCCCCGGCAGATAGGCCCCGCGCGACGACGCGCCCCGGCAGATAGGCCCCGCGCGACGACGCGCCCCGGCAGATAGGCCCCGCGCGACGACGCGCCCCGGCAGATAGGCCCCGCGCGACGACGCGCCCCGGCAGATAGGCCCCGCGCGACGACGCACCCCGGCAGATAGGCCCCGCGCGACGACGCGCCCCGGCAGATAGGCCCCGCGCGACGACGCGCCCCGGCAGATAGGCCCCGCGCGACGACGCGCCCCGGCAGATAGGCCCCGCGCGACGACGCGCCCCGGCAGATAGGCCCCGCGCGACGAGCGCCCGGCAGATAGGCCCCGCGCGACGACGCGCCCGGCAGATAGGCCCCGCGCGACGACGCATCCCTAGACGTGTCTAGTCGTGAACAGAGAAAATGAACAGGAGGAGGAAGAAAAAAAAAAAAAAAAAACCACAGACCTTGTTTATTATTTTTAATCAATCCATGCCTAAAAAAAGTATTTTACTGTCAGTGGAACACTATACACAACATTTTAAAAAACAAAATAAATCAGCGCCTCCCTTGATCTTTTTACTTATAAATATATATTTTTATTTATATACTGCATAGACCAGTTTTTCATCTTATTTTTATAAAATGTATTTTTCATCTTCAGAAGTTATTGTTTACCGATCGCCGATGGTCCTATTGTGGAGACCCCCCCACCAATCCTAAGGACGGTGCCCAGAATAGAGTGGTGTGCGTCACCATACCATTCATTGTCTATAGGACTGCCTGTACTCAACCAGAGCTCAGCTTTCATTTCTTATCGTGCTCTTGAAAAATGAAAGCTGAGCTCTGACTGGTTGCTATGGGCAACTTAAACCGGTTTTTCCTTTTAGACAGCTTCGATAAATGAGGCCCAATATATTTACCCCTTCATGACATGTGCGGCATCTGCGGAGAGGGCTCGGGAGCTGAACCCACATCATATTTTAGAGATGTCAGAACCTGACTAGAAACAGCAATGAGAGGAGCAGCGGTTGAGCGGGGACGCAGGGTCGCTGCTTCAGGAGGCCAACGGCGAGAGACGAGATCTCGATCTGCGCCTGTACCGCTTCTAACTGGCATTTTCCCTCAACCCACTGCAGGGAAATCAATAGGAAAAGGGACTCCGATCACTGAAGCCGACATTTTATGAGAGCTCAGGGCCTGCAGCCTCGCAGTATCTGGACGACCCCTCATCCCAGCCTGGGGCCCGCAGTATCGCCCCCACTCCTGCCGTCGGCTTCCTGAAGTATCGACCCTGCCTCCTGTGACCCCGCTCCACCACCGCCTCCCCTTTCCCCCAGTAAGCTAAAGTGAAATCAGACTATAAGATGCACCACCATTTTATTAAAAAAAAAAAATTCCTTATTTTACACCCCAAAATTTGGGGTGCGTCTTATAGTCCGCAAAATACAGTATTTCTCCTAGAAAATTACTTCAATTGCACACGTTTTGTTATACACGTTTATTTTCATCCGTGTGAATTGGAACAACACACAAAATACAGACAGAAAAAGGCAAATTGGACAGAATTTCACAAAAAAAAAAAAAAAATGGGCCGGACAAAATCGTTAGCAATAGGCTATCCACGTCCAGGGAGATTAGCTACAGTGCTGTGTGTTGTAAACTTCTTGATTATGTTGTGCACCCTGGACAAAGGAACAGCAAGATCTCTGGAGGTGGACTTGTAACCTTGAGATTGTTGATATTGTTCAACAATTTTGTTTCTCAAATCCTCAGACAGTTCTCTTCTCTTTCTGCTCGCCATGCTTACTGTGGCACACACAGACACAATGCAAAGATTGAGTCAACTTATCTCCTTTTTTATCTGGTTTCAGGTGGGATTTTCATATTGCTCACGCCTGTTACTTGCCACAGGCGAGTTTGAACGAGCATCACATGCTTGAAATAATGAATTTTGGTAAAGATGCTAACAATATTGTCCGTCCCATTTTTAAGGTTGTGCATAAAATGAAGTCCAGTTTGTTTTTTTGTTCTCAGTTTTGTTTGTGCTGTTCCAATTCACACAAAAGGACATAAACATGTGTATAACAAAACTTGTGTGACCGCAATAATTTTCTGGGAGAAATACTTCATTTTCTGGAACGATTTCAGGGGTGCCAAAACTTTCGGCCATGACGGTATATCTATAAAAAATAAAAATTTAAAAAAAACTGAATCACTCTTCTTTTTCTTAATAAAAATAATGATAGTGAGAAAGATAAAAAAGTTAGATCAAAATTTTAAATGATTCAAGGTGAAGCTTTCTTTGAAATTTTTACAATGACCCGACTGCCTCCTCCAATAGCCGCTGCTGTGCCCCTTCATTCCAAAGTTATGGCCCCCCTGGACATAAAGAATAAAATGTTACCTTCAACCACCTGGGTGTATACCACAAAGCTCTATTTGCTTTTCCTCCTCTATGACAGACATCCTGTGGTATACGCCCAGTTGGTTGAAGGAAAAAAAGATTATCTTTATTACCATGAGGGATAAGGAGCATAGGGCCGGCGTCACACTAGCGAGTTTGATGCGAGTTAGTTGCACGACTTACTCGCATCAACACCCGGCACGGCCGCCCGCTCTTGGACCAGAGTGCGCGGCTGCATGTATTTCTATGCCACTGCGCACTCTGGTCCGATAGCGGGCGGCCGTGCCGGGTGTTGATGCGAGTAAGTCGTGCGACTAACTCGCATCAAACTCGCTAGTGTGACGCCGGCCTAACTTTGGGAACATTGGTCTACAGTCAGTGAAGCAACAGCAATTGGGGGGAACCACCCCATTTACATTAATCAAGTAAAAGGTCCTGCAAGTAAAAACAAAAAAAACCCACACATATATATACCCCTAAAAATGGGAAAAAAAACCCAGAGATCATAAAATCATAAGTAATGCAAAATAGTATCAACAAAATCATCATCTCCAAACGTTAAAAACATGTGCTAACACAATTCTCTTAACCCAAAAAAAGTTACGGGTCTTTAAAAAAAATAAAAAAATAAATAAAAAGAAAAAATTTAAAAAAAAAGGAGGAGACACCATTTTTTATTTATATTTTTAACAAAAAAAAAAACCAAAGATAAAATAATAATAATAAACTATACAAGTTTGGTATTGTTGTAATCGTACGGACTTGAAAAATCGTACTGTCAGGTCATTTTTACCGCACACTGAAAACTGTAAAGACCACTCACAAAAAACAATGGTAGAATTGCATTTTTTTTTTTTTTTTTACATTTGATGGCACCTGTAATAAATAAACAAAGGAACGTGTTAATATCTCAAGAACGTTTTCAAATTTTAATAATGGGTAAATTGAAAAATTGCTTGCATTTACAAGCACTACCTGACAATACCTATTTAATAAAGCTATGAGTAACCCTTTAATAACAGCGTCGGCGATGTACCGACAAAGCAGGAAATCCTTCATTTCTACCACAAACTGTTAGAACTTTGTAGAAGCTGCCTACGGCTTCCTGCCCCGCTGCCTAACAGACCTCGCAGTGCGCTCCGTAACGAGCACATCCCGGGAAATTAAGACCGTGAAGATTTGGCAAAGCCCAGCACTGATCAAAGTTATCTCGAGGAAACATGCTGAATATAGACTTGTGACAAAAGTAGACTGGAATTCGCGGTCTGAAATTAGGAATAATAATCCGCAGAGAAGCATTCCTTAGTCAGAGGGAAACCTCTAACCTTTCCGAAGAACGCCAAACATTATAGTAATCTTACCAGATTCCACACAAAATAAAAAAAAAAACAAAAGCATTCTAAATGTACAAGATGTGTTGTAATGGCTGGCATTACTGATGAGCGAAGATGGGATAAGGTGTTATCTGAGCATGCTCGGGTGCTAACTGCGTGTCTTCGGCGTATGCTCGAAAAATACGCTCGAGTCCCTGCACCTGCATGTCTCACGGCATGGATTGTCTGTTTGTTAGGGACTCAAACACACTTTTCGAAGACACTTAGCACCTGAGCATGGTCAGATAATACCTAGTAATCACTAGTCATCTCGGCTCAACCGGACATTTCTTCCATGCTGGTGAAAGACAACCATCAATCCTGGCAAAGTCGTGGTGCATCAATTGCATCTCATCCAGACAGCAGATCCCCGCTCAGTATTGATAAGATGCAAGAACTCAAAACAACTGTCTCATATTGGCGTCTCTGGGACGGCTAAAATATTTTGTCAGGTTTAAAAACTCTTTAAAAGAGGATATGTTATCAGGTTTTTGCTATGTAATCTGAGAGCGGGGTGATGAAGAGGCAGAGTGCCCGATTCCAGTGATGTGTCACTTAGGCCGGGTTCACAGTAGCGTACCGGGGCTTTGCGGAGGGCTGCGTACTTCCTCTGTTAAGCCCCGCCTACTTCCGCATACTTCTGCATGCGCCCTGCATACCTATCTTTAACAATGGGTACGCGGGACAAGCGGATGTGTTGTTTTGACGCGCCTGCCGTCTGCGTACAACGCAACTTGTTGCGTTCCCGTGCGGTTGGCGGGCGCGTCAAAATAACGCATCCGCATACATCCGCATGTCCTGCATACCCAGTGTTAAAGATAGGTACACAGGACACATGCAGAAGTATGCGGAAGTAGGTGGGGCTTAACAGAGGAAGTACGCAGCCCTCCGCAAAGCCCCGGTACGCTAATGTGAACGTAGCCTGTTATGTTTCGGTAGCTGAGGAGTGCAGGCAAAAAAGGCAATACACCAGAGCAGTTGGAATCTATGAGATTGCAGTACCCTGACTAACCACAACAACTAGAGGCAGCCGTGGAGCGTTCCTACGTTGGTCCTAGACGCCTCGTCACAGCCTGAGAAACTAACTACACCTAAAGATAGATATAGGAAAGCTATCTGCCCCGGAGCAGAACCCCAAAGATAATAGAAAGCCCCCAAACATGTAATGGCGGTTAGACAAGAAGAAATACTGACACAGACAGAAAAGAGTATGAGCAAACGTTGGGGCCCAAACTAACTAAATAGAAAAGGATAGGAAGGGTACTTACTGCAATCCCAGAAAACCCTGAAAAGCACCAACTCTACTAATTTCAAAAACACCTGAGATCACACGACCTCTACCACCTAAATTAGTTCTCTGGTGTAACACAATCAAAACAGCAGCCACTGAAAAAACTGGAAAAAGCAAAAGTACAAACATCAGTGGCTGAACTAAACTGAGAGGGCAAAAGCCCCCGGAGGGGACCCTGAAAGCCCCCACAGAAGTGCAGGACAAAATGGAAAAATCAAGCACAAAAACAAAAAGAAGAAAATGTCTTATCTGTTAGCAGGAGATGCAGACACGACACAGCAGGCTACAAGGGAAACAGGATTCAAGGATAGAGACCAGAACAATTGATCACCGGCAACCCTGATGGGAAGGTGACTCCTTATATAAGATCAGTCAGTAACACCTGATTCCCAATCCTCACAATCTTCACTGGACAGACCAGCACCGCTTGTAACCACCAGAGGGAGCCTCTGCTCAGAACTCATCCCAAGCCCACTCACAACAGTACCCCCCCCTTGAGGAGGGGTCACCGAACCCTCATTTGAGCAACCAGGTCGGTCAGGATGAGCTCTATGGTACGCACGGATGAGTCTCCTAGCATGGATGTCCGAAGCAAACACCCAAGAATTGTCTTCCTGACCATAACCTCTCCACTTAACCAAATACTGGAGTTTCCGTCTAGAAAAACGAGAATTCAATATTTTCTCAACCACATACTCCAGATTGCCCTCAACCAAAACAGGGTCAGGAGGCACAGCAGCAGGAACCACTGGCTCAACAAACCTCTTCAACAAGGACTTGTGGAAAACGTTATGGATCTTAAATGTCCCTGGAAGAAGCAAACGAAAAGAAACAGGATTAAGAATCTCCATGATCTTATAAGGTCCAATGAACCTAGGCTTAAATTTAGGAGATGCTACTCTCATAGGAATATTTTTTGAGGATAACCAGACCAAGTCCCCTACTTTAAACCGAGGACCATCAGTCCTATGCCGGTTAGCAAACCGCTGGGCCCTCTCCTGAGAGAGGGACAACCTCTCCACTACCTGGTCCCAAATCTGTTGCATACGCTCCACAACAGAGTCAACACCTGGACAGACAGAAGCCTCCGTCTGTCCTGAAGAAAATCGAGGGTGAAACCCAGAATTATAGAAAAACGGAGACATCAAAGTGGCAGAGCTAGCCCTATTATTAAGAGCAAACTCAGCCAAAGGCAAAAAAGAGACCCAGTCATCCTGATCAGCAGACACAAAGCATCTTAGATAAGTCTCCAATGTCTGGTTTGTTCTCTCAGTTTGACCATTGGTCTGAGGATGAAATGCCGAGGAGAAAGACAATTGAACACCCAGTTTAGAACAAAAAGTCCTCCAAAATCTGGAAACAAACTGGACTCCTCTGTCAGACACTATGTTCTCAGGAATGCCGTGTAAACGAACCACGTGCTGAAAGAACAACGGCACCAATTCAGAGGAGGAAGGCAACTTAGGTAATGGCACAAGATGTATCATCTTGGAAAACCTATCACAAATCACCCAGATGGCGGTCATTCTCTGAGAAACAGGAAGGTCGGAAATGAAATCCATAGAGATATGGGTCCATGGTCTCTTGGGCACAGACAATGGCATCAACAAACCACTAGAGCGAGAGCAAGGCTTGGAGCGAGAGCAAGTCACGCAGGACTGCACAAATTCCCTGACATCGCGAGACAAGGTAGGCCACCAAAAGGACCGACTAACCAAGTCTCTGGTACCAAAAATTCCGGGATGCCCAGCCAACGCGGAACAATGAATCTCAGACATCACACTCTTTTTCCACTGGTCCGGGACAAACAATTTTCCAACAGGGCAGCGCTCGGGCCTATCCTCCTGACACCCCTCCAGAGCAAGTCTCAAATTAGGTGAGATGGCGGAAAGAACTACACCCTCTTTCAAAATAACAGAAGGATCAGATAACTTAGGAGAGTCCTCAAGGAAGCTCCTCGAGAGGGCATCCGCCTTAACATTCTTAGTGCCAGGAAGAAAGGAAACCACAAAATTAAAACGTGTGAAAAACAAGGCCCATCTGGCCTGTCTAGGATTGAGTCGCTTGGCAGATTCCAGATAAACCAGATTCTTATGGTCAGTAAGGACCACCACCTGATGTTTGGCTCCCTCCAGCCAATGTCTCCACTCTTCAAAAGCCCACTTCATGGCCAATAACTCCCGATCACCCATGTCATAATTACGTTCAGTAGGAGAAAATTTTCGAGAGAAAAAGGCACAAGGGTTACTTTTAGAGGTCTCTGGATCTTTTTGGGACAAAACGGCACCTGCCCCAATGTCAGAGGCATCAACCTCCACCTGAAATGGCAGAGAAACATCAGGCTGCCGTAGAACAGGAGCAGAAGTGAATCTCTGCTTAAGATCCTGAAATGCAGAGACTGCCTCAGGAGGCCAATTCACCACATCAGAACCCTTTTTGGTCAAATCAGTTAATGGTTTAACAATAACCGAGAAATTACCAATAAATTTACGATAAAAATTGGCAAAACCCAAAAATCTTTGAAGAGCCTTTAATGAAGTAGGTTGGACCCAATCACAGATGGCCTGAACCTTGACCGGGTCCATTTCAATAACAGATGGGGACAAAATGAATCCCAGAAATGAGATCCTCTGTACGCCAAAAAGACACTTTGATCCCTTCACATACAGAGCATTCTCTCTCAAAATCTGGAATACAGTTCGAACATGTTTCACATGAGAGTCCCAGTCATTAGAAAAAATCAAGATATCATCCAAATAAACAATCAGAAATGTATCCACAAAATCCCTGAAAATGTCATTCATGAAGGACTGGAAGACAGAAGGAGCATTAGTGAGCCCAAAGGGCATCACAAGGTACTCAAAATGCCCCTCCGGGGTATTGAATGCCGTCTTCCATTCATCCCCGTGCTTAATGCGAATAAGGTTATATGCCCCCCTGAGGTCAAGCTTGGTAAACCAAGTAGCGTTTTTCACCCTGGAAAACAGGTCAGAAATCAAGGGTAACGGGTATTGATATTTCACAGTAATATTGTTCAAAAGACGATAATCAATACACGGCCTTAATGAACCATCCTTTTTGGCCACAAAGAAAAAACCGGCACCTAAGGGTGAAGAGGATGGTCTGATATGACCCTTCTCCAATGACTCCTTGATATAAGACCGCACAGCGTCATGTTCAGGTACAGACAAGTTAAAAAGACGACCTTTAGGGAATTTACTACCAGGCACTAATTCAATAGCGCAGTCATAGCTCCTATGGGGAGGCAAGGATGCAGATTTACTTTCGCTAAATACATCAGAAAAATCAATCAAAAAGTCAGGAACATCCTGAGCCTGGGGGGAGGCAGAAAAAACAGGAGTGTTGGTATTAACACATTGGCAGCCCCAACTGGTTACAGACACAGATTTCCAATCCAAAACAGGATTATGAGACTGTAACCAAGGGAAACCCAGTACGATAATATCATGCAGATTATACAGAACCAAAAATTTGCAGCACTCTTGATGATCAGGTTCAACCCTCATTATCACCTGAGTAGAGAACTGAGGTTTATTCTCAGCCAAAGGGGTAGAATCGATCCCCAGTAGGGGAATAGACTTCTGTAGGGGTATCAAGGGAAACCCACAACGTTTAGCAAAATCATAATCCATCAGGTTAATAGCTGCTCCAGAATCAACGAAAGCCTGAGCAGAAAATGAGGACAGAGAGCATATCAGAGTGACAGTTAATAAAAACTTAGTCTGAACACTACCCAAGACAACTGAGCGTGCAAAACGTCTTCTCCCGCTTAGGGCAGACTGAAATAGCATGAGAGGCATCACCACAGTAGAAACATAACCCATTGCGCTTTCGAAACTCATGACGCTGTGCCCCAGACACCACTCTATCACACTGCATGGATTCAGAAGCAGGTTCACAAGGCAACACTATTCCACGCATACTTCTCCGCTCACGCAAACGTGTCAATTTGAATCGCTAATGACATAGAATCATTGAGACCAGAGGGGACAGGGAATCCCACCATAACATCCTTTACATTATCTGACAGACCCTTCCGAAAAAGGGCCGCCAAAGCGTCGTCATTCCACTTGGTCAGGACAGCCCACCTACGGAATCTCTGACAGTATAACTCAGCGTCATCAAGCCCCTGATTTAATGCCAACAAGGCTTTTTCAGCTTGATCAGTGACATTAGGCTCATAGTACAATAACCCCAAAGCCTGAAAAAATGCATCAACATCACTCAAAACAGGATCCCCAGGTGTCAGGGAAAAAGCCCAATCCTGAGGATCGCCGCGCAGGAGAGAGATGACAATTTGAACCTGCTGCGCTGCGTTCCCTGAGGACTTAGATTTTAAGGCAAAAAACAATTTACAATTATTTTTGAATTTCTGAAACTTAGCTCGATCCCCTAAAAACAAATCTGGCATGGGAATCCTAGGTTCCACAACAGGCAACCTAGCAAGATATGCAGCAATACTCTGAACCTCAGTGGCAAGCTGATCCACACGGCCAGACAACTGTGCAAACTCCATTGAGAGAAAAAAATCCTCCCCAGCACCCAGAGATACAGAGGGAAAAAAAAAATACAACAAACAGAAAAATATCTCTGACAACTCTGACAATCGTTTTTTCTTTCACAATATTTTTCCCTTCTGTGAGTACCATACAATTTTAAATTTTGGGCCGGTGATACTGTTATGTTTCGGTAGCTGAGGAGTGCAGGCAAAAAAGGCAATACACCAGAGCAGTTGGAATCTATGAGATTGCAGTACCCTGACTAACCACAACAACTAGAGGCAGCCGTGGAGCGTTCCTACGTTGGTCCTAGACGCCTCGTCACAGCCTGAGAAACTAACTACACCTAAAGATAGATATAGGAAAGCTATCTGCCCCGGAGCAGAACCCCAAAGATAATAGAAAGCCCCCAAACATGTAATGGCGGTTAGACAAGAAGAAATACTGACACAGACAGAAAAGAGTATGAGCAAACGTTGGGGCCCAAACTAACTAAATAGAAAAGGATAGGAAGGGTACTTACTGCAATCCCAGAAAACCCTGAAAAGCACCAACTCTACTAATTTCAAAAACACCTGAGATCACACGACCTCTACCACCTAAATTAGTTCTCTGGTGTAACAAAATCAAAACAGCAGCCACTGAAAAAACTGGAAAAAGCAAAAGTACAAACATCAGTGGCTGAACTAAACTGAGAGGGCAAAAGCCCCCGGAGGGGACCCTGAAGGCCCCCACAGAAGTGCAGGACAAAATGCAAAAATCAAGCACAAAAACAAAAAGAAGAAAATGGCTTATCTGTTAGCAGGAGATGCAGACACGACACAGCAGGCTACAAGGGAAACAGGATTCAAGGATAGAGACCAGAACAATTGATCACCGGCAACCCTGATGGGAAGGTGACTCCCTTATTTAAGACCAGTCAGTAACACCTGATTCCCAATCCTCACAATCTTCACTGGACAGACCAGCACCGCTTGTAACCACCAGAGGGAGCCTCTGCTCAGAACTCATCCCAAGCCCACTCACAACAGTAGCCTTACTGAGCTCCGTACAGTCATTTTGATAAAATCCCTGTTATCTCTGCTGCAGATCTAGCAGTTCTCCAAATGTTGAGCTCTGTATGACCCCGGCGTCCACACCACTGATTGCACAGTGTACACAGAAACCGGCCATAGTCACGAGATATCTAGTCCCCCCCAAGAAGCATTGCCTGTTAAAATCCCAACCTTCCGTGAGAAGAAGAACCAGAACCCCTTGAGAACTCCAATCCAACAGTCCTTCAATGCCAATGTTGACAGCCATCAATTCTGGCAAGGTCCTGGTGGACCAATGGCACATCAATTCTAATTTTTTTTTTTTTGCTAAAATCAAGTGTAGTATCGCTCAAAAAGGCAGCTTTGGCCTGAGCAGGCCTAGAGGATCAGTACATTATGCACAGTGGGTACGGTGGGCTGGGCAGTATGCCGCATGGATTACATAATCGTCCGCTGGAGAACCTGGCCCTTCAGAAATGACCGTCATTAGGTCAAGTAAGTTTGAGAGCCCAAAGTGTGAAGTGCCCCAGAAGTGGTGACCCTGGTTTGCCCTAACTCACTGGGCGTGGAAACCCACTTGAGTTTTGGGCAGATTTGTTCCGAGCATTGATAGTTCTGTGGTAGAATTCTTGCTCGCCAAGTGGGAGACCTGTGTTTGATTCCCAGCCAATGCAGCGCAGCTCTTTAAAAGGTTGATGGACCTAGGTCTTTTTTTCAACTTGTGTGTCACCGTTTGCACGTGTCCTAGTCAATAGGACTTGTCAGGATGCGGATCCCTTATCGGTACCTTCATGATGGGTTTAAGGAGGTTTCAGGGGAGAGTTTAGCCATCGGGTTCCGCTCCACCCTGAAAACCCATGGCTCTCTTTTCTCATGAGGGGAGCCAACCTAGATGTCTCCTAGTTCTGCTTGGGTGGCAGCTTGGACGGATGCTGGGAGCAATATTGGGTCTCCATTGGCTTTAGCAAAGGGGGGCCACTAGTCTCCCTGACATTCGTTGTGGCCATCTGGCTCGGAGGGATGAGGATCGTTTATTGGTGATCTTTTCTTCAGTTGAAGGGGCTACGGGTGACCACATCCAAGTGCACTTTTTAAAGCACTTTTAGTTACTTTTTTAGTACACTTGTGTTTAGGAAACAGCTGTCCTCAGGTGGTTTGGATTAAATCCTTCAGAGCTCTTTAATGGGTTGGACAATGGTCTACAGTGTAGAGACCTATAAGTAGTTTTCTTTGGCCCGAAGGGAAGCTAATTTACATACTTTGGCCCGAAGGGAAGCTAATTTACATACTTTGGCCCGAAGGGGAGCTAATTTGCATACTTTGGCCTGGAGGGGAGCTAATTTGCATACTTTGTCCCAAGGAGCATTTGCCTGTTAGAATCCAAACCTCAGTTGGATCTTCATGAGAAGAACCAGAAGCCCTTGAGAATCTCAATAGAAGGAAATGTCTAGTGCGCCCTGAAAGCATTGTCCATTATCTCCGATCTCTCAGCAGGGAATTATTTCCTTTAGCCACAAGGATGACTCAATTGTTTGCCTTCCACTTCATAGAAGTCAATGATCTCAATGAGAACATGCCTAAACCAACGCCTGAATCACCACCACCTCCCGCTTAACAGGACGATTTGATACTGTGAAAGTGAATAACCTGGTTTCGACACACACCTGTGCGGTACACCCCGTGATTACCGTTCCTAGTGGCTGATCTTTTCTTTGGTCTCAAAAAGTAACACTACCATAGATCAGTATTGCTGAGCTGGTACTAAACTGCAGCCTCATTTTCTACATGGCTCCTAGGATAAGGCCAGATCTAACTTTAGTAACCAATATGTCTGACTCCTCTGTTTCAAAAGGACTCAGTCAGCAGGATTTCACCCCTACACTATTTATATGTGCATGTCGCTCTTTCAAAGACCAGCGTTTAAATCGATATGGAAATGAAACTGAAGAGCTAGTTGTAGATCTCATACCTCTGTCACTCCAGCTCTACCGCCTCCTGCTTGACCAATGGCTGCTTTGCCAGAAGCCAAACAGCATGGAAGCAGGATGAGGTGGTGCTTGGTGGGGAATAGAGCTGGAGTGACGGAGGCTTCAGACCTGCAGCTTATCTGTCTATCGATTCAACAGACTCCTTTTAAATAGTACACTAAGAAAAATTACAATACAAAAAGGACTAAAACTTGCAAATGTGGTTCATAAAAAAAAAGAACAAATATTAATAAAAAGACAAATGTAACAGGCATGTAGCAAGACACCATATACAACAGTGTCTATAAGTGATGTATATGTAGACGGTCCTACTATTGGACAAGGACGGGATAAGATAAGTTCCTTTTAAAATGGACATGTAGCATCTGTTTTTTTTACTTATATGAATGCATTTTGTTGTACAGAAAGTATTTATGCAATATGTTTTCAATTAAAAAAATTGACTTTTTGGCTTCTACAGCCTTTATTCATCACAGTACATAGCATATAATTCATTCTGCAGTCTATGTACAGTAATTCATAGAGGCTGTAGAAGCTAAACATTCTTCCCTAAATCTATTCCCTACATTACATACAAATCAGGGAGCCGCCTGACATGGAGTATGACCTCTGCATGACATTCACACCTAAACAGAGGTTGATGTAAACTACATGCAAAACTTTATATTGACTTTTACTAGATAGCAACTGAAAAACTGAGAAATATCAGCCGAACCCGAATGCTAAGAAGAACGTCTCCCTGGACTCAATGTGAGGAATGAATACGATGGAGCCGTAAGACAGGATTCGTGCACTCGTCGGACCGGTCGAGCAGAGATTTCTATTTTAAAACAACAATTTCACTTTCATGTCTTGTAAAAGATCAAAATCAGGTTAGCTGTCAATCAATTGGGGTGCAGGGCAGGAAGGATGTATTGTATACAGTGTGGATGTAAAAGGTTGTATACAATGTATGAATGTCTTCTGTTTACACAGTGCCTGCGAATTAAGGCTTCAAAGTGACACGAAGCATGAACAGATAAGGTGAGAAAAAAAATATTATATTATTATAATAAAAGAAAAAAATATTGTAGCAAAACCAGGTAAGACAGGGTTAAAACCTAGCACTCCAGGTCTTGATTAAATGCACTAAGACCTGTGCTCATTAGGTGGGTGTCAGTCTGCTGAAAGAAGCAAAGTGGAGTGTGCTGCTGGGGAGGGACCAGCGAAAATGTGAGCTGTAGGTGAGAGAGAGAGGTGTCAGGGCTTCTCTCTGAATGGACACTGCACAGGTCAGCTAGGAAAGCAGAGTAGTCTATTCAGTGTGAACTATGCCCAGAGTTGAACACTTCTGATTGGTGCTGGAAGCTGCTGGAGTTCAGGCTGAAGGGGATACCGGCAACTGGTGGAATTTTTGGATGTCTGACTGATATTCATTTGGGTTATGATGTGTGGAGATAAGCAAGCAAAAAAAAAAACAGGCAACTCTTCCGATTAGTATACCAGGCAATGTTCTTACACTGTGGTGCGACCATCGCTGGGGCCTAGTAATAAGAGGCGACTGAGGTGCCACAAGTAGAGGTTTGCATTGTTTTTGGGTCCTTCAAATATTTTCTTTCAACCCTAGTGTTGAAGATAAAGGCGCCGATTCAATGATTTTCTCACCCATCTTGATGCTGGGAGTCAGACGCTCCTAATTCACACCTGTTAATGAATCAGGAGCGTCTGACGTGTGCCTTTACATAAATCTTACTCCAGTCTGTGACTGGAGTAAGATTTCCGGTGTAAGGAATGCCACCACCTCATCATGAATTAGACGAGCTGTGACGTCACGCCCCTGCCACTCCACAATCTTGTCCGAGGTCCGCCAATTTGGGCGAAGCTGAGAGAAACTCATGTTAAAATGTCAATAGTCGCAATATTTCACGTTATGACTTTTCGAAGAGAATTCTGGCGAAATTGCTTTGATGACTCAGAGCCAAAAGCACCACTCGACTTTGGAGGTCTCCTGTCCTCTCCTACGAGCGACTGCTGGTGGTCTTCAGCCCGGGATGACCACATTCAACAGTACTAGGCATGGTAGTGACGATTGGGTTTAGGGTCCAGAGTTTGGTTTTAAAAATATGAAAATCTTCTATTAAAGTTCCTTTAACAATAAAACAAACATGTTTCTGACGCGTTTCGAGTTCATTCTATGGCCAAGAGTTGCACTAAGTACTAAGCAGGGGCAATAATGATCAAATCGTGTTTAAAAGTTCAGTTGCCCTTCATTACATAAACCTACGTCAATCGCCCAGTGACCTACGTTCCATCATAAAACCGGACCGAGTCAAAGTTTACCTTCTAAAGTATGCCAGAGCCGACGTTAAGGAACGGGCTCGAGTCCAGGGCATTGTGTGCTCATGGCACCTTCTGTGGTAACCTTGGCACGGCTCGCGGCTACACTGTTTGCTTTTATGTAATCGCCCTACCAAAAGTAAATATTAAATAACCAAATCAAACTGAACAGCGAGTAAAATGTCTGATTGTGTTATCGTAACACAAATGTTTCCTTCTGGAATGAAGTCAGCGCTCGCGACACAGAGCTGGGCAGATGCCAAAGTCAGCGGCGGCTGCGAGGAGCAGGACGTAACACAGCCGGGCGCAGGAGTACACCACAATCCATAATAACATGGCACAGGCCCTGGGGTGGGGCGACACCGCAGTGTGGAACAGAGGTCAGGACATGGCCGACGGGCCGGGGGGCACACCGCCATGTGTAATGCAGCCCACAACATGGAAAGCATTTACCACAGACATTTCCGCAGCTTGAGGTGGTGTGTGGGAGTTCTACTCCACCAATTTACTTAGAGGGGTTTTAAGTGGACCCCAAAACGCGTTGGATCCAGGTCTAGGTGTTTTGGCTGCAGAGGTGATGTCACATTACTGCTACAGCCAATCAGTGAGCTCAGCAGTTTGTGTCGTCTATATTGGAAGAGCCGCTGAGCTCAGCGGTTGGCTACAGCCGGTTATATGTGATGCTGAAGTGACATCACCGCTGCAGTTAATCAGTGAGCTCAGCAGATTGTGCCATCTACATCGCGAAAGCCGCTGAGCTCAAGGATTGGCTGCGGTGACGATATGCGATGTTGATGTGACGTCACCGCTGCAGTCAATCAGTGAGCTCAGCAGCTTGTGTAATCAACATCAGAAGTACCGCTGAGCGTAGCGATTGCCTGCAGTGGTGATATGCAATGTGACGCCATCGCTGCAGTCAAAACACAGAGATTGTAGTAGTGCTGGACCGGAGTAAAGCAAGTACCTGCTTTATTTATTACAAGAGGTTCACTTTCCTTAAGGTGGAAAACTCCTTTAGTTGAAATTTTTGGCTTTTGTTAGAATAAGCACAAAATATATAAAAAGAATATAAAAACAAATAACAGAGATAATCATTTTAATAAATAAAGACACTGGGTGTATAAATTAGCCCGAGGGGCCATAAATTAAAATGCTACAGTCGCCTTTGGGGATGTTTTTTTTTTTTTATCTCTGCAATTGGGTTTTATTAAAAGAAAAAAATGTGTACAGTTTGCCTTCTTTGGCACCTGTGTTGCAATGTCCAATTATTGGCTGCAGAATGAGTTAACTGAGAATCCATCAGTGAGCTTGTACCAACAGGAGCGTATATAACTTCTATTTCCTGTGCTGCTCACAGCCAATGCTCACATATCCATTCATTAGTGTGCATGAACGTTGATACATTTGGTGATATGACCAGAATCTCAGCCGGCTCACAAGTTGGCTTCTCTCTGACAATTCTCACCTCCAAATTTGGACATTTGAATAGATTTACATCGTCAGTAAAAACTGTTCAGGGCTTTTTCCTACGGGGCGGCTTTCTCCATCCATTCCTGACGGGTTTATGAAAAGCATTCAAATGATGGAGGCGTGTGGCTCCTATACACACAGCATGTGGACATTCTCTTCCAGGATTGACCTTTCATTCTCAAAATAGTCAATTCACGGGTAAAAATCTGTATTCAGCGAGTACTGACTTTCCCATTACTGTGATGGGGATGACAGTTGGTGCTCATAAATTTCTATGGAGAACGGTAGGTAACTTGCTGCGGAATGTCCGTGTCTGCCTCTAGCTCCTCCCTTCCATAGAACTTTAAAAGCACCAACTGTCGTCTCCCATCTCATTAATGGGAAAACCGTTCTTCACGGAATATAGATTTTACCCATGAATTAAGAATGAAAGCGCAGTCCAGGAGAGGAAAAAAACAAACTTCTCTGATAAGATATACATCCTCAATTGCAAAAAAGCTAAGACGCTATATAAAATTTAAAGAAAGCAACGATTTAGAAGTCTCTTATAGTTGCATGTTATTCACAGCAGAACACAGAACAGGTCAGAAGGTGAACATCGGACATTTTTTCCATTTCATTAGAAAGAATTAATTAATTGAGAAATTGATGGCGGCAACGAATCTCGAAAGAATTGGAAAAGTAAATGGTGGTAATGAGAAAACAGAGCTCTGGAATTTCAATTTGCAACTAAGTGTATAAAAAGAACATGTTAAAGAGGCAGAGTCTCTCAGAAACAAAGATGGTCAGACGTTCACCAATCTGTGACCAGCTGTGTCTAAACATTGTGAAGCAATTTCAACAAATGTTTCTCAACGTAAAATTGTAAGGATTTTGAATATCCCGCCATGGATAACTGAATCTGGAGAAATCCATGTCCACAAGGGACAAGACCAAGGGTCAATACTGGATACACATAATCTCCGGGCTCTCAGGCGGCACTTCAATAAAAACATGTTATGGATACGGTTCTGCAATCACTCCCTGAGCTCAGGAATACTTCCAGAAATCATTGACTGATCACAGTTCTCTATGTAAGTTCATGAAAAGAAGAAGCCAAATATCAGCACAATCCAGAAACGCTGCCGGCTTCTCTGGGCCAAGGTTCATATATAATGGACAAGAGGCAAAATGGAAAACGGTTCTGTGGTCGGATGGATCAAAATGTGATATTCTTCATGGAAACCAAGTAGACGACTCAGAGTAGAAGGACCATCCAGCTTGTTATCAAGAAGGACCACCCAGCTTATCAAGGAGAAGGACCACCCAGCTTATCAAGGAGAAGGACCATCCAGCTTGTTATTAAGAAGGACCATCCAGCTTGTTATTAAGGAGAAGGACCATCCAGCTTGTTATCAACGCACAATTCCTGCATCTCTGATGGTATCGGGGGTCACATTAGTGCCTACGGCAGGGGCGGTTTACCTATCCTGAAAAGCACCATCAGTGCTGAGCACTACATAGAGGTGATAGAACATATGCTCCATCCAGACAATGCCTATTTCATGGAATGCCTTGCATATTTCAGCAAGACAATGCTAAACCATGTATTTCATCCACCACATCAACATGGCTTCCCAGAAGAAGAGTTCGGGGTGATGATCTCGAGTTCAGACCTTGCTCCATTAGAAAACACTTGGCACATTATGAAACGAAAACTACTGCAAAGAAGAACCCCACCCGATTGTGGATCAGCGAGAACCCTACATCAGACAAGAATGGGACAACGTTCCTCACCCAAAACTCCACCAATTGTCTCCTCACTTCCCACACTTATACAAGGAAGAGGGCATGCTCCACAATAATAGACACGGCCTGGGCCCAAATTTTTTTTGGGAGATTTGTTGCTGCCATTGATTTCTAAAGGCGTTAACTTTTCCAAATGAAATGGAAAAACGTCCGATGTTCCCCTCCTGATCTGTGATCTAGGTTCTGTTGTGAATAACATAGAAGAGGTTTCCAGATCATTGCATTCTTGTGTTCTTTATATTTTACACAACGTCCCAACTTTCTTGGAATTGGGCTTGTATGACAAAGTTGCTTATTTCAGTATATACTATTGAGTTAAGAAAATTAAAATTAGTCTTTAAAGCTGCCCAAAAATTACCAAGATCAGCCGATGATCTCAGGTGTAGAAAGAGAGGCCATTAATGTAACATTTAAGAAAATCCCTGTAAGACAACAATATGGAAGACCAGGGGACTCCACCAATTTTCACTTGAGGTCTGATGATGATAGGTCTATCAGGAGAAATCAAACTAATGCCAGGTCTGACACACAATGTTTGGCCCCAATCAAGGAATTTTAGGAGACTGGTCAGGGGCCTGAATAAGTTAAGGTATCTGGTTTGGGCTAAAATGCTCTTGGGGTCTAGGTGGAAATACATTTTGTTGTCTGGTTTGGTTTCCCACTATTCATTGTAAATCTTCATGTAGACAGATCTACAAAAGTTTGGACGTCCACAAATTTTAGGGGACTGTTTTTTGGGCCTGAATGATGAGGGATCTCATTTGAGGGACATCATTTTGTGGACTGATTTAACAGTTCTAGAAAATTTGGGGTCTTAAAAAATTTTTGGAAAGGAAAGAGGAGTGCGGTGGATCCCGTGCACTTGCGTTCTCAAAAGTTAATACAGGCGGGAAGTATAAAAACAACTTCCAATTTATTGCACCTTCACCTAAATGCATTGCAATAAATTGGACGGTTTTTTTTTACTTACAGGCTGGATTAACCTTTGTCAATGGCAGCGCCTGGGATCCACCGCACTCCTCTCTTTCACGTCTGTGTTTAACGAGGTGAACGCAGATTATTGGACTGATAATTAGTACATCCGCACGGACAAGATGACCGCTTTGGACCCAAATCTTCATCTTTTCAAATGTCACAGAAAAAAACTGTCACTTAACGATAATCCAATCACTAAGCACCGACCTACTCCAAAGTGATCTGAAACGCCTTGTACGCCTACATTACATATTGACCCATTTGGCTTCATTATGCGCTCACAAAATGAAGTGACCTAATCCGCTTATTATCCTACGTCCAATCAGGATCACTCGTCTTGTTTCCGTGAGCAGGAGACGCCAGATGAAATCACAGATGTTACAGGAAATAAAGAGGCTTCTAATAAAACCAGTAAGATGAACATAAGACGCCCCAAGACTGGATTAAGATGCAGAGATTTCACTTATATCAGCCCCGGAGTCAAAAACATCAGTGTTCCCTTTCCCGAAGTGATGAGACAACTGGCTTCAACTGCATCCAGGTATCATGATCCAGCAGTGTCCTTCCAGGACATCACGCTCCAGCGCAGTATGGCCTTTCCTTTACAGAGAATAATAAATTAGGTTTTTATGTTAAATTTACTTTTTTTTTAAATATTGATTTTTTTTTTCAATTTTCCATATTCCAATTTTTTTTATAAAGAAAAGTAAATCAGAAATCTTGCAATTTTTACACTAGGCCATACTCTAGAATAGTTTTCAGCAGTCTCATTACCATCACAGACAGGTTTACAAAAAAGGTACTCTATATATATATATATATATATATATGTATATATCAGCTATCGCAAGATCCATCACTCACAATACGTGTTATCACAGCTCACCCACTCCACTTCCTGCATAATAACCTTTGCCAAGATAGCTGTCCTGTACTACAGTCATGGACAAAAGTTTTGAGAATGACACAAATATTAATTTTTACAAAGTCTACTGCTTCACTTTTTCTAATAGCAATTTGCATATACTCCAGAATGTTATAAAGAGTGATCAGCTTAACAGCAATTACTTGCAAAGTCAATATTTGGCTAGAAAATTAACTTTATCCCCAAAACACATTTCAACATCATTGCAGCCCTGCCTTAAAAGGACCAGCTAACCTCTTTTCAGTGATTGCTCCATTAACACAGGTGTGGGTGTTGATGAGGACATGGCTGGAGATCAATCTGTCATGATTAAGTAAGAATGACACCACTGGACACTTTAAAAGGAGGCTGGTGCTTGGCATCATTGTTTCTCTTCTGTTAACCATGGTTATCTCTAAAGAAACACGTGCAGTCATCATTGCAATGCACAAAAATGGCCTGACAGGGAAGAGTATCGCAGCTAGAAAGATTGCACCTCAGTCAACAATCTATCGCATCATCAAGAACTTCAAGGAGAGAGGTTCCATTGTTGCCAAAAAGGCTCCAGTGTGGCCTAGAAAGACCAGAAAGTGCCAGGACCATCTCTTAAAAGTGTTTCAGCTGCGGGATCGGGCTACCAGCAGTGCAGAGCTTGCTCAGGAATGGCAGCAGGCAGGTGTGAGTGCATCTGCACGCACTGTGAGGCGGAGACTCTTGGAGCAAAGCCTGGTCTCAAGGAGGGCAGCAAAGAAGCCACTTCTCTCCAGAAAAAACATCATGGACAGACTGATATTCTGCAAAAGGTACAGGCAGTGGACTGCTGAGGACTGGGGTAAAGTTATTTTCTCTGATGAATCCCCTTTTCGATTGTTTGGGACATCAGCAAAACGCCTCATTCGGAGAAGACAAGGTGAGCGCTACCACCAGTCTTGTCTCATGCCAACTGTTAAGCATCCTGAAACCATTCATGTGTGGGGTTGCTTCTCAGCCAAGGGAATTGGCTCTCTCACAGTCTTGCCTAAAAGCACAGCCATGAATAAAGAATGGTACCAGAATGTCCTCCAAGAGCAACTTCTCCCAACCCTCCAAGAGCAGTGTGGCGATCAACAATGCCTTTTCCAGCATGATGGAGCACCTTGCCATAAAGCAAAGGTGATAACTAAATGGCTCAGGGAACAAAACATAGAGATTTTGGGTCCATGGCCTGGAAACTCCCCAGATCTTAATCCCATTGCGAACTTGTGGTCAATCATCAAGAGACGGTTGGACAAACAAAAACCTAAAAATTCTGACAAAATGAAAGCATTGATTGTGCAAGAATGGACTGCTATCAGTCAGGATTTGGTCCAGAAGTTGATTGAGAGCATGCCAGGGAGAATTGCAGAGGTCCTGAAGAAGAAGAGTCAACACTGCAAATATTGACTTGCTGCATTAACTCATTCTAACTGTCAATATAAGCTTTTGTTACTCATATGTTTGCAATTATATTTCTGTCTGTGATAAAAACATCTGTCAAACACACATAAAAACCAGAGGGCAGCAGATCATATTAAAATATAATATTTGTGTCATTCTCAAAACTTTTGGCCATGACTGTAGATAATGATTTGTGGACAGTCAATCAATCATCACAGGCAGAAGTACAATGAAAGCATCTCTCTCTCTCTTTATATATATATATATATATATATATATACATATATATATATATATATATATATACATATATATATATATATATATACATATATATATATATATATACATATATATATATATATATATATATATATATATATATATATATAGTACATCACAGAGGGTCCACCACTCACAGTAAGTAATGTTATGGCGCACCTTCTCTCTCTCCCTTCAAAATGACCTCTGCCCAGACCACAGCATGCCCAGAAAATTGTACTATGCAAGAACCAGTCTACTGCTGCCCATGTGCATGTGGCAACCGGTACAGAACATGAAGTATAAGCCTAGTATTGGGCTTAGTAGCCAGCGCGAGAAATGCAAGATTATACATTTTCGTCTTCAAATGGTGATATTAAATTGGGCCGTGCTTGCGGGAATGAAGAATCCTCGATGAGCACGGCCATCACTCCACCCTCTCTTATTTCTTCAGTCCCAACCAGAACTTTGTGCGTCCTGCGCCCACCACTAGGAGGCGCGTGCTTCATAAAGTTCATTATTAACCTCAATCTCTACCTAGAGGCTCCCTCTAGTGGTGGCTGAAGGTAGTTAGAATGTTATCATTGAAGTCAATACCTATACGGTGAATTTGGAACTTTGCTTCTGAGAACGTAAAAAAAATTATTAAGCGTTTATTCCTAGAAATACGATCTTTTGGACCCATTTTGCTCACAACTGTGTGCTGCTTTATTTTTGGGTGTCCAAGAAAAACAAATGCATATAAGGTAATCTTTTTACACGTGGACCGTGAAGACAAAACTCCTAACAACCTAGCAGAAATAAGAGAGAAATAATCAGCTTTTTTCATGCTGCAAATAACAGATGAGATTAGATGGAGATGGGACAAGTGATTTTAGAGGGATAAACTGCTGGGCGAAATCAGATTTCACTTGGCAGGAAGATGTGACGCCAGATGGTGCAGAACCCACTGTGTGCAACCCACGGTCTGAAGAGCAAAATCACACAGGGCAAAAGCTACAGAGGCGAGGAAGGACTGATCCAAGAGGGGACAAGAGCGGGATTTTATTTTATAGCTCGATCGGTTATATCTGTGCAGGAAGGGTGCATAGGGCGATCTATTAACACCCCTCTCCCCGACTGAATACGGTAAAGCCGTGTGCACACATGGTGGATATGAGGTATGGTAGAAAAACAAGGCGGTGATCCAGGACTCCGAGATTCCTTAAAATTTTTTTAGAATCACGCACCCAGGCGGCGCACGAGGTTCGTGGACCCACTGTGCCACAGGGCTGAGCTTCCCTAGGAGGGGCGTAGCTAAGCGGCTACCTGGTGTTCACTGGCGCTCCTGATGGTGGAGACAGACTGGGTGCTGACCCCAAAGATGCCTGAACGCAGACACGGACTCCATTCAGACTACTCCTGGGGCAGGACAGATACTGACACGGAGTCACAGACAGGACTGGATTCAGAGACTGGTATAACAGACCGGATAACCGAAGTACACGTTCAGACACAAGGGTCTCGGGGACTGATTCAGGCAGTTGAAGCAGTGGCAACACACATGGACCAGTGGACAAGGTTCAGGCACTGGCCGCACAAGTACCAGGGGTTCAGGTTCTCGCCGCACAAGTATCAGGGGTTCTGGTTCTCGCATCACAAGTACCAGGGGTTCAGGTTCTCGCATTACAAGTACCAGGGGTTCTGGTTCTCGCAACACAAGTACCAGGGGTTCTGGTTCTCGCAACACAAGTACCAGGGGTTCTGGTTCTCGCAACACAAGTACCAGGGGTTCTGGTTCTCGCAACACAAGTACCAGGGGTTCCGGTTCTCGCAACACAAGTACCAGGGGTTCCGGTTCTCGCAACACAAGTACCAGGGGTTCAGGTTCTCGCTACACAAGGACCAGGGGTTCAGGTTCTCGCCACACAAGGACCAGGGGTTCAGGTTCTCGCTACACAAGGACCAGGGGTTCAGGTTCTCGCCACACAAGGACCAGGGGTTCAGGTTCTCGCCACACAAGGACCAGGGGTTCAGGTTCTCCGCCACACAAGGACCAGGGGACCTAACAACTCACTAGTGGCACACTTCGCTCACTAGTGAGTCAGTGTTGTTTAGGCACCTCCCTAATGGGGAGGGTGCCTTTTATACAAGGTATTGACTGGGGGCAACTTAGCAGGTGGGTGTTGTCCCTGTAAGAGTAAGGGAGTGAGTGCGCGTTGCCGGGACACGGACACAGGAAGTACGCCGCACGGCCGAAGCGTTGAGTATGTCGGCGTCCCTGCATGGAGGGGGAAGGGAAACCATGCAGCGATGCCGACATAGGTGTTACAGCAACGTTTAAAATGAGAGAAAAAAAAATAAACAGTACAATATGCCAGCTATATGTGGAGGATAAAACCCACAATGAAAAAAACCCGCAGCATGCTCCTTACGTTGCGGAAGTACTATAAATATCACAATTTACGGTCTTTACAATTTTACAAAGAATACACAGGACAATAATAACAATGTGTTCCGAGAAAACGTTGACACTGATTTACAACACGATCCATGTAGAAAAATGACACTATTTTAAAGAGACCCCTAAGAGACCATTTTAGAAATTTATTTTTTTCTTGCTAAGAAAAATATGTAATGTATTTATTATATATGAAGAGAACTGCATAAAAACCAAAGGCTTTTGGAATTAATTTAAAAAGAAAATCCTGCATTTAAAAAAAAAAAAAGTATTTTTTTCCGTATTGGGATTACAGATCAATTATCGAGGGAAAGTATGAGCCTAAAAACAACGACACAAATAAGAAGCCGACTTATGTGCTAATGACATCAAAAGGAAACCACTCGCTATTCATAGGGGATGTTTATTTTAACTTGAAAGGGCAGCGAGACAAATTAGTGTAACCAACAGACAAATCTACATCTATCTAAGGAACAGGACTGCAGGACATGGCTGATATGACTGTCCCCAGCAAAATGGGACACACAACTGTACAAATGGAGGTGCAACAGGGAATACCTCTATAGTCAGCAGCATGATGTAGGGGCAAAGACCCTAATTCCAGTGATGCGTCACTTACTGGGCTACTTGGTGCAGTTTTGATAAAATCCCTGTTTTTCATGCTGTATATTTATCAGTGCTATCAATGCTGAGCTATGTGTAACCCCGCCCACACCCCTGATTGGCAGCTTCCAGTGTACACTGTCAGAAAGCTGCCAATCAGAAGCGGGGGTGGGGTTACACAACTTAGCTGGAGTGCCTGGCAGGCTCAGACTGGCCCACCGGAGAACCGGAGGATGGTGGGCCCAGGCACTGACACCCGCTGGCATACTGGCCAGCAGCTGCCTAGGGCCCCCCACTGCTCCAAGGGCCCCCAGCCAGTGGCTATGGGGCCCCTGAGTCAAGGTGGCCCGCCCTGAGCCAGCGGAGCAGCAGCTGGAGACAGGAGCCTGTCCCCGTTGCTAAACAGAAATGAATATTCACGCTTCTCCACGTCCCCATGGGCGTGGAGAGGCATGAATACCATTTCTCTTTAATAGCGGGCAGCGTTAGCCGCAGGCTGCAGCTAACACTGCCCTCATGTAAAGCACCACACACACGCACAAAGCACCGCATACATACAGCGCAGCACATCCCGGCGTCCTGCTGCTGCCCGGCGCTTCCTGTCTGAGACAGCCCAGCTGGATGACGTCATCATCCAGCGCGCTGTCTCAGACAGAAAGCTATCGGCGAGGAAGAGGATGCCGGGATGTGCCGTTGCTGCAGGGAGGTGAGCTGTGCTGTGTGTGTCTGTGGTGCGGCGCTTCGTGTGTGAGTGTGTGTGTGTGAGAGAGGGGTGGTGGAGAAGGACAATGATATTGGTGGGGGGAGGCAATGATGGAGGTGATGGGCAATGATGCTGGGGAAGGCAATGATGTAGGTGATGGGCAATGATGGTGGAGGGAGGCAATGATAGAGGTTATAGGCAATGATGGAGGTGATAGGCAATGATGGTGGGGGGAGGTAATGATGGAAGTGATAGGCAATGATGGTGGGGAGGCAATGATGGAAGTGATAGGCAATGATGGCGGTGGGGGAGGCAATGATGGAGGTGATGGGCAATGATGGCGGTGGGGGGAGGCAATGATGGAGGTGATGACATGGGCAATGATGTTGGTGGGGGGAGGCAATGATGGAGGTAATGATGGAGGTGAAGAAATGGACAATGATGGTGGTGGGGAGGAGGCAATAACTGAGAACACTCAAAAGCAAAAAGCAGTCAAAAGGTCAAATATAAGCAAAAATAGAAAACTTTATTGGATAACAATAGATAAAAGATAAACGCACAGCGGATAAAATATATATGTGCCAAAAATACATATACCTAAACAAGCCAGGGGTCAACACATGTGGACCAGTAATCTCAGCAATACCTCATAATGCTTGTAAGCAATAACCAGAGTAAATTATATACAATTCATCAAATGAACATAGAAGAGGTAAGTGAATGTAAGGTACATACCAGTAAATCACAAGTGCTTAACCACACAGGCTGCCCTTGCCACCCCAACGCGCGTTTCGGATGGTTCCTTCCTTCCTTCTTCAGGGGACAAGGGTATAAATGAATCAGCCGTGTTTAAATACATATAAAACCGGAAGTGACACCAGTATCCATTAAGACGCTCACACATTGATTGCACAATCACCTAATCCTAAATGCATGTCATACTCAATCGGGAGGCGTGTAGCATTTTGTTAACGCCGTTGTCATAACAACCGGACCCCTTCCCGCTCGGCCGAAGAGCGCTGAGACGCATGGGGCCCCATGGAGACAAGCGCCTGCAGCACAGCGGTATAGGAGGCCGGAAGTACGAAATCAGACATGCGCAATAGCGCAATGATCTCACATACCGACAGTATGTCCAGCGGACATGCGCAGTGATGTTCACGGTAGCCATTTTGTTGGAGAAAATGCCACACAGTACTGCCATATCTATGAGACATGCATATCAAACATACAGCGGCCATATTATCGTAGAATATGGAACGCTGTATGTATACAAGTCCTTACCAAAATTAGCGATTTTTTAAGTGAGTATGGAGCAAAGTAGGGTGACGGACAATGGATCAGGAGACATATACAGGTAATCATAACAAACAATAAGAAATAAAAATAGGTGGTGGAATGGGCAATGATGGGGGTGGTGGGGGAGAAGGCAATGATGGAGGTGGTGATGAGGACAATGATGGGGGTGGAGAGGGGCTGCATTATACTTTGAGGGGGCTACATTATATTCTGTGGGGGACTGCATTATTCCCAGGGGAGTGGACTACATTATATTCTGGGAGGCTACATCATACTATATGAGGGGGCTACAGTATACTCTATGGGTGGCTGCATTATTCTCTTAGGGGACTACATTATATTCTGGGGGGCTACATCATACTATATGAGGGGGGCAGCATTATACCCTATGAGGGTGCTACATTATATTCTATGGTGGGGACTGCGTTATACCTCATGAGGGGGTTGCATTATATTCTATGAGAGGGGGCTGCATTATATTTTATGAGGGGGCTACATTATTTTATGAGGGAGGCTACATTATATTCTATGAGGGGGCTGCATTATACCCTATGAGGGTGCTACATTATATTCTATGGTGGGGACTGCATTATACCTTATGAGGGGGTTGCATTATATTTTGTGGGGTGCTGCAGTATGTTCTATGAGAGGGGGCTGCACTATATTCTATGAGGGGGGCTACATTATTTTATGAGGGGGCTACATTGTTATGAATGTGCTAGAGATGGTTTCTGAGCAGAGGCTCCCTCTGGTGGTTACAGACAGTACTGAACCTTTCAGCGAGGAATGGCAATCTGGTATCACTGACTGGTCTGATATAAGGGAGGTTCCCTCCCATGATGGTTGCCGGTGATCAATTGTTCTTGTCTCAATTGTGGTTCCTGGTTCATTTGGAAGTTTGCTGAGTCTTGCCTGCATCTTCTGCTTTCAGATAAGATATTTTCTGCTTTTATTTTTGTGCTTGCTTTTTGCATAGTTCCCTGCACTTCTGTGGAGGTCAGCCGGGTCCCCTTCTGGGGCTTGTGCTCCTCTCAGTTTATCTGAAGCTACTGTTATTTGTTCATTTGCTTTTTCCTGTTTTTTCAGTGGCTGCGGCTTAAGGGTATGCCACACTAAGCGAGATCGCTAACGAGATCGCAATTGCATCACCATTTATGACGCAGTAGCGATCTCGTTAGCGACTTAACTGCGTGTGACATGTAGCACTGATGTGGACCCTGCTGAGATGTCGCTGATCGTTTATGAACGTTCTGAGCCGTTTTTTGGTCGCTGGTGTCCCGCTGGTGAGCCTGAATCGCTGAGTGTGACACCCTTTATGAACGACTTCACCAGCGTCGCAGGTGGGACCAAGTTTTCCCAACGACTGCAGAGGTCGTTATACAGATCGCTGATAAGATTTGTTTGGAATCACAGATCGCTGATGAGTTGTGTTTGGAATCTAACAGCTAAGTCGCTAACGAGATCGCTACTGCGTCATAAATGTGACGCAATTGCGATCACGTTAGCGATCTCGTTAGCGATCTCACTTAGTGTGGCATACCCTTTAGTTTTGTTACGCCAGAGATCTGATTTGGGTGGTAGAGATCGTGTGATCTCAGGTGTTTTTGCAATCAGAAGAGTTGGTATTTTTTAAGGTTTTTTTTTGGATTGCAGTGAGAATCCTTTCCTGTACTTTTCTGTCTAGACAGATTGGGCCCCAGCGTTTGCTCATTCTATTTTCTGTCTGTGTCCGTGCTTCTTCTTGTCTAACCGCCATTACATGTTTGGGGGCTTCCTATTTTCTTTGGGGATCTGCTCCGGGGCAGATAGCTTTCCTCTTTCTGCCTTTAGGTGTAGTTATCTCTTAGGCTGTGACGAGGCATCTAGGATCAACGTAGGAACGCTCCACAGCTACCTCTAGTTGTGTGGTTAGTTCAGGTTACTGCAATTCAATAGGTTCCAGCCTCTCTGGTGTATTGCCGTATTTGCTTTTTCGCCTCAGCTACCAAAACACAACACATTATATTCTATGAGAGAGGCTTCATTATGTTCTATGAGGGGGCTACCCCTCTATGATTCTACCCCAACCCCTGCTACATAATTAAGATGTGTTCTACCTTATATTATACCCTGATATTAGCATGTTTTACCACACAATTGTTGGTCTTGTATTTATTTCTATGTAGCTATATAGTGGACCCCAAGACTGATTTTCTCTAGTGGGCCCAAGGTGCTCTAGTCAGACGCTGCTGCCTGGCATGGGACACCTAGTCCCGCAGTGATAATCTCCTGCTGATAAAACACTGATTGTTTAAAAAAAAAAAAAAACAGCAAGCTGCTGAACAAGTGACACATTGCGCTCTGTAATCGAAGAGCAAATAGCAAAAACCTGCTGACAGATTCCCTTTAAGAGCTTATTCACATGACAAAGATTTTTCCCACACTCAAAAACATGGTCTGAGTTTCAATTTTTTTTTTCCAGAGTTTCATCAGTCTGGTCAAGTGTCACACATTTTCCAGCATTTGGTTAAAGTTTCATCAGTTTTTCTCAGGTGAAAAAAAAATCTCAACCTTTTCATATATATCAAACAGTCCATGAAAAAAACCCATAGATGACAGCATCCAATTGCCGTTTGACTTTTTTTTCACGGATCCATAGACTTTGCGTTAGTGAGTTTGATCAGAGAATAGGATCAAGATAGTCTGTGCCTCTATGATTTTGTGCAGACCACTCAGTCTGCAAAAATCTGCGTACATGTGAACAGCCCAAGACTTAATAGGACAATTTCAGGCCATAAATGAGCGCCAAATTACTATATACAAGTCGATCGCCGCTGGTTTACCAGCCCCTTCCTACTGGCCAAACACAAACCATCGGGGACAGCATTAAAGGGGTTGTACGGGACTTTAACACTGATAACCTATCCTCAGGCCATGTTCACATTTTCAGTATTTGGTCAGTATTTGTACCCCAAAACCAGGAGTGGTTGAGAAATACAGAAGTGGGGACGTGTTTCTATTATACTTTTCCTCTGATTCTTCCTCTCCTGGTTTTGGCTTACAAATACTGCCGTAAAAAACTGACAAAATACTGAACGTGTGAACATGGCCTTAGGATAAGTCATCAATGTCTGATCGGCAGGGGTGCGACTCCCGGCAGCCCTGTTGATTAGCTGATCTTGATGTCTGTTCTATCAGCTGTATAGTGGCAGCGTGGGGCGGATGTGCAGTTTCGATTGAGCTGTGCCGCTCCGCAACTGATCAGTTCTGATCACCGCCAACACCAGGAACAGCTAATCGGCGGGGGTGGTGGGTGCCACACCCCCACCAATCAGGCATTGAAGACCTATTGTAAGGATAGGCCATCAATGTTAAAGTCCTGGACAACCCCTTTAATACTGTTATTCTGTCCCCATACAGTATGCAGGTTATCAGCAGCACATCCGGTTTACACAAGTTGACGTGCTGCCGGCAGAATTGATCTAATTAGCCGGCCGATGATTGGGAACGGGAGCTCTTATGAAGCTTAGTCACCCATTAGCAACCCCAGAGTATAGGAAGTGATCTGCAGTACCCGGCAGCAGCCGCTACACATGGAGATTTTCAGTGCAGCCAAATTCAATGTTTACATCCACTTGATGCCGGAGCTGGAAACGGCAGATCATTGGGAGTGCTGGGTGTCAGGTCACCACCGATCTGTTATGGATAGCCTATCCAAAGGATAAGTAATCAATGCTTTATATCTGGACAAGGGATTCTACCACAAAAGACCAGACCTGAGCAATCAATAAACCCAAGACTTCTCAGTATTTACCCACATTGATACGGATGATATGAAGCGAATGTGATGGCTACAGCTATTTACCATGCGCCAGGACCCTCTTAAGGCCACCATACACATTAGACTAGAGACATCCTGCCCCGCCAATATTCACAGCTGTCTATTGTGTATGGGGGGCCCTAAAGGCTGGGTCTCACATAGCGATACACCAGTGATCCCGACAACGATCAGGATCGCTGGTGTATCGCTACATTATCGCTACTGAGCTGCCAAACAGGCAGCTCAGGCAGCGATCAGCACAGCGACACTGCTGGGTAACATCGCTTAGTTACCCGCAGTGTACATTGGATACCAGTGCCCTGATGCAGGGAGCTGGTAACCAAGGTACACATCGGGTTTCCAGGCGCTGCGCGGTGCCTGGAAACCCGCTGTGTACCTTGGTTACCAGCGGATCGCTGATCTCCCGCCTGTCACACGCAGCGATGCGTGCCTGTCAGCGGGAGACCAGCGATCAAAAAATGTCCTAGCCTTTCAGCGACGATCAGCGATACCCAGCAGGGGGGCTGATCGTCGCTTAATGTCACACACAGCGATATCGCTGGTGAGCTCGCTGCTGCGTCACAAAACTAGTGACTCAGCAGCGATCTCGCTAGCGATATCGCTATGTGAGACGGGGGCTTTACAGATGATGTCAGGGGAGATAAGGATAGTCATGTCCCATTTCGGGTTCCCAATTCATTTGCTTTCTAAAGAAGCCGCCAGAGATATCTGACAGCAGCTTTTTCATAGCAAACACAGGAAAGCTCAACAGAGCAAGCGATTGTGTGTACTGGTGAGATAACTACCGGCCAATCGTTCGTCCGGCAGGTTTCTAAAGTGTGCTGTAGTTCAGAGCATCGAGGAGGAATCTGCCGAGCAGCATAATCTGATGATGTGCGGAGTCACGGCTGACCTGAA
>JARQOD010000004.1:521008569-521062900 GCA_033576555.1 Oophaga sylvatica | reverse complement strand
GGGCAAAAATGGGGTGACAAATTCCCTTTAAGGACAAAAATGTCCAGAAACGATGGGAAATCTTGAACAATAAGAATCTCAAAGCACAATCATTAACAATTCCAAAAAGAGGGAAGAATAGGAAGCATTTAAGGAAACCAGGAAGGATGAACACATAACTTAAACACATGCTAAAAAGGAAGAAAGAAATGTTTATCAAATGGAAAGAGGGAGGCATATCCAAAGAAGAATATAATGATGTCTGCAGAACCTGCAGGGCAAAAATCAGATTAGCTAAAGCTGACAATGAATTAAGGCTTGCAAGAGATGTCAAAAGCAATAAAAAAGGATTTTGGGGATATGTCAAAAGTTAAAGAAAAGTCAAAGATGCTATAGGATTTTTACAGGATGAAAATTATGAAATGGTAAGAAAGGATGTTGAGAAGGCCAAACTTTTAAATTCCTATTTTGCATCTGTTTTCTCTCAGAAAGGAAATGTAACATCAACTGATCTTCACTGTCCTATTAAGGGAATAGAAGAATCCTGGATATCTATAAACAGAAAAATAGTGAGGAAACACTTAGCTAACATAAATGAATTCAAGTCTCCAGGTACAGATGAATTACATCCCAGAGTACTGAAGGAGATAGCAGAAGAAATTTTTGAACCACTCTCCATAATCTTTGAAAATTCTTGGCGAACAGGAGAAGTCCCAGAAGACTGGAGAAGAGCAAATGTTGTTCCTATCTTCAAAAAGGGGAAGAAGGTGGACCCAGGGAACTATAGGCCGGTGAGTCTGACATCTATACCAGGAAAGATCTTTGAACAAATAATTAAACAACATGTATGTAGTACCCATGGGCGTACCCACCGTGATGCAGGGGGGGCAGCTGCCCCTCCCTAGAAGCAGGGGCACACAATGAAAGAGAGCGGAGAGAGCAGCACAATGCCGGCCCCCTCTGCCACAGGTTGCATTGCCTGTCTGTGTGCGCAGTGCACGGAGCTGCTGTCTCTCCAGAGGAGCTCCTTCCTGGCCGCAGCAGCTGTAGTTTCACTTTCTGCCCTGCAGGCTCTGGTTGTCTCAGCCACACTGGGTCCTAGTGCCCTCTGTGTGCATGCACTGGACACTTCCTGCTCCTGCCTCAGTCACTTCCTGCAAGCTTCATGGTAAGTGGGGATGGAATTTATTAAATTCATTCTGCTCAGGCATGTCATGGTCACTGTGGGGGAATGTGAGAGGATGGGGGTACAGTGGTGGAGGGGTACAGGGCACTGGGGTGAATGTGAGAGGATGGGGTATTGTGGGGGAGGGGTACAGGGCACTGGGGGGTTAATGTGAGAGGATGGGGGTATTGTGGGGGAGGGGTACAGGGCACTGGGGTGAATGTAAGAGTATGGGGTATTGTGGGGGCTAGGGCACTGGGGGGTTAATGTGAGAGGATGGGTTATTGTGGGGGCTAGGGCACTGGGGGGGTTAATGTGAGAGGATGGGGGTATTGTGGGGGAGGGGTACAGGGCACTGGGGTGAATGTAAGAGTATGGGGTATTGTGGGGGCTAGGGCACTGGGGGTGTTAATGTGAGAGGATGGGGTATTGTGGGGGCTAGGGCACTGGGGGGGTTAATGTGAGAGGATGGGGGTATTGTGGGGGCTGAAGTGGGGGAGGGGCAACAGGGCACAGAGAGTGAATGTGAGAGGATGGGGTATTGTGGGGGAGGGGATACAGGGCACTGGTTGGTCAATGTGAGAGGATGGGGATATTGTGGGGGCTGGCGCACAGGGGTTGATGTGAGAGGATGGGGTATTGTGGGGAGGGTGGACAGGTCACTGGGGTTGAATGTAAGAGGATGGGGGTATTGTGGGGCTAGGGCACTGGGGGTTTACTGTGAGAGGATGGGGGTATTGTGGGGACTGAAGTGGGGAGGGGCAACAGAGCACTGAGGGGTGCATGTGAGAGGATGGGGGTATTGTGGGGTCAGTGGGACAGAACACTAAGGGGTGCATGTGAGACGATGGGCTGTTGGGGTGTGGGTGGGGGACAGGGGAGGTAGGGGGCTTTTTTTTACTTGTGAGCTCCTTAATACTTTAATAATAGATTAATATTTCAGTATTATTATAACAAGGGCATAGACAGACGGCCGTATAACTCATGCGAGGATCGCACTGCAATCCTCGGACTTGCTGGTACCGCTCCTGACATGAGCGCGACTGCCATGTATAATATATGGTATATAGAGCGTAGTGTCGCATACACTGCTGTATTATACAATATACAACAGTTCTAATGCTCCATACCTAATATGCAGGATAATGTACAGTGTATATGATGTAACCTGTATAAGATGCGACATTGGCTTGCCCCCCCCCCCTAGTTTTGATCCTGGGTACGCCCATGGTAGTACCTGGACAAGAATGAAGTGCTTAACCAGAGTCAGCATGGGTTTGTAACTAATAAGTCATGTCAGACTAATTTAATTTCCTTCTATGACAGAATCACTGACTGGATGGATCAGGGAAATGCTGTAGATATAGTATATCTTGACTTCAGCAAAGCATTTGACAAAGTATCTCACACAATCCTTATTGAAAAAATGACTAAGTATGGAATGGACAAGGCAACTGTTAGGTGGATTCATAACTGGCTTAGTGATCGGACCCAAAGAGTGGTCGTAAATGGCTGCACATCCAGTTGGAAGAATGTATCAAGTGGGGTACCACAGGGCTCTGTCTTAGGCCCTGTATTGTTCAACATCTTTATCAATGATTTAGATGAAGGAATTGAGGGTGAACTGATTAAATTTGCTGATGACACAAAGCTAGGAGGGATAGCTAATACTAGAGAAGAGAGGATTCAAAAACATTTAAATAAACTGGAGCAGTGGACAGCAACTAACAATGGTTTTTAACAGGGAAAAATGCAAAGTACTACATCTGGGAATAAAAATGAAAAAAGTGTATACAGAATGGGAGGAATAGGGCTAAGCAACAGCACATGTGAAAAAGATTTGGGTATACTAATAGATCACAGATTGAACATGAGTCAACAGTGTGATGCAGCAGCAAAAAAGGCAAATACAATTCTGGGATGTATTAACAGAAGCATACAGTCTAGATCACGTGAAGTCATTATTGCCCTCTACTCCTCTTTGGTCAGACCTCATCTGGAATACTGTGTCCAGTTTTGGGCACCACATTTTAAAAAAGACATCAACAAACTGGAGCAAGTTCGGAGAAGGGCAACCAGAATGGTGTCCGATCTGCAAACCATGTCCTATGAGGAACGGTTACAGGATTTGGGAATGTTTAGCTTGCACAAAAGAAGACTGAGAAGAGACTTAATAGCTGTCTACAAATATCTCAAGGGCTGTCACATTGTAGAAGGATCATCTTTATTCTCATTTGCACAAGGAAAGACTAGAAGCAATGGGATGAAACTGAATGGGAGGAGACACAGATTAGATATTAGAAAAAACTTTTGGACAGTTAGAGTGATCAATGAGTGGAACAGGCTGCCATGAGCCATGAGAGGTGGTGAGTTCTCCTTCAATGGAAGTCTTCAAACAGAGGCTGGACAGACATCTGTCTGGGATGATTTAGTGAATCCTTTGAGCAGGGGGTTGGACCAGATGTCCCAGGAGGTTCGTTCCAACTCTACCATTCTATGATTCTAAGACTTGCATTGTGCTTTATTTATGCAGGTGATAATTAGTTGAACCAATATTGCATGTGCAAGGCTCTCCATGCATGTGCTGTGACAGTGACACAGCCGCGACACATGCAGCTGCGACGATCAGCTGTTCAGTCGGCGCGATCCAGGAAGCCGGGTTCCTGCTGTAGCTTATTCGGCAACCGGTATAGCTTGCCAAATAAGCGGGGAACCAAAGATATTCGTTCAACTCTAGTGATAATTAGGTACAAAAATGTTCGCCATGAAGGTTATTATTGTGTTGTAGATCCCAATCACCGACGTCTTTGACGCCCATACACCCTAATAGGGCATATGGATAGGGGCTGTCTTTGTGAGACCAGGCTTAAATAGAACCCATAATCTTTTTTTACCTGGTATAAATGCTGTTCTCTGGAATCCGGCATTGTTTTTCCTGAGATATTGCCGCCTTCTTCCTTGTATATAAAACCAGTTTATGGGTGTTGCCTTCAACTCTTCTCGGTCTTCCATCTTCTGGAGGAACATGCCCATTACATAAAGGGAAGAGGAGGCCATATCTCAAGAACAGTGAGGCTCAGTAACAAAAAAAATACCCACCAGATTCGGAACACTAGCGGCATTTACATAGACTAAGAAAAATTATATATAAACGGAGTTTGTCATGTACCCAAATACTATTAAACTGCAGACATGGCGTTAATCTGCAGGTTAATAGCATTCCAAATTTCTGAAAGTGCAGCTACTGGTAGGAAATGGATTTTATTCCTCCTGTAAGCCTCCGGCTTTCAGTCATAGAGGCACGGCAAGAGTGGTTTCGGTGACCACTCAGTACACAGTCAGTAGCTGCAGTAACCACGCCCATGCACTTTGATAGCTGATTCTGCAGCATATCTGTGTAGGGCAGGATGTCAATTAAAGTGCCAGGGTTTAATTACAGCTGCAGTTCATTGTGTACTGAACAGAGACTGAAACCGCGCCTCTATGACTGAAAGCTGGCGGCTCCCGGGAAGCATAAAGTTAATTTCCTCCCAATAACCGCACTTTCACTAATGCGACCGGACAACATTGTAAAGCTATTAACTTGCAGATTAACCCTATATCCGCAGGTCAATAGCATTTGGGATTATGACAAGTTCCCTTTAAATGAAATCTATATTTCATTATATTTATGGCAAGTAACAGGTCCTCTAAGCGCTGTAGTCATAGATGAGAATTTATCATTACAGTCTCTGTTTGCATGGATCAAAAGGCGCTCGATGAATGGTAGATTTATTGCAGCTATCAGATTTGGTGTCATATTTGCATCTGAGAGGTGTAGAATAATCATTTCACCCCCGTTATTGTCTGGGCGAAAATTGCTTCAAGATTTGTGATATTAAAAAGTAGTAAATCATAAATTTGTTGGGAAAATCCTGTTGCTCAAACCAAACCCAGAATTGTGCATGGAAAGAGAAAATAACAAGAAAACATGAAAAAAATAATAAAAAAAATTATTTTGCCAAAGTCTCATTCACTTTGCTGGAATACACTGCTTATTTTACAGCTAAAAAATTGCAGTACATGTGGACGTACCTTTAACCTTTCCCACTGTGGCCAATTTCTATTTTTGCCATTTTAATTTTCCTCCCCTTCTTCCAAGAGTCATAACTTTTATACTTTTCCATTGAGATATCCGTATAAGGGTTTGTTATTAGTTGTAGTTTTGAATGGCTACAATCACGTTACTATAAAAATTTACTTAAAAAAATGGGGGAAAAAAGTGGTGAGAAATTATGAAAAAATGCAATTCTGACATTTTTTGTGGTTTTGTTTTTACGGTGTTCATTACGTAGCAAAAATAACTGGGCTGTATGATTCTTCAGGTCAGTACGATTACGGCAATATCAAACTTATATATTTTTTTTTATTTAAGTGGTGAAAAAACGTTGCAAAATTTGTAAAATAAAAATGTAAAAAATTGGCTTATGTCGCCTTTTGAAACCCAAAACTTTTTCTTTTATCATTGTCAATGGACCTGTGTGGCGAATTGAAGTACATATTGATACAGTTTGGGGCATGTAAGATGCTTTGACCTGTTTTTGTCACATTTTTGGGGGAAGGTTCAGCACTTTTTTGCTAGATCAGACTTTTGCAGATACAGCAACACCAATTTTTTTTATATCTTTAGAAAGGGGGGTGATGCATATTTTGATTTTGCTTATTTTTTTTTAAATATTTTAAAAGCATTTATTTTGTCCCCATAAGAGACCTATGATCATCTTGTGTGACACCTAGGAGGGGCTAGCTTCCAGGAGTGGACCCTCTTGGTCACGGCACCGAACCTCTCCTGGGTGAGCGAACCAGGTGGAGCAGACACCTAAACAGGGATGGTTAGGGGCAGGCCCGAGGGAGTCAGGTACCGCGACAGCCGGTACCAAGAAGGACGGCTCGTAGTGAAGCAGACAGACAAAATAGATGGGGTAGGCTTGAGAATAGGGACCTAGAAGGCCTAAGGCTACTTTCACACATCAGGTTTTTGCAATCAGGCGAGATCCGGCCTTTTTTCTGAAAACCGGATCCGGCAAAATCTAAAACTGGATCCGTTTTTCCCCATTGAATAACATTTAGCGCCGGATCGCGCCGCATGGCCTTGCGGCATGTCCGGTTTTTACCGGATCTGGCAAACTTTCTCATTCCGGCGTCTGGAAAAAACGTCTACTGTAATGTTTTTTGTCTGCGGCAAAATCCGCCGGATCCGGCTTTTTAGTCTGAGCATGCTCTCTGTAGCCCAGCCCACAGCCAACCTATATAAACCATGCCAGTGGGACCACCCTCAGCCATAACCATGCAGCCAGCCAAGCAAAGAGGAGCCAGCCGCAGAGGAGCCAGCCGCAGGAGAGAGACCAGACCAGCAGCACCACCACCAGCAGCACCCCAAGAGATTCTGATGCAGCCGGGAGCAGAAGGCAGACGGTAAATATCACAGACAACCCCTTTCAGCCAGGGCCATGCAATATCAATTGATATTGCATGGCCTTTCTTTCTCTTTATTCCACAGCACAAGCCGTCCAACAGCAGCAGCGTCCCCAGGAGCTGGAGCACCTACACCACCAGGACTCCAACAAATGCGCCTGCTGATGGAGACTATGGGAGCAGAGGCCAGACGGTAAATATCACACACAACCCCTTTCAGCCAGGGCCATGCAATATCAATTGATATTGCATGGCTTTTTTTTCTCTTTATTCCACAGCACAAGCCGCCCAATAGCAGCAGCGGGAGCAGCACCACTACCACCACCACCAGCCGAACACATGGAGACTGATGTTGAGGAGCCCACGGCAGCAGACAGCAGACGGTAAATATCACACACAAACCCTTCCAGCCAGGTCCATGCAATATCAATTGATATTGCATGGCCTTTTTTTCTCTTTATTCCACAGCAGAAGCCGGCCCTCAACTCCTGCACCAGCACAGCAGGACACGTCGTCTGGGAGTGAGGACACGATGGCAGCAGAGGCCAGACGGTAAATATCACTCACAAACCCTTCCAGCCAGGGCCATGCAATATCAATTGATATTGCATGGCCTTTTTTTCTCTTTATTCCACAGCAGAAGCCGGCCGTCAACTCCTGCAGCAGCACAGCAGGACACATCTTCTTCTGGGAGCCCTCCCACACATCGTCAGCGTTTACAGGTATTTTTTTTGTTGTTTCACAATCCATCTCTGTGATCTATATATTAATTGCATTACTTTTTATTTATACCAGGAAATTGAAGCTGAAGAGGAGCTCCCAGAAGAAGAACGAAGGGGCGGAGAGATACCCGGAGTGGGCTCGCAATTCGTAAGTTTCTTTCATGCATCGCTGAAACACAATATCACACTACACACAACACATAGAAAACAATTTAGTACAGACATCACACTGCACCCAAACACATATGCCTACATCCAAGCACATCATTTTAAATTTTTTTTTTATAGTCTTCTGTATCTGGTGCTTAGCAAAGAGGTCCTCGCAGTGCCTCCCAGGGTCGTCAGCGTGAGCGACGCGGCGGTCACCATCATGTAAGCATATATTTTTTTTTAGAACATTTTTGTTTAATTTTTTTTTCCTTTTTTTTTTCCCTTGGACTAATGTTTTTCCCTTAGACTAATCTTTATTTTTTCTCTTTTTCTTTAACAGGATTCACAGCGTGCTCCCGACTCAGACGGTGAGGAGGGGGTTCTCAACGTGGACCTCCTCATCAATCTGGTCAGAGAAGGGGAGCCGCTGTGGAACATGGGGGACCGCCGCCATGCTGATGACATAGTGACCCGTAGGCTCTGGGAGGAAATCTTCAATCAACTTGTAGAAGGCTGGGAGGACCTCGAAGCTCGGGCCCGGAGTAGAATGCGTAAGTATACACAGTTCAGGCTGCGGGATGTAAAGCAGTGTTTCCCAAACTCCAGTCCTCGTGGCCCCCACAGGTCATGTTTTCAGGATTTCCTTTTGTGCAACACTATGGAGATCCTGAAAACATAACCCGTGGGGGCCGTGAGGACTGGAGTTTGGGAAACACTGATGTTGTATACTAACCAATTTGTGCTTTCTCGTTTCAGGGGAGAGAATTGTGAAGCGATGGCGGTCTATCAGGGATCGCTTCAAGGAGTTCAACAAGGAGATGCGGGCCCCGAGTGGATCTGGAGGACGCATGAGCAAATACAAGTACACAGAAGCCCTGTCGTTCCTCCGGGTAACAATGGTCACCAAAGGTAAATATTACACACCCCATGTAAAAAAAATGCTAACATGTCTAATTTTTTTTTTCAGCCAGGGCTATTGAAATACAGTATATTAATTGTATTTTTTCTCTTTATTCCACAGAACGGTGACCAGCACTCGGGAGCCTGCAGCGTTGGACCCTTCTGGAGCGATCCCTCAGGAGTCCGCCACCGAGAGACACTTCGACAGCCCCGGCCCATCTGCACCTTCCCAGACACGTGAGCCCTCTGTCCCCTCCACCAGCGTTGGAGCATCGTGGCCGAGTGCATTGCATGAGGCTACTGGTCAGGAGATAGATTTCCCCTTACCCCACCCTTCTGCCGCTGCCACCTCTAGTACACCTGTGGCTACTGGGCGGCTGCGGCAGAGGGGTCAGGAAAGGAGCTATGCGCCCGAATTCTTGTATCTAAATGCATCGTTTCAGAACTGTCTTAAAGTCTTGTCAGAGCAAATGGATGTAGGCTTTAATCAGCTCAACTCCAGCATTCTGGAGGTTAAGACAATTCTGCAAACCATGCATTCAGAAGCAAGAAGTTCGCCAAACCATAGTTTTTTCTGGTCTGTAGCCGAGCGCATGGATACACTATCTCCTAGCCAGCAGATGCATGTAATGCATACTTGCCACGCTGCTCTAGCGCAGGTTACCTCCCAACCTCCTACACCCACCCCAGTCGTTCCTCCCACACCTGCCCCCCCCAGCCACCGTCCCTCCTCCCCCTCCCATTCAATACCAGCAACCTCCCCAGTACCAACAACCTCCCCACTTCCAGCAACCTCCCCCCTTCCAACAACCTCGCCACTTCCAACAACCTCGCCACTTCCAACAACCTGCCCCATACCAACATCCTTCCCAGTACCAGTTCCCAACCACATCTGCTCCTCTACTCCCTGCCCAATCCTCCTCTCCACCACCCACCTGTTCTGCCTCCCACCTCTCCACCCGTTCCATTTTTTTTTCCATCCCTTCACCTCTTTTACCTGATCCTTCCCCACCACCATCCCAGTCCGCTCTCCATACTCCCACTGTCGAAGGGTCCCACAGCCCCTCCAGTAGTATCTCCACCCCACACTACACCAGTTTGTAAATATGTTTGTTCAATTTTCTTTTTTAAAATATGCAAAAAAAAATTTCAAATTGAAAAAAAATGTAATAAAGATTTATTTCACGTTGAAAAAAAGTATGTTATTAAACATTGTCATAAAATAAAAGTTAATTTAGTTGATTAAAATGGTTGTCTGTCATTTATTTCTAAGGTTAAATAAAGGTAACATTTATTGGGGATACAAAACCAGGCACATAACTTTGGGTAAAAGGTAAAATAATTTATCTTTTGGACAAAGTTGTGTCCCTGGTTGTGTATTAGCCAAAGTATTTCACCTTTTAACCAAATTTCTGTACATTGTTAGGTAATCTCCAACAAGGTACAGAACTTTGGTTAAAAGGTGAAATACTTTGGTAATACACAACCAGGGACACAACTTTGGCCAAAAGGTAAAATACTGTACATAATGCACAACAAGGTAGACCACTTTGGTTGGCAAAGGTATACTGTGGGTACACAAGGTACAAAGGTCACAGAGCAGTATATTAAACTCTGTCATCCTGCCAGTCTACTCTTCCTTCAGGGGACATAAAGTATTCTGCAAATTTGTCCCTCATTCGGGAAACAGTCACAGAAGTTCTATTGGTAACGTTCTGGTAATCATGCAAGGTGGTTTCTTCAGAGTGGTCCTCAATGGAAATCTGTTCCTTGTTGATAACAAAATTGTGTAGAACCACACAAGCTTTGATAACCTCGTCCACAGTTTCAGTTTTTAGGTTGATAGCGGTCAATAGAACACGCCATTTGGCTGTCAGAATGCAAAAAGCGCACTCCACCATTCTTCTTGCTCTTGTGAGGCGGTAATTAAAAATTATTTTTGTGTGTGTCAATCCGCTGCTGGAGTACGGTTTTAGCAGGTGTTCTGACAGCTGGAAGGCTTCATCCCCTACACAAACAAAAGGCATCGGTGGGCCAGATGTTTGAGGCAGTGGTCTAGAGGGTAGGAACTGGAAGGTGTTTCCATACAGCTGACGGCCCATTGATGACAGTTTGAACACTTGAGAGTCATTGGAGCGGCCATAGGCCCCAATATCTACGGCAATAAATTTGTACTCCGAGTCAGCGATGGCCATTAGGACAATGGAGAAATATTTTTTGTAGTTAAAATATTTGGATCCAGATCCTGCTGGCTTGACAATCCAGATATGTTTCCCGTCCACAGCGCCCAGGCAATTAGGAAACTGACATATTTGTTCAAACTTTTCTGCTATTGCAATCCAACTCTCTGTTGTGGGCTTTGGTAGAAATTCCGCAACTAGACAGTCCCACAATGCACGGCATGTGTGCTTCACAATTCCAGAGATGGCGGAAATCCCAAGTCTGTACTGGAAATGAAGTGAGGAAAGAGATTCTCCAGTTGCCAGGAATCTGTGAATAAAAAAAAAAAAAAATGTGTTTCAAATCACAGCATTACAGACCAGAACTCAGCTATAACAATTGGAGATACTATAAAAAAAATATTTTTATAGTATCTCCAATTGTTAAAGCTGAGTCAGATGGCAATATACAAACTACCAGCGACAACATTCCAGGACAAGTGTGCTCTGAAGCAAGCAGATCAAATAAATATGGCTTACCGAAGAGTCACCATCAGACGCTTCGCCGGTGAAATGGAGAAGCGGCAATACATGTCCGATCTTCTTATGAGGTCTCCAATATGCTCCGCCAAGAAATCAAAGTTCTCCATTTTCATGCGAACATATGCAAAAAATTTCTGAGGGTTTCCTCGTAGCTCCACGTATAGTGTAGAAAACACCCCACGCGTCATTCTCTGGGCTGTGATGGGGTGGATCCAGAAACGGCGCTGACGCATGATGCGCTGCTGTATTTTTCTCTCCTTTTCCAGAACAATCGATTTCAGACGATTCGCCTCCACTGTGAAATCCACCAAATTCTTCATAATGTTTCCTATCACAACGTCCATCTTCACCAGCCACTTGCTCTTCTCTCCAACCTGCACTTGCTCCTCTACAACCTCTGTCAAAGATAGGCTGTAGGAACAGTGTATATATAGTCTTACAGTAGCCAATCACGTTTGGAAGCCCCCAAGGGGTGTTTTAAAAAACCGGATCCGTCCCAATCTGTCTAAAAACGGATAAAAAAAAACCGGATGAACCGGATGAGACGGATCCGGTTTTTGGCCGGATCCGCTCGACGCATCCGGCCGAAAACCGGATCCGTCTCATCCGGTTTTACATAAAAAAAAAACTGGATCCGGCGCTCCGGCTTATAGCGCCTGACGCCGAAAACCTGATGTGTGAAAGAGGCCTAACAGGTTCTGAGCATACTAGAGAATGAGCCCAGAAGTACCAGGAAAGGGACGAGGACAGAGAGGGACTGTAAGGAAAGGGACACCGCCATTTTGTATAGGGCCTATACCAGCCTCCATTTTGTCGGTTCACAGAGCCACAGACTGCTAACTACACAGGGCTTGTTAGCATATCCAGTACGACCGGTTTTGATGTCCACTATGAATCAAAAGGGCTTTAACATGCTAATTAGTTTAGGCCAGTGTCTGAATAAGATGGTCAGTCGTATGCTAAATAGCTCAAACTCAAGCCAGTATTTCCTGCTCCATATGAATTGCAGGCCAGTTAATATGCGTGCTTCAAAAAAAAGGGGAAGGGCCTAGCAGGTTTAAGAACTGTAGCCATGAACAGGCTGGTGGCATTCCATTTTCTCACAACAACAAGAAGCACAAGGGACAGATTTGATTTGCCTTGCCAAATGGAGCAGCAGCACATGCTTTGGGGACTGTCCAGCAACTGAAGACTGTTACCTGGGGATGGCAGAGCTCCCGCCTCCCCATGACCATACTACCCGGTAATATTGATCTATAGCTTATACCTTTAAGCCTTGTACATTATCGTTGTATTTTTTCTCTGACTGCAAATCCATTGTAATTACGTTGTATAGCTTTACTGTATATTTCTGTAATTATCTAGTGCGCCCTTAAGGCAATTAAACCATAAAATTAATCTTGGGCTGATGCTTTTACTCTGATTACGAATCTTAGAATACCCAGTCGGTAACAGGACACCCTCCCCGGCGGCCATTTGCTCTAGGTGCAGTTCCCTTACTGACCTGAGAGACAAAAGGGGGCGCCGGAGAGCTGTACCTGTGGAGTTACGTCCCATTGGTGACGTGGGAGGAAAGGGGATCGTCCTTCACATTTGGTAGCGGCGGTGGGATCAGAAGCTGTGATACCCAGGCTACCATGTGGCGGTCGGCTTAGTTCCTCACAATTGGTGGCAGCGGTGGGATCAGAGTAATAGTGTGCGTGGGACCCCTACTCCCAGACACTAGAGACTACCAGCGGTACTTTCACTGCTGGGGTCTTAAGGTCAGCCCAGCACTAGACGGTCAGAGTGTAAATATAACAAGTTGTGTGCAAGGTCAGGGTTGCAGCTGTGTCAGTAACCAAAGGTTCCCAAGATGGCGGAAGGCACCAGGAGTAGGGCAAAGGGGGAGGCCAATGCTATGGTCTATGATGGGTTCGATACCGACGGAGGCGAGGGGAGCTCAGCCAGGGCTCCCCAAGGAGCCCGACCCCCGTGCTCAGTTTCACAGTGGACTGTCCACCCCCTGCCCGTCCCAGCCTGTCCAGATCAGAGGCCCTCTTCCAAGCGGCTATGGCACAGCTCGAGGCTGGTAATGACGCCGCCTATGACAGACTCCTGGTGGCGGCAGAGAAAGCAGCGGAGCGGGAGCAAGCAGCGGCAGAGCGTGAGCATACAGAACGTGTGTTGCAGGCTACAGAACGCCGTGAAGCTGCGGAGCGCCGGCACCGACTGGAGATGGCTCAGCACGGGCCCCCGCTGGACGCACCAGGCCCACCGGAGACAAGGGCTTCCAAGGTCCGGGCGGAGGACTTTCCCTTACTTGAAAAGGATGGAGACCTGGATTCCTTTCTGCTGGCTTTTGAGAGGACCTGCCTCCAACATCATCTGGCCCCGGATCAGTGGGCAAGGTACCTGACCCCCCGTTTGAGGGGTAAGTCCCTGGAAGTTTTGGGGGACTTACCTGCCGGGGAGGAGCAGGACTACAACAGCATCAAGCGGGCCCTGATCCAGCACTACAACCTCACCCCGGAGTCGTACCGCAGGAAGTTCAGGAGCCTGCAGCGGGGTTCAAAGGACACCTGGACCGACCACATGCGGGCCCTGCTGAGAGCTGCGGAGCACTGGACCTCGGGTCTAGAGCTCATTACCCGCCAGGAGGTTCAGGAACTGTTTGTCATGGAGCAATTCTTGTGGAACTGCCCAGAGGACCTCCAGCAGTTCCTCCGTGACCGGAAACCAAAGGGGGCTTCTGCTACAGCCGCCCTAGCAGACGAGTATGCCAACAACAGGGCGCCGGAGCCAAAGAAGCCTGCCAGCAGCACCTGGAGAGGGGGTAAGCCCAATCCTGCCCCAGCCCCATATCCAGCCCCCAGAGTGCAAGGGGTGTACCCCCCGGCTGCCCTCTCCAGGCCAGGAACAGAACCCAGACGTTGTCATAATTGCAATCAGCCAGGACACTTTAAGGCTGCGTGTCCCCAGCGCCAGAAGGCCCCATCCCTGTCCCAGAAACCGACCACTGTTTTGTGTGTGGGAGGGGGTGGTGGGAGGTCCCTAGACAATTACCAACCCGTCACCATCGGCCGCTCAGCGGTCATGGGACTGCGGGACACAGGCGCTGAACGAACCCTGGTACGTCCTGAGGTGGTGTCCCCTCAAGACTTGGTACCTGGGAAAACCCTTTCCGTCTCCGGAATTGGAGGCGTTGAACCGGCGCTGCCCGTTGCCAAGGTGTATTTGGACTGGGGCGCCGGGAGGGGGATGCGGGAGGTGGGAGTAACGCCGAATATTCCTGCAAATGTGTTGCTTGGGACCGATTTGGGGCGGCTAGTGTCCCAGTATGTGGCCACTGAACCCCCAAGTTCGGCTCCCCAAGAATGTCATGACTCTAAATGTGAATGCTAATGTTAATGTGTTGAATGTGCCTCCAACAGTGGAGGAGGGAGTGAAACCTGATGGTAAGCCATGCACTGACACTACACACACAGGGCTCACAGTGAGGACAGGTGAGGAGGCTGCACGGGAGAGCTCAGAGGTGGGGGGAGGGGCTGCTATGGGCAGTGTAGGGCCCCTAAGTGAACCCAGCCTGCTGAGTCTAGGGCCCCTGCAGGAAGAGGAACAGACCATGGGGGGAGGGGGCGTCCCGGGAGAGGAGCCACCAGGTAAGACCCCAGGGCAGGAGTTCCCCACATCCGGGATGTCAGGAAGTCAGGGAAGTCTGCCTGAACCGGCGACTTGGTCAGGGGACGAGGGAAAGCAGGCGCTACCCGTGGTCTCAGCGGTCGTGGCCGCTGTTACCAGGAGTGGGAGCGCTGAAGCCCAAGGAGCCTCGCGGAGGTCCGACGGTTTCCCCGTCTCCGACCAAGTGGCTGCCGAGTCAGACAGTAGCCAGGAGACAGATCCCGGGGAACTGACAGAGGACATGGCAGTTTCATCAATTCTTGCCACATCAAGTCAGGGATTTCAGGCAGCGTTGGAAGCTGACCCTAGCCTGAAGACTCTCAACGAACAGGCGGCACAGCCACCCCTGGAGTCCGACCGCGAGCGAGTGGTCTGGGACCAGGGACGGCTGTACCGGGTAACGGTCCAGCAGGGTTCACCGGAGGCGTGGCCCAGGGACCGACAGTTAGTGGTACCCCATCCGTTCAGGGCGGAATTGTTGCGGATCGCACACGAGATTCCAATGGCCGGACACCTAGGGATCATTAAAACCAGGGCCAGGCTAGCTCAGCATTTCTACTGGCCTGGATTGAGGACCGAGGTGATAGCCTACTGCCGTTCGTGTGACACCTGTCAGAGGGTGTGGAAGGCGGGGCCGCGCCCCAAAGCCCCACTGGTAACTCTGCCCATCATCGAAGAGCCTTTCTCGAGGGTGGCTGTGGATCCCATTGGACCTCTGTCCACTCCCAGCCGCTCCGGGAAATGCTTCATACTAACGGTAGTGGACTATGCCACCCGGTACCCAGAGGCGGTAGCTTTGTCGTCCATTCGGGCCGACAAAGTGGCCACTGCCTTACTGGAGATTTTCTCCAGAGTGGGGTTTCCCAAGGAAATGCTCACCGACCGAGGGACCCAGTTCATGTCGCAGCTGATGGAGTCTCTCTGTAAGCAGGTACAGGTGCAACATCTGGTGGCCAGCCCGTATCACCCACAGACCAATGGCTTGTGTGAGCGGTTCAATGGCACCTTAAAGCAGATGCTGAAGATGTTGGTCGACTCCCACGGGAGAGACTGGGAGTGGTATCTCCCACACCTGCTGTTTGCCTACCGGGAGGTCCCACAGGCCTCAACGGGGTTCTCCCCCTTTGAGCTCCTGTACGGGCGACGTGTACGGGAGCCCCTTGCTCTGGTGAAGGAAGCATGGGAAGGGGATTTAGCCACCCCTGGAGTGTCGGTCATTGAGTATGTCGTGCGCTTCCGGGACCGAATGATGGCCTTGACACGGCTGGTGCATGACAATATGACCCAAGCTCAGGCTGACCAGAAGCGATGGTACGACCAGAATGCTTGTGAGCGGACCTACCAGGTGGGTCAAAAGGTGTGGGTACTGGTCCCCGTACCCCAAAACAAGCTTCAGGCAGCCTGGGAGGGTCCATACCTCGTGCACGAGCAGCTCAACGCCGTCACCTACCTGGTCACCCTGCACCCCTTTCGGGAGCTGTTCAGCAGCCTGCCCGGAAGGACTGAGGCAGCAGTCCATGACGTGGACACTGGCAACCACCCCCCAATCCGGCGTTCAGCATATCGGGTCTCTCTTGAGGTGCAGCAGCAGATGCGCCAAGAGATAGACGAGATGCTGAGGCTGGGGGTGATCCAAGCGTCCAACAGCGCGTGGGCTTCGCCTGTAGTCCTCGTCCCTAAAAAGGACCGAACTACGCGGTTCTGCGTGGACTACAGGGGGCTCAACGCTGTGTCGGTCACCGATGCGTACCCAATGCCGCGCATCGATGACCTGCTCGACCAGCAGGCCGGGGCCAAGTACCTGACCATCATGGATCTGAGCAGGGGGTATTGGCAGATTCCCCTGACCCCTAGGGCACGGGAACGCTCTGCCTTTATCACTGTACGAGTCCACGGTGATGCCCTTCGGCATGAAGAATGCCCCTGCCACTGTTCAGCGGATGGTCAACACGCTGCTTGAGGGACTGGAAGGGTATGCGACCGCGTACCTGGATGACATTGCCATCTTCAGTCCCACCTGGGAGGATCACCTAGAGCACCTGGCGCAGGTGCTCGGGCGGATCCAGCGAGCAGGCTTGACCATTAAGCCGGAAAAATGCCAGCTGGGTATGAGTGAGGTCCACTACCTGGGGCACCGGGTAGGTGGGGGAGCTCTGAAGCCAGAGCCCGGGAAGGTGGATGCCATCGCATCCTGGCCCACCCCCAGGACCAAGAAGCAGGTGATGTCCTTTTTGGGTACTGCTGGGTACTATAGGAGGTTTGTTCCACACTATAGTGCCCTGGCCAAGCCCTGACGGACCTCACCAAGAAAAGGCTGCCTGTCGCAGTCGACTGGACAGTCGCCTGCGAGACAGCTTTCCAGGCGCTCAAGACCGCCCTTTCTAGTTCTCCTGTACTACAGGCAGCCGACTTCACGCGGCCATTCTTAGTGCAGACCGACGCCAGCGACTTCGGCCTCGGTGCTGTGCTCAGCCAGGTTGACACTACGGGCCATGAACACCCCATTTTGTACCTGAAAAGGAAGCTCCTGCCGAGGGAAGTGGCCTATTCCACGATGGAGAAGGAATGTCTGGCAATTGTGTGGGCCCTGCAGTGCCTGCAGCCATACTTGTACGGACGCCAATTCACAGTGGAAACAGACCACAACCCCCTCAGCTGGTTACACACGGTCTCTGGGACGAATAGGAGGTTGCTACGCTGGAGCCTCGCTCTCCAACAGTACCACTTCACCATTCGCCACAAAAGAGGCAGGGACCATGGTAACGCTGATGGGTTGTCCGGCAAGGAGAGGGTGCGGTAGGGCGCACGGGAGAACACAGGAATGTGATACCCCCTAGCGCCCTCAAAAGCAGGGAGGTGTAAGGAAAGAGACGCCGCCATTTTGTATAGGGCCTATACCAGCCTCCATTTTGTCGGTTCACAGAGCCACAGACTGCTAACTACACAGGGCTTGTTAGCATATCCAGTACGACCGGTTTTGATGTCCACTATGAATCAAAAGGGCTTTAACATGCTAATTAGTTTAGGCCAGTGTCTGAATAAGATGGTCAGTCGTATGCTAAATAGCTCAAACTCAAGCCAGTATTTCCTGCTCCATATGAATTGCAGGCCAGTTAATATGCGTGCTTCAAAAAAAAGGGGAAGGGCCTAGCAGGTTTAAGAACTGTAGCCATGAACAGGCTGGTGGCATTCCATTTTCTCACAGCAACAAGAAGCACAAGGGACAGATTTGATTTGCGTTGCCAAATGGAGCAGCATCACATGCTTTGGGGACTGTCCAGCAACTGAAGACTGTTACCTGGGGATGGCAGAGCTCCCGCCTCCCCATGACCATACTACCCGGTAATATTGATCTATAGCTTATACCTTTAAGCCTTGTACATTATCGTTGTATTTTTTCTCTGACTGCAAATCCATTGTAATTATGTTGTATAGCTTTACTGTATATTTCTGTAATTATCTAGTGCGCCCTTAAGGCAATTAAACCATAAAATTAATCTTGGGCTGATGCTTTTACTCTGATTACGAATCTTAGAATACCCAGTCGGTAACAGGACACCCTCCCCGGCGCCATTTGCTCTAGGTGCAGTTCCCTTACTGACCTGAGAGACAAAAGGGGGCGCCGGAGAGCTGTACCTGTGGAGTTACGTCCCATTGGTGACGTGGGAGGAAAGGGGATCGTCCTTCACATTTGGTAGCGGCGGTGGGATCAGAAGCTGTGATACCCAGGCTACCATGTGGCGGTCGACTTAGTTCCTCACAGGGACGAAGGACCACCAGGACAGCAGAGGACAGGGGACCCGAGGCTGAGTTACCAGGGACAGCTGGGAACAGAAGCAAAGAAAGGGTAAATTAGTAGCAGTGGGCAAGAACCCACAGAGACGGCCTAGAATGAGTACACTGAAGCACACAGTGATCAGGCACCTCCACTAAGGGAGGGCGACCTGATATAGCCAGCAAAAGCATCTGATTGGTCAAGATCAGGTGTGAAGAACTAAAGGGCCGGCAGAGCACGCGGCCTAAGACGCATGCGCAGGTTCGCCGCCGGACGTGAAGCCGACAAAGCGGAGAAGAACCGGCGGGACCCTCGAGCAGCTTGGACGCCGAGCCGCCGGAACGGAGCGGTATTGGGAGGCGGGGCGGGCGCAGCGGCAGCCAGTCACGAAATCTTGATTGCTTGTTCTATATATTGCTATACCACTTTATTGAAACCATCCCAGTCTTCTATCACAGGGGTACACTGTGTGTAGAATTTTTAGGCTATTTGTCTTGTTGATGATAAATGTTATTATTGATCACCTACAATGCTGTTGGTGAATCCAAAAAGTTAATAAACCTAAAAACTGAATATTTAAATGGAACTTGTGACCCGGTTTTGCCGATATGAGATAGGGCCACTACTTTTCAGGGCTGATACACAGCATTCTATAATGCTGTAGATGAGCCTCCAACCTGATCTGTAAAAGAAAAATAACTTTTATTATACTCAACAGCAGGGCGGTCCGGTCCGAGGGGTGCCACTGGTCTTGGTCCGGGGCCTCCCTTCTTCTTACAATCGTCGTCCTCCTTCTTGCTTCGTGTGGATGACTCATCCCTACTAGTGATGATCGAACATGCTGGGATAATGTGTTATCTGAGCATGCTCGGGTGTCATCAGAGTATCTTGGGTGAGCTCATATAATATGTTCAAGTCCCCTAGCTTCTATCTCAGTCATGGGAACGTCTGTCTTCACTGAATACAGATTTTACCTCTGAATTGAGAATTTTGATAATGACTGATCAATTCTGTCAGAGAAAGAAGCAAATTTATCTAATAAAATAAATTATAAAGTTGCTTATTTTTCAGGTGTACTATTGATTTATGAACTAAAAATTAAAACAAAGGTTATCTCCCAAGCCCTTTTTCACATTAATGACCAGGAAATATTTTACAATTCTGACCAATTCTGAGGCTTCACGGGATTCCACTGATTCTGAGATTGTTTTTTGACATATTGTACTTCATGATAGTTGTAAAAAATTTTTCGATATGACTTGCATTTATTTGTGAAAAAAAAATGGAAAATTGGCAAAAATTTTGAAAATTTTCCAATTTTCAAACTTTAAATTTTTATTCCCTTAAATCAGAGAGTGGTGTCACACAAAATAGTTAATAAATAACATTTCCCACATGTTTACTTTAAATAAGCACAATTTTTGAAAGATTTTTTTTAGGGAGCTATAAAGGTTAAAAGTTGACCTGCAATTTCTTATTTTTTCAACAAAATTTACAAACTCATTTTTTTACAGACCATATTACATTTGAAGTGACTTTGAGGGGTCTATATGACAGAAAGTACCCAAAAGTGACACCATTCTAAAAACTGCACCCCTCAAGTGCTCAAAACCCCATTCAAGAAGTTTATTAACCCTTTGGGTGCATCACAGGAATTATTAGAATGTGGAAGGAAAAAATTAACATTTAACTTTTTTTCACAAAAATGTTACTTTAGACCCAAATTGTTTTATTTTTACAAGAGTAACAGGGAAAAATGGATTCCAAACTTTGTTGTGCAGTTTTTCCAGAGGTTGCCGATACCCCATATGTGGGGGAAAACCACTGTTGGGCGCATGGCGGAGCTTGGAAGGGAAGGTATGCCATGTTGCGTTTGGAGAGCCCCTGAGGTGCCTAAACAGTGGAAACCCCCACAAGCGACCCCATTTTGGAAATTAGACTCCTTAAGGAATGTAACTAGATGTGTGGTGAGCACCTTGAACCCCAGGTGCGTCACAGACGGTTATAACGTAGTCGTGAAAATTAAAAAATTACAATTGTCCCACAAAAATGTTATTTTAGCCACAATTTTTTTTATTTTCACTATGGTAACAGGAGAAAAGGGACCCAAAAATTTGCTGTGCAATTTGTTTGGAGTACGTTGATACCCCATATATGGTCGAAAACTACTTTATGCACAGTGCAAAGGTCAGAAGGGAAGAAGCATCATATTGGAGTTCAGATTTTGCTGCACTGGTTTGAGGTTGCCATGTCACATTGGCCAAGCCGCTGAGATGCCAGGACAGCAGACCCCCCGTAAGAGACATCATTTTACAAATGACACCTCTCAATGAAATAATCTAGGGGTACAGTGTACATATTGGCATCACAGGTGGGTCACAGAATTTTATACCATTGGGCAGTGAAGAAAAAAATAATTACATTTTTACCACCAAAATTTAGTTATAACCCCAGATTTTACATTTTCACACTGGGAAATGGGTAAAAATGGCAGCAAAATTTGTCCCACAAATACCCTCTTGGAGTGCAGATTTTGCTAGAATAGTTTTCAGACTCCATACAGAGCCCCTAAGTGCTAGAAGAGCAGAATCCCCCCTCAAGTGACCCCATTTTGGAAATTATACCCCTTTGGGAGCTTATCTACAGGTGTAGTGACGATTTTGACTTCATGGGAGTTTTTAAGAAAAAAGCAGCAGTGGATGTTGCAGAATGAAAATTGCAAACTGACGTTGTGTCATGGGTGCATCGCCACGAAGATCGTCGCGATTGCACATTCTGACTTCTCACAGCTGAGCTGCTGTTTCTTTGTGTTTGGTAATGAGAGAGTTAATTTTACCTAGCTCTTTGCTAAGACTAGGTCCAGCCTCGCCCGGCTGCTTTTGATTATGTTCTAATTAGTTTCCTTTATATTCCTGCCAGTCTGGGTGTTAGACGCCGGTGAAAGCATTCATGTAGTCTAGCAGACTGGAGCGGTTCTGAGAATACTTAAGCTAAGAGCTCCTTAGTTGTTTTTACTCTTATAGCTTATAGTTTATCTCTGAGACCTTAGGTGTTCCTACTGTGTGTGAGTGTTGTATGTAAGACTTTATTTACTTTATTTCTTGTCTTTCTTGTATGTCTTTCTGTTCATTAACCGTTACCTGTTCATTCCCTTTGGTGGTAATCAGGGTCCTTCTTAGGACTAGATTACAGTTGGCAGGGATTGATAGGAGACAGGGTTTACGCTGGTGGCCTGGACCTCTGTACCTTTAACAGTACCTCCAGGTAGAGGGATTAGTTAGGACCCCAGTTTAGGGTCAGCATAGACCCCGGTCACCCTCTAGCCGGAGACAGCGTATAACGGATTCCGTTTTGACCCACTGGACATTCTGTCAGGTAAATCTATGTTATCATATATCTATGCGCATGTTATATAGTATGATAGTATGTTGCCCTTTTGATATAGATTACTGACATCACATATATATATCTGCTATACAGCGTGACATTTTCACCGGCCCAACTAAAGATTCTCCCCAGCTGTCATGGATCCAGTAGCCCAGCTGGCCCGGCAGTTGCAGGGGTTGTCCATGGAATTTGCAGACATTAAGTCCAAGGTTTTGTCCCCCCCGGAGCAAACCAGATCTGAACCTAAGGTTGCTCTCCCGGACAGGTTCACTGGTGGGCGGGACAAATTTTTTACTTTCCGGGAGGCATGTAAATTGTACTTTCGGCTGCGGCCTCGGTCATCTGGGAGTGAAGAGCAGAGGGTGGGAATTGTTATCTCGCTCTTACAAGGGGACCCTCAATCTTGGGCGTTCTCTATTCCTCCAGGCTCCCCAGATCTCCAGTCAGTGGATCGATTTTTTACTGCCCTGGGTCTGGTATATGATGATCCGGATCGAGTCTCCCTTGCTGAAACAAGGTTACGTAAAATACGGCAAGGAAATCGTCCAGCGGAGGAATATTCTTCTGAGTTCCGTAGATGGGCAACAGATACTCAGTGGAATGACCCAGCTCTTAGGAGCCAGTTTTGTCAAGGGTTGTCTGACAAATTAAAAGATGTGTTGGCTCAGTATGATTCTCCTCCATCACTGGAGGCTGCTATGGCCCTCGCTATTCGCATTGATAGACGACTTCGGGGAAGACGCGAGGTAACTCCGCCCCCATGATGACTCCACCTACTACTAAAGTCCCTTATACTGAGGTTCCCCTGGTCTGTTCTGAGGAACCCATGCAGTTGGGAGGGACATCTTTTTGTAGGAGGGAATCGGCGGTGCACCGCAAGACTAGAAGGTGTTTCTTTTGCGGGAGAGAGGGACATTTTGTTGGGGGGTGTCCATCCCGGGCCTCTTTGAGCAAAGGAGTTAACCTGGGAGTGTGTATTTCGTCCCCAAATCCCTCTCAGTTTCTCGTGCCTGCGGAGGTGGTGATTGGTACTAGAACTGAGAGGATTTCTGTTTTTCTTGATAGTGGGTCCGGGGCTAATCTGGTGGACGCTCGGTTTGCCCAGGTGCATGGTATGCAACTGATTGTATTGGCCAAACCAGTCCCTATAGTCTCTATTGATTCTAGACCTCTCGGTCAAGGTAGCTTGGTACAAGCTGTTCATAACATAGATCTTCAAGTAGGGGCAATACATAAAGAGCAATTGTCTTGTTATGTGTTGGAGGGTCTACCTACTCCTATTGTGTTGGGACTTCCTTGGTTGGCTAAACATAACCCAGTGATTGATTGGCAATCCAGAAAGATAAGCCAGTGGGGTGAATTTTGCAAGAATAACTGCATGAGCACGGTCATCGGTGCGGTTGTGCCTAGGACTTTGCCTCCTTTTCTGGAGGACTTTGGGGAGATGTTCTCAGAGGAGGGGTGTAAAGAGTTACCTCCTCATCGCGCATATGACTGCTCAATAAAGTTGCTTCCTGATGCCTTATCTCGTACTTTCCCAGGGACCGGGAGGATGGATGATCCGGTTCCTATTCCTCAGGAGGGAGTTGTAGTGTCAGCTGTATGCTCTGAGCTTGAGGGGGAGGTATTGGGGGCTCAGGGGGACGCCCCTGTGGGACTTCCAGGGAGACTGATAGTTCCAGATCGGTTAAGACTGAAGGTTACGGAGAACCGTTACAAACGGATGGCTGATAGGGGGAGAGTTTCTGGTCGAGATCTGAAGGTGAACGATCTGGTGTGGTTGTCTACCAGGAATATAAAACTTAAAGTTCCCTCCTGGAGGTTGGGCCCCAGATTCATCAGGCCGTACAGGATCAGTTCCATAATTAATCCTGTGGCATTTCGTCTGGACCTCCCTCCTACGTTTAAAAATCATAATGTGTTTCACAAGTCATTACTTAAAAAGTATGTGGCACCAGTCATACCGTCACCTCTACCTCCTTCAGTGGTGGTCAATGATAACGTGGAAATTCATGGGTCGAAAATCATTGACTCACATCTCAGTCGCCGATCCCTTCAGTACTTAGTTCATTGGAGGGGGTATGGTCCTGAGGAGGGGACGTGGGTCCCTGCGTCTGATGCTAACGCAGATCGATTGGTTCGGACCTTTCACACAACTTACCCGGACAGACCTGGTCATGAGGGTCCGGAGGCCCCTCGTAGAAGGGGGGGTACTGTCATGGGTGCATCGCCACGAAGATCGTCGCGATTGCACATTCTGACTTCTCACAGCTGAGCTGCTGTTTCTTTGTGTTTGGTAATGAGAGAGTTAATTTTACCTAGCTCTTTGCTAAGACTAGGTCCAGCCTCGCCCGGCTGCTTTTGATTATGTTCTAATTAGTTTCCTTTATATTCCTGCCAGTCTGGGTGTTAGACGCCGGTGAAAGCATTCATGTAGTCTAGCAGACTGGAGCGGTTCTGAGAATACTTAAGCTAAGAGCTCCTTAGTTGTTTTTACTCTTATAGCTTATAGTTTATCTCTGAGACCTTAGGTGTTCCTACTGTGTGTGAGTGTTGTATGTAAGACTTTATTTACTTTATTTCTTGTCTTTCTTGTATGTCTTTCTGTTCATTAACCGTTACCTGTTCATTCCCTTTGGTGGTAATCAGGGTCCTTCTTAGGACTAGATTACAGTTGGCAGGGATTGATAGGAGACAGGGTTTACGCTGGTGGCCTGGACCTCTGTACCTTTAACAGTACCTCCAGGTAGAGGGATTAGTTAGGACCCCAGTTTAGGGTCAGCATAGACCCCGGTCACCCTCTAGCCGGAGACAGCGTATAACGGATTCCATTTTGACCCACTGGACATTCTGTCAGGTAAATCTATGTTATCATATATCTATGCGCATGTTATATAGTATGTTGCCCTTTTGATATAGATTACTGACATCACATATATATATCTGCTATACAGCGTGACACGTTGTAGTGACCAGTACGCTGTAGTGACCAGTACATTATAGTCACCAGTACATTCTGCCCAGCCCGTGCTTCTGGAGACAAGCACCCGTAAATTAGGCGAGCTCTCATTGCTACAGCAATGCCAAACACGTGGACGCGAAATGTGGATTAGGCACACTGTGGGGCTAAGAAGGGAAAGGGGCATTTGGATTTGGGAACGTAAAATTTGCTGAATTTCTTTTGGGGGTGAGGAGCCATTTGCTTTTCCATAGCCTTTGTGCTACCAGTAAACTGGAAGCCCCCTATATTCCCATTGACAGATGATGGACCTGAGTGAGGGCTTGCTTTTTTGTGGATTGTGTTGAAGCTTTTATTGAGAAGATTTTACATTACGTTTAGGATCACATTTATCCTGTGCGCTACGCTGAGCACTTACTTTGGGGTTTCCATCTAAATCTCCGGGTGACGCGATTCAGATAAAACCTCCATTCACTATAATGAGGCAGAGAAGTAACTCTGGACTCCGTCTGGCCTCTGTTCAGTGGTGTCCTTTTCAGAGGTGCACAAAACTGTGTCCGACCTTACTTTTTTGCATTCATAAAATGATGGACACCGCCGGATCACAAGCAAGACAGCATCCCTGTACCTCATTATAGGGAATCTTCTGTCCGGAATTCCATCTGAATCACATATTTCAGAGATTTATATGGAAACCTGGGTGTAAGCGCTCAGCATAGAGCACAGGATAAATGTGCGCTAAGCCTCACTGAAATCTTTGGGAGACAGAATGAACAAATCAACAGAAAGTGAAGAACTGGTTTTATATATTTTTTACGCCATTCCTCGTACGGTATAAGTGATTAGACGACTTTACTCATCGGGTTGGTGCGATTAGAGCGATACCAGATATATATCGGGTTTTTCTGTTTGGCTGCTGTCACATATTATAAGACGCTTTTTTGCAACTTGTTTTTGCATCGTCATATTTTGAGAGCTATAATTTTTCCATATTTCGGCTGACAGTCATGTTAAACTGTAAAGCGCTGCGGAATATGTTGGCGCTATATAAATAAAGATTATTATTATTATTATGTGACAGCTTATTTTTTTTGCGGGACGAGTTGATGTTTTTACTGGTACTATTTTCGGGCACATGACATTTTTTAATCACTTTGTATTCCAATTTTTGGGAGGCAGAATGACCAGCAATTTAGGAATTGATTTTTTTTTTTTATGTCATTCCACATGCGGTAAAATTGAGAAAACTGCCTTATTCTTTGGGTGAGTAAGATCACAGCGATATCACATTATATCTTTTTGTTTATGTTTTGGCGCTTTAACACAAGAAAAGCTATTTTACAGAAAAAATTATTATTTTTGCATTGCTTTATTCTGACAGCTATAACAGTTTTATTTTTGTGCTGACGGAGCTGTATGGCGGCTTGCTATTTTGTGGAACTATACCATTTTTATTTAAATTCATCTTTTTGATCACGTTTTATTCCACTTTTTGTTCAGCGGTATGATGAGAAATATCGTTTTTTGACTATTTTTTTTATTCATTTTTATTTGCGGTGTTCACTAAAGGTGTTAATAAGTAGAACAGTTTTATAGGTCGGGTCATTCCAGACACGGCAATACCAAAAATGTGTACTTTTTTAGTTTTTTTCCATAAAAATATATGGGTACAATATATTTTTATTTTGTTTTATATTTTTACAATTTTTTTTTCCACTTTTGTACTTTGTCCCACTATGGGACTTTCACTTTTTGCAGTCTGATCGCTTGTACAGCATAGCAAAGCAGGAGCCTTGCTATGCTGTACAAGCTGTCAGAGCTGCACTGACAAACTTGCTACATCACACTCTGAGCATGATCTAGCAAGTTCGCTAGCTTTGGTGACCCCGATGTCATGACATCAGGTCACCATGACAATGATCAGCCCCTCGTGATGACGTTGCAAGGGTAGTTATCGGCGAGAAGTGGGGGCTTCCTCGCTCTGCTTGCCTGCCAAATACTCCGATCAATATCGATCACAGTATTTAGGGGGTTAAAGTGCCGGGAGCGGTGCGGGCATCGGTCCTGCACCGAGTGTCAGGTGTCAGCTGTCAATCAGCTGACACCAGGCGGCAATCAATTGCCATGACGTATCCATGCGTTATAGGTCGGTAAGTAGCAGCCGATTTTGACGTATGGATGCGTCCAATGTTGGGAAGGGGTTAATTGTCCTGCATAAATATCATGAATTTCTTGAAAGATGCACACTTTTTCCTTTACCACTGCCTGAAGAGTCTTCAAAAACTGACAATAGGTTTGGGAGGTGATTTTGAGTTGCTCTTCAACCCAAATAGGTCCAACCAGCTTATCTTTAATCATACCAGCCCATAGCAGTACCCACCTCCACCTCGCTGGCTGGAGTCAGAATGGAAGTGGAGGTGTGTGCCCATTACTGGTCCAGCCACAAGCCCATCAATCTGGTCCGTCCAGTCATTCTTATGTGATCAGTACATAAAACCTTTTAACAATCTGTCTTCAGATATTTCTTGGCCTAATCTTGATGTTTCCACTTCTGTGTCTTGCTCAGTGGTGATCGGGTGTCGGCCTCCTCACCTCGGCCGTGTCTCTGAGCACTGAACACCTTACTTCTGTGTCCTGCTCAGTGGTGGTCAAGTGTCAGCCTCCTCACCTCGGCCATGTCTCTGAGCACTGAACACCTTGTACTTCTGTGTCTTGCTCAGTGGTGGTCGGGTGTCAGTCTCCTCACCTCAGCCATGTCTCTGAGCACTGAACACCTTGTACTTCTGTGTCTTGCTCAGTGGTGGTCGGGTGTCGGCCTCCTCACCTCGGCCGTGTCTCTGAGCACTGAATACCTTACTTCTGTGTCTTGCTCAGTGGTGGTCAAGTGTCAGCCTCCTCACCTCGGCCGTGTCTCTGAGCACTGAACACCTTGCACTTCTGTGTCTTGCTCAGTGGTGGTCGGGTATCAGCCTCCTCACCTCGGCCGTGTCTCTGAGCACTGAACACCTTGTACTTCTGTGTCTTGCTCAGTGGTGGTCGGGTGTCAGCCTCCTCACCTCAGCCATGTCTCTGAGCACTGAACACCTTGTACTTCTGTGTCTTGCTCAGTGGTGGTCGGGTGTCGGCCTCCTCACCTCGGCCGTGTCTCTGAGCACTGAATACCTTACTTCTGTGTCTTGCTCAGTGGTGGTCAAGTGTCAGCCTCCTCACCTCGGCCGTGTCTCTGAGCACTGAACACCTTGTACTTCTGTGTCTTGCTCAGTGGTGGTCGGGTGTCAGCCTCCTCACCTCGGCCGTGTCTCTGATCACTGAACACCTTGTACTTCTGTGTCTTGCTCAGTGGTGGTCAGGTATCAGCCTCCTCACCTCGGCCGTGTCTCTGAGCACTGAACACCTTGTACTTCTGTGTCTTGCTCAGTGGTGGTTGGGTGTCAGCCTCCTCACCTCGGCCATGTCTCTGAGCACTGAACACCTTGTACTTCTGTGTCTTGCTCAGTGGTGGAGTTTTGGAGCATATGGAGAACTTTCTGCAACAAATCTGCCTCAACTGAAAATCAATTCCACCCATGAGTCACAAAATTTTCTGCAGCAAATTTACTATGTGTGAATATATTACACAAGGGTAGTCGAATCAAATGATGAAGGAATATATATAATAAATAAATATATTTAATTAATTCAAAAAAATATACAATGGTCCAACAATCCCCAGAAAATTAGAAGGCTGACCATCCGGTTGAAGTAAGATAACACCAAGGTGCATAGAAAATGGATAGGGGAGTAATAGAATGCCAAATGACACCAATAGGACAGAAGCCACAAGACAATGAGGTGTAATAATGTATATTCTTTATTAAAAAAATTATATAAATAATATACACAATTATGCACAGAAACATAAATTTAAAAACAAGAGGGGAACCAATCATAAAATGGCCAAAAAAACGGGACCAATTCTAATATTCTGGTGACTTAGTATTCACATAAGGAAATATTAAAATCCCTCATTCAAAAAATGTGCCCTAATAGCGCATAGCATAAATTAATCATATAAAACCGTGACCAGAATTATATAATAGCTCAAAATGAAAAAGGAAAATCAAATGTGAAAACAATATAAAAAATAATAAAGTGCACACAGCTGAGAAAATCACTAGTAAGAACCACAATGTGAATTCAGTATATGAAGCAATTCTAACACCTTGCTAAATAGCTGGCCTATACCTAACACGTGTACTATATAGTGCTAAACCACATACATTGCTGTGAAACAAATCAAATAAATGACTGGAAACCAGCCAGTACATGAATTAGTGTGCAAAGAAGGTCGCCTGTAATAATGATTAAGTGCGCTATGAATATGGCATGCAGAGGGAAAAGTACCTGAAGGCCCAATGGCTCACCGGTTAGCCGCCTCAAACACACCCCGACGCGCGTTTCGGAATTGCTTCCTTCGTCAGGGGGATGGTGAGACTAAAGACCGCCGTCCTTATATAGTGCAGGCGGCGATTTGGCAACGGGCACACTGGCGCACGTGCGGCCAGCGCAACCCGGAAGTCGCATCGCACCCAGCGTCACATGATCCAACGCAGTCAGATGACCCGGCGCGTCCGATCATGTATAGACGTCGTTGCCATGCGAACATCACAGGTACGTCTTCATACAGTATATTTGCCTATGCTGGGCAATGTGCATGTTTAGAACAGGATACCCATTATTATAAACCATCAGTGGGTGCTGGCAAGATATTTGCAGCTATTAATTACATTGTTCATTGGCTCCTAGATAAGGTATTGTGTGTGGTGTTTGGCATCGTTTCGGCGATGGGTTGTGCGCATGCCCGGGCCAACGTACCTGTGATGTTCACATGGCAACGGCGTCTATACATGATCGGACGCGCTGGGTCATCTGACTGCGCTGGAGCATGTGACGCTGGGTGCAATGCGACTTCCGGGTTGCACTGGCCGTGCGTGCGCCGGTGCGCCCGTTGCCGAATCGCCGCCTACACTATAGAAGGACAGCGGTCTTTAGTCTCACCATCCCCCTGACGAAGGAAGCAATTCCGAAACGCGCGTCGGGGCGCGTTTGAGGCAGCTAACCGGTGAGCCATTGGGCCTTCAGGTACTTTTCCCTCTGCATGCCATATTCATAGCGCACTTAATCATTATCACAGGCGACCTTCTTTGCACACTAATTCATGTACTGGCCGGTTTCCAGTCATTTATTTGATTTGTTTCACAGCAATGTATCTGGTTTAGCACTATATAGTACACGTGTTAGCTATAGGCCAGCTATTTAGCAAGGTGTTAGAATTGCTTCATATACTGAATTCACATTGTGGTTCTTACTAGTGATTTTCTCAGCTGTGTGCACTTTATTATTTTTTATATTGTTTTCACATTTGATTTTCCTTTTTCATTTTGAGCTATTATATAATTCTGGTCACGGTTTTATATGATTAATTTATGCTATGCGCTATTAGGGCACATTTTTAGAATGAGGGATTTTAATATTTCCTTATGTGAATACTAAGTCACTTGAATATTAGAATTGGTCCCGTTTTTTTGGCCATTTTATGATTGGTTCCCCTCTTGTTTTTAATTTTAAATTTATGTTTCTGTGCATAATTGTGTATATTTATATATTTTTTTTTTTCTGAATAAAGAATATACATTATTACACCTCATTGTCTTGTGGCTTCTGTGCTATTGGTGTCATTTGGCATTCTATTACTCCCCTATCCATTTACTATGCACCTTGGTGTTTTTTATGTGTGAATATAAGCCAAGAAGATGTCTCCTTGAGGAAGGTACATAGCATATTTTTCTGTTTGGATTTTTGGCTGGAAAATCAATTGGCAGTTTAGATTGTAGCAGATCTTTCACCATTCAGTGCATAAATTGATGCATGTATGAAATAAAATCATTTTGATGTATGTTTTTAGATGGATGGGACTAGAAATCTATATTCCAATGAGCAATGTCACGACACAGCTGTCATGTGACCCAGGGACAGGGGCTACTTCCCTGTCCCTAACACTAGGGTGCGCCCTAGCTCGCCCTACTCCCCGGGATACTTCTGATGGTGAAGATGCCGGGGCCTCCACCCTTGCCTTATCTCCTGAGTTAGCCCTCCGTCTGTTCTCCTCCCCCACCAAGGGAAGAGAGGTGCTACTGTGCACTGTAGTACACCAACCTGACAAACAAGGCAACACAAATAAGGGTTAAAATAAAACTCCAGGCATACAAAATATCCACTCACATATAACAGAGGAATGCTCTGGGGTGTGGAGGTAGGGGAATAACCAAAATAGAGAATGATAGGGAATTACTACATATACAAACCAAGCAACAGTCACAGATAACTCCTCCAACTCTCCTTCTCATATGAACTCCTCTCCGACCGTTAGCCATGCAGCAAATGCTAGCTCTGACAAGGATTAGTATCAGAGCCCAGATTATAAAGGGAAAAGCAGTGGCTAACTGAGCTCAGTTGTGAGCACACGGATTTCCAACATGGCTGATTAACCCCTGTTCTGCCAGAAGAAATGAACACATTTAAAATGAAGGAGAAGTGCTTCTTCTCAGCGCCAGAGTAAGAGCAATCAGACGACGAGGTCTTCTGGCTCCACACTGCCGCGGTAACCCTGTGACAAGCAGAACAGAAACTTGCTTAAATAAACTCCTATTGTAATAGCCATAAAGAACAGACCATGCTTATTTCCATTATAGGACAAGCCAAGTCCCTGCCGAACCAGGCGAGCCAGTCCTTACTATAGCTCAGCATTCCAGCCTCGAACCCCATTTATGCCACACACAACAAACTTTCCAGCACTGCTAAAAATAGCACTCAAAATGGTCAAACTGGTCCTACCAACACGGGGAAGCCGATAGCTGTAGAGAAATCGTCAATGCGACAAGACTGAGGACATACTTTTCTAAATTTAGCTCCAGGCCCAAGATGCTCTCAAGAAAAGTCTTACGTAAAAAAGTCAACTAAGAATTTTCTTCGAAGAATCGCTGGATCGTCTAATCTGTGTCGTGTTATTGTACAGTCGTGGCCAGAAGTTTTGAGACCGACACAAATTTTGGTTTTCAGTTTATCGCTTCAGTGTTTTTCTGTCATTTGTTTCTGTGGTTACTGATGTACAAGTATCAGCGTTTCCTAAGTTTTTACACTTTTATTGATAAATATATCAAGCTTATGGAAAGACTCAATATTTGTTGTTGACAATTTTTCCAGACTACTGCCCTTCACCCCGCCAGCTTGATATCAGATTCTGGGGCAAATCTTGACTGATGACCCGCTCTTGTCTCATCAGTGCTCAGAGATCATCACAATTTCTGTGGTTTTGTTTGCCCACCCACTTTTTGGGGATTGACCGCAGGTTCTCAATGGGATTGAGATCCGGGGAGTTTCTTGACCATGGACCCAAGATTTCAGTGCTTTCTTTGCTGAGCCATTTTTGTCTTGTGACAAGGTCTCCATTATGCTGGAAAAAGAATTGATCATCACCAAATTGCTCAAGAAGTTGCTCTTGTTTAGATGCCATTCTTTATTCATGGCCATAATCTAAGGCAAAATTATTAGTCAGACCCCTTCTTTGTAAGAGAAGCAACCCCGCAAATGAATGGTCTCTGTATGCTTTACTGTTGGGAAGGCACAGGACTCATGGTGGCGCTCACCTTTTCTTCCAGATGTCCCAAACAGTCAGAAGTGGTCTTCAGAGAAAATAACTTTACACTAGTACTCTGCACTACAATCCTGGTACTTCATGCAGAATGTCAATCAGTCCATGATGCTTTTCTTGGAGAGAAGTGGCTTCTTTTCTGCCATTCTTAACACCAGGCCATCCTGTAAAAACCTTCTCCTCACTGTGTGTGCGCAGATGCCCTAACACTTGCCTGCTACCATTGCTGAGCAAGCTCTGCATTGGTGTTCAACCAATCCCGTAACTGAATCCTCTATAGGAGATGGTCATAGCACTTACTGGACTTTCTCAGGTGTCCTGAAGCCTTCTTCACAGCAACTGAACCTTTCTATCAGAAATGCATCATGATCCGATAAATGTTTGTTTTATGGGCAATGTACTTGCCTGTAAAACCCTTTTGATGTAGAGCAATGATGAATGTGTTGTGTTTCCTTGGACGTAACCATGAATAACAAAATACACTAATTTTAAGCACCAAGTCCCTTTTAAAACAATCAGTCTGCTTTTATAATTCAGTCAGGATGATGGGAGTGATATCAGCTGCCTTGTCCTCGTTAACACTTTCTCCTGAGCAAACCATGACATCACTGAAATTATGTAAGCAGGTCATTTTGTGGTAAGACTGAAAATAAGTGGAAACTGGGTTCTTGAGATTAAGTAAATTTTGATGGCAAGAAATGATTCTGCATTTTTTGGTAGTTTATCTGATCACTCATAATCTGAAGAACAAACTGTGCGAAAACCCAAACGTATCAGTCTCAACACATTTGGCCAAGACTATATAATCCTAAATACTAGGCTTAAACATGATACATTCGTATTAGAACATGGTTAAATAAACGATTTTTCTAACTGTTGTGGAACCCGGAAGAGTTTTTTTGGTGCTTTTTCCTTTACTCTAATTTTGTGTATAAGACTATTTTTCGCTTCCAAGCCATTCAGTGGCCTACTTGAGAGTTTTTTTTTTTTTTTTGCAGAATACAATTTTTTTTTGCACCAACCTCAGGAAAAAAAAACCCCAGAATCATGTGAAATAGGTTTTCACATTGAGATCAATAAGAAACAATTTTTCAGCATATTTTCATAAGGTGTTTTGCAGAATAATCCACCAGACATTTGTGTTTTTTATTTTTACTTTTACCTTACGCATTGCTTATTTACAGTATTTAGGATGAGTTTTTGAAGCTTTTTTTTTCCTCCTTTCTGCCGCTTGTGACTTGACAGTATTACGTTTGGAGTGGATTTCATGAGAAGTGACATGTTTGGTGTGGGGGGAAATAAGTTTTTCAAAAGTTTGTCAAAGAAAATGTAAAGAAACCTCACTGTATGAACACTAAAGTGTTTTTTTTTTTCTAGATATGAAAAGGAAGAGTTTCCAAGGAGCACTCGAAGCGATACTCAATATGGATTTTGAAGTGAATCAGTGCCACGGATCCTCCTGAAAAAAAATCTAAGAGTCCAGCAGAATCTGCTCCAAAATCTTTGTAGAAATAAAACAAAACAAACTCATGTGAACAAGGTCCACTCACACCTCCACATTTTGCATATTGTATTTTTTGCAAATAAAAACACATACCCCAAGAAAGCCAAAAAACAGAACATAAGCCATTATTGTTCTATATATATATATAAAAATTTTTTTTTAGGTGTGTTACAGTAACAGTAATGTGATTTCACCGTCTCGCTCACACTGCAGAGAAAATCCACAGCATAAATTAACCAGTGCTGCCAATTTAAAATCCACGGGACATTTGGAGGACCCAGGTTCATTTTGGTACTTTTGGATAATTTTTTCTGCAATGACTACAATTAGCTGGAAAAAGCAAAAAGAACAAACAAACATGCATGCATTATGGAGATTTCTGGCCTTGTTATCTGTCCAGCAGAAACACAATTTTTGTACAGGGAAACAAAGTTTTGAAGTGCAAGAAAAGAAAATGGAGGAATTTTGTTTCTATGTCATTTAGCAAGCAGTAGGTTTAATAAGGGTGCCAAATATATTATCACCTTTTATTTAAAAAAAAAAAATCCCATGATCCTATCCCAATATGTAGTATTAGCAAATACTGTATATACTCGCGTATAAGCCGAGATCTTCAGCACATTTTTTTTTTTTTTAAGGCTGAAAGTCCCCCTTTAGGCTTATACGCGAGTCATACCAGGGGTCGGCATGAGAGCGGGGATGTCAGATCATGCTTACCCCCCCTGCCGGCGCATCTCTGCAGCCACCCTGCTTCTCCCACAATCTCAGGCTCCTTCCTGCAGCGGTCACGTGGTACCGCTCATAAAAGTCATGAATATGCACATATTCATGACTTTAATGAGCGGTACCACGTGACCGCTGTAGGAAGGAAGAGCTGTGGAGACCGCAGAAGAGCAGGGGCTGCAGAGACACTCCAGGAGGGGGTAAGTATATGCAATATTCACCTGTCCCCGCTCCTCTGACCTCCTCGTCCTCTGGGTGGGATGTTCAGGCAGAGGGCGCGATGACGTGGTTAGTGCGCGCCGTGCCCTCTGCCTGAACACTCACTGACAGAGGACTCGGAAGACAGCGGCGCTCAGCGGTGGACCGGGGACAGGTGAATATCTCAGCTGCCGGGGCCCTGAGCGAGCAGTGACACGGGCACCTGTCCCCCATAGCGCACCGGTGTCCCTGCCTGCTCAGGACACCAGCACCTGGCCTCCAAGCGATGAGGAGAGTATGTCTTTTTTTTTCTTTTGCAGCAGCAGCGGCAGCATATGGGACCTATACTATGGAGCATATGGGGGCATAATCTATGAAGCACCAAATGGGGGCATAATCTATGGAGCACCATATGGGGGCATAATCTATGGAGCACCATATGGGGGCATAATCTATGGAGCGTCATATGGGGGCATAATCTATGGAGCATCTTATGGGGGCATAACTTATGGAGCAGCATATGGGGCATATTATTCTATAGAGCATCTTATGGGGCCATTATTACCCTTTATGGAGAATTATATGGGGAGTATTTTGTATGGAGCATCTTATGGGGCCCATCATTAACTGTATGGAGAATTATATGGGGCTCCTGATTCAATATGGACATTCAAAAACATTTAACCTACTGATGTCTCAATTAATTTTACTTTTAGAGGTATCTATTTTTATTTTTTTAATTTACCAGTAGCTGCTGCATTTTCCACTCTAGGCTTATACGCGAGTCAATACGTTTTCCCAGTTTTTTGTGGCAAAATTAGGGGGGGTCGGCTTATACATGAGTATATACGGTACCTCCAATTAGAAATTTAGTATAGTTCCCCTGATAACCTACGTAAGCTTACCCCATGTGCAGGGCGTTGCAGTAGCTTAGGTAGCCATGGTTACGACCACACCTAGTGACAGCTAGCTGTTAAAGCTCGTAACCATGGATACCCAAGCTACTGTAATGACCCGCACATGGGGTAAGCAACATGGAGAATCAGAAGAACTATACTACAGTTTTAATTGGAGGCATTTGATTATTACACCTACTACATATTGGGATAGGATCTTGCAGATGGAAATACCCCTTCAACTTATGGATTTAAAAGCAGCCCTCCATAGAAAAATACGGCTTTCCAATGATGTGGGATGGACCAGTGCTGATGACATTGGAGCTGTTTGGTATTGTTTTCAGTTCTGGGGCAGAAAAAGATACTTTTAAAAGTAAGGGTCAAACAACCCCCCACAAAAAAAAACAACAAAAGAAAACCCGTGCATTGAAATAGTCTGTGGTGGTGAAATGTGGTTAACATGGCAGAATCCTCAGTTGCTTGAAGCTGATGAAGGTGATTGTTATTTTTTGCCCATGGCTGCTTTTTGTATTGTCATCTAATTTAATTTGTATTGTCCCCAAAGTTTTTTTTTTTTTTTTTTTAAACAGATCCGTCATGTGACTTACTGCTGAAATGTCATTGGATGCAGCGTCTTAATTCTTATCTGGCGTCATATCGCCATGAGCAAGAGCCGTATAGAACAGAATTTTCATATTTTTTATATTTAGGAGGTCTAAACTGAATTTACTTCCACTGGATGCTAGAATATTCTTTCCTAGAAACTACCTTCAAGCAAAAAATGGTAAAATTCCAGAAACTCTAATATTTACAGTCCATAGCAATAAAATTATATGGCCTTCTATAAATCTATGTAGAAGCGTTGGTGGTTCTGAACCCACCCTTATATCATATCACTGCTGTTTGTGGCTTCCATGAAGTGCACTGGGCATTGTCTGGCACTACAGCTCCATCCCTAGGGGATATATGGCTCCTGCTGTGCGGATACGTTACAATCCCATACACAAGTCTCCAAATTTGTGTGGGATCCTAAAGCAATAGCACAGAGTTGGAAGCGAGCGGCGCTGGATAACCATTTTAGGGCTCATATTCACATGCAAGAAACTCGGACGAGTCTCGCACGTCAATACCCAGCACTGCCGCCGGAACTCTGGACCGGAGTGTGCAGCTGCATGTGTTTCTATGCAGCTGAATGCTCCGATCCGAGTGCCGGGAACTGAGATGCAAGACTCGTGCGAGTTTCTCGCATGTGAGTATGAGCCCTTATAGGTTGTTCAGCGCTGCTCACTAATATCAGGAGGGGAGAGGAGCGGCAATCAAGTCAGCTGCCACTCTGTTGTGGAGATATTAGAAATCAAAGTATTTGGCACCTAATAAGTTAAACTTTTTTTAAAGTAAGTAGGTGTTATCATATATTTTCCACTGGGGGCATCTACTTCCTGTATGAGTTGCCCAATCCTCCTCTCATAGCACTGTCAGCTCTGCTGTACTGCCCCGTCCAACACAGTCCAGAGTTGTGTCACTCTTGTCTGTTTAGAGCACAACAGACAAATGTGGTTACTGAATGCTCAGATAATGTGGGGGGCAGGCACAGAACAGCAGAGCTGACAGTGCTATGAAAGGGGGAGAGCTGATTGAAGGGTTTATAATAGGACATGGCTAAATTCAGCTGTGCTGCCCCACTCCACATTAAACTTACCTGAAAGGTGCGTGTCATCTGTGCTCTAATCTCCCAGCACTTTCTAATCCTACAGGAGGTTAGACCAGGAGATCAGAGCTGTATCATTACATCTCTCACACTGAGAAACCAGAGCTATTGTGTAGGCGTGTTCTTTTTCTGCTATGTTGCTGCCCGCTTATGATTGGTCAGCATCATACAGGGACAAGAAGGACAAGCCCCCAGTGAAAATACCTGCTATCACCCACTCGGACATGAAAGTTATCTCAAACGTGCCAAATACTGTGATTGGCAATATCTCTGCAACTGAGAAGCAAAATAAAAACCCCTGAAACATATTCCACTCTACAGCCACTAAGACATTATATGTCCAGCGCAACATGAAACTTTGGTGACAGGTCCTTTAAGGCAAGGAAAGAGATATAAACTTTGACAAACCTTTTTTGCATCTTCATGCTATAGTCCACATCGTATGCCCATCTAAAGTACCTGTAGTTTCAGAGAACTAACATATTATAATCTAGCGCCAGATGTTTTGATAGGTGAATGTCCAGGTTCTGAGACCCCAGCAAATACTAAACAAATGAGCAAATTAGCTTGAAGATGGGTTAGAGGTGAACAGGCTCATAGCAAATACAAGTCTGTACAAGGTTTAGCCATCATCTAAGTAGAAAGCCAAATCAAGTCCGATGGTGATCTCTGCACCAGCACTCACTTTTACCTGACAATTGCTTTCCTGGAAGAACAGGTCCACTTTACAAAGCAGAACTAATGCATTTTACAGCCTGAGGGGGGCCGTGTAAGAAAGGGATTCTCCTTGGCATCATGCACTAGTCAAAAATCCCTCGAGCCACATACAGGTATTCCCACGCATTTTCCAGCTTTACATGCTCATGATATAATGAAGAGAGGAAGCACAATGATTAAAAAATAAACCAATCAAATTAAATCTTTAATGGGATTTCTTCCCCTCATCATTGTGGAACATAAGTGCTCTCATCATGGCGTCATTACATGCAGCAGAAATCATTTAATAAATTTCACCCATAATTAATATTGCGGCTGCAGAAAACTAGTCCAGACAGAAAAAAGGCATAACGTAAAGTAATCCCCTTGGGATGTGTGGTAAGCGTGGACACATACAGTGCCATCAGGAGTTCAGTACTCATCCAGGGTGTCCGCTCTGGGAATAGACAGGCCTCGCTCCTTCAGGGCCTGCAGCTTTACCTTCTCGGCCTCCTGCTTGCCTTGCTGCTCTAAACGCTGCTCCTCTAAGATCTCCTCAATGGAGACTTGTAGTAATTGTGTGTCGCTCTCCTTCTCCAGGTCCTGTGGTGACAAAAGAAAAGATAAACTCTAAATCTGTTACTATTAAAGACCGATCCATCCATAATCAAGAAGTCCATTAAAGGGGTCATCCAGAAAGCAACAGAGAAAATAAGAAGCTCCAATACCCATTCTAATATTTGTTCTATATCCCCACTTAGATTTCACAACTTAATGTTCAGGGGCGCACATAATCTGTGTGCATGGAGACTACAGTACCAGCATCCTCCTATTTTCCGTATATCATTAGAATCGTAGAAGGTTAGAGTTGGAAGGGACCTCCACGGTCATCGTGTACAACCCCTGCTCAATGCAGGATTCAATAAACCATCTCAGACAGATGTCTGTCCAGCCTCTGTTTGAAAACTTCCATTGAAGGAGAACTCACCACCTCTCATGGCAGCCTGTTCCACTTATTGATCACCTTCACTGTCAAAAAGTTTTCTAATAACTAATCTGTATCTTCTCCCTTTCAGTTTCATTCCATTGCTTCCCATGTTTCCATGTGCAAATGAGAATAATGATGATCCCTCTACACTGTGACAGCCCTTCAGAAATTTGTAGGCAGCTATTAAGTCTCCTTTTAGCCTTCTTTTTTGCAAGCTAAACATTCCCAGATCCTTTAACCGTTCCTCGCATGACATACTTTGCAGTCCACTCACCATCCTGGTTGCTCTTCTCTGAACTTGCTCCTGTTTTTCAATGTCTTTTTTAAACTGTGGAGCCCAGAACTGGACACAGTATTCCAGAGGGGCCTAACCAAGGAGGAGTAGAGGGGATAATGACTTCACGTGATATAGACTCTATGCTTCTTTTAATGCATTCTAGAATGGTTTGCCTTTTTTTCTGCTGCATCACGCTGTTGACTCATGCAGTCTGTGATCTATTAGTATACTCGAGTCTTTCACCTGTGCTGCTGCTTAGTTCTATTCCTCCCATTCTGTAGATGTAATTTTTGTTTTTCTTGCCCAGATGTAGAATCTTCCATTTCTCCCTGTTAAATACCATTCTATTAGTCGCTGTCCATTGTTGAAGCTTATCTAGATCCTTCTGAATCCTTTCTGTGTCTTCTCTAGTGTTAGCTAACCCTCCTAGCTTTGCATTGTCTGGAAATTTGATTGGTTTACCTTCAGTTCCATTATCTACCGTATTTCTCTGACTAGAAGATGCACTTTTTCCCAAAAAATTTTGGGGGAAAGTGGAGATGCATCTTATAGTCGCAATATACTTAGTGTAGTAGTAGTGAGGCGGCAGCAGGAGTCGGTCCGACGCTGCAGGGCGATGATCACACTCCCTTTCCAGGCTGGTGCGGCAGGTTCGATGGTGCTCTGTGGTGCGGGGAGCTCCACAGGCATTTTGTGAGAGCCCGGAGGCCCCTCATATCCATTGCTGCAGTGTGGTGGCCTCTGGGAAAATGGGCGCTAGGGGCAGCGCATGCTCAAATTTAGATCTTGGGACAAGATCTCAATCTGAGCATGCGCCGCCCCCCGGCGGCCATTTTCCCGGGTGGCCACTGTATCGCAGCAGTGGATGTGCGGGGGCCTCCGAGCTTTCACAAAATGCCGGCGCAGCCCCAACCACCGAGAACTGCCGAACCTGCTGCACCAGTCAGAGATGGGAGTCATAGCGCCGGACCACTGAACATCCCCTGTGACCACCCTCCACCAGAGCTGCCGATCTCTCCGGTAAGCTGAATTCAGACTGTAAGACGGGCCCCAATTTGACACTTTTTTCCCCGCTATTTTCCTTGTGCGTGTGTGTGTGGGGAGCGTCTTATGGTCCGGTGCGGCAAATAAGGTAGATCAGGGGTCTCAAACTCGGCAGAGTAAGGGTCTGTGCACACGTTGCAGAATCTGCTGCAGATCCGCAGCGGATTTGCAGCTGCAGATCTGCAAGTGATGTACAGTAGCATTATATGCAATGAAAAAAAAAACCGCAGTGCACATGCTGCGGATTTGGTGCGGATTTAAATCCGCAGCATGTCACTTCTTTTGTGCAGTTCCGCAGCGTTATGAGATCTGCTCTAAATAGAAATCCGCAGGTCTCAAAACGCAGGGGAAATCCGCACAAAAAACGTGGATAATCCACATCAAATCCGCACAAGCAGGTCATTTTACCTGCGGATTTAGCAAAATCTGCGCGGAAAATACCACAGCAGATTCCGCAACGTGTGCACATAGCCTAAAGGGGCCGCATTCCATTCAAACTTAATACAGTACAAAATTGTTAAACAATTGTTTATTTGAACTACTATAACAATTCTCTCCCCCTCTCTCTGTGGCTGTTCAAATAAGTTGTCAGCTGCGATGTACAGCTTACCCTATATGCTCGTGTATAAGCCGACCCCCCTAATTTTGCCACAAAAAAACTGGGAAAACTTATTGAGTCACGTATAAGTCTAGGGTGGAAAATGCAGCAGTTACTAAATTTTCAAAAATAAAAAGATACCAATAAAAGTAAAATTAATTGAGACATCAGTAGGTTTAATGTTTTTGAATATCCATATTGAATCAGCAGCCCCATACAGTTCATGGTGGCCCCATAAGATGCTCCATACAAAATACGCCCCATATAATGCTGCACAAAGGTTAATAATGGCCCCATAAGATGCTCCATAGAATATGCCCCATATGCTGCTCCATAAAGGTTATGGCCCCATAAGATGCTCCATATATTTTATGCCCCCATAAGATGCTCCATATATTTTATGCCCCATATGCTGCAAATAAATATTATATATATATATATATATATATATTAATATATATAATATATATATATATATATATATATATATATAAAAAATATGACATACTCCCCTCTTGTCGCTGGGAGCCATGTGCTGGTGTCCTGAGCAGGTGGGGACACCGGCGCTCTATGGGGTACAGGTGCCGGTGTCACTGCTGGCTCAGGGCCCGGCTCCCACGATATTCACCTGTCCCGGTCCACTGCTGCGAGCCGCTCCATCGTCAAGCTCCTCTGTCAGTGACTGTTCAGGCAGAACATCACAGCCAGATGATGCAGAGGAGAGAGCAAAGCGCAGCGGTGGACCGGGGAGAGGTGAATATCGAATATACTTACCCCCTCCTGGCACGTCTCTGCAGCCCCCCTGCTTCTCCCGTGTTCTCCGGCAGCTATTCTACCCTCAGCGGTCACGTGGTACTGCTCATTAGTCATGAATATGCGCATATTCATGACTTTAATGAGCGGTACCTCATGACCGCTGCAGGAAGGAGCCTGAGATTGTGGGAGAAGCAGGGGGGGTGCAGAGACGCTCCAGGGGGGATGAGCATTATCTGACACCCCTGCACCCACTCCCCCGCCCGACCCAGACATGTGGTGCACCGCGGGCCACAGATGCCTGCCTCAGGGGCGCGCACATGGCCCGCGTGTTTGAGACCCCTGCGGTAGATAATTTATAAAATGTTGAACATCACTGGAGCCAGACAGCCTTGTGGTATCCCACTTGAAATACTCTTCCAATTGGATGTGTAACCATTTATCACTCACTTCTTACCGAGCTCGTTTCCAGACAGTCTCCACTATCAGACCCCTTCCTTCCCTTTGTCCCAGCACGTCAGCCACAAAGCTGTCAATATTACTTTTCAACCCTTTGTCGTTCTAGGAGCGATGATGCCAGACCCATGTCATGAGGTCATGTTATCCCACAGAGAATGACAAATTTCTGCATCACGTGACAGATCTATGCATGTGACTGTGCTACACAACATCAGTAAGTTTTTATTATAACTAATTGAATATTTTGCGAAATAGTTAATAAGTATTTGTCCTCTGTGAATTAAAGGGCCACATAGGCACTGAATATCAATAAAATGTGGAATTCTTAAAGTGAAGTTGTCACCCCCTCCGGCCGTTTTGAAGTAAAAGAGCCACCTTCAGCAGCACTAAGGCAGCAGTCTGTGAAGGTGGCTCTTTTTGGGGACCTCTGCAACGCTGAAATATTCAGTTTTAATACTAGGTCCCCATACCTTTAATGTGTCCCTGAGGAGTGGCCTATTCCCGTGACTCATCCTCCCGCCAGCCGTCCATCAAGCTCCTTCAGCGTCACCGCGCCTCCAACAGCGTTGTTTCACTTTCATTTCTGTGGGCGCCTGCGCTGTTGTAACAGTCCTCGGGCATGCACAGTGCGTGCTGCCCGGGAACTGTCAGAAGACTATTGAGCCTGCGTCATTTGTCTTTCCCCAGATCCCTCCCCGCAGTGTGAATACATGATAAAACACTGCAGGGAGGGATCTGGGGAAAGAAATGACGCAGGCGCAATAGTCTTCTGACAGTTCCCGGGCAGCGCGCACTGTGCATGCCCGAGGACTGTTACAACAGCGCAGGCGCCCCACAGAACAGAAATGAAAGTAAAAACGCCGTTGAGGCGCGGCGACACTGAAGGAGCTTGATGGACGGCTGGGGGGGGGGGAATGAGGCCACTCCTCAGGGACACATTAAAGGTATGGGGACCTAGTTTTAAAACTGAATATTTCAGCGTTGCAGGGGTCCCACTTTCACAGACTGCTGCCTTAGTGCTGCTGAAGGTGGCTTTTACTTCAAAACGGCCAGGGGGGGGGGGGGGGGGGTGATGACAAGTTCCCTTTAAAGGGTTGTTCCACTGGATAGGTCGCAAATATTAGATGAGTGGGGGTACCTCCCTGGTGATCTGAAGAACAGGTGACCCTGGTACCCCATTACCCCAGGAGCAGCTTTGTGCACACGCCTGATCACAGTGCCATGCAAATTCCACTTTTATGGGGGGGTCCTGGTAGTGAGATCCCATCCAATATTGCATTGGTCACATATTCAGTCCCCCTTTAGACTATCCCTTTTAAGAGGATTGTCTAGTTTTGAAAATCTGTTTGTTGGCTCTTAAGTAAAAAAAAAAAAAAATTTTGCTTTGGTTACTGAAATGTGGCCAAAATAAAGATAAAGCTGCACACGGGCAGCATAAAAATGAACTAATATAAACCTGTCCTTTCACTTGACCGTTAGAGGTCACCTCTGTTGCAGATATCCTGCCCGTATACACCACTGGCCTCACCGATATATACAGCCCAAGGACTGGTATATCCTATTTATATCTGTGCGCAGAACTTTTATTACCTTGGATGAACTGGAATACCAGGAACAACTACCAAAAGCTGAGCTTGGTAAATACTAATAATCTATTTATATAGCACCAACATATTCCGCAGCGCTTTACAGTTTAAACTGTAAACAGTAAACTGTGAATGGCTCCTTCACCGCTAATCGGAGGGGGCACCAAGAGTGAGACCCCCACTGCTCTAATATGCATGACATCCTAAGAATAGATCAAGTTATAAGTCATAGAAAACCCCTTTATGGCAGAAAAGACCAAGGATAACCAAGGTTGGGTGATCTTAACAGCTGAGCTCCATGCTGACATCTGCCATACTGAGTTTTTTTTTAGAAGATCATTGTGCGGGCATTCACCACTTTCGTTACTTACTATCTCTCCGAGTAGGACCACATTTTCTCCTCGTACCACAAATATTCCTCTAGGAATATCTCCATATTTCTTCCCAACGTGTATCCTCTCCACAGTCTGATGCAGAACAAGATTGGCTAAAAACAGGGAAGAAAACGAAATGCAGAAGTGACTAGTGAGATCAGATCTTTCCTGTAAGCATTGAGGTGCTACATGAGGCTGTGCCGCCATACGAGGAGAGAGAGAGAGAGAGAGAGAGAGACCTTGGTTTCCAGAATCCGGATCAGTCTTTTGACGGATTGCACAAAAGACTGGTCCGGTTCCATAGACTTCTATTATTTCCGGCCGCCTGATGCGCCGCTTCAGGCACTATCAGGCGGCTCCGGAAAAAAAAAAAACATTGCAGTGACCGTTTTGTCCGGCCGCCGGAATGTACATTTCCGCCGGATCCGGACAAAAACGGATGCAACGCAACGACATCAGGCGCGAACCGGGGCTAATGAAAGTCAATGCTAAAAAAACGCTTCCGGTACCGGATCCGTTTTTTTAACACGCCGGATCGCGCCTGAAGTCAAAAAACGGATGTGTGAAAGAGGCCTAAATATACAGGAATAGCTGCTACATGGATGAGTACACATCCAGAGTAAAAAATATATATAAGAAAGTGTTATGTATACATATATATATTTAGTTATTTTACAGGATATATTGGCATGTCAGAATGTGAGACCCCACATACCCATCCAGTAACTGTGTGTGTGTAATATATATATTACAGGTCTGGATTTGGAATGATACTCAAAATCAATGTGAAATATCAAATCACAGGCTGATCTAACTGCGGTGGAAATGCCTCAAGACAATGAAATGACGCTTTGTAATGTAAATGCCCTCACCCCCTAGAGGTACTGTACAGTAGCAGGAGGCGGTATCTACAACCCACAGAAGTTGCTCAGGTAGTGCAGCTCATCCAGGATGGCCCATCAATGTGAGCTATGGCAAGAAGGGTAGCTGTGTCTATCACAGTGTCCAGAACATGGAACAGATACCAGGAGACAGGCCAGTACACCAGAGACTTGGAGGAGGCTGTGGGAGGGCAAGAACCCAACAGCAGGACCACTACCGCCTCCTTTGTGCAAGGAGGAAAATGAGGAGCAGTGCCAGAACCCTGCAAAATTACCTCCAGCAGGGGGTCAGTAATGATGTGGGGAGGAGTTTCTTTGGAGGGCTGCACAGCCTTCCATGTGCTCGCCAGAGGTGGCCTGACTGCCATTAGGTACCGAGATAAGATCCTCAGACCCCTTGTGAGATCATATGCTGGTACTGTTGGCCCTGGGTTCCTCCTAATGCAGGACAATGCCAGACCTCATGTGGCTGGAGTGTCAGCAGTTCCTGCATGATGAAGGCATTGATGCTATGGACTGGCCCGCCCGTTCCCCAGACCTGAATACAATTGAGCACATATGGATCATCATGTCTGTTCCATCCACCAACACCACATTCCACCACAGACTGTCCTGGAATTGACTGATGCTTTAATCCAGGTCTGGGAGGAGATCCCTCAGGAAAATATCTTCTGCTTCATCAGGAGCATGCCCAGGCGTTGTAGGGAGGTCATACAGGCACGTGGAAGCCACACATAGTATTGAGCATCATTTCCTTGTCTTGAGGCATTTCCCCTGAAGTTGGATCAGCCTGTAATTTGATTTTCCACTTAGATTTTGAGTATCATTCCAAAGCCAGACCTCCATGGGATATTCATTTTGATTTACATTGATCACTTTTATATTTTATTGTTGTCAACCCATTCCGCTATGGATGTGGTATGTTCATGTTCCCTTTATTTTTTTGAGCAGTACATATGCACACTTACTGTGCTGCTATTTTTCATATACATCTCTGCATTTTACCATCTGGTGATGTGTGAGTATACAGGGGTACCCATGCATGGAAACCTGTCCCACCCCTCATGTATGTCTGTCCACGTATAAAAGTCAGAACACCCCCTGACCACCAAATGTTGGGAGTTTCCTCTCCAGCTGGACATCCAGTGGCCGGTGATACAGTGTGGATATATAATACATGGCAATCGGTGGCAGCTCCACCACTGCCATCTAGTGATGGAGTGATGTACAGACAGTCAATAAGTCACTGTGAGGCTGTGAATCATGCAAATGCCCAGCGCAAACAGGTTTCTATATTAACCCTTTAAAGGGGAGCAGTTAATCCATATATGAACCACATGTTGTGCCTACCATCTCATACGCTGGCTGGCAGTTACATCCATACTGGCCTTGCTTCCATCACATTTGCCCCAGAATATGTAGTGCAGGGGTCTCAAACTGCATTCCTCGAGGGCCGCAAACAGTGCACGTTTTCAAGATTTTCTTAGCATTGCACTAGGTGCTGGAATCATTATCTGTGCAGGTGATCAAATTATCACCTGTGCAATACAAGGAAATCCTGAAAACATGACCTGTTTGCGGCCCTTGAGGAATGCAGTTTGAGACCTCTGCTGTAGTGCATCTCACTATAAGCTCCCACTTTCTTGTACTAATTATTGTGACTACTGGGCTGTGGTTGAGCCCACCACCTTCTGTCCCACCTTTTCTAGCTGGCATAAAATATGAAGAGTTGCTACAATTTCATGCTGCACCCAAATTTGTGCCCCTTTACACGCCACACATCAAAAACCCCAAACTCTCCAGCTTGCGATTTAATTCCTGACCAGTCACTTTGCAGTCAGTGGGTAGGAACACTTATTTCTCGGCAACAACCCCATCCGTAGCGAGCCTTGCTCCCAGCTAAGATGTGGCTACAACGTATCCAACCCACACAATGCTGTGACCCCCGAGTTGACACATTGTAGCAAGACTCCAGAGATTAATGCAGCGGATGTACTTAGTATCTCACTGTTTCCACTACTAGGCCGGTTATTGGGGTACTTGCAGTGACTGTATGGTATATACAGTCATGGCCAAAAGTTTTGAGAATGACACAAATATTATATTTTCACATGATCTGCTGCCTCTGGTTTTTATGTGTGTTTGACAGATGTTTTTATCACAGACAGAAATATAATTGCAAACATATGAGTAACAAAAGCTTATATTGACAGTTAGAATGAGTTAATGCAGCAAGTCAATATTTGCAGTGTTGACCCTTCTTCAGGACCTCTGCAATTCTCCCTGGCATGCTCTCAATCAACTTCTGGACCAAATCCTGACTGATAGCAGTCCATTCTTGCACAATCAATGCTTTCATTTTGTCAGAATTTTTCGGTTTTTGTTTGTCCACCCGTCTCTTGATGATTGACCACAAGTTCTCAATGGGATTAAGATCTGGGGAGTTTCCAGGCCATGGACCCAAAATCTCTATGTTTTGTTCCCTGAGCCATTTAGTTATCACCTTTGCTTTATGGCAAGGTGCTCCATCATGCTGGAAAAGGCATTGTTGATCGCCAAACTGCTCTTGGAGGGTTGGGAGAAGTTGCTCTTGGAGGACATTCTGGTACCATTCTTTATTCATGGCTGTGTTTTTAGGCAAGACTGTGAGAGAGCCAATTCCCTTGGCTGAGAAGCAACCCCACACATGAATGGTTTCAGGATGCTTAACAGTTGGCATGAGACAAGACTGGTGGTAGCGCTCACCTTGTCTTCTCCGAATGAGGCGTTTTCCTGATGTCCCAAACAATCGAAAAAGGGATTCATCAGAGAAAATAACTTTACCCCAGTCCTCAGCAGTCCACTGCCCGTACCTTTTGCACAATATCAGTCTGTCCATGAGGTTTTTTCTGGAGAGAAGTGGCTTCTTTGCTGCCCTCCTTGAGACCAGGCCTTACTCCAAGAGTCTCCGCCTCACAGTGCGTGCAGATGCACTCACACCTGCCTGCTGCCATTCCTGAGCAAGCTCTGCACTGCTGGTAGCCCGATCCCACAGCTGAAACACTTTTAAGAGACGGTCCTGGCGATTGCTGGTCTTTCTTGGGCGCCCCTGAAGCCTTTTTGGCAACAATGGAACCTCTATCCTTGAAGTTCTTGATGATGCGATAGATTGTTGACTGAGGTGCAATCTTTCTAGCTGCGATACTCTTCCTGTTAGGCCATTTTTGTGCATTGCAATGATGACTGCACGTGTTTCTTTAGAGATAACCATGGTTAACAGAAGAGAAACAATGATGCCAAGCACCAGCCTCCTTTTAAAGTGTCCAGTGGTGTCATTCTTACTTAATCATGACAGATTGATCTCCAGCCATGTCCTCATCAACACCCACACCTGTGTTAATGGAGCAATCACTGAAAAGAGGTTAGCTGGTCCTTTTAAGGCAGGGCTGAAATGATGTTGAAATGTGTTTTGGGGGATAAAGTTCATTTTCTAGCCAAATATTGACTTTGCAAGTAATTGCTGTTAAGCTGATCACTCTTTATAACATTCTGGAGTATATGCAAATTGCCATTAGAAAAAGTGAAGCAGTAGACTTTGTAAAAAAGCCGGATTACTTACCGGTAATGCTCTTTTATAGAGCCCACGACAGCACCCACTGAGAGAGGGGATCCGCCCCTAGGAACAGGAAACCTACAGAGAGATAAAAGGGGGCGTCCCCCCTCGCTCCTCAGTTGGATTACAGAGAATGAGAGGAACCGCCACACAAGTTTCAGTTAATTTGCTCCATAATACGTATAAGATATATATACATATTTACACTGCTAGACTATGTACAGTAATTACATACATTTAGCCCTTCACCCAACGGAATACACCGTGCATACTATAACTAGGGGAGGGAAGTGAGTGGGTGCTGTCGTGGGCTCTATAAAAGAGCATTACCGGTAAGTAATCCGGCTTTTTCTCTTCGCCACGACAGCACCCACTGAGAGATTTTCAGAGACTATCACCTGGGAGGGACCACCGTGTCAAGGACTGATCTACCAAACACTAGGTCTGTTGAGGAAGATAGATCTAATCTATAGTAATCATAGAAGGCAGAAGGTGAAGCCCAGGTTGCGGCCTTACATATAAGGTCTATCGGGACATCTGCTCTTTCTGCCCAGGAGGAAGATATGGCTCGTGCGGAATGTGCTTTCACGCCTTGTGGTGGGACTTTCCCCTTTGTCACATACGCCAGAGATATTGCGTCTCTAATCCATCGAGACAGCGTACTCTGTCACTCCTGCACCTTTACGGCTGCCCTGGAACGAGACAAAGAGAGCCCTGCTCTGCCTCCAGGGTCTAGTCCTGTCCAGATATGCTAAGACAGCCCTTTTAACATCTAAAGTGTGGAATCTTTCCTCCTGTGGTGATGAGGGGCTATCATAAAAGGAAGGAAGGTAAATCTCCTGGGATCTATGAAATTTTGTCGCCACTTTAGGAAGATAAGACGGGTCTGTTTTTAAGACTATCTTGTCCTGAGATACCGATAGGAAAGGAGGATCTATCGATAAGGCCTGGAGATCACTCACTCTTCTCGCTGAGACCAAGGCTACCAACAAAATGGTTTTAAATGAAACATACTTTATTGGAACTAAATGGAGGGGTTCAAATGGACTTTCCGTTAAGGCGTCTAGAACTAAATTTAAGTCCCAAGATGGCATCTGCGGTATATAAACTGGTTGTGTTCGATGGCAGGCTGAAATAAATCGAGCCACCCATTTATTGCCTGCTACATCCTGACTGTATAAGGCTCCTAGAGCTGATACTTGGACTTTAAGTGTATTTACTGATAGACCTAACTCATGTCCTTTTTGCAAAAATTCTAGGATAGCCGGGATAGGTACTTCATCAGATAGGCGTGCTGAATGAAATGTTAAGATTTTTTTCCAGATTCTGGCATATATATTGGTTGTGATCTCTTTTCTACTATGCAGAAGGGTATTAATTAGACCGTCTGAAAATCCTCTTTGCTTTAATAGCTGCCTTTCAAATTCCAAGCCGTGAGGCGAAGACCTTTGACCTGAGGGTGGTGAAATGGTCCCTGTGAGAGAAGGTCCCGGTCCCAAGGAAGAATCCATGGATCTGAAACCGACATGGCCCTCAGCCATGAGAACCATGGCCTTTTGGGCCAAAACGGAGCTATTAAGATTATTCTTGCTCCTTCCTCCCTGATCTTCCGGATGACGATTGGTAGTAACATCATTGGAGGAAAAGCATAAGCTAGGCGAAAAGTCCACGGGGTCTGCAAAGCATCCAGTATGTCTGGACTGTCCACCCTGAATAGTGAAGCAAACCTTTCGACTTGCCTGTTGTTCCTTGTGGCAAACAGGTCTATTTCCGGCCTGCCCCATCTGACTGCTATCATGTTGAAGATTTGGCGACTGAGCATCCATTCTCCCCGATGTAGAGTATGGCGACTGAGGAAATCTGCTTTGATATTGTCTGCTCCTCTGACATGCAGTGCTGATAGAGACAAGAGATGATTTTCTGCCAATTTTAGAATTTTCCCTGCGATAGACATGAGTGCTACCGATCGTGTTCCTCCTTGGTGATTTATGTATGCTACAGAGGTGGTGTTGTCTGATAGAATCCTTGTATGAGATCCTTGTAGCTGCGGAAGAAAGTTATATATAGCATAATATATAGCTTTTAATTCTCTCATATTTGACGAGTCCTCTACCTCAGACCTAGACCACCTTCCCTGCACAATATAGTCTTTTAAATGCGCTCCCCACCCCAAGGGCCTGGCATCTGTGGTTACTATATTTGAGGGGACCACTACCCAAGGAACCCCTCCCGAAAGATTCTCTGGATCTAGCCACCATTTTAGGGAATTGAGTACTTCCGATGGTAGGGATATCATGCTTTCTAATTGTCCCTGCAGGTTCTCTTCCTCCTGTAGGATGATTCTTTGTAACTTTCTGGTATGAAACTGAGCCCACTGGACTGCCGGAATACATGAGGTCAAAGAACCTAGCAAGGACATACCTCCTCTTAGTGATATTACGGGATTATTTACCACAAGACGTACTTTATTGATTACAGTTAATTTCTTTGCCTATGGTAGCAGACATTTTTGACTTACTGAATTTAGATGAAGGCCTAGGAACGTCTGACAGGTTACCAGGTGTAGCCTGGATTTTTCCCAGTTTATCATCCAACCTAAGTTCTGCAAGGATGAGATTACATCAGATAGTCTGTGCTCACACTGCAGATACGAATTTCCCACTATTAGAATATCATCCAGGTATGGGATTACCAGGGTATCTTTTATTCGCAAGTATGACATCACCTCCAGCATTAGTTTGGTGAAGACGCGGGGTGCCATAGACAGTCCGAAGGGCATTGCCGTGAATTGTAGATGACGAATTCGACCTTCTAATATAACTGCTACTCGTAGAAACCGCTGATGCGAGATTTGTATTGGCAGGTGGTAATACGCATCCTTGAGGTCCACGACCGCCATGTAGCATCTGGGAAACAGAAGTTTAATGGCTGATCGTATAGACTCCATTTTAAAAGTCCGGGCCTTCAAAAAGGTATTCAGCTTCTTTAAATTAATTATGGTTCTAAATGAACCATCTGGTTTAGATACCAGAAAAAGGGGAGAATAAAAGCCTCTCCCTCTTTGATGAATCGGAACCTCTACTAGTACCTTTTTATGTAATAGGCCTTTAATTTCCAATTCTAATGACTCTTGTTGAGCCTGAGACTTTAAAGAAGTCAATAGAAAGGAGTCCGGAGGATTCCGGACAAATTCCAATGCTAGACCTGATCTTATAATATTAACCCCTCTCTAACATTAGACGTACTATCCCGTCCATAAAACCCGTGCCATTCTGCCCATGGACGGGATAGTACGTCATAGGCGATCAGCTGCGCTCCTGAGGGGAGCGCAGCTAATCGCCGCCGGGTGTCAGCTGATTATCACAGCTGACACCCGTGACTGTGTGTCAGGAGCGGTCACGGACCGCTCCCGGCACATTAACCCCTAGCACACCGCGATCAAACATGATCGCGGTGTACTGGGGGCACAGGGGAGGATCGCGCAGGGTGGGGGCTCCCTGCGCGCCCCCCTGAGACCCTCAGACCAGCGCGATGTGATCGCGCTGTTCTGAGGGCTTCCTCCCTCCCAGGACCCGGATCCAAGATGGCGCCGGGGTCCTGGAGGGAGGCGGCTTCCTCAGTGCCTGCTGAGAGCAGGCACTGAGAAGCCTGCAGCTATGCCTGAGCGATCGCTGGTGTGACAGAGTGCTGTGCACACTGTCACACCAGCGATTTGATAAAATACAGTGATGTCCACCCTGGGACAAAGTAAAAAAGTTAAAAAAATAAAAATAAACATGTTATAAAAAAAAATACAAAATAAATAAAAAAAAAAATATATATTCCCCAATAAATTCATTTCTTCCTGTAAATAAAAAAAACAAAACAATAAAAGTACACATATTTGGTATCGCCGCGTCCGTAACGACCCCCCTATAAAACTGTCCCACTAGTTAACCCCTTTAGTGAACCCCTTAAAAAAAAAAAAAAAATTGAAGCAAAAAAATCAATGCTTTATCATCATACCGCCAAACAAAAAGTGGAATAACGCGCGATCAAAAAGACCGATATAAATAAACATGGTACCGCTGAAAACGTCATCTTGTCCCGCAAAAAACGAGCCGCCATACAGCATCATCAGCGAAAAATAAAAAAGTTATAGCTCGCAGAATAAAGCGATGCAAAAATAATTATTTTTTATATAAAATTGTTTTTATTCTATAAAAGCGCCAAAACATAAAAAAATGATAAAATGAGGACGCCCTAATCGTACGACCCAAGAATAAAAACGCTTTATCATTTTACCACCGCAACAAAAAAAAACCCCCCCCCAAAAAAAAATTCATGAATTGCGATTTTTGTTCATTCTAACCCCCCAAAAACAAATAAAAAGCGATCAAAAAAAAACCTGCTCAAAAAAGTACAAAAAAAAACGTCAACTCTACCCAAAAAATAAGACCACATTCTCTGTGGCCAAAATTGCAAAAATTATACTCTCAAAATGGGCGATGCAAAAAAACTTTTTTGCAAAAAAAACGCTTAAGCGGACAGCGCCAATCATAAAAAACCCGCTAAAAATGTAAAACAAATCCCCCTTTTTCACCCCCTTTTTTGGGGGAAAAATAAAAAAATTAAAAAAATGAAATTTCCCTTTTCCCTTTGGGGTTGGTTAGGGTTTTCGCTAAATTTGGATTTGGGGAGGGTTGGATTAGGGGTGTGTTTTGGGGTTTGGTTTTTGGTTAGGGGTTTGGGGCTAGGGTTGGGGTGGTTGGGTTAGGGGTTGGGGGTTTTAAAAAGGGGGTTTCCGCTGTTTTAGGCACATCAGGGGGTTCAATTGACATGGGGGGGCTATTCAATCCACCAATTTGCGTTTAAAAAGTCAAACGGTGCTTTCCCTTTACTTTTTAGCCGCCCCGCGCCAAAAATAGTTTATCCCCATATATGGGTTTAGCGTACTCTGGACCCCAAGGTTATGGCAATTTTTTTCCATTTTTCTGTTTCCCTTGGAAAAAAAAAAATGGGGGCGAAAATTTCATTTTTGTACAAAAAAAAAATTTTTTTTTTTTTAAAGGCTGTAATTAAACTTTTTGTGAAGCCTTGGGCTTGTAGCCTCACAAAACACCTAGAAAAGTTCCTTTTGGGGGGCATTTTCCAAAATGGGGTCACTTGTTGGGGATTTCCCCTGTTTAGGGGACATCAGGGGCCTCCAAAGCGACATGACGCCCCCAAACTTCCACAAAGCGCAAACCAAAAATCATACTTCCCCTTCCGAGCCCCAACTGTACCCATACAGTAGTTTTTCCCACATATTGGGTACAGCGTACTCGGCAAATTTGGGCAACAAAATTTTTTGGGGGCCAATTTCCCTGTTACCCTTGTAAAAAAAAATATTGGGGGGGAAAAAACATTTTTTTTAAAAAAAAAAAAAAAAAAGGATTTTTTTTTTTTACGGCTGTACGTTATAAACTTTTGGAAAAAACCTGGGGTTCAAATTCTCCCACCCTCTAGAAAGTTCCTTGAGGGTCAGTTTTT
>JARQOD010000004.1:520973255-521008469 GCA_033576555.1 Oophaga sylvatica | reverse complement strand
CTAGTACATTTTCCCAAATTTCCCTTTAGGGACGCCCTCCTTTTGTAACCACCAAGGGAGCCCTCTGCTCAGAACTCTTTTCCACCTTTCACAACGCCCCCCCCCCTTGGGGGGGTCCCGAACCCTCATTTGGCAAACCAGGTTCGTCAGGATGAGTTTCTATGATACCAGTGAGTTCCACAGGGATGTCCGAAGCAAACCCCCAGAATTGTCTTCCTGCCCATCCCTTCCATTTAACCAAATACGGTTTTCCGTCTAAAAACGAGAATTTCAATATTTTCTAAACCCACTTTCTCCAGATTGCCCCAACCAAACGGGTCAGAGGCACAGATAGGAAACCACGGGCTCACAAACCCCTCTTCAAAAGGATTTGTGGACAGTTTAGGTCTTAAATGTCCTGGAAGAAAAACGAAAAATAAACGGGTTAAGAATCTCCATGATTTAAATAAGGTAAATGAACTAGGTTTAAAATTTTAGGAGATGCCCTCTTTTTGGAATATTTCTTGGGGACAACCAGACCAAGTCCCCACTTTAAACCCGGGGCCCATCAGTCCTTCCCGGTTAGCAAACCCGGGGCCCCTCCCCTGGAGGGGGACAACCTCTCCACTACCGGGTCCCAAATCTTTTGATCGCCCCAAACAGAGTAACACCCCGGGCAGACAAAGCCCCCTCTTCCAAAGAAAATCGGGGTAAAAACCCAGAATTTACAGAAAAAGGGAGACATAAAAGGGGCGAGAAACCCCATTTTTAAGGCAAACTCACCAAAGGCAAAAAAAAAAAAGCCCCTCATCCTGTTTGAACACAAAGCATCTTAGTAAGTCCCCAAAATTGTTGGCTCCAGTTTGACCATTGGGTTGAGGAGAAAGCCGAGGGGGGAAAGAAAATTTTGAACACCAATTTTGAACAAAAGGTCCCCAAATCGGGGAAACAAACTGGACCCCCTTTTGGTCAGCACAGTGTTTCGGGGGAAATGCCGTGTAAAAACCCAGTGCTGAAGGAAAAAGGTCCCAATTAGAGGGGAAGGGCAATTTAGTAATGGCAAAAGATGTAATCTTGGAAAACCTATCGCAAACCCCAGAGACGGTCTTCTGTGAGAAACGGGGGGGTCGGAAATTAATTCCATGAGTAGGGTCCCTGGTCTGGGGGCACAGGAAAAGGGCTCAAAAACCCCCCGCGAGAGCGGGTTTGGAGCGAGGCAAGTCCGGGGGACTGCACAAACTCCCTACATCCGAGAAAAAGGTAGGCCACCAAAAGGACGCCCCAACCAAGTCCCTGGTCCCAAAAAATTTCCCGGGATGCCCGGGAAAAACCGCGGAACAAAAATCTCAGACTTACACTTTTTTCCACTGGTCGGGACAAACAATTTCCCAACAGGGCAGCCTCGGGCTTATCTTCCTGGCACCCCTCCGAGCCAGTCTCAAATTGGGCGAGATGGCGGAAAGAACTACACCCTCTTTCAAAATACAGAAGGATCAGATAACTCAGGAGAGTCCGCCAGGAAACTCCTCGAGAGGGCATCCGCCTTAACATTTTTAGTGCCAGGAAGAAATGAAACCACAAAATTAAAACGTGTGAAAAACAAGGCCCACCTGGCCTGTCTAGGATTAAGTCGCTTGGCAAATTCCAGGATAAACTAGATTCTTATGGTCAGTAAGGACACCACTGATGTTTTGGCTCCCTCCAGCCAATGTCTCCACTCTTCAAAAGCCCACTTCATGGCTAATAACTTCCCGATTACCCACGTCATAATTACGTTCAGTGGGAGAAAATTTTCGAGAGAAAAAGGCACAAGGGTTACTTTTGAGGTCTCTGGATCTCTTTGGGACAAAACGGCACCTGCCCCCAATTTCAGAGGCATCAACCTCCACCTGAAAGGTAGAGAAACATCAGGCTGCCGTAGAACAGGAGTAGAAGTGAATCTTGCTTAAGTTCCTGAAATCCCGAAACTGCCTCAGGAGGCCAATTCACCACATCAAAAACCCTTTTTGGTCAAATCAGTTAATGGTTTAACAATAACAGAGAAATTACCAATAAATTTACGATAAAATTGGCAAAACCCAAGAATCTTTGAAGAGCCTTTAAAGAAGTAGGTTGGACCAATCACAGATAGCCTGAACTTTGACGGGTCCATTTCAATAACAGATGGGGACAAAATGAAACCCAGAAATGGATCCTCTGAACGCCAAAAAGACACTTTGATCCTTCACATACAGAGCATTCTCTCTCAAAATCTGGAAACAGTCCGAACATGTTTTACATGAGAGTCCAGTCATTGGAAAAAATCAAGATATCATCCAAATAAACAATCAGAAATTTATCCACAAAATCCTGAAAATGTCATTCATGAAGGACTGGAAGACAGAAGGAGCATTAGTGAGCCCAAAGGGCATCACAAGGTACTCAAAATGCCCTTCAGCGGTATTAAATGCCGTCTTCCATTCATCCCCGTGCTTAATGCGAATAGGTTATATGCCCCCCTGAGGTCAAGCTTGGTAAACCAAGTTGCGTTTTTCACCTGGAAAACAGATCAGAGATCAAGGGTAACGGATATTGATATTTCACAGTAATATTGTTCAAGAGACGATAATCAATACACGGCCTTAATGAACCATCCTTTTTGGCCACAAAGAAAAAACCGGCACCTAAGGGTGAAGAGGATGGTCTGATATGACCCTTCTCCAATGACTCCTTGATATAAGACCGCATAGCGTCATGTTCAGGTACAGACAAGTTAAAAAGGCGACCTTTAGGGAATTTACTACCAGGCACTAATTCAATAGCGCAGTCATAGCTCCTATGGGGAGGTAAGGATGCAGATTTACTTTCGCTAAACACATCAGAAAATCAATCAAAAAGTCAGGAACATCCTGAGCCTGGGGGGAGGCAGAAAAAACAGGAGTGTTGGTATTAACACATTGACAGCCCCAACTGGTAACAGACACAGATTTCCAATCCAAAACAGGATTATGAGACTGTAACCAAGGGAAACCCAGTACGATAATGTCATGCAGATTATACAGAACCAAAAATTTGCAACTCTCCTGATGATCAGGTTCTACCCTCATTATCACCTGAGTAGAGAACTGAGGTTTATTCTCAGCCAAAGGGGTAGAATCGATCCCCAGTAGGGGAATAGACTTCCGTAGGGGTATCAAGGGAAACCCACAACGTTTAGCAAAATCAAAATCCATCAGGTTAATAGCTGCTCCAAATCAACAAAAGCCTGAGCAGAAAATGAGGACAGAGAGCATATCAGTGTAACAGTTAACAAAAACTTAGTCTGAACACTACCCAAGACAACTGAGCAAGCAAAGTCTTCCCCGCTTAGGGCAGACTGAAATAGCATGAGAGGCATCACCACAGTAGAAACATAACCCATTGCGCTTTCGAAATTCATGACGCTGCGCCCCAGAAACCACTCTATTCACACTGCATGGATTCAGAAGCAGGCTCACAAGGCAACATTATTCCACGCATACCTTTCCGCTCACGCAAACGTCTGTCAATTTGAATCGCTAATGACATAGAAAACATTGAGACCAGAGGGAACAGGGAATCCCACCATAACATCCTTTACATTATCTGACAGTCCCTTCCGAAAAAGAGCTGCCAAAGCGTCGTCATTCCATTTGGTCAGGACTGCCCACCTACGGAATCTCTGACAGTATAAACTCAGCGTCATCAAGCCCCTGACTTAATGCCAACAAAGTTTTTTCAGCTTGATCAGTGACATTAGGCTCATCGTACAATAACCCAAAGCCTGAAAAAACGCATCAACATCACTCAAAACAGGATCCCCAGGTGTCAGGGAAAAAGCCCAATCCTGAGGGTCGCCGCGCAGGAGAGAGATGACAATTTGAACCTGCTGCGCTGCGTTCCCTGAGGACTTAGATTTTAAGGCAAAAAACAATTTACAGTTATTTTTGAAATTCAGAAACTTAGCTCGATCCCCTAAAAACAAATCTGGCATGGGAATCCTAGGTTCCACAACAAGCAACCGAGCAAGATAGGTAGTAATACTCCGAACTTCAGTGGCAAGCTGATCCACACGGCCAGACAACTGTGCAAACTCCATTGAGGAAAAAAAAAAAATATCCTCCTCAGCACCCAGAGATACAGAGGGAAAAAAAAAAAAAAAAAAAAATGCAACAAACAGAAAAAAAAAATAAAAAAAAAATCTCTGACAACTCTGACAACTTTTTTCTTTCACAATATTTTTCCCTTCTGTGAGTACCATATAATTTTCAGTTTAGGCCGGTGATACTGTTATGATTTGGTAACTGAGGAGAGCAGGCAAAAAAGGAAATACCCAAGTGCAAAAGAACAGGGGGAAAGTAAAACTAACACCCAGGCAGTTTTAGGCAAAAAAACACCTGAGATCACACGACCTCTACCACCTAAATTAGTTCTCTGGTGTAACCAAAAACAAAACAGCAGCCACTGAAAAAACTGGAAAAAAGCAAAAGAACAAACAACAGTGGCTGAACTGAACTGAGAGGCAAAAGCCCCAGAGGGGACCCTGAAGGCCCCCACAGAAGTGCAGGACAAAATGCAAAAATCGAACACAAAAACAAAAAGAAGAAAATGTCTTATCTGTTAGCAGGAGATTCAGACACGACACAGCAGGCTACCAAGGAAACAGGAATCAAGGATTGAGACCAGAACAATTGATCACCGGCAACCCTGATGGGAAGGTGACTCCTTTATATAAGACCAGTCAGTAACACCTGATTCCCAATCCTCACAATCTTCACTGGACAGTCCAGTACCGTTTGTAACCACCAGAGGGAGCCTCTGCTCAGAAACTCATTTCCAGCCTATTCACAACATGCTGGGCTGGGCTGGTGATGTATATACTGGGGACTGGGCTGAGGTTGGTGACGAATACAGCTGCTGGGGCTGGCTGGTGACGTATACAGCTGCTGGGGCTGGCTGGTGACATATACAGGTGCTGCTTTACTCTATTAGTATCAGACATGTAATTAGAACAAAAAATTTACAACCTGAACGACCATGGCTTGCCCCCCCCTAGTTTTGATCCTGGGTACGCCCATGACTCCTTTATTGAGTGTGTCTTGATAATTGCTAATAATTTCCATCTGTTGTCTATTCCATTTACACAACAGCATGTGAAATTGATTGTCAATCTGTGTTGTTTCTCAAGTGGACAGTTTGATTTCACAGAAGTTTGATTTACTTGGAGTTGTATTCTGTTGTTTTTTGTTCCCTTTATTTTTTTTGACCAGTGTTTATAGATAATAGAGATCCATTTATCATTTCATTTACACTTGACAAATACTTGCTACTTTGGTAGATTTCAGGAAATCCCGATAAAATGCATTTAAGTTTGAATGAATACTTTCTTTTCAAGGCATTGTATACACACTTGAGCTTGCACCCTGGTGGGCAGGCTGGAGAGCAGCCCTGTTACCTGTCATGTACAGTGGCATGTAAAAGTTTGGGCACCCCTTTTACATTTTAAAAATTACAGAAAGGAAACAAGGACAGTGTAAATGTTTGTGCACCCTGCATGGTTAGTACCTAGTAACACCCTCTTTTGCAAGTATCACAGCTTGTAAATGCTTTTTGTAGCCAGCCAAGAGTCTTTCAATTCTTGTTTGAGGGATTTTCTTCCTTTCTTCTTTGGAAAATTCTTCCCATTCTTTGAGATTCCCAAAGGTCGTCCTGCATGCACTGATATTGTGTCTAGCCAAAGATCTTCAAAGATTTTCAATGATGTTCAGATCAGGGGGACTGTGAGGGCCATTGTAAAACCTTCTGTTTGTGTCTTTTGAAGTAGTCTGTGGATTTTGACTTGTGTTTACGATCAATATCCATTTGTAGAAGCCATCCTTTTTTCAACATAAGCATTTTTACAGATGGTGTAATGTTCTCATCAAGAATTTGTTGAAATTTCATTTAATCCATTCTTCCCTCCACCTGTTCACCGTGCCATTGGCTGCAACACAACCTCAAAGCATAATTGCTCCACCTCCATGCTTAATGGTTGGCCAGATGTTCTCTTCCTGAAATGCTGTGCCCTTTTTTCTCCACACATACCTTTGATCATTGTGGCCAAAGAGTTCTATTTTAACCCAATCGTTCCACAGGACTTGTATCCACAATGCATCAGGCTTGTTTAGATGTTCTTTTGCATACTTCTGACGCTGAATTTTATGGTGAGGATGCAGGAGAGGTTTTCTTCTGATAATGATAACTCTTCCATGAAGGCCATATTTGTGCAGGTGTCTCTGAACAGTAGAACAATGCACCACAACTCCAGAGTCTGCTAAATGTTTCTGAAGGTCTTTTGAAGTCCAGCGGGGGTCCTGATTTGTCTCTGTGACAATCCAGCGAGCAGCTCCCTACTGAAATTTGCTTGGTCTTCCATACCTTATCTTGACGTCCACTGTTCCTGTTAGCTGCCATTTCTTAATTACATTTCGAACTGAGAAAAGGGCAACTTGAAAACGCTTTGCTGTCTTCTTATAGCCTTCTCCTGCTTTGTGGTCCTCCATCATTTTCAGAGTGCTAGGCAGCTACTTAGAAGAACCCATGGCTGCTGTTTTTGGCACAGGGTTAGAGGAGGCTGGATTTTATAAAGCTGGAAAATTTGCATCACCGGCCTTCCCTAACGATGATAGTGAACAAGCCATAAGGCTGTGGTTCCACGGTCCGGAACCACAGCGCTTTGGACGGAGCGGAAATTCCGCTCCGTCTAAGCCCCGCCCCCTTTATGACGCGCGATCTTTCCGGAGGTGTTCAGGACACCTCCGGAACACCTCCGGAAAGAGCGCAGGGCTACATAGCCCTGTGTTAATTCTGTTGCGCAGGGTGGATAAAAATCAATGATTTTTTAAAAAAAATCGGATTTTTTTGATTTAAATCGGATTTTTTTCAATAAACTGCTTTTTGAGGAAAATATTTTACCATCCAAAGGTTCTTCCATCATGAGATAAAGCTGAGTTGTTTAACTCAGTAGAATAAAGGCTGTATATGTGTAAAATTCACAATGCCATGCTCTTCCAGAGGTTTCTGTAGGATTAGTGGGCAGTTTCTCTCCTATATTATCACAGACGCTCGCTTTACTTACGCAGTTCTCAAAACTGAATTTGACTCCGCAGAGGTCCCAGCCTCTTCTTCACGGCAAAAATGTTACAACATGAACAGAGTTGAGAAAAAGACCTTAATCCTATTGTTCTACAAACCTATATGAATACAGAATCAACCCCTTCAGTGCCAAGTCCAAGAAGTTAGACAATATGTTTCTGATTGTTTGGAGTGGAATAGATCTGCACAACACAAGAAGAATGTGAATCTAAGTGTGAGGAGGAGGAAGGGCAAGCAGACAAGAAAATGAAAGTGAAACTTTGAGCACAATACTGCAGCATAGCCACAGACAGACAAGTCTGGATCTGTTTGTGTGTACGATCTGAGGTTTATTACATTCTTTCCTTATAATGGAAGCAGGCCGTAAAAGAGACCAGTTTGGGAATATTTTAATGAAGCTCCTTCGCCTATCGGTAAGGCAGGCATGCGTGCAAAATGCAAACGATGCAACAAAGAGATGCAAGGCCTGGTGGCGCGAATGAGGCAACATCATGAGAAGTGCGGTGATGAAGATGACCAAAGAAACACTTCTGAACAGGCAGGATCTTCAGGTTGGTAAACATTTTTATTGAATCCTATTTCTAAAGACTGAACTGTCATGTGTGAGAAAAATTATATTTCTTATTATTACTGCATGTTACTGTCATTTGGTACAGTTATGAAGAAAAACAAATATTCCTTTTGGGCAGTGCTGTGTTGTGTACAATAAGCAGAAATTGTATAAACAATAAAATAACAGCATTGACTTTTTTTGTTTAGGGGAATTCATGGATTCTGGAAACTATCCACCTCCAAGATCACCATCATCCTGTTTTACAGTTTCAGAGTTATCCATCCAGGATAGTGCTTCATTAGCAGCAGCATCATCATCAGACACCCACAGCCACATATCACCATCACCCAAAAGGAAGAAAAAACCTTTACCTCCTGGAACCACCATAGATAGGTTTGTGATAAGAACTAGCAGATTAGAAAAAGAGTTGATTGATGAAAAAATTGCCCAGTTTATTTATGCAACGAACTCTTCTTTCCGTCTGACTGAGAACCCACATTTCATTAATATGGTTCAGTCACTGAGACCAGGATACAGTCCACCCAGCAGAGCTGATGTTGCAGGGAAACTGCTGGATCAAGTGTATGACAGAGAAATGGAGCAATGTGCAACAGCTCTGGAGGGTAAAATTGTTAACCTAAGTATTGATGGGTGGAGTAATGTCCACAATGATCCTATTGTATGTGCTTGTATAACAACAGAAGAAGGTAAATTCTTCCTTGCACAAACAACTGATACGTCAGGAAATGCACACACAGCAGAATACTTACAAGAAGTGGCAGTAAAAGCTATAACAACATGTGAACAAAAATTCAAATGTCTAGTACGCAGTTTGGTCACTGACAATGCTGCAAACGTATCCAAGATGAGAAGAAATTTAGAAGAGCAGGGAGGGAATACAAAGCTAATAACATATGGTTGCAGTGCTCATTTGCTGCACCTCTTAGCCAAAGACTTAAGTGAAAGTGTTCCAGAAATAAAGGCTAATGTTGTTGAAATTGCTAAATACTTCCGTAATAATCATTTTGCTGCAGCAGCTCTAAAAAGGATGGGTGGAACCAAGCTAACGCTCCAACAAGATGTTAGATGGAACTCTGTGGTGGACTGTTTTGAGCAGTATATCAAAAACTGGCCTATTCTGATGACACTTTGTGAAGAAAATCGAGATAAAATAGATGGCACTGTCACGGCCAAAATCCTCAACATTGGGCTTAAGAGAAATGTTGAACATATGCTGAGCTTCCTGAAACCCATCTCTCAAGCTTTAAACAAAATACAGAAAAATAGCTGTTTTATTGCGGATGCTGTTGAAATTTGGAATGAACTGAGTGAACACTTAAAAACAGAACTACACATGGACAGAATTATATTACAAGCAGTAAACAAACGAATGGGACAAGCACTGACTCCAGCTCATTTTTTGGCAAATATTGTCAATATCCAATATCAGGGTCAAAACCTAAGTGCTGAGGAAGAGGAGTTAGCTATGACATGGGTATCCAGCAATCATCCATCTTTAATGCCAACTATAATAAACTTCAGAGCTAAGGGGGAACCATTCAAGAAATATATGTTTGCTGAAGATATTTTAAGGAAGGTCACACCAGTAAACTGGTGGAAGTCACTTAAGCGCTTGGATTTAGAGACTGTTCAAGTAATGATTTCACTTTTAACAGCAGTAGCTTCTTCTGCAGGCGTTGAAAGAATATTCTCTTCCTTTGGACTCATTCATTCTAAATTGAGAAATCGGTTGGGACCCAATAAAGCAGGAAAGCTTGTTTTTCTTTTCCAGATTATGAATAGGAACAAAGAAGAAGATGATGATGAAGATGACGACGAGTGAGCTACAGAGGACAGCAGGGACAGTAGTATTTAAGTTTTTCATGTGTCGGCTGGGCTGACAGTCTAAGTTTCTTAAATATATATATATTTTGTTTAGCCAAATTAGTTAACAAACATGGATGTTTGTTTAAGCAAATAACTTATGCTGTAATGTTGTTATTGTTTCAGTTGAATAAATCTATTTAAATTGTTATTAAGGTCAGGATTATTTTTCTCCTTCCTAAGTACAACAGAACAGTGGTGTCCAAATATGAATGATTAACCCATTAAACTGGGGAGAAAAAAGTAATATAAAAAGTGATTCTAAAAATCTTCATCTACTTGCATGTTAAAGTAGCAAGAACTAGTTTAGGTAGAAACTTTGATTTAAATCACTGATTTAAATCAAGCCTTACTGACTAGTGAATTAAATCGTGATTTAAATCGTGATTTAAATCAGTTTGATTTAAATCAAATCCACCCTGTGTTGCGGCGACGCACCGTCGCCGCAATACGCGAGGACATGCTGCGGTCTAAAAAGACGCGCCGCATGTCCGTTTACGCAGGTCTGCCACCTGCGTATTGTTACGCATAGTGGAGACGGGATTTCTTGAAATCCCCTCCACTATGCTGTAACATCTGGACGCTGCGTGTCTGGCGCTGCGCCAGCGCACAGCGCCAAACACGCAGCGTTTCCTGACCGTGGAAACTCACCCTGCCCCTAACAGACTAATTAAGGTCTGAAAGCTTGGTCAAAGTTATCTGAGCACACAAATCTCCAAGGATGCCCATTTTTCATTTTGTAATTTTTTAAAATGTAAAAGATGAAATTATATATATATTTTGCCTAAAATACAAAGGAAATATGTGATCTTTAACTTTAGGCCTTTTAGAGATCATTTCATCTTCAATTTGCTTAATTGTTGACAATAACAGTAATTTTGACCAGGGGTGCCCAGACTTTTGCATGCCTTTGTAGTTGCTCATCCATCATTACATAGGATCACAGTCATCCTTTATTTACTCTGTAAGACGTCTCGGGTGTCATCCTTGTAATGGCGATGACGAGGCTCGGGCACTCCTTGTACAATTGTCTGGGCTTGTCGTCACGTGCTGCGCTCGTCGCTGCATGACTCAATACCTGTGAGGAGAAGTCGGCAGCCACTTCCTCTGCAGGTCTGAGGTAAGGATGTGGTGCTTCATACCCAGAGCCGGTGTCGGTGTTATGGTCGTCGTTGACTTGTAGTCTTACATCTTTAGTGGTCGCTCCACACTGTGAATGTCGGCAGAGTCTTGTGCATCGTCTTCAGGATGGTTTTTGGCTCTTTTCTATTGTGTTCATTATTGAGGTGTCTGAAGGCAGCCATTATGGGTTCATACTTTATCCCCTCACTGTCTGGTTTGGGTGCTGGGGTCATCTTCTCCTCAGTCAGCCTCGTTCAAATCAATATCCGCTTTCTTATGTGTCTTTATTTGGAGGAGAACCTGTAATGCTTATATATTAGGACAGGGTTCGACAAACCCGGGCGCCAGGTCGCCAGTGGTGCCTAGAAAATTAAAGAGGGGCCCTGAGCAGGCGCCGTCGGGCACCCCGGCGCCTGTTAGCGGTGTCAGCGCCGCCACTGGGCCCCCCCCGCTTGCTCAGGGCCCCGGCAGCAGCCGGCGCAATAAATACCTCTCCCCGTGCCTCCGCTGCCGCAGCTCCGGGCTCCAGGGGGCGCCTGCGCCGGCGCTTCCTCTCACAGCAGCGCCGCTGAATGACGTCATCATTCAGCGGCCGGCTGTGGCAGAGAGCGCGCGGACGCCGGACAGGTGAGGCGTGTGTTGCCTGCGTGTGTGTGTGTATGTGAGAGTGCTGCCTGCCGTAATGTATGTGTGATGGTGGGGGGAGGCGATGATGATGATGATGGGGAGGCAATGATAATGGGAAGGCGATGATGATGATATTAATGGGGAGGCAATGATGATGATGGGGAGGCAATGATAATGGGAAGGCGATGATGATGATATTAATGGGGAGGCAATGATAATGATGATGATGGGGAGGCAATGATGATGATATTAATGGGAAGGCAATGATAATGATGATGATGGGGAGGCAATGATAATGATTGGGAGGCAATGATAATGGGAAGGCAATGATAATGATATTAATGGGGAGGCAATGATAATGATGATGATGGGGAGACAATGATAATGGGAAGGCAATGATGATGATGATATTAATGGGGAGGCAATGATAATGGGAAGGCAATGATGATGATGATATTAATGGGGAGGCAATGTTAATGGGAAGGCAATGATGATGATATTAATGGGGAGGCAATAATAATGGGAAGGCGATGATGATGATATTAATGGGGAGGCAATGATGATGATGGGGAGGCAATGATAATGGGAAGGCGATGATGATGATATTAATGGGGAGGCAATGATAATGATGATGATAGGGAGGCAATGATAATGGGAAGGCAATGATGATGATATTAATGGGGAGGCAATGATAATGATGATGATGGGGAGGCAATGATAATGGGAAGGCAATGATGATGATGATATTAATGGGGAGGCAATGATAATGGGAGGCAATGATGATGATGAATTATGGGGAGGCAATGATATGTAATGGGAGGCAATGATAATGGGAAGGAGGATGATATGTAATGGGGAGGCAATGATGATGATATAAGGGAGGCAATGATAATGGGAAGGAACGATGATGATAATGGGAGGCAATGATGATGATTTGGGCAGGCAAAATGATGAGGGGGAGGCAATGATGATGATAATGGGCAGGCAAAAATTCTTGCTCCTAAATTTTTTGGCTGGCTCCTAGATTCTGAACAACTTTGTCGACCCCTGTATTAGGAAGTGTCACAAATCTGTTAAAATAAAGTGAGGAAACCCCTTCCCCCTTAAGTTGTTTCTTCCTGTTTATGAAATTCTAAATACAATGTCTGCCGCCTGTTACAGACTCTTCTCGGCAGCATTTGCTCGCTGTTGCCTGTTTTTGTGTCTGCTGTGCCACTTTGTCTTCCGTCGTCACCTTTGACTAGAATGCGCCGACCATGTGCAGGCTTTGAAAAAGGCATGAAGTGTCTGATATAAGGGTGCGGGTGTAAGTAGCGGGCTCAGTTGCTGAGCCTTCCACATACGGGACAGATGCAGGCAGTGTTTATGAAGCTGACACCTGCCTCTGACAGCAGTGATCTGAGCTAGCTCCTATCGCACATTTTTAATCACTCGTGTCGCTGTCATTCTCTGATGGTGAAGCACCAGTGACGCATCAGTTCTGACCTTGAGAATTATTGTTTTTAGCCATTTTTACCACACTGGATGTCATAAAGACAAAATAACAGCTATTCCTCCATTTATTTTTTTTTTAAGCCATTTAACTGCACTTAGAGTATGTTTTCCAGGACATTATATGGTAATGGTGTCATTTTAAACTACAACTTATATCCCCTAAAAATGAAGGCCTCGTATGGCTATATAGATGGCGGAGGGGAAGCAAAACTAGAGTCCAAAAAAGAAAATTGTCCATGATGGAACCAGGATGAGAAGCCTTGTAGTAGAGTCCGCAGTGTTGAGGATAGGACTATATGCTTAATGTTGCATCTCTGCTGTCGTGCGTTGTTCACACGTCGACTGCGTGGCCCTTTTGTTAATAGTGTCTGGATTGGTGTATTTTGCTTTACTACAACTTGGATATTGCTCTAAAAATGTATTCTGATCTGTCCTAGAATTCTCCATATCCTGGATACGATCCGAGCGGCTGGTCCTGTGCCGGTCAACCCCAGCCTCCCTATCCCCCCACGTATACAGTTGGCGGTCAGGTATGTCAATTGCAAAAATTACTTATACCTTTTTATGGTCATTTTCTATATTACATGCAAAAATGAAATTGGACGCTATTCCCTATCCATCTGTTAATCTCCTCCTCCCCCTGATTACTGGGGTCCGACCAGTGAGACCCTAAAAATCTGGGGCTCTTAAGATAGATGGACATGTCCACCTCTGCAATATTGATTCTTAAATGGGAGTCCTGGTCATCGAAACTTCCATAGAGGTGGACATCATCGACTACCACTCCATTTACAAGAGACCGGTTCTCCGAACGATTTGCATCACATCGGTCAGACCCCCTCAGCAATAGGGAAGTTGTCTAAGGATTGAGGATGACCCCTTAAACAGGGAAAGTGGCATTTTCCAGTAGTGTGTAGATAGCCTTCTTTAAGGTTAAGAAAATCTTCTCGGTCCACAGTTCAATCAATAGAATGTAAGAAAAACAGTGCAGGTGGGAGGGGGATGCAGCTGCAGTTTGTCTGTCTCTGAGGCTGCATACTGAGAGAGGGGATGGGAAGGAGAAATAGATTTATTAGCATTACCCCAGGAATAGCCATCTCATTCAGAAGGCAATACAGAGAGGCAAAAAATGTCGCTCCTCAGTTTTGCCTACATGTCCTTCCGTCTTGTGTTTTGTCACAGGTCAGTGTGCATACGACTAATGTCTGATGTTTCTTACAGGGCATGGAGCACTATACCAATGGCTCATACGGACCACCCTATAACCAATCTACAATGAATCCCCCTTACCCGGTCTTCACCCTGCGAACCCTTACTACCCACCTCCTTCACAGCCTCATTATCCTGTTGATCCCTACAAGTCCGCCATGCAGCAGCAGGGGGCCCCTCAGGCACCTTCTCATTGGGGGTACCCTCAGCAGGGTTGTCACAACATTCCTCAGCAGAGGTCACAAGTTCCCTCAGTACCCTGCTCCGGTGAGTGTTAACCATTCCCTGTTTTGGTCTTTTTAATGTTTTTTTTTGATGGTTGGTGTTAAAGGGGGCCTCCTGGACTCTTCATTGATGGTCTAGCCTCTAAATTACAGCACCCCTCCTAGTGGTCAGCAACATATCACCCATACAATGTGTACTGAGTAGTATATATCAGACTTGAGTATTGATAAATGAACACTCCATGATGGATATATACGTGATGTTGATCAGGCGGGTGCTGCCTGTGTACCTTCAGCTGCAGGAGCCCTACTGACATACAGCCACATGGAGCAGTGAAAAACAACAATGCCTGTAGCTTAAAGGGAACCTGTCTGCAGGATTGTGCTGAGTAAACTACAGACAGTATCAGGTCTGCGCCGTTATACTGATTACAATGATACCTGGGGTGATGAAATCCTTCTTGTGGTTGTTGTTTAATCTTTATATGTAGTTTTCAGTTAGAGATTCTCGGGGGCGGCCTGTGAGTGAGCATGTGGGTGGGGCTCTGGTTACATATTCATTTATATGGGCTTATGAGAGGTCACTGATCCCTCACTGACCTGCCCCCTATTTTACATACTGCATAGAATTGTGTGGGGGAAAAAAAAATTAACACCTCACGCAGATGGTGACGCCTTTGCTGTAACTTGATACAATGGATAATATGCATATATTCCTTTATGATATGGACATGTAGTATTGTGGGGAGAAAAAAAAAATGTTCATAAAAATGGCGGCTGCACCTGTGTAGTAGCATCTATTGCGTTCCGATAGATACTACTGCGCAGGCGCTGCCCCGGAAGAAGCTGGCGGCGAAACACGCGTCGGGGTGAGGGGACGCACGTGTCCCACTGCTGTCTGGATTTATACTCAGGTATGAGTAGCTACATATCCTTTAACATGATCTAGGCTGGTATATTATGTGGGAGTGCAGCTGGATCGTAATTTCACTTGATATTTGTCTCATTTAATCCATCCATCTAACTTACTGATAATACAAACCTTTCTGTTGAATCAGTGACCCTTACATCATTTCCAGCATCAGCAGCATATTGCCCACTTGATCCTTTTAAGTAAAGTGATTAAAGCTAAACCTTCAAGCCTGAGATCCCTGTCTATTAAGTCCTTAATAGGAAGGGTGTTTTTGATACCGGAAATATTTGAAATCCCTTCCATGTATTTAATGTATTTTTGCAATTTATTCTATGTGGCCACACCAGCGTCCCCTGTTGGATATTTTGCTTTTTAAAGATTATTTTAAAACTTATATAAATCTATAAAATGTATTTTAATGGATCTCTTCAGTGCTCGGCCAGTGTTGAAATTGTTTATAGAAGTGCCGCCATTCGCAATTTATACGTGGATATTAATGAGTAATATATTATGCGTTGTATCATTCTACAGCGCAAGAGTCACCGCCTGCGTGATGAATGTTAATTTTTTCCCTACAAAATTCTATGCAGTATGTAAAATAGTGGGCAGGTCACTGCATAAGTGACTTGTCATTAGCCAGTAAACATGAAGGAACAGCAGTGTGAGCAGCCTCTTCTTACGTCAGCAACCCCGATGTCTCCAGTATTAGATCAGATAGACAGGGAGGACAGCAGTGTGAGCAGCCTCTTCTTACCTCAGTACCCACCAGTATCGTACACCAGTATTAGATCATGTATAGACTGACGGAGGACAGCAGTGTGAGCAGCCTCTTCTACCTCAGCACCCGTGGTATCTTCAGTATTAGATCAGATAGACTGAGAGGACAGCAGTGTGAGCAGCCCTTCTTACCTCAGTACCCTTGTACCTCCAGTATTAGATCAGAAGACTGGGAGGACAGCAGTGTGAGCAGCCTCTTCTTACCTCAGTACCCTTTTATCTCCAGTATTAGATCAGATAGATGGGAGGACAGCAGTGCGAGCAGCCTCTTCTTACTCGCACGCTGGTATCTCCAGTATTAGATCAGATACACAGAAGGACAGCAGTGTGAGCAGCCTCTTTTACCTCAGCACCCTGTTATCTCCAGTATTAGATCACATAGACAGGGAAGACAGCAGTGTGAGCAGCCTCTTTTTACCTCAGCACCGCTGGTATCTCCAGTATTAGATCACATAGACAGGGAAGACAGCAGTGTGAGCAGCCTCTTTTTACCTCAGCACCGCTGGTATCTCCAGTATTAGATCAGATACACAGAGAGGACAGCAGTGTGAGCAGCCTCTTCTTACCTCAGCACCCCTGTTATCTCCAGTATTAGATCACATAGGGTGGACAGCAGTGTGAGCAGCCTCTTCTTACCTCAGCACCCCCGGTATCTCCAGTATTAGATCAGATAATTAAACATATTTAGGACTTTATTAATGATATTATCCTTTTTTTGTATTTATTTTCCATTCTTGCTGTTTTTGAAGAATCCCTTTTTATACTGTTCTGAAGCTATGAAAGCTGTTGCAAGCAGTGCTGTGGAGTCGGTAAGCCAAACCTCCGATTCCAACTCCGACACCTCCATTTCCATGACTCTGACTCCCTCATACCAGGGCTGTGGAGTCGGTAAGCCAAACCTCCGACTCCAACTCCTCAATTTCCATGACTCCGACTCCACCAAAATGGACTCCGACTCCACAGCAGTGGCGCAAGGCCGTTATGATAAGTAAGGTCTAATAGGGCAAAATATGAAAACAAACAAAAAAATCTTTGTTGCCTTAAGCAACCAATCACTGCACTGCTTTCATTTTGAAATTTAAGCTGCACTGTGATTGGTTGATATTTACAATAAAGACAGTTTTTCGGGTGGCACTTTAACAAATCTTCCCCGATGTTTTGAATAAATATATTGGGGGTCAGTCCGCCATCCTTTCTTACCCTTTGTATTCACAAGGTGCAGAAACTGAGATCTGCTTGTATCCAGGACTTTGCGTTATGGCATTTTTTGTTTGTTTGTTTTTTTACCTGCTACTTTCCCTCCTGCATATTACTGATCCCTGACTGATAAGATTGTTTGCTTCAAGATGATGTGCGGTAATAAGAGCACTAAACACTGAACCCTCTAGAGACCCATGTACTTTGCACCTTCAGGACATTAATTCCCCACCCCCCCATTTTTTATTTCTTGGTTAATGTGACTGCATGAAAGCTTGTGGTGGCGTTTTTTTTTTTTTTTTATGGCCCAGTTTTCTAAAACTAAAGTAACGCGTGGACGCATCCTATAAATGAGGCCAAATTTGTACAGGTTTCTTTTTTTATTTTTATATATATATATACTTTTTGCAGCATAAAAACAAAAAAAATATGTTTATCATAATGCCTAAAAATATATGTAAAATATATATTTATAAATGTAAATATATTACGGTATATATATATATATATATATATATATTATATTATATTATTTTATTTGTTTTTGTCCCTCCTTTTTTGCGAGCGATAACTTTTAAATTTTTACTGTTTTGAAGGCTGATTTGATATTTTTATTTGTATCATTTTGGGGTACTTTTTTTTTCATTGTATGTGGTGGGGGGGTTGCAAAAACTTTGACATTATTTTTTTTTTTTAATTTTTCAAAGTTTATTGTACGGGTTAAATAACAATGTCTAGAATCTAACTTGCGTCATTTCATGCACTTTTCACGGGTCATTAAGGGGTTATTATGACACTCCAGTCCAGTGCAAAATGGCCGCCTTAGTTTCGGACTTCCCTTTTCACCGTTTTCTTCGGCAGTGTGAAGCGCGTTCCTTCTGACGGACATTGATTGACAAGTGTGAGACAGTCTATCATGGGTATTTCAGACAACGGCAGCCATTTTTTGAACTGCAAATGGAGTTCCTGAATGGAGGTTGTACCTTAGGGTTAGGGTTCTACCATGGCAATGACAAGGTTTCCTCATTAAGATATGGGGCAACGTCAGACTCATTGGTAATTAGTTCTGTAATTGCGTTCCCTGCCTGACAGCAGATCAGTGTGAGCTCCGTGTACGGACGCTAATCTTATAGGTGTTGTCTGGGACTTGGATATTGATGACTTAGGTAATCAATATCCTATTAGTGGAAATCCGATCCTCAGCACCCCCATGATCAGTGATTTGTCGTTTCCATGGGGGCTCTGATGTAAACTGTAGGAGCCAGAGCTCTGTGTAGTGGCCATTCTATGGTACTGCAGCGCTTATTCCATTCAGGAGCAGAACTGCAGTACCGCAGAATGGCCACTACTTGGTGTATAGAGCAGAACATTGCTGATTGGTGGAGACACCCACCAATCTGATATTGATGACCCAAGTCCTGGAGAGCCAAGAGGATGTGTAGCGCTGTTTTACAAAGCATGAGGTGCCGCCATGGTGCCAGCAGGTTACTCTGACCTGTATTGTATGTTTCACAGCAGGCTCCTAGAGATGACAGCTGGAATATGTACGCCCCTCCTAACCCCTACCAGTGGCACTCGGCCCCGCCGCAGACCATGAACGACACACATTACGTGACCGGAGGCCGATCACCCTGGCCCGGAGGAGACGTCCAGTCGCCAGTTTATGATGTAAAGGTAGGTCCTGTGTGTATAAGTCGGGGTGCCCAGCAGACTATATTAATAATGTCTTCGTTTAGGAGCCCAGTGGTTATAGTTAGTCTATCACATCAAAGAGATGTCAGAAGGTTTGATCAGTCAGAATCTGGGTGCTTAGAGGCCACCTATAACTAGAACGGGTGACAGAATCCCTCACCCCTGCTCTGAGACTGAGGATGGGCTCATAGACAGCCAGTCAGGAGGAGAGCAGCCATTGACCCACAAGTCGGCATTTCAACACCCCGAACTTCACCTTCAACCTTTTACGGGCACAGTCAATTTTGTTTATTCTTGCCGAAGCTTTTTTTTTAGTTTTCCATTGATATAGCTGTATGAGGGCTTTTTGTGTGGGACAAGTTGTAGTTTTGAATGAAGCCGTTCATTTAGAAATGCAGGAAAAATGTTGCAAATAAGGTGAAATAGTGGGAAAAAAAACATTTCCCCCAATGTTTTTAAATTTACAGTATTTATTGTAAGGTAAAAATGACTCTCCACTCTACTCTCAAGATCAGATCTCGCCACCTGTGCACTCGACCCGATTCTATGTCACTTCATCCCAAACCTCACCACAGTCTTCATCACAACCCTAACCCATCTCTTCAACCTATCATTAACAACTGGTGTTTTCCCCTCAACCTTTAAACATGCCTCAATCACACCCATCCTCAAAAAGCCCTCTCTTGACCCATCCTCTGTATCTAGCTATCGCCCTATATCACTTCTCCCCTATGCCTCAAAACTACTGGAACAACACGTCCATCATGAACTGTCCTCCCACCTCTCTTCCTGCTCCCTCTTTGACCGCTTACAATCTGGTTTCCGGCCGCATCACTCCATTGAAACTGCCCTAACTAAGGTCACCAATGACCTATTAACCGCCAAGAGCAAGCAACACTACTCTGTCCTCCTCCTCCTCCTGGACCTGTCCTCTGCCTTTGACACAGTGGACCACTCCCTATTACTACAGACCCTCTCATCTGGCATCACAGACTTGGCCCTATCTTGGATCTCGTCATACCTAACAGACCGGACATTCAGCGTCTCCCACTCGCACACCACCTCCTCACCTCGCCCCCTATCTGTCGAAGTCCCGCAAGGTTCAGTCCTAGGGCCCCTGCTTTTCTCCATCTCCACCTTCGGCCTGGGACAGCTCATAGAATCTCACGGCTTGCAGTATCACCTAAAATGCTGATGACACACAGATCTACCTCTCTGGACCAGATATCACCTCCCTACTAACCAGAATCCCACAATGTCCGCTATTTCATCCTTCTTCTCCGACAGATTTCTAAGGCTAAGTTCACACGTTGCGGAATTGCCGCGGAAATTTCCGCGGCAATCCCGCACTTCTCTGCCGCGGGAAATACGCATTTTTTTGTATGCGTATTCCCGCCAGAAACTAGCGTTTTGCAAGCGTAATTAGCTTGCAGAATGCTAGCGTTTTCCTAGCGATCTGTAGTATCGCTGGGAAAACTGATTGACAGGTTGGTCACACGAGTCACACATAGTGTTTGACACGTGTGACCAACTTTTTACTATTGATGCTGCCTGTGCCGCATCAATAGTGAAAAGATCTAATGTAAAAATAATAAAAAAAATAATAAATGATATTCTCACCTTCAGGCGGCCCCCGCAGCTTTCCCGCCTCTCAGCGACGCTCCCGGCCAATCGCGTTCCCAAGGATGCATTGCAGCAGACCCCAGATGACGTAGCATCACGCGAGACCGCTACGTCATCTGGGTGATTCTCACAAAGGACTCCTGGGAACCGGAGCGTCGCTGAGAGGCGGGAAAGCTGCGGGGGCCGCCGGAAGGTGAGAATATCATTATTTTTTATTTTAATTATTGTTTTACCAGGGATATGGTACCCAGGGCCTGGAGGAGAGTCTCCTCTCCTCCAGACCCTGGGTACCATCGCACATGAACCGCTTACATTCCACATAGCCACATGCGGAAAGTAAGCGGTTCAATTCATTCCTATGGCGGCGATTCCGCTGAGATTACGCAAAATTAATGAACATGTTGCTATTTTTTCCGCAAAGTGTTTTTTTCGCGGAAAAAAAACGCAACATGTGGCCAAAACATGCGGAATCCATTAACATGTATAGGATGCTTAATGCTTGCGTTTTTTTCGCGTTATTACCGCGGAAAATCGCGGAAAAAACGCAAATATTCCTGAACGTGTGCACTTAGCCTAAAACTTAATATGGAAAAAACAGAATTCATCATCTTTTCCCCATCTCACGCGATCCCCCAACAGACCTATCCATTAACGTAAACGGCTGCTCACTCTCCCCAGTCCCACAAGCTCACTGCCTCGGGTAATCCTTGACTCTGATCTCTCCTTCAAACCACATATCCAAGCCATCTCCACATCCTGCCGGCTTCAACTCAAAAATATTTTCCGGATCTGTACATTCCTCAACGAAGAATCTGCAAAAACCCTTATCCATGCCCTCATCATCTCCCGCCTTGACTACTGCAACCTCCTGCTCTGTGGCCTCCCCTCTAACACTCTTGCACCCCTCCAATCTATTCTAAACTCTGCTGCCCGACTAATCCACCTGTCCCCCACTATTCCCCGGCCTCTCCCCTCTGTCAATCCCTGCACTGGCTCCCCATTACCCAAAAACTCCAGTTCAAAACCCTAACCATGGCATACAAAGCCATCCACAAACTGTCTCCTCCACACATCTGTGACCTCTTCTCCAGGTACTTACCTGCACGCAACCTCCGATCCTCACAAGATCTTCTCTACTCTCCTCTTATCTCTTCTTCCCACAATCGCATACAAGATTTCTCCCGTGCATCCCCCCTACTCTGGAACTCTCTACCCCAACATATCAGACTCTCACCTACCAAGGAAACCTTCAAAAGGAGCCTGAAGACCCACCTCTTCCAACAAGCCTACAACCTGCAGTAACCACCGATCCACCAAACCACTGCACGACCAGCTCTACCCTCACATACTGAATGCTCAACCCATCCCTTGTAGACTGTGAGCCCTCGCGGGCAGGGTCCTCTCTCCTCCTGTACCAATCGTGACCTGTGTTGTTTAAGATTACTGTACTTGCCTTGTTTTTTTTTGGTGTTTTTTTATGTATACCCCTCCTCACATGTAAAGCTCCATGGAAGAAATGGCGCTATAATAATAAATAATAATTCTTCAGGTTGGTACAATTAGAGATTCCAAACTTGTATAGATATTTTTTATTAATATTATTATTATTATTATTAATAATAATGATGATCATATTTAGATGAATGTATTTTTTATGAGGAAAAAGAGGTGATTCAAACTTTTTATTTTATATACACAAACACACAGTAAATATATAAGATCATGTATTATAAGTGTTAATTTGGAACACCTCCTTTACTTCAACCGTAAGAGGTGCACACTTTTTTATGTGTGTGTGTTTATTTATTAATAATAAGATAATTTTATTTATTTAATTTTTTTTACTACCTAATTTTTTGGGGATTTTCAGTATATCATAAAAATGAATTTCTCCTGTGAACTGGAGGCTTTGGGGGCCTTCAGTAGACCCCCGAGCTGCCATGGCAACCTATCATAATCACACAACTGCATCATGTGTGGGAAGGAGATGGGTAATGGGTGTCCTATCGAATTCTACAATAGGATTGCGCCACTTTAAATGCAGCTGTGACAGCAACATTGAATTGGTTAACAGTGATCGGAGCTAGCTCCTGTCGTTGCTGTTAGAGGCAGGTCTCTGCTGTATAAGACAGCCATCACCTGCCTATGTGGAGCACCTCAACCTCTGAGCTTGATCTATGACTTAAAAGTATGTCACGGAGCAGGAAGGGGTAGAAACCTCTGAAAGGTCACTGTGAAACGCCAAAAGTTATCTAATGGGATACTCCAGAGATACAAAATCAGCTGATTGATGTTGCTGCGGCTGGAACGATATACATCCTTCATTGCTTACCAGGCGTTGCTTCCTACATTTAGTAGTGGCTCTGCCTGCTTTCTTGACTCTGTTCCATTCACTTGAATAGGACTGAGTGGTTCTGAGTTGGAATAGCAGATATAGCCACAACCAATGGTGATGGGCAGACAATTAAAATGTTGCCATCGGTGAATCACCATGGGCTCATGTCAGTTTTGTTCTACGGTAGAAATATTGTGTTTTCCCTAATGCTATGGAGACACGTTGGATTGAAACTAGTGCATAGGGTAAAAGCTGATATTTAGTATAAATTTCATAACTTATTTTTGTCTCTTAATTCTTTTAGGATGCACCTCAAAATCCTGGTTACAACCATCAAAGTCCATTCCCTGGCTATCCCTCAGACATGCCCCAATCATGCCCACCTTCCGAACCGAAGCCAAACCTTCCTCCACCAAACCCTCATTACAGTTCTTCTCCGCAAATATATAACAGGAAGGAGCCTTCAAATCCAGAGTCTGTTCCCAGGCCCAAAGAAGCCAACAATCCCCCAGCCGATCTGTCTAGCACCACACATCCAGGAATACTGAAGATCTGCCAAGTCTTGGAAAGGGTGGAGGATCTGGAAGAAGAAGTGGATGAGTTTGTAGGGAAAAAGACTGACATGAGTTACCGGTGTTTAGAAGAAATGTTGACCAAGGAATTACTAGAGCTAGATTCGGTAGAAACTGGCGGCCAGGACAGTATTCGGCAAGCACGGAAGGAAGCCGTGAAAAAACTGCAGTCTATTTTGGAAAGGCTTGAGAGGAAGGGGCTGTGACTACAAGGTGGATTCTCAAACCAGTGGATGGGCATCAGTCAACAAAATAAAGAATCTCGAGAGTTCTTGAAGAACATACTGGGCCATTGTGTTTGTTGAAGACCTGAAGAAGCGAAGATCTGACCAAAGGAAGGAGATAATAAACCATCTCCAGAGGAGCTACATGGATTCTGAGAATTGAGGGGGAAAAAAGAGGCATCTTTCTTTCGGAGGGTGATGGGAAGGATTTTGAGGGAAACTTTCCCACTAGGTGAACAAGGCTGAAACATGTACAGATATACCGCCATTTTTCAGTCACCGTGAAGAATGTACAGAAATGACAATTATCTCCAAAAAAGTTTCAATTAAAATAATAGTAATTAAAAAACACATTTTGCGTGAAACAGAAGTTTTCTGTGAAGCTTAACGTTTATTTTTTTAAGCAAATCAAGCCATTTGTGAATAAACAGATTTTAATTATTTGAAGCCATTTCAAGATGTTTGCTGGAACCGATAACAGACCTATGAGACCATTGACATTTCGTATTCATGGTCCTTTGTTTTTGAAAAATAAAACCGGAACAGCCCTGTGACCTGTACTTTACTTCGGCCATAAATTCTGTCCGAACTTTTTTTTTTCCCTTTGTGGATGAAAGATGTGAAATGCTCATCGGAGCAGTAAGTTTTGACTTCTCTTTCGAGTTTTTCAAGGATCCAAATTGTGGTGTGCAATCAAATTTATGAAGCGGGGAGGAAACTTTCTGTGGTTTCAGTTATGGGAATGTGTTCGGCTGGGTCTAGACGGCAATGTTGGCTACAATCCAGAGTTGCATCTTCATTCAAGAGTACGATGACAAGCAAGTCGCAAAACTTGCAACCGGTTCCAACATTTTGTGATTTATTTTTCGCGGTACCCTAACGGGTTTCAATGCAACCCCATTTGCCTGCATTGCGCTGCAATGTTGCAGCTGCACAGTATGATCTTTGGCCACGAGACCTATGTAGCGGTCGTAGTCGTCATCTAGCCCCAGCCTTGCAAATATAACTGCTCACAGAAATTAGATATTTGCCATCGAATCGAGCCAGTTCTGGAGGAATATTTGTTACATAAGGTCTTTCTTTCTTTATAGGATGTTTGTGGGAGATGGATAAACATTGGCCAGTATCGTCTCATATATTTGGTCATGTCAAGACCGTAGATGGTTTGATGCCTCCAAAACAGAAGTTATTTTGCAAGGAAATGTAATTGTATATATTTTTTCTAAGTGTTGAAATATTTCCTACATGTGAGATGTTAATGAGCTTCTTCAAGAGATAGGTGCAGTTTAAGACCCTTGTAATCCAAAATCCACCGGTTACTAAGGAAGTGCTGTTTGACAACCTAATAAAAAGCACAATATTTATAAGGCAGACGGTCAGACATGACAGACGGATCAACAGTATCACAAGGTACTAAAAGTGGAAGCGGGTCAAATAATTTCCCATCTGGGGCTGCTGTATTAATCAGATTTTTCTTCTAAATGCAATTCTAGGGAGAAGAGCTTTTGAAGAAAAATTACTTTCTTCTTGTTACTTGGATTTACCGTTTAAGGATTCTATTCAGTTGTCTCCTCCACTACTTGGATAGACTTGTTAATAAAGGGATTGTTAAGGCATATTGTCAGAGGGCAACTGCGTGCTGGGCAGGACCACATCCGAGTAGCCTACACGGGTACTAAAGGGACCCGTCCATAATGCTCACATGCAGTGGTGGTTCTTCATGGCTTGCTAACCTATTTAACGGGTATGTTGGAACAGCCTGAGGATCAGGGAAGATATGATGAAGGCTGATTTCAGATGTCCGTGAAATTCGGTTCATGTGGCTCCTGACCTGAGCGTAGCACCCTCATGGGCGTATCGAAGGCTGCTGAGTTTGGGTCTGTCAGTAGAGTTGAGCAAATTTGTCTGGGTCCTTGCTTATTCGGCTTACTGAATAAGCTACAGCAGGAACCTGGATACATGTAGCGCGCCGACTGATCGGTACCGCAGCTGCATGTGTCGCAGCTGTGTCACAGCACATGCATGGAGAGCCCAACACACAGGCTAACCATGCATGTGTTGTTACTGTCACACATCCGCAGTGCCGAACAGCTGATCAGCCGGCGTGCTCCATGTATCCAGGTTCCCACTGTAGCTTATCCGGTAAGCACTATAGCTTACTGAATAAGCAGGGACCCGAACAAATTTGCTCAACTCTTATCTGCCAGGTCTGTACCCGGTCTGTATTTCACAGATGTCTGAGTTTGGCCTTTAAGCCCAATATTGGATCTCATATGTAAGTGGATGTTGTTTTAGGTCAAACGCACCATTTCTTAATCTACACCCCCATGTTTTGCCAAAAAAAAAGTCAGAGACTGGAACACCTCTTTAAACCCTTTTTCCACTTTATACATCAATTGCTGCCCTAAAATACGGTACTAAATCATTAAACCGTCTTGGTAATGTGGCAGCGCCCCCTCTGTGGCAGGACCTGTCCCTGTTCTTCGGTCTTCTCACCCTAAGGGTATGTTTACAAGTGGCGTTTTTGCAGCAGTTGCATTTGTCTGCTGTGTGTTACGATACCAGCAAAATGAGTGAGATTTTACAAGCTGCATTTTTTTTTTTTTTTTTGATCTGGGCATTGTTTTTTTTGTTTTGTTTTTTTGCTGTTTTTTTAAATCTGCAACAAGTCAAATTTTTCACTGTCTTTGCGGCGTTTTTGATCCCAGTAAGAACACCCTTACTATAAGCAGCGGGTTTCTTTTTTTGCACCAAAAACCAAACATGTGAACATACCCTTAGTTACGGCCACCTTCTTCACTTGACAGCCATGTTTGTCCGGTGACTTTTTTTTTTTTTTTAAGCATTATCAACTAGTGATGAGTGAACGTGCTGGGATAAGGTGTTATCTGAGCATGCTCGGGTGCTAAACGAGTGACTTCGGCGTCATCGAACATATTTTTTGAGCATTCCGAAGTCTTTCAGTTAGCACCCGAGCATGCTGAGATAACACCTTATCCAAGCACATTCGCTCATCACTATAGCCATGCATACAAAGACACTTTATGACTAGTTCACGCTACCACATGGTGGTTGGATGTGTTTTCCCTGCCCATGATCATGGCTTTCCGATGCCTCTTTTTTTTCATGTTAGATTCCACATAGCAAGTTGCCGTTTCACACGATCTACCCACTAGTGTTATTTCTCTGCACTTTTCGGACCTGCACGCACTCACTTGGCTTTAAAACGTAAAAAAAAAAACTGTAATAAGCGACAATAAAAATCTGGTATTCTGTATATCCATTTTACTATTTCAAGTCTGGTCGTAGCTGGTCTCCCACATGGCGAGATCCGTGTGGCCAATGGTGACGTCATGGATGGGGAGGAGTTTGTAAAAAAAACATTTTGCACTAGTGAGTGACTTCCATATAAGTGGACTGGCCCTTTAAATACATAATTACATTTATTTTTTTCCAAGGCCCGTGTGGATACCTCTTATCAAATTGTCTGAACTCTGGGAATAATTAAGACAATCGTTAACTGTATCACAGGAGGATTGATATTGTCCTGCCCGCATATTACCAATTGAATAATAATTTTTTTTTTATTATCTCAGGAAAATGACTGTTTCCAGTTGATTCATGAATGAAAAAAAAAATGTAAAAATTTAAACTAATTTCTTCTGAATAAAGTGTATATATTGGGGGTGGGGGAGATATCCTTTAAATCCCATGGCAACAGGAAAGACTTGAAAATCGCATCCGGCTGTCTCGGGGATGTATGGACGTTTTAATATTTGCACTGAGGAAAACTAATTGATGTTGTACATTTGCATATATATATTGAAGGCACTTGTTGCGTTTCCTAAATAAAGCCATATAGAAATAGCACGGTCTGTTTTTTTTTTTTTTTTTCTTTTATTGAAGCTTCACTCATTGAAGAGACTCGGTTGGTTTGGTGTCTTACAGGCCTTTAAAGCTCCATGGGAAAACTATGCAAATTAACTCGGTTCTAGAAGGTAAAAAAAACTGTCTTTCTAGTGCCACCTAGTGGTACAGACTCTCCAGTGTCACTCCAGTAAGTGGCGCCTATAAAGCATTTCTCCCCATTTTACATATAGGACATGCTATAGATATTCGCCAAACTTTTGTGACTTTTTTTTTTAAAAGACGCAATTGATTAAATCAACCTGGAAACCCCAAACCCTGCCCACAATGACAAAAAAAAAAAGCACACACAAAACAGAATTTAAAAAAGCGCACATTAAAAGAATAAGGGGCAAAAGAGAAAACGAAAACTAGACCAAAAAAAGGGAGCAAATGCAATAATGATTCTGACCTAAAGTGTATTTCCATGTAGTTCAGCCTTATGTTTCCACCCCATCGTCCTCCATCTTGATTCCTAGCTCCCATCCTGCATGTTATTCCTTTATGTTCTGCTGTCAACCCCATGTTGGATCAGCGCAGCATCACCTGGGCAGCTAGACTCCACTTCATCTTATTTGAGGGGTGACACTGGTTATCCTCCCATTTATATTCTCCTAAATAAACTAATTATATGTTTATAGTAAGGGAGATTCAGCTGTATTCTGCATTATAACTGACAGGGGCTGTGCAGTCATCATCATTATCTTTGATAGGCGCTTCTGGACTGTGCAGTCATCATCATTATCTTTGATAGGCGCTTCTGGACTGTGCAGTCATCATCATTATCTTTGATAGGCGCTTCTGGACTGTGCAGTCATCATCATTATCTTTGATAGGCGCTTCTGGACTGTGCAGTCATCATCATTATCTTTGATAGGCGCTTCTGGACTGTGCAGTCATCATTATCTTTGATAGGCGCTTCTGGACTGTGCAGTCATCATCATTATCTTTGATAGGCGCTTCTGGACTGTGCAGTCATCATCATTATCTTTGATAGGCGCTTCTGGACTGTGCAGTCATCATTATCTTTGATAGGCGCTTCTGGACTGTGCAGTCATCATTATCTTTGATAGGCGCTTCTGGACTGTGCAGTCATCATTATCTTTGATAGGCGCTTCTGGACTGTGCAGTCATCATCATTATCTTTGATAGGCGCTTCTGTTCTGTGGAAACCTTTAGTCCATGTAGTTGCATCGTACAAGCGTACCTATTGACTGAGATGGTGACTTGCTTCAGAGAACATAAACCTGTCTAATCCACTAAATGAAGAGAAGTATTATATACCGTAAGTCTCCAGAAAGGAAAGAAACAATTATGTAAAGTACTGCTAGCTGAATTATGTATATTTTATTTTAGGGGACCAGTGAGAAGATAAATTAAAAGGAAAAAAATTGGGGAGTGCTACTTTAAAGAAGCACTCCTATCAAAGTTTTTATCCTTACAATATATTGCAGTAATATTATTTAGCACTGTGTACTTACAATTGCTCACTTTGCCTTTCTACCAGTTAATTCTCTTTTCCATTAGTTCTATGACGTCACGTGATTAAAAACGGACGAGCTGAATCCTTCTAAGCTCTATGTAGAATCCGGACATTAGAACTACAATACTTCATTACTGCAAAGTCACAGGCGGTGGGGGAGCAGAACAGTTGGGTCAGGAGTTGAAGAGAAGGTGGAGCTGGGATTTGCACTGATGTAGGATTGTGAAAGCCCGACTTGGATCACAAATGGCTCACGCATAGATAAAGGGATCTCTAATGGCCGGAAAGCCTTGTAGCGCGACAAGTAACCACCAAAAGAAATGTCAAATATCCGACAAAGGGTATCAAAAAAATTATTTAAAGTCCAGCAAAATCCACAAACATTAGTAACCTCAGATGTGTTTCTGACAGATGTTGCAAATAATATAAATAAAGAATTTTATGGAACCCTTTGCTGGATATTTTTCATTTCTTCTGATGTAGAATTGTAGTTTTAATGTTGACTCATTCAGGGAAAAGGGACTTCCTGTCTCTACACAGAGCTTGGGATTCAGCTAGTCCGTTTTTAATCACGTGATGTCCATAGACTTAATGGAAAAAAGAAGCCTTACCAGGGTAGAAAGGCAAAAAACAATAGTAAGTTCACAGTGCCATATCTAATATATAAAGCTGAATGTATGTATGTGTGTATGTATGTGGGTATGTTTGTCCGGGATTGGAATCCGCACCGTCGCACTTATGGGCATGAAATTGTGCACGCCCGCACGTCTCGACCCCGAAAGAGTCCTAGGCTATGTTTTGAATCGAAATTTTAACCCCGCGCGTTCCAAATCGCCAAACAATTTTGGCCCTATCTACATAATGGGGAGAAAGCTGAATGCTTGTGTGTATGTCCGGCATAGGAATCTGCATTTACGGGCATGAAATTTTGCACACCCGCACGTCTCGACCCGGGAGCGTCATAGGCTAGGTTTTTAGTCGAAATTTTAAGCCAGCGCATTCCAAATCGGCAAATAATTTTGGCCTGGGATAGGAATCTGAACCGTTGTACTTACGGGCATGAAATTTTGCATGCCCGCACATCTCAACCCCAGGAGCATCATAGGCTATGTGTTGAATGGAAATTTTAACCCCCGCACGTTCCAAATCGCCAAACAATTTTGGCCCTATCTACATAATGGGGAGAAAGCTGAATGCTTGTGTGTATGTCCGCCATAGGAATCTGCATTTACGGGCATGAAATTTTGCACACCCGCACGTCTCGACCCCGGGAGCGTCATAGGCTGTGTTTTGAGTCGACATTTTAACCCCACGTGTTCAAAATTGTGCGCATTAAAAACACACACACGTCTGGTATTTTTATCTTTTAACCCCTTACTGCCATCGGACGTACTATCCCGTCCATGGTACCTGGGCCCGTATGACCATGGACGGGATAGTACGTCTCGTGCGATCGGACGCGCCGCCCGGGTGTCAGCTGATTATCACAGCTGACACCCATGACTGTGTGTCAGGAGCGGTCACGGACCGCTCCCGGCACATTAACCCCTTGCACACCGCGATCAAACATGATCGCGGTGTACTGGGGGCACAGGGGAGGATCGCACAGCAGGGTGGGGGCTCCCTGCGCGCCCCCCTGAGACCCTCAGAGCAGCGTCGCGCTGTTCTGAGGGCTTCCTCCCTCCCAGGACCCGGATCCAAGATGGCGCCGGGGTCCTGGAGGGAGGCGGCTACCTCAGTGCCTGCCGAGAGCAGGCACTGAGAAGCCTGCTGCACTGCCTGAGCGATCGCTGGTGTGACAGAGTGCTGTGCACACTGTCACACCAGCGATCTGATAAAATACTGTGATGTCCCACCCTGGGACAAAGTAAAAAATATAAAAATAAACATGTTTTTAAAAAAAATCCAAAATAAATAAAAAAAAAAAATATTCCCCAATAAATTCACTTCTTCCTGTAAATAAAAAAAACAAAGCAATAAAAGTACACATATTTGGTATCGCCGCGTCCGTAACGACCCCCCCTATAAAATTGTCCCACTAGTTAACCCCTTCAGTGAACCCCTTAAAAAAAAATAAACGAAGCAAAAATCAATGCTTTATCATCATACCGCCGAACAAAAAGTGGAATAACACGCGATCAAAAAGACCGATATAAAAAAACATGGTACTGCTGAAAACGTCATCTTGTCCCGCAAAAAACGAGCCGTCATACAGCATCATCAGCGAAAAAAAAAAAAGTTATAGCTCGCAGAATAAAGCGATGCAAAAATAATTATTTTTTATATAAAATTGTTTTTATTCTATAAAAGCGCCAAAACATGAAAAAACGATATAAATGAGGTATCGCCGTAATCGTACTGACCCGAAGAATAAAACTGCTTTATCAATTTTACCACACGCGGAACGGTATAAACGCCTCCCCCAAAAGAAATTCATGAATTGCTGATTTTTGTTCATTCTAACCTCCCAAAAATCGAAATAAAAAGCGATCAAAAACGTCACGTGCTCAAAAATGGTACCAATAAAAACGTCAACTCGTCCCGCAAAAAATAAGACCTCACATGACTCTGTGGGCCAAAATATGCAAAAATTATAGCTCTCAAAATGTGATGATGCAAAAACTATTTTTGCAATAAAAAGCGTCTTTTAGCATGACAGCTGCCAATCATAAAAACCCGCTATAAATAGTAAATCAAACCCCCTTTATCACCCCCTTAGTAAGGGAAAAATAATAAAATTAAAAAAATGTATTTATTTCCATTTTCCCATTAGGGTTAGGGTTAGGGTTGGCGCTAAAGTTAGGATTAGGGTTAGGGTTGGGATTAGGGGTGTGTTAGGGTTAGGTTTGTGGTTAGGGTTGGGACTAGGGTTAGGGGGTGTGTTGGGGTTAGGGTTGGAGTTAGAATTGGGGGGTTTCCGCTGTTTAGGCACATCAGGGGCTCTCCAAATGTGACATGGCGTCTGATCTCAATTCCAGCCAATTCTGCATTGAAAAAGTCAAACGGTGCTCCTTCACTTCTCAGCTCTGCCATGCGTCCAAACAGTAGTTTATCCCCACATATGGGGTATCAGCGTACTCTGGACCCCAAGAGTTATTGTGCAATTTGTCCTATTTCTTCTGCTACCCTTGGGAAAATAAAAAACTGAGGGCGAAAATATCATTTTTGTACAAAAAAAATTATTTTTTTGTTTTTACGGCTGTACATTATAAACTTCTGTGAAGCACTTGGGGCTTCATAGCGCTCACCACACATCTAGATAAGTTCCTTGTGGGGTCTATTTTCCAAAATGGGGTCACTTGTTGGGGATTTCCACTGTTTAGGCGCATCAGGGGCTCTCCAAATGCGACATGACGCCCCAGACCATTCCATCAAAGTCTGCAATCCAAAACGTCACTACTTCCCTTCCGAGCCCTGACGTGCGCCCATACAGTAGTTTTCTCCCACATATTGGGTATCAGCGTACTCAGGACAAATTGGACAACAACTTTTGGGGTCCAATTTCTCCTGTTACCCTTGTAAAAATAAAATATTGGGGCAAAAAAATCATTTTTGCAAAAAAATAAAAGATTTTTTATTTTTACGGCTGTGCGTTATAAACTTCTGTGAAGCACTTCGGGGTTCAAAGTGCTCACCACACATCTAGACAAGTTCCTTGTGGGGTCTATTTTCCAAAATGGGGTCACTTGTGGGGGGTTTCCACTGTTTAGGCGCATCAGGGGCTCTCCAAATGCGACATGACGCCCCCAGACCATTCCATCAAAGTCTGCAATCCAAAACGTCACTACTTCCCTTCCGAGCCCTGACGTGCGCCCATACAGTAGTTTTCTCCCACATATTGGGTATCAGCGTACTCAGGACAAATTGGACAACAACTTTTGGGGGTCCAATTTCTCCTGTTACCCTTGTGAAAATAAAATATTGGGGGCGAAAAAATCATTTTTGTAAAAAAAAAAAGATTTTTTATTTTTACGGCTGTACGTTATAAACTTCTGTGAAGCACTTCGGGGTTCAAAGTGCTCACCACACATCTAGATAAGTTCCTTGTGGGGTCTATTTGCCAAAATGGGGTCACTTGTGGGGGTTTCCACTGTATAGGTGCATCAGGGGCTCTCCAAATGTGACATGACGCCCCAGACCATTCCATCAAAGTCTGCAATCCAAAACGTCACTACTTCCCTTCCGAGCCCTGACGTGCGCCCATACAGTAGTTTTCTCCCACATATTGGGTATCAGCGTACTCAGGACAAATTGGCAACAACTTTTGGGTTCCAATTTCTTCTGTTACCCTTGTGAAAATAAAATATTGGGGTGAAAAAATCATTTTTGTAAAAAAAAAAAAGGATTTTTTTATTTTACGGCTGTACGTTATAAACTTTAGTGAAACACCTGGGGGTTAAAGTTCTCACCACACATCTAGATAAGTTCCTTGAGGGGTCTAGTTTCCAAAATGGTGTCATTTATGGGGGTTTCCACTGTTTAGGCAGATCAGGAGCTCTCCAAACACGACATGGCGTCCAGCCAATTCTGCGTTGAAAAAGTCAGACGGCGCTCCTTCCCTTCTAAAGTCTGCCATGCACCCAAACAGTGGTTTACCCCCACATATGGGGTATCAGCGCACTCAGGACAAATTGCACAATAACTTTTGAAGTCTTGTTACCCTTGGAAAATAAAAAATTGGGGTGAAAAGATCATTTTTGTGGAAAAAATATGATTTTTAAATTTTACGGCTCTACGTTATAAACTTGTGTGAAGCACTTGGGGGTTCAAATTGCTCACCAAAGATCTAGAAAAGTTCCTTAGGGGGTCTAGTTTCCAAAATGGGGTCATTTGTGGGGGGTTTCCACTGTTTAGGCACATCAGGGGCTCTCCAAATGCAACATGGCATCCAATCTCAATTCCAGCCAATTTTGGTTGGAAAAAGTCAAATGGTGCTCCTTCCATTCCGAGCTCTGCCGTGCGCCCAAACAGTGGTTCCCACCCACATATGGGGTATCAGCGTACTCAGGACAAATTGGACAACAACTTATGTGGTCCAATTTCTCCTGTTACCCTTGGGAAAATAAAAAATTAGTGACTAAAAGATAATTTTTGTGGGAAAAAAATAGGATTTTTTATTTTCATGCCCGGGCATTATAAACTTGTGTGAAGCACTTGGGGGTTCAAAGTGCTCACCAAAGATCTAGATAAGTTCCTTAGGGGGTATAGTTTCCAAAATGGGGTCACTTTGGGGGGTTTCCACTGTTTAGGCTCATCTGGGGCACTGCAAACGGAACATGACCCCCATCAACGTCTGCATTCCAAAACGTTACTACTTCCTTTCCAAGCCCTGCCGTGCACCCAAACAATTTCCCCCCCCCACATATGGGGTATCAGCGTACTCAGGACAAATTGGACAACAACTTTTGGGGTCCAATTTCCTTGGGAAAATTCAAAAATTTGGGACTAAAAAATCATTTTTGTGGAAAATTGTTTTTTTTTTTTTTTTCACACCCAGGCATTATAAGCTTTTGTGAAACACTTGGGGGTTCAAAGTGCTCACAACAGATCTAGATAAGTACCTTAGGGGGTCTAGTTTCCAAAATGGTGTCACTTGTGGGGGTTTCCACTGTTTAGGTGCCTCAGGGGCTCTCCAAACACGACATGGCGTCCAATCTCAATTCCAGCCAATTTTAGTTTGAAAAAGTCAAACGGCGCTCCTTCCTTATGAGCTCTGCTGTGTGCCCAAACAGTGGTTTTCCCCCACATATTGGGTATTGGCGTACTCAGGAGAAATTGCATAACAACCTTATCTGTCCATTTTCTCCTTTTACCCTTGTGAAAATAAAAAAAAAGTTTGTAAAAGATCATTTTTGTGGCTAAAAAGTTAAATATTCATTTTTTCCTTCCACGTTGCTTTAGTTCCTGTGAAGCACCTGAAGGGTTAATAATCTTCTTGAATGTGGTTTTGAGTACCTTGAGGGGTGCAGTTTTTAGAATGGTGTCACTTTTGGGTATTTTCTGCCATATAGACCCCTCAAAGTGACTTCAAATGAGAGGTGGTCCCTAAAAAAAATGGCTTTGTAAATTTTGTTGTAAAAATGAGAAATCGCTGGTCAACTTTTAACCCTTATAACTTCCTAACAAAAAAAAATTTTGGTTCCAAAATTGTGCTGATGTAAAGTAGACATGTGGGAAATGTTATTTCTTAACTATTTTGTGTGATATATTTCTCTGTTTTAAGGGAATAAAAATTCAAAGTTTGAAAATTGCAAAATTTTAAAAATTTT
>JARQOD010000004.1:520881952-520973155 GCA_033576555.1 Oophaga sylvatica | reverse complement strand
GGGGTAAGGAGGGGGAGCGCAGGAGCCGGCAGCTGTCAGATCATACCCCCTCCTGGCGCGGTCTCTGCACTTCCCTGCTTCTCAGATGGTCTCCGGCCCGCAGCTCTTCCTGTGTTGAGCGGTCACGTGGTACCGCGCGTCTCCACTCCCATAGGCATTACTTTAATGAACGGTACCACGTGACCGCTGAACACTGGAAGGAGCTGCCGGCGCCAGAGACCATCTGAGAAGCAAGAAGTGCAGAGACCGCGCCAGGATGGGGTGAGTATGACGCCGTGCGCCGCTCTGTCATCCACGTCCTCTGGCTGCGATGTTCAGGTCAGAGGGTGAGATGACGTGGTTAGTGCGCACCCTCTGCCTGAACAGTCACTGCAGAGACCCTGAAGACAGAGCGGCGCCCGGCGGTGGAACGGGGACAGGTGAATATCGCAGATGTTGGGGTCCTGATGGAGCTGTATGGCAGCTTGTTTTTTGTGGGACAAGATGACGTTTTCAGTGGTACCATGTTTATTTACATTCATCTTTTTGATCGCATTTTATTCCACTTTTTGTTCAGTGGTATGATGATAAAGCATTGTTCTGTTGCGTTTTTTTACGGTGTTTACTGAATGGGTTAACTAGTTTGACAGTTTTATAGGTCGAGAAGTTCTGGACATGGCAATACCAAATATATTTACTTTTTTGTTTTTTTACTTAAAAATACAAATTTATAGGTATTATAATATACATATAATGCTGGGAGCGTCACTCTGTCTGAAGCCTTTATAGACTGCGCCTGCGCAGTCTGGACAGAGTAACGCACCCGGGGATGCGAAGGGTGACCCAGGAGATCGCGGTATGCATAAGCACTGAACGCATACCGCGATCTCCGGCACAACACCTTACCGATCCGGTGTTGCCGCGGGGTCTTGCTGGGATGTCTGGAGAGGGCGGGTTGTGGCGCTGGAATCGGCACATGCCCAGTCCGTGCTTTCTGGCGCCATATTGTGGAAGACACTGCAGTGTGTCATCAAGAAAATGGTGCCTGAAAGTGAGGACTACGCAGCCACCGGCATCGGCGCATGCCCAGTCCGCGCTTTCCGGCGCCATTTTGTGGAATACACACTGCAGTATGTCTTCAAGAAAATGGCGCCGGAAAGCGATGACTGCGCCGATTTCGCCGGCACAATCCCGCCCTCTCCTGACCTCACGGCGAGACCCCGTGGCAATACCAGGATTGGGGGATGAGGGGTACCATGCAAACAAGGATTGGGGGGATGAGGTGTACCATGCATACCAGGATAGGGGGGTGAGGGGACCATGCGTATCAGGATTGGGGGTGAGGGGACCATGCATACCAGGATGGGGGGGTGAGTGGGCCATGCATACCAGGATTGGGGAATTAGGGGGACCATGCATACCAGGATAGGGGGGTGAGGGGTACCATGCATATTAGGATAGGGGATGAGGGGACCTTGCATACCAGAATTGGGAGGTAAGGGGTGCCATATATACCAGGATTGGGGATGACGGGACCATGCATACCAGAATTGGCGGGTGAGGGTGTACCATACATCCTACGATAGGGATGAGGGGGGACCGTGCATACCAGGATTGGGGGGTGAGGGGACCATGCACACCAGTATTGGGGGGTGAGGGAACCATGATGAATACCAGGATATGGATGAGGGAGTACCATGCATAAAAGGATGAGGAATGGGGTGCCATGCATACCAGGATTGGATGGGGGGTAAGTGGACCATACTTACCAGAATAGGGATGAGGGGGCCATACATTCCAAGATTGGGGGGGTGAGGGGACCATACAAACCAGGATTGGGGAGGGGGACCATACTTACCGGAATAGGGATGAGGGGGCGATGCATACCATTATAGGGATAAGGCTGCCATGCATACCAGGATAGGAGGGGGCAGCACATACCAGGATGGGAGACCATATACCAATAAAAATGCTTGCCACCCGGGCGTAGAACGGGTTCATAGCTAGTGTATGTGTGTATATGTCTGTGTGTGTGTGTGTATATATATATATATATATATATATATATATATATACATACATACACTGCTCAAATAAATAAAGGGAACACTTAAACAACAGAATATAACTCCAAGTCAATCACACTTCTGTGAAATCAAACTGTCCACTTAGGAAGCAACACTGATTGACAATCAATTTCACATGCTGTTGTGCAAATGGAATAGACAACTGATGGAAATTATTGGCAATTATCAAGACACACTCAATAAAGGACGGTTCTGCAGGTGGGGACCACAGTCCACATCTTAGTACCAATGCTTTTTGGCTGATGTTTTGGTCACTTTTGAATGTTTGTTGTGCTTTCACACTCGTGGTAGCATGAGACGGACGCTACAACCCACACAAGTGGCTCAGGTAGTGCAGCTCATCCAGGATGGCACATCAATGCAAGCTGTGGCAAGAAGGTTTGCTGTGTCTGTCAGCGTAGTGTCCAGAGGCTGGAGGCGCTACCAGGAGACAGGCCGGTACACCAGATGTGTAGGGGGCCGTAGGAGGGCAACAACCCAGCAGCAGGACCGCTACCTCTGCCTTTGTGCAAGGAGGAACAGGAGGAGCACTGCCAGAGCCCTGCAAAATGACCTCCAGCCGGCCACAAATGTGCATGTGTCTGCACAAACGGTTAGAAACCAACTCCATGAGGATGGTCTGAGTGCCCGATGTCCACAGATGGGGTAGTGCTCACAGCCCAACACTGTGCAGGATGCTTGGCATTTGCCACAGAACACCAGGATTGGCAAATTCGCCACTGGCGCCCTGTGCTCTTCACAGATGAAAGCAGGTTCTCACTCAGCACATGTGACAGTCTGGAGATGCCATGGAGAGTGATCTGCTGCCTGCAACATCCTTCAGCATGACCGGTTTGGCAGTGGGTCAGTAATGGTGTGGGGTGGCATTTCTTTTGATGATTTTTGTGTGATTATGTTGTCAGCACATTTATCTTTGTACAGAACAAAGTATTCAATGAGAACATTTAATTCATTCAGATCTAGGATGTGTTATTTGAGTGTTCCCTTTATTTCTATGAGCAGTGTGTGTGGTGTGTGTGTGTGTATATATATATATATATATATATATATATATATATATATATATATATATATATATAAATATAATTTTTTATTTTTTTATCCTCGGGTCATCATGGCAACAATCGGGCCCCACGATGATGTCATGAGGGCGCCAATCGATGGGAGAGGGAGCCCCATCCCGCTGCCTGCTTTCTAATTGCTGTGATAGATGTTGCTCCAAAAAGCCTGGAAAAAGCGCTTGCAAAAAAAGCTTAAAAGAACGGTGCCATTTATTTCTAGGGAAATGCGACTCGCCGTTCATATGCTCTGGTTTCTCAGCTTCTTTTTTTAACTCTTCAGGCTTTCAAAACAGTTAAGCATTTAAAAGAAGTCACTTCTTCAGGTCTTTTCCACTAGGAAGACGCTCAGTACTTTACAAGACAAGTCAATAAAAAGTCTAAAGAACATTTTTTTAAAAAAGCCTAGAAGATGCCTGGGTGTCTTTTTGAGCAGTTTTTAAGCGTTGTCTTTGCAAAAAAAAATGTGTAATTTATTGGATTTCCAAAGGTGTCAGTAAAACGCCAATAAAGACGCCCAAAAAAATGCTGAAAAAAAAATCGTCTTTCAAAAATTCTGGTGGACAAATAAGAAAAGAAAAATGTTTCAGGAAAAAAAACAAAAAAGTTAAAAAAAAATTGCTTTGTAGTACAAAATGCTGAGAAAACGTTCAACGGATCAATGAGACTGTGTGGATCTGTGTGTTGTTCCGGGTGTTGAAACCTGCAGCCTGATATAATCTGGTAGATGAGGTAAGTCGTTTCTTAAGCCTTTTGTCAGAACGGCTCAGATTTGTTTTCCTTGCACGTTCTAACAAAGAGCCCATCCTGCCAAGTACAGAGGAAGGGACACACCCGGCCCCATAGTGAGTCACGCTTGTGTCAAGATTTATTAGTGCAAACTCTCCTACGTGTCCCTCAGATTCATCAAAACAACGCTAAAAAAAATAAATAGGCAGCATCCAAAATCAGGTGAAAAAAATCCCCAAACTTATTCTGCCATAGTTGCGACGTTTCAATCTGACATAGGTCTTTTTCAAGCATACAAGATGGTGTAATTGGCCAAAATTAAATATTGCCCATCATTAGAGAAAAGCCAATCAGAAGCACTGAAAGAAAAGAAGAGGCTTTGTCCCTATCATCACATCTTAATCCCTGTTTACAGTGGGCTAATCATCCCTCTGCCTCTTGAATGTACGGATCTCAGACTTTGTGTCTTTTTCAGAGCAAATCTCGCTGCTGTAATGATCTGGTCACTGCAGGAGGCTCCTACTTCAGTGGAGATAGAAGTGATAGTTCGCTCTCTCATTTCCCTTCCGATATATTCAATGTGAAGGCCTACTTCAAGGGAGGTTAAATTAAAGTGTCAGCTTTTCTCCCTTCTCTGGAGATGTCTTTATGGGTTTTAATTTTTCTCTATGACACCTGTGCTTCCTTATAATCGTCACCATAGTCCCCCATAAACAACAGGATGGCCTCCCTACACTGCCACATATACACAATATGATCCCTCTAAGCCCCCAGTACACGGTATGATTCACCCACAGTGCATAGATATCCCCATACATAGTAAGGTGCCCCACACACCCCTAAACCCAGTATGATTCCCTATAGTACCTCTATGCACAGTCTGATGCCCAATACCCCCCCATACATAGTATGCTGCCTCTTTGCCCCTATACACAGTATAATGCCTCTACTGCTTCCTATTCTCAGTACAATGGTGCATAACCTCCTATACCCAGCATCAGTCCCCAAAGCCCCCATTTACACAGTACAATGGTTCATAGCCCTCTATAACCAGTATGGTGCCCCATAAGCCCATACATAGTATGATGTCCTTATATACAGTATGATTCCCCATAGCCCATATACTGTATACAGTATGATGTGCCATAGTTTCCTAGACACAGTATGATGCCCCATGGCCCCTATACACAATATAATGCTACATAGCCATTATACACAGTATGATGTTATATACCCCTATAAACAGTGTGATGCCCCATATACATTATAATACCCCATACCCCCACACCTATTTACAGTATGACGGCCCTTATATCCCAATAAATAGTATAATGCCCCACAGCTACTATAACACAGTATGACATGACCCCCTGGTCCCCTTATACACAGCTTTGTTTATTGATTTTTTTGTTATTAATTTTTTTTAGTCTGTATATTATTTTTGTTTATTTTTTATTTACACTTTATTTTGGTTATAATCTTGAAAAAAAATACTACATAACATATTATTTTAATTTACTTCATTCATTCCATTATTATTCCCGTCTCCTTCGCCTACAGTCACACTCGTTCATGCATCCTCGTTCTGCCGTCGTCCTCTGCCTGCGCCGCTGTTAGCGGTGACAATATACTGACAGGAGCTTTCTCATTGGCTCAGGGGAGTATAAACAACACCCTCCACTGGTCTGATGATCCTGACAAAGGTTCGCGACGAAACGCACGTTGGGGCTGGCGCCATTCCAGCAGGAGGACCACATGGGTAAAGATGAATTATCTGATTTATTTATTCAGTCACATTATAGATGCAGCTTTATTCACTGACCTCAGTCAGATTCATTTACTCTGCTGCACATGTCTGTTTATTTAGTCTTAATTTCTGTTTTGTCAGTTGTCATCTTTTCCTTTTCTTATTCGTTTATCATCATTCCCATTTTTTTGTTTATTCACTTATATTGATTATATTTCATCCCATTCCCCATTTCCTCCTGCTGTTTTTGAGCCCTCTAGTGTTCCCCCAATTTTAAACATTTTTTTTTATCTATCCTCAGTATTTATTTCAGTAAATCTATATTTATACCTTTTCTGGCTTTCCCCTTTTTTATGTTTAACTAGTTAATCAGATGTTTTAGCCAGTTAAATTCTTTTTATTCATTAATTACTATTTTTATGCACCATTTGGTTGATTACTGCCCATTTTGTTCATGCTCAGTTTAATTCCCATAGCTCCTATACAAACTATGATGCCTCATAGCCCCCTATACACAATATGATGCTCCATAGCCCCCCTGTACACAGGGCTATGGGCAGCACGGTGGCTCAGTGATTCTGTTGCTTTGCAGCTTTGGGGTCCTGGGTTCAAATCCCATCAATGACAACATCTGCAGGGAGTTTGTATGTTCTCCCCGTGTTTGCATGGGTTTCCTCCAGATTCTCTGGTTTCATCCCACACACCAAAGACATACAGTACTGATAGGGAATCTAGATTGTGAGCCCCATCGGGGACAGTGATTATTCAGTCTGTAAAGCGCTGTGGAATTAATCGCACTATATAAGTGAGTAAAATAAATAAATACACAGTGTGATTAGACGTAGACCCTTATACACAGTATGATGCCTCTTTGCCCCCCTACACAGATTATGATGTCCCATAACCAGCTTAAAATGCAGTAGGATTCCCCATAACTCTGTATTCACAGTATGATGTCTAATAGCCCCACCCAATGGCGTAACTAGATTCCGATGGGCCCCGGTGCACAATTTGGACCTGGGTCCCCCTCCCACATGTTGGTCAGATGTAGGGCCCTTGTATGTCTTGCCCTGGGAACAGTCAAGGGGAATAGAAAAGGACTTACCCTAAACTGTTCCCTCAAAGCTGGAAGCTAATATTGTCCAAAATGTCTTACTATGCTGAAGTATTATTTTCCTTCACTTCAACTAAGGAGCCCCAGCAGGCCCTGAAAAACACCCCCATAGCAATATCACTCATACACCAAAGTGTACAGGGGGCACAATGTAGCCAGATAGGTAACCTTCTCTCGGCATTTACCAAACCCAGACTAGTCCATAAAACACGAGATAGAGCAGGTGTGATCCATCACTGCACAGAACACTGGTTTACTGTCTCTGAAGATAAACAAGAGTGTTCTACAAATGAAAGCTGAGCTCTGAAAAAATTACTTCTGATTACTGAGGCACAAAGTGTGTAAGAAAGTCATATACTTTTCCATTATTATGGCGATTTATACATTATTTACATGAACTTGTAAATGTGAAAAGATAAAAACACTAATAGTCATGCGGTTCATTCAGTGGCTGTAAAATAAATGTTACACCGCTCACATCCATGGTGTATGTGTAAGAAGGTGTCTTTCAGGTTCCGGATGGCCGAGGACGGCCATCGTGAAAGAAGGGGGAAATGTAAGAAGGTGGAAGTGTTGCCCATGTTTATATTCTTGCAATGCATTATGATGGGTGAAGGTTAATAATCTGTATTGACAGTGATAAATTGTGCTCTGCCCAGCCACAGATAGTTGATAGGGACAGGTAGAGTTAATGGTTGGGACTAGCCCAGAGTGTCCTGTGCATCAGCAAGCAGAGAAGTTAAGTAACGGCCATAGTGGCACAAGTAGCTCCCCTAAGTAGAAAAGGATGCAGAACTGCTGGTTGAAGAATAGGATTCTCGCTTACTGGTTAGTGGTAGTGTTGTTGGAGACTAGGGAAGCTCCCGAAGCACTATCCTCTGCATAATTTTTAGTAAAAGACAGTTTGTTTTTGAGTGGTGGTCTCCCTCGTTTAACTCTACAACATCTGGTCCTGTCAAAGTCATCGGCATCACGCGGTCTGCAAGTGCGAAGGGCCCCTACATCTGAAATCTACACACCTAGGCAGGACCCCCACTTTTAAGTAGCATGCTGCAGCATGAAGCATGAATATCTTGCCACGGCTACCGCCCTATGCCACGTTACACTTGGTGTGGTTGGCAGGATTGAGTCTCGCAACAAGAAGAACGAAATAATGTGGGGAAGACTCATCTTACATGGAAGATGGCAACCATGATGTGGTCTAAGATGGCGCTAAGCACGAACTCTAACATGGCAGTTAGTGGCGTAGAACGAGAAGAAGGACCCTCCCATCGTGGGCGTAAAAGACACAAATGGGTGCAAAGAACCATCCAGCCCTCCAGAGGTTTAGCCTACCAAAGGGAGTGTCTTACTAGGAAACGTCAGCATGCAGTAAGAGGTGCCAGCCCAAAGATGGAGAAGTGAAAGGAAAAGACCCTCCCATTCAAGTGTGTGACAAGAGAAAACGGGTCGCGGTGCCAGCAAAATAGGATGGTGTGCTGAAGAGAATTCACCCAGTGAAAGGCGAAGCAATGACGGACAACGCCAGCGACACGAAGACCGGCACCATTAGTCTGCAGGGAGTCGAAGAGTATGCAGCAGGGCCGAGACAAGGAGTAGACAAGGTAGGCATCTGCTAAGGGCGCTACCTCCTGCCTCCCCGATGGGGGACGCACTTTGGAAAAAAAAAAACCTGTCACTGCTGAATGCATGCAGCTTCCCAACACCTGCCCCCTGGCCGCAGACATTCAGCACAGTAACAGCCAAGGTGCGGAAACCCAGTAGAGCAGTGATAGTCACTGATACCGCTCACCCCTGTCTCTGCCTGCTGTATTAAGTCTTGAATTTTTGAAGGATTTTTATTCCTCTTTTTGTGGCTTTGCTTTTAAGTTTAGTGCTAGGACTCGCTAGTGTGAGGACCCTTGACACGGGTTGTGAGCGCGCATATCTTGTCCAAAATATCGATCTATACCCCATATATTTTTTTGCTCTTCATTTGTCAGGATGCAGCCAAGCCCAGCATTTTTGACCTTGTAAACTAGGGTTTTTCAAACAAGAAAAGGAGGTATTACCATATCTCAAAAATCTCAATCTATACAATATTATAAAGCAAATATAGGCCAAAACACATAGAGTGTGACGAGGATAAGCTGTCATTAGGGGACCAACAGACTAATAAATAGCCGGATATATATAAGCATGAGTCAATAATCAATAATACACCGAGCCCATGCACATCCTTTGAGAAACACGTCGCGAACACACAGGGTCTGTCTTGAGACGCCGGACTCAGCTCATTAGGTTAAGCTAGATTGGTGATATGCACTGCACCTTAAATGTTTGTCATGTATTTACATTGGAGATCTTGCATGTCTCTTATAATTTATATATTGACCTCATGCTTATATGAGATCCCTGGAGTATAGTCTGTTGCTGCACTTACCGATGCTTATCCGCTCCACCTCTAGTGTCTTTTGGCTATATTGTTGGCATTTATAAATATGATAAAGATGAAATTTTTGAGTATGTTACGCTCCTTTTCTTGTTTGATTGCATTCTGGGGGCCTTGCTTAATTGGCATAGGGCCAACTTGTTGGGGGTGATTATTGCTTTTTCACCACTCATTAAAATAACATTGTATGACTTTTCTGTTTAACTTGTAAACTAGGGTGTCTGTTCTCATGGGATGTACTTATATAGTGCTGGGCAGCCCAACTAACCAAATAGTATGGGCGTCACTAATAGACTGTAAGCCAGACACTGCATTACTTGTGTGTGACCAGCGCCCTATACTAGCCGCTTTTGTGCAATTTAATACTAAGCAATCACCCCCTCCATGAATTGGTACTACTACTGAATCTTTACTACATGGGTTTGCTGCACCCTGACAGTGCATTAGTTCTGAGACCTTGGGTTTGCTGCCCCCTTTTTTGCTGTATTAATTCTGCCAGGAACTCCAGCAGCATGCATGCAATTTCCGGCCGGTGCCCTTTTGGAGACGGCACGCGGAGGGGAAGTCGGATGGCACGATACAGTGACATCATCGCGCCATCCAGCGGCACTGCTGTACTTCATGTACTTTCCAATAAATGGCTAAAACAATAGGGGCTGACTGTTGGGACATTGAGGGGCTGAATTTGGAGACAATATGGGGGGCTGAATGTGGGGACAATATGGGTGAGCTGGCTGTGGGGGCCTTGAGGGGCTTGCTGTGGGGACAGTGAGTGGCTGGCTGTGTGGACACAATGGGAGATCTGACTGGGGACATTGAGGGCCTGAATGTGGAGACATTGAGGGTATGGTTGTGGGGACAATTTGAGGAACTAGCTGTGGGGACATTGAGGGACTGGATTTGGGGACAATATTGTTGAGCTTGCTGTGGAAAATTGAAGAGCTGAATGTGGGGACATTGAGAGGCTTAATGTAGGGACAATTGGAGCGCCCGCTGGGGCCTGGGGAGTACTCGGTACCGGGCCGTTGAAGGGAATGTCGCGGTGGCAGTGACCCGGTCCATGGCCCCGGGTGTCCATGCAAAAATGGTGTAAATGAAATTAAAGGAAATGGGGATTTTTAAAGGGGAAATGTTCGTGTCGTCACCTGTGGTTTGTGGTCAGAGGGGACCACCGCTGAAATGCAGATCCTCTGGGACTGGTGGTGAGGCAGCAGAGTTGGTATAACTCCCCACAGGTGGAGCTAAGTCCCAGGCAGATGTAGTATGTTTAAGATAGTAATGATATAGTATTTGGCAAGGGATGTAGCAGTGCTGAGTGGGTGTTGTAGGAAGAACTTGAAAGGACACAGTCAGGTGCAGTTTCCAAGGCTTTACTCACAGTTCTGCAGGTAAAGTGTCCAGGGCACTGGCTACAGATGGTGCTGGAGATCCGATTGCCTGGAAACAATTTGAGTTCCACCTTGCCAGGAGGATTTAGAGGCCTTCCTGCTGCGCTCTCTGTTCCTGGCCTCTGCTGCTTATACCTAAGCTGCGGCCCTCTTCTCTGTGTTGCTTTTCCAACCTGTATAGCATGCAGAGTGAACCTATCAAGGGCTCCGTATCTTCTCACTACCAACCCTGGCTCTTGTGTTACTGCTGTGCTGGCAGGTGTCAGTGTGAACAGAGAACTTGCAATTCTCTGTTCTCCAGATGCGACTGTCGGGCTTGGAGTCCCCAACTGGTCCAGGACTCTGGCGTCCTCTTTTATCAGAGCTCTGCTCTGGGTGAGCTGTAGCATACAGCTCCTTTCCCACAAGCTTCTCTCCACACGTCCTCTCTTGTCCCTGTCTACAGACAGACTCCCTAACTCCTCCCCAAGCCAGACTAGCCAAGGAAGCTAGCCTGAAATCAGGTTTTAGAGCTCCCACTTCTGGTCTGGAGTAGGAAAAGTGTTGCATGCTGTGTGTTACCTGGCAAGGGGTCTTCTCTTTGTTTCCAGGCATGGCAACACCCCCTGTGAAGGAAGCAACGCCACTGTGGCAACCGGACTCCTGGGGTGCCACACTCCCCCCTAGTTAAATTCAGTACTCCTGGACTGAGGAAACCCAAAAGAAACATTTTAACAAGCAAACAACCAAAACTATTTACAAGATCTTAACATCAATTCAGTGAAGTTCTGAAATGAGGTGTCCTTTTTCACCATTCACAGTACAATACGGGGGACCCGTCTCAAATCCCCCCACGTAGGCCCTGGGCGTGACTACAGGGCATTAGTAGTCTCCAGGTTGGACTACTTCTTCGGTCACACCAGACGGTTTGTTCTGTAGCCATTAGCACTAACCATTTACAAACATTGTCCTGGTCACTACGAGTCCAGTGACCCAGTCGTCCATAAGTATACTCAAAAGTTCTTACAGTAGTCTCTGTAGGCACACATGCTTAATAGTTGCAGTTATAAACATTATTAACTTATTTACATTTCCTATGTACACAGTCTACTTATTTGCGGAACCTCATAGGGGGCAGGCCTTTGGTAGTACGGATAGACCTACGTAGCACTGGTGGTGGTGGTGACCGTATCGGATTCACTGTGCTAACTACCAATGGTGTAGTGCGCTCTCTACTGGCTATGCTACAGGTGATTCTACGTAGCACGGGTATACCTAATTTTCTCGGGCCACTTCTGCTCACTCTGGGCATGACAGATTCCCTGCTGGCAGGGTGAGGATTCTGTCGCTCCACTGCTGGTGTGGCATCTGCTGCTTGAGCTCATTGATCTTCAGGCTGGTCTTGAGTCACTTCTCTCTCTGCCACTTCTAGTTGAGGAAAGGTTAAAACGGGCACGACTGTGGCCTGGTCCACTCTTGTCCAATCTGAAGGGAACTCGTCAAGTACGGTGCAGATCTTTTCTTCCACTTTTTCTACTGATTGAAGTGAATACTTCTCCGTCCAATTATGACAAGAGCATTCTTAAAGTGATACCTAAAGTGATATCTAGCCTGAAGAAGGAGCCTCTGCGCTCTGAAAGCTTGCGAACATATAATTTTCTGGTTAGCCAATAAAGGTATCACTTTAAGAATGCTCTTGTCATAATTGGACGGAGAAGTATTCACATCGATTTTTCTGGCTAACATGGTACCACAATATAATTTATTATTGTACACCATCTACTGATTGAAGAATGTCTTTGTCTTCAATCCTTTCCTTTAGATGGTCAGGGCATTGTTTTAGGTGATCCCTTGACACTGCTGCTGAGTTTTTCCCCTCCATCTTTGCTGATGAGGCACACTTTGGTATTATCAAAGTCTGAAGTCATAACGGTGTATGGTTCAGCTTCCCACTGATCATCAAGTTTGTGTACTCGTCTCTTTCTTTTGAGTACCTGTTCTCCAGGTGACAAGGGAACTGCAGGCGTGTGCTGATTGTAGTTTCTTTCTTGCTTCTGTCTTGCTTGAGACAAACTTCGTTCTACACACTCTTGCACTTTGCGGTATTGCTGCTGCCACTCTGTATCTCAGTCTGCGTCTGGTGATGTCACCTCAGGTGTCAGGACTCCAATGTCCAAGTCAATGGGCAACTTGCCGGGTCTTACTCTCATTAGGTAGGCCGATGTGCAGTTGGTGGAATTCACCAGAATGTGGTTGTAGAGATCCACCAGATCTGGCAACTTTTCTGGCCACAGGCTTCTCTCTTCCAGGGGCAAGGTCTTCAACAGGTCAGTTACCACCTGGCTCATTTTCTCACACATGCCATTTGTCTGTGGATAGTAGGGCGTCGTCCTGATCTTCTTACAACCATACAGGTTACAGAACTCCTGGAACACCTCTGCTTCGAAAGCTGGGCCTTTGTCAGTAAGCACTTGTTCAGGGTAACCATGCGGTCTACAAAAGTGTTCTTGGAACGCCTTGGCTGCTGTCTTCGCTGTTTGGTCCTTGACAGGCACGACTACCAGGAACCTGGAGTAGTGGTCCACTATGGTGAGGGTGTAGACATAGCCTGAACAGCTTGGGGTTAGCTTCACGTGGTCCAAAGCTACCAGTTCAAGCGGCTGCTTGGTGATTATTGGCTGTAACGGGGCTCTCTGGCTGTTACGGTCTTTCCTGATCAGGTTGCATGGCCCACACTCTCGGCACCAGTCCTCAATGGCCTTCCTCATGCCAATCCAGTGAAAAAAGCTGTTTGATAAAAATTAACTTTTAATCTCTATATTTTAACCCCTCTCTGACATTAGACGTACTATCCCGTCCATAAAACCCGTGCCATTCTGCCCATGGACGGGATAGTACGTCATAGGCGATCAGCTGCGCTCCTGAGGGGAGCGCAGCTAATCGCCGCCGGGTGTCAGCTGATTATCACAGCTGACACCCGTGACTGTGTGTCAGGAGCGGTCACGGACCACTCCCGGCACATTAACCCCTAGCACACCGCGATCAAACATGATCGCGGTGTACTGGGGGCACAGGGGAGGATCGCGCAGGGTGAGGGCTCCCTGCGCGCCCCCCTGAGACCCTCAGACCAGCGCGATGTGATCGCGCTGTTCTGAGGGCATTCCTCCCTCCCAGGACCCAGATCAAGATAGCGCCGGGGTCCTGGAGGGAGGCGGCTTCCTCAGTGCCTGCTGAGAGCAGGCACTGAGAAGCCTGCTGCACTGCCTGAGCGATCGCTGGTGTGACAGTGTGCTGTGCACACTGTCACACCAGCGATTTGATAAAATACAGTGATGTCCCACCCTGGGACAAAGTAAAAAAGTTAAAAAAATAAAAATAAACATGTTATAAAAAAAAATCCAAAATAAATAAAAAAAAAAAAAAAATATTCCCCAATAAATTCATTTCTTCCTGTAAATAAAAAAACCAAAACAATAAAAGTACACATATTTGGTATCGCCGCGTCTGTAACGACCCCCCCTATAAAACTGTCCCACTAGTTAACCCCTTTAGTGAACCCCTTAAAAAAATTTAAAAAAAAACGAAGCAAAAAATCAATGCTTTATCATCATACCGCCGAACAAAAAGTGGAATAACGCTGCGATCAAAAAGACCGATATAAATAAACATGGTAACGCTGAAAACATCATCTTGTCCCGCAAAAAATGAGCCGCCATACAGTATCATCAGCAAAAAAATAAAAAAGTTATAGCTCGCAGAATAAAGCGATGCAAAAATAATTTTTTTTTTATATAAAATTGTTTTTATTCTATAAAAGCGCCAAAACATAAAAAAATGATATAAATGAGGTATCGCCATAATCGTACTGACCCGAAGAATAAAACTGCTTTATCAATTTTACCACACGCGGAACAATAAAAACGCCTCCCCAAAAGAAATTCATGAATTGCTGATTTTTGTTCATTCTAACCTCCCAAAAATCGAAATAAAAAGCGATCAAAAAATGTCACCTGCTCAAAAATGGTACAAATAAAAACATCAACTCGTACCGCAAAAAATAAGACCTCACATGACTCTGTGGGCCAAAATATGCAAAAATTATAGCTCTCAAAATGTGGCGATGCAAAAAACTATTTTTGCAATAAAAAGCGTCTTTTAGCGTGACAGCTGCCAATCATAAAAACCCGCTATAAATAGTAAATCAAACCCCCCCTTTATCACCTCCTTAGTTAGGGAAAAATAATAAAATTAAAAAAATGTATTTATTTCCATTTTCCCATTAGGATTAGGGTTAGGGTTGCGGCTAAAGTTAGGGTTAGGGTTGGCGCTAAAGTTAGGATTAGGGTTAGGGTTGGGATTAGGGGTGTGTTAGGGTTAGGTTTGTGGGTAGGTTTGTGACTAGGGTTAGGGTGTGTTGGGGTTAGGGTTGGAGTTAGAATTGGGGGGTTTCCGCTGTTTAGGCACATCAGGGGCTCTCCAAATGTGACATGGCGTCTGATCTCAATTCCAGCCAATTCTGCGTTGAAAAAGTCAAACGGTGCTCCTTCACTTCTGAGCTCTGCCATGCGTCCAAACAGTAGTTTATCCCCACATATGGGGTATCAGCGTACTCTGGACCCCAAGAGTTATTGTGCAATTTGTCCTATTTCTTCTGTTACCCTTGGGAAAATAAAAAACTGGGGGCGAAAATATCATTTTTGTACAAAAAAAATTATTTTTTTGTTTTTACGGCTGTACATTATAAACTTCTGTGAAGCACTTGGGCTTCATAGCGCTCACCACACACCTAGATAAGTTCCTTGTGGGGTCTATTTTCCAAAGTGGGGTCACTTGTTGGGGATTTCCACTGTTTAGGCGCATCAGGGGCTCTCCAAATGCGACATGACGCCCCCAGACCATTCCATCAAAGTCTGCAATCCAAAACGTCACTACTTCCCTTCGAGCCCCAACGTGTACCCATACAGTAGTTTTCTCCCACATATTGGGTATCAGCGTACTCAGGACAAATTGGGCAACAACTTTTGGGGTCCAATTTCTCCTGTTACCCTTGTAAAAATAAAATATTGGGGCAAAAAAATCATTTTTGCAAAAAAAAAAAAAAAGATTTTTTATTTTTACGGCTGTGCGTTATAAACTTCTGTGAAGCACTTCGAGGTTCAAAGTGCTCACCACACATCTAGATAAGTTCCTTGTGGGGTCTATTTTCCAAAATGGGGTCACTTGTGGGGGGTTTCCACTGTTTAGGCGCATCAGGGGCTCTCCAAATGCGACATGACGCACCCAGACCATTCCATCAAAGTCTGCAATCCAAAACGTCACTACTTCCCTTCCGAGCCCTGACGTGCGCCCATACAGTAGTTTTCTCCCACATATTGGGTATCAGCGTACTCAGGACAAATTGGACAACAACTTTTGGGGTCCAATTTCTCCTGTTACCCTTGTGAAAATAAAATATTGGGGCGAAAAAATCATTTTTGTAAAAAAAAAAAAGATTTTTTATTTTTACGGCTGTGCGTTATAAACTTCTGTGAAGCACTTTGGGGTTCAAAGTGCTCACCACACATCTAGATAAGTTCCTTGTGGGGTCTATTTGCCAAAATGGGTCACTTGTGGGGGGTTTCCACTGTTTAGGTGCATCAGGGGCTCTCCAAATGTGACATGACGCCCCCAGACCTTTTCCCATCAAAGTCTGCAATCCAAAACGTCACTACTTCCCTTCCGAGCCCCGACGTGTGCCCATACAGTAGTTTTCGCCCACATATTGGGTATCAGTGTACTCAGGACAAATTGGACAACAACTTTTGGGTTCCAATTTCTTCTGTTACCCTTGTGAAAATAAAATATTGGGGGCGAAAAAATCATTTTTGTAAAAAAAAAAAAAGATTTTTTATTTTACGGCTGTACATTATAAACTTTAGTGAAACACCTGGGGGTTCAAAGTTCTCACCACACATCTAGATAAGTTCCTTGAGGGGTCTAGTTTCCAAAATGGTGTCATTTATGGGGGTTTCCACTGTTTAGGCAGATCAGGAGCTCTCCAAACACGACATGGCGTCCAGCCAATTCTGCGTTGAAAAAGTCAGACAGCGCTCCTTCCCTTCCAAACTCTGCCATGCACCCAAACAGTGGTTTACCCCCACATATGGGGTATCAGCGCACTCAGGACAAATTGCACAATAACTTTTGGAGTCTTGTTACTCTTGGAAAAATAAAAATTGGGGTGAAAAGATCATTTTTGTGGAAAAAATATGATTTTTAAATTTTACGGCTCTACGTTATAAACTTGTGTGAAGCACTTGGGGTTCAAATTGCTCATAAAAAATCTAGATAAGTTCCTTAGGGGGTCTAGTTTCCCAAATGGGGTCATTTGTGGGGGGTTTCCACTGTTTAGGCACATCAGGGGCTCTCCAAATGCAACATGGCATCCAAACTCAATTCCAGCCAATTTTGGTTGGAAAAAGTCAAATGGTGCTCCTTCCATTCCGAGCTCTGCCATGCGCCCAAACAGTGGTTCCCCCCCACATATGGGGTATCAGCGTACTCAGGACAAATTGGACAACAACTTATGTGGTCCAATTTCTCCTGTTACCCTTGGGAAAATAAAAAATTAGTGACTAAAAGATAATTTTTGTGGGAAAAAAATAGGATTTTTTATTTTCATGCCCGGGCATTATAAACTTGTGTGAAGCACTTGGGGGTTCAAAGTGCTCACCAAAGATCTAGATAAGTTCCTTAGGGGGTCTAGTTTCCAAAATGGGGTCACTTGTGGGGGGTTTCCACTGTTTAGGCTCATCTGGGGCACTGCAAACGGAACATGACCCCCATTAACGTCTGCATTCCAAAACGTTACTACTTCCTTTCCAAGCCCTGCCGTGCGCCCAAACAGTTTCCCCCCCACATATGGGGTATCAGCGTACTCAGGACAAATTGGACAACAACTTTTGGGGTCCAATTTCCTTGGGAAAATTTAAAAATTTGGGACTAAAAAATCATTTTTGTGGAAAATTGATTTTTTTTTTTCACACCCAGGCTTTATAAACTTTTGTGAAACACTTGAGGGTTCAAAGTGCTCACAACAGATCTAGATAAGTACCTTAGGGGGTCTAGTTTCCAAAATGGTGTCACTTGTGGGGGGTTTCCACTGTTTAGGCGCATCAGGGGCTCTCCAAACGCGACATGGCATCCAATCTAAATTCCAGCCAATTTTAGTTTGAAAAAGTCAAACGTCGCTCCTTCCCTTACGAGCTCTGCCGTGTGCCCAAACAGTGGTTTTCCCCCACATATGGGGTATTGGCGTACTCAGGAGAAATTGCATAACAACCTTATCTGTCCATTTTCTCCTTTTACCCTTGTGAAAATAAAAAAAAAGTTTGTAAAAGATAATTTTTGTGGCTAAAAAGTAAAATATTCATTTTTTCCTTCCACGTTGCTTTAGTTACTGTGAAGCACCTGAAGGGTTAATAAACTTCTTGAATGTGGTTTTGAGTACCTTGAGGGTGCAGTTTTTAGAATGGTGTCACTTTTGGGTATTTTCTGCCATATAGACCCCTCAAAGTGACTTCAAATGTGAGGTGGTCCCTAAAAAAAATGGCTTTGTAAATTTTGCTGTAAAAATGAGAAATCGCTGGTCAACTTTTAACCCTTATAACTTCCTAACAAAAAAAAATTTTGGTTCCAAAATTGTGCTGATGTAAAGTAGACATGTGGGAAATGTTATTTCTTAACTATTTTGTGTGATATATTTCTCTGTTTTAAGGGAATAAAAATTCAAAGTTTGAAAATTGCAAAATTTTAAAAATTTTCGCCATATTTGCGTTTTTTTCAAAAATAAACGCAAGTTATATCGAAGAAATTTTACCACTAACATGAAGTACAATATGTCACGAGAAAAAAATCTCAGAATCGCGAAGATCCGTTGAAGCGTTCCAGAGTTATAACCTCATAAAGAGACAGTGGTCAGAATTGTAAAAATTGGCCCGGTCATTAACGTGCAAACCACCCTTGGGGGTGAAGGGGTTAAAAACAAATTATATTATTATATTACATTCAATTAAACATATTAATATCTGTATCTGAGGTAATAAGATACATAATAGAAATCATCTCATCAATTAATTTTTTGAACACTCCTATTTAACATTTATAGATCTCCCTTAACTTTGACACATTCGATATATCTGACAAAATGTCATGAATTGATACAACCCATTTGAGGGATTTTTATTCATTTTTTGTTATTTCATCATTTCTGAATATTGAAAAGGTATTTGTTGATCGCATTGAATATTATTACCAAAAGGACTGTAGAAAATCTGCACATATGTACCAATTAGGCTTTTTTCTATTTGGGCTATTAAATACCAAGCTCCAATGGAATATTGATATATGCACATATATCGCTTTCAAACCAGTTTAATAACCTTAGGTTTCTAATGTGCATTTACAATCTTACAACATTCGGGTCTGCATAATTTGCAGACATATTATGTAGCTCTCTGTTTAACAGCGTTTCTCTCTTGAAACCGGAAATGACGTTCCGGGATATCCAGAGTCATTCTATGTATTGCGCATGCGTCTCACAAAGGAGACGATGCGCCCTAAAGACCGGAAATGACGCATTTGGCGTCCGGAAGTACAACGCAGTAGCAGTTAACCGGTAATTATAAAAGCAAGTTCACTCTCATATCGCTAGCCCTGTCTCACATATATGGAGCGTCACCTCCCCTGATGATTCTTTGCTGATGAAACGCGTTGGGAGAGCCAGAGGGTAGAGACCGCAGATCATATCACAAATGACTAATGCAGGTCTCCCCCAGGATGAATTTGTACCTTTGCCCGCAGCATGATGATACAGATAAGTATCACATTAACTAAATACCCAAAGTGAGACCGACAAATTACAGAGCAACACATGACTCTGAGGCTCCTGAGTGGGGTGTGTTAATAGGCTACATTAAGGGCATGCTACGACAGGTGTATTACAATCAATAAGCTCCAATATGCACGAGGAGCTGTTTCTAGAGCCACTGTTAGATAACATATCTGTATATAAATAGATACATCTTTCTACTAATTAGGTGATATCTCTGTGGACATATACCTTCATAGAAATAGATATATACAAGAGTGTAACGAATTGAGTACACGGTAATAATTCCTATCGATACCCATTCGTGTTTACTAAAATACATCTACATAATGAGACTATATTTATCTATATAGTAGTGTACATCTCCACGTGTTTACGTTTTGGACAGTAAGCCGAAACATTGATAACAATTTAGGAGATATGTACATCATAGAATAGTCTTCAACATATTAATCAGTGGTTCTATTCTTTTCTTTCTTTATCTTTCTTTTATTTTACACTGTGTGGGTTTTTTTTTTCAGCACAACTACTTCTGATATAATTTGTTTTTAAAATATAGAGATTAAAAGTTAATTTTTATCAAACAGCTTTTTTCACTATAGACAATTTGATTTGATATATCAGCCTTTGCTTACATAATCCTCATGCCAATCCAGTAGAACCTCTCACAAAGCAGGACCTCCAACGTCTTCCATCCGAAGTGTCCTGCTCCATCATGGTACGCTTCCAGGACCATTGATGCATCCCGCCTCCGGAGTACCACCTGCCAGACCAGTTCGTGGGTTCGGGAATTGATAATTCTCCAACACAGTTTCCCCTCGTAGATGAATAGCTTGCCCTTCTCTTTCCACAACTGTTGGGTCTCTTGTGGGGCATCTGGACCAGGACATGAGTCAGCTTGCGTTAGCAGCTCCTTTACCAGGCGGACTGCTGGGTCTCTATCCTGCGTCTCTGCCCATCCATGGTGCGGCAATGGATTGAACGTGTTTTTCCCGCTTGACATAGCGCCTGTCCCTGACACAGTGGGAGCACTGGGCCGCTCCAGGGCTGTGGAAAGCTGGTAACTCGATCTCTTCCAGATCTTCTTCCTCTTCTGGGAAGTTGGGCATCCTGGATAGCGCGTCAGCATTAGCGTTCTTGTGCCCCGCTCGGTACTTGATGGTAAACTCGTAGTTGGACAGCCGAGCCATCCATCGCTGCTCCAGCGCACTGAGCCTTGCAGTTTCCAAGTGAGTCAGTGGATTGTCCGTGAAGAGGGTAAATTTTGCTGAAGCCAGGTAGTGTTTGAAGTGCTTTGTGACCACCCAGACTATGGCGAGGAACTCCAGTTTGAAGGAGCTATAGTTGGCAGGATTCCTTTCAGTGGGATGAAGCTTCCTGCTGGCGTAGGCAATCACTCTTTCGTTGCTTTTCTGCACTTGTGACAGCACGACTCCCAGTCCCACGTTGCTGGCATCAGTATACAGTATGAATGGTTGGTCCTAGTCTGGGTAGGCCAGGACTTCATCCCCTGTAAGGGCCAGCTTCAGTCGGGTGAAGGACCTTTCCAGTTCGCCATTCCAGTCAAACTAAGGACTCTTCTTCCTGGCCTTCTTGGTTTGACCCATGAGAAGATTTTGTAGGGTTGCAGCTATCTCAGTGAAGCCTTTGATGAACCTTCGGTAGTAGCCTACCAACCCAAGGAACTGCCGCACTTCATGGATGTTGTTGGGCTTTTGCCAGTCCCGGATAACAGTAATTTTGTCAGGGTCTGGTGCTACGCCTTCTGCGCTCACTACAAGGCCTAGGTACTGCACCTTGGGCTTTAGAAGCTGGCATTTGGATGGTTTTAACTTCAGGCCAAAGTTGGACAGGGCCTCGATCACCTCAGCCAGGTGTTTCAGGTGGTCTTCATAGGTCTTGGAGAAGACAATGACATTATCCAGGTACAACAGAACTGTCTCGAAATTCTTGTGCCCGAGGCAACACTCCGTTAACATCTGAAACGTCCCTGGTGCGTTGCAAAGCCCAAACGGCATGTAGTTGAACTCTGAGAGGCCCATTGGTGTCGCGAAGGCCGTCTTCTCCTTGTCTGCCTCAGCCACGGGAACCTGCCAATACCCACTAGTGAGATCTAAGGTAGAGAAATAGATAGCGGTTCTCAGTACAGCTAGTGATTCCTCTATCCTAGGTAATGGATAGGCGTCTTTGTGGGTAATGCTGTTAATTTTTCTGTAGTCAACACATATCCTCATCGTACCATCTTTTTTTCTAACAAGGACTAGTAGAGCTACCCAGGGGCTACAACTGTCTGATCACCCCAGCCTCCTTCATCTCCCGTAACATACTCTTGGCACATTGATAGTGAGCTGGGGGTACAGGCTGGTACCTCTCTTTAATGGGCGGATCATTTCCAGTGGGGATATGATGTTGGACTGGACCCCTTTTACCTGCCCAAAGTCTAAAGGGTGTTTGTTGAATATCCGTTCAAACTCTTGGACTACTCGGTAAACCCCATCCTTTTGGTGTGGAAGGGTAGAGTCAGTGCCTACGTGCAGCTGCTGACACCAATTCTCCAGCTGTTTTGCAGAGCCATTGTCCTCCGCCTGGTCTGATGAGACCAAGGGTTCTGCTGTCTGAAGACCCTGTACGAGAAGAAGAAGAGAAATCTAGTACTCCTGAGAAGTTTCCTGTAGTCATTGCTGATTGTGAAGAAGAATGCCCCGAACCATCACTGGTAGGCCCAGTAGAAGAGCAGATACCTGAGATTCCTGAAATGGCTTTTTCACCTGAACTGGGCGTGTCCCCGCCCCCCCGTCAGTCCAACCTGACTCAATTACTCAACTTGATTCAACAGTCCCAACTGAGTTACGACGTTCTGAGCGCTCGACAGCCAGAAAGCCGCCTAATCGTTATGATCAAGATCACTTTGTCTGGCAGCAAATTGTCCAAGGAATAGGAGAATGTCAACGCCTTTTATAAGAACTCTCGCCCGTAGAATGGCGAGCTCAAAGAGAAGGACTGGAAAGGGACAGGAGCGGACAGTTCCGGACCCTTCTCCGCAACGGGTCCGGAACTGTCCGGGCTGTCACCCAAGCTGCACGTGGTAAAGAATAAAATCCCGGACCAACCTTTGCACTCAGTGATGGGGGGGGCGGCTAAGCTTAAAAACTGCAACGCGCGGGAAGTGAGGCAGAGTTGGCGGAAACACACGACGCGCAGAGGAACAGTATTGGTGCTCCGTCCTTAGAGCAACGACTCGGAGTAGGCCCACGTAATAGGGGCACAGTATTCTCCTGCACAGACAGTCGACAGAGACTTGCAAAGTGCCCGCTGGCACCCTTGACCGGGAGTAACAATATCCCCAGGCAGAAACTTGACGCATCTGTGCCGAGTCAGAGAAACCGGGAGACCCGCTGTGAACTGTGTCCCTACCTACCTGCACATAGCTGCTGAGCAACGTTAAGCTCCAGCAGTGGCAAAGGCTGCTCACGTTCCTGTATTGCCTTCCCTGGACCCAGGACTCCCTTCAAGTCATTGAGGACTCGTCGCCGACGGGAACTGGATCGTCATCTTCTTCAGGACCACGCTGAACCCCTCACGCGCCACGGCCTTTGCACCATCGTTTAAACCTAGGATTCCACACTCCGGACTTCGTCGGACTGATAAGTTTATTGTTATTAAACTCTCCTTTAAATCCCCTATTCCTGTGTTAGTTCACTCTGTATATTCATTATACGCCAGTTTTGCCTTTATTCTCTCCCTGCGCGGAGTATCCCCTGTCACAGTAAATTCTACGTTAACCCTTGCTCTGCCTCCTTCCGTTACTGCACCTTTGGACTTGCTCACACATGAAGGGAGGAGTGGAACCACAAACCCGCCGGCAATGAGTCTTAAACTTTTCACAGTAATGATACTTGTTGTGAATGGGTTTGAGATGAGTTCTGAGCAGAGGCTCCCTCTGGTGGTTACAAGCGGTACTAGTGAGGATTGGGAATCAGGTGTTACTGATTGGTCTTATTTAAGGGAATCATTTTCCCATCAGGGTTGCCGGTGATCAATTGTTCTGGTCTGAATCCTTCTTTCCAGTTTCCCTTGTAGCCTGCTGTGTCGTGTCTGCATCTCCTGCTATCAGATAAGACAATTTCTTATTTTGTGTTTTTGCAATATTTTTGCATTTTTTCCTGCACTTCTGTGGGGGCCTTCTGGGTCCCCTCCGGGGGCTTTTGCCCTCTCAGTTTAGTCCAGCCACTGTGTTTTGTACTTTTGCTTTTTGCAGTTTTTTCAGTGGCTGCTGTTTTTGTTACACCAGAGAACTAATTTAGGTGGTAGAGGTCGTGTGATCTCAGGTGATTTTGAAATTAGTAGAGTTGGTGCCTTTCAGGGTTTTCTGGGATTGCAGTAAGTACCCTTCCTGTCCTTTTCTATTTAGATAGTTTGGGCCCCAGCGTTTGCTCATACTATTTTCTGTCTGTGTCAGTATTTCATCTTGTCTAACCGCCATTACATGTTTGGGGGCTTTCTATTATCTTTGGGGTTCTGCTCCGGGGCAGATAGCTTTCCTATTTCTATCTTTAGGTGTAGTTAGTTTCTCAGGCTGTGACGAGGCGTCTAGGACCAACGTAGGAACGCTCCACGGCTGCCTCTAGTTGTGGTGGTTAGTCAGGGTACTGCAATCTCATAGATTCCAACTGCTCTGGTGTATTTCCTTTTTTACCTGCACTCCTCAGCTACCGTAACATAACAGTATCACCGGCCATAAAAATTGTATGGTACTCACAGAAGGGAAAAAATATTTTGAAGGAAGAAAAGTTGTCAGAGATATTTTTCTGTTTGTTGCATTTTTTTTTTTTTTTTTTTTTCCCTCTGTATCTCTGGGTGCTGGGGAGGATCTTTTCTCCCAATGGAGTTTGCACAGTTGTCTGGCCGTGTGGATCAGCTTGCCACTGAGGTTCGGAGTATTGCTACCTATCTTGCTAGGTTGCCTGTTGTGGAACCTAGGATCCCCATGCCAGATTTGTTTTCAGGGGATCGAGCTAAGTTTCAGAATTTCAAAAATAATTGTAAATTGTTTCTTGCCTTAAAATCTAAGTCCTCAGGAAACGCAGCGCAGCAGGTTCAAATTATCATCTCTCTCCTGCGCGGCGATCCTCAGGATTGGGCTTTTTCCCTCACACCTGGGGATCCTGTTTTGAGTGATGTTGATGCTTTTTTCAGGCTTTGGGGTTATTGTACGATGAGCCTAATGTCACTGATCAAGCTGAAAAAGCCTTGTTGGCATTAAATCAGGGGCTTGATGACGCTGAGTTATACTGTCAGAGATTCCGTAGGTGGGCAGTCCTGACCAAATGGAATGACGACGCTTTGGCGGCCCTTTTCCGGAAGGGTCTGTCGGATAATGTAAAGGATGTTATGGTGGGATTCCCTGTCCCCTCTGGTCTCAATGATTCTATGTCATTAGCGATTCAAATTGACAGACGTTTGCGTGAGCGGAGAAGTATGCGTGGAGTGGTGTTGCCTTGTGAGCCAGCTGCTGAGCCCATGCAGTGTGATGGAGTGGTGTCTGGGGCACAGCGTCATGAGTTTCGAAAGCGCAATGGGTTATGTTTCTACTGTGGTGATGCCTCTCATGCTATTTCAGTCTGCCCTAAGCGGGGAAGACGTTTTGCACGCTCAGTTGTCTTGGGTAGTGTTCAGACTAAGTTTTTATTAACTGTCACTCTGATGTGCTCTCTGTCCTCATTTTCTGCTCAGGCTTTCGTTGATTCTGGAGCAGCTATTAACCTGATGGATTATGATTTTGCTAAACGTTGTGGATTTCCCTTGATACCCCTACAGAAGTCTATTCCCCTACTGGGGATCGATTCTACCCCTTTGGCTGAGAATAAACCCCAGTTTTCTACTCAGGTGATAATGAGGGTTGAACCTGATCATCAGGAGAGTTGCAAATTTTTGGTTCTATATAATCTGCATGACATTATCGTACTGGGTTTCCCTTGGTTACAGTCTCATAATCCTGTTTTGGATTGGAAATCTGTGTCTGTAACCAGTTGGGGCTGCCAATGTGTTAATACCAACACTCCTGTTTTTTCTGCCTCCCCCCAGGCTGAGGATGTTCCTGACTTTTTGTTTGATTTTTCTGATGTGTTTAGCGAAAGTAAATCTGCATCCTTACCTCCCCATAGGAGCTATGACTGCGCTATTGAATTAGTGCCAGGTAGTAAATTCCCTAAGGGTCGCCTTTTTAACTTGTCTGTACCTGAACATGACGCTATGCGGTCTTATATCAAGGAATCATTGGAGAAGGGTCATATCAGACCATCCTCTTCACCCTTAGGTGCCGGTTTTTTCTTTGTGGCCAAAAAAGATGGTTCATTAAGGCCGTGTATTGATTATCGTCTCTTGAACAATATTACTGTGAAATATCAATACCCGTTACCCTTGATTTCTGACCTGTTTTCCAGGGTGAAAAACGCTACTTGGTTTACCAAGCTTGACCTCAGGGGGGCGTATAACCTTATTCGCATTAAGCACGGGGATGAATGGAAGACGGCATTTAACACCCTGAAGGGCATTTTGAGTACCTTGTGATGCCCTTTGGGCTCACTAATGCTCCTTCCGTCTTCCAGTCCTTCATGAATGACATTTTCAGGGATTTTGTGGACAAGTTTCTGATTGTTTATTTGGATGATATCTTGATTTTTTCTAATGACTGGGACTCTCATGTGAAACATGTTCGAACTGTATTCCAGATTTTGAGAGAGAATGCTCTGTATGTGAAGGGATCAAAGTGTCTTTTTGGCGTACAGAAGATCTCATTTCTGGGATTCATTTTGTCCCCATCTGTTATTGAAATGGACCCGGTCAAGGTTCAGGCCATCTGTGATTGGGTCCAACCTACTTCATTAAAGGCTCTTCAGAGATTTTTGGGTTTTGCCAATTTTTATCGTAAATTTATTGGTAATTTCTCTGTTATTGTTAAACCATTAACTGATTTGACCAGAAAGGGTTCTGATGTGGTGAATTGGCCTCCTGAGGCAGTCTCTGCGTTTCAGGAACTTAAGCAGAGATTCACTTCTGCTCCTGTTCTACGGCAGCCTGATGTTTCTCTGCCATTTCAGGTGGAGGTTGATGCCTCTGAAATTGGGGCAGGTGCCGTTTTGTCCCAAAAAGATCCAGAGACCTCTAAAAGTAACCCTTGTGCCTTTTTCTCTCGAAAATTTTCTCCTACTGAACGTAATTATGACGTGGGTAATCGGGAGTTATTGGCCATGAAGTGGGCTTTTGAAGAGTGGAGACATTGGCTGGAGGGAGCCAAACATCAGGTGGTGGTCCTTACGGACCATAAGAATCTGGTCTATCTGGAATCTGCCAAGCGACTCAATCCTAGACAGGCCAGGTGGGCCTTGTTTTTCACACGTTTTAATTTTGTGGTTTCCTTTCTTCCTGGCACTAAGAATGTTAAGGCGGATGCCCTCTCGAGGAGTTTCCTTGCGGACTCTCCTGAGCTATCTGATCCCTCTGTTATTTTGAAGGAGGGTGTAGTTCTTTCCGCCATCTCGCCTAATTTGAGACTTGCTCTGGAGGGGTGTCAGGAGGATAGGCCCGAGCGCTGCCCTGTTGGAAAATTGTTTGTCCCGGACCAATGGAAAAAGAGTGTGATGTCTGAGATTCATTGTTCCGCATTGGCTGGGCATCCCGGAATTTTTGGTACCAGAGACTTGGTTAGTCGGTCCTTTTGGTGGCCTACCTTGTCTCGCGATGTCAGGGAATTTGTGCAGTCCTGCGGGACTTGCTCTCGCTCCAAGCCTTGCTCTCGCTCTAGTGGTTTGTTGATGCCATTGCCTGTGCCCAAGAGACCATGGACCCATATCTCTATGGATTTCATTTCCGATCTTCCTGTTTCTCAGAGAATGACCACCATCTGGGTAATTTGTGATAGGTTTTCCAAAATGATACATCTTGTGCCATTACCTAAGTTGCCTTCCTCCTCTGAATTGGTGCCGTTGTTCCTTTAGCACGTGGTTCGTTTACACGGCATTCCTGAGAACATTGTGTCTGACAGAGGAGTCCAGTTTGTTTCCAGATTTTGGAGGACTTTTTGTTCTAAACTGGGTGTTCAATTGTCTTTCTCCTCGGCATTTCATCCTCAGACCAATGGTCAAACTGAGAGAACAAACCAGACATTGGAGACTTATCTAAGATGCTTTGTGTCTGCTGATCAGGATGACTGGGTCTCTTTTTTGCCTTTGGCTGAGTTTGCTCTTAATAATAGGGCTAGCTCTGCCACTTTGATGTCTCCGTTTTTCTGTAATTCTGGGTTTCACCCTCGATTTTCTTCAGGACAGACGGAGGCTTCTGTCTGTCCAGGTGTTGACTCTGTTGTTGAGCGTATGCAGCAGATTTGGGACCAGGTAGTGGAGAGGTTGTCCCTCTCTCAGGAGAAGGCCCAGCGGTTTGCTAACCGGCATAGGACTGATGGTCCTCGGTTTAAAGTGGGGGACTTGGTCTGGTTGTCCTCAAAGAATATTCCTATGAGAGTAGCATCTCCTAAATTTAAGCCTAGGTTCATTGGACCTTATAAGATCATGGAGATTATTAATCCTGTTTCTTTTCGTTTGCTTCTTCCAGGGACATTTAAGATCCATAACGTGTTCCACAAGTCCTTGTTGAAGAGGTTTGTTGAGCCAGTGGTTCCTGCTGCTGTGCCTCCTGACCCTGTTTTGGTTGAGGGCAATCTGGAGTATGTGGTTGAGAAAATATTGGATTCTCGTTTTTCTAGACGAAGACTCCAGTATTTGGTTAAATGGAGAGGTTATGGTCAGGAAGATAATTCTTGGGTGTTTGCTTCGGACATCCATGCTAGGAGACTTATCCGTGCGTATCATAGAACTCATCCTGACCGACCTGGTTGCTCAAATGAGGGTTCGGTGACCCCTCCTCAAGGGGGGGGTACTGTTGTGAATGGGTTTGAGATGAGTTCTGAGCAGAGGCTCCCTCTGGTGGTTACAAGCGGTACTAGTGAGGATTGGGAATCAGGTGTTACTGATTGGTCTTATTTAAGGGAATCATTTTCCCATCAGGGTTGCCGGTGATCAATTGTTCTGGTCTGAATCCTTCTTTCCAGTTTCCCTTGTAGCCTGCTGTGTCGTGTCTGCATCTCCTGCTATCAGATAAGACAATTTCTTATTTTGTGTTTTTGCAATATTTTTGCATTTTTTCCTGCACTTCTGTGGGGGCCTTCTGGGTCCCCTCCGGGGGCTTTTGCCCTCTCAGTTTAGTCCAGCCACTGTGTTTTGTACTTTTGCTTTTTGCAGTTTTTTCAGTGGCTGCTGTTTTTGTTACACCAGAGAACTAATTTAGGTGGTAGAGGTCGTGTGATCTCAGGTGATTTTGAAATTAGTAGAGTTGGTGCCTTTCAGGGTTTTCTGGGATTGCAGTAAGTACCCTTCCTGTCCTTTTCTATTTAGATAGTTTGGGCCCCAGCGTTTGCTCATACTATTTTCTGTCTGTGTCAGTATTTCATCTTGTCTAACCGCCATTACATGTTTGGGGGCTTTCTATTATCTTTGGGGTTCTGCTCCGGGGCAGATAGCTTTCCTATTTCTATCTTTAGGTGTAGTTAGTTTCTCAGGCTGTGACGAGGCGTCTAGGACCAACGTAGGAACGCTCCACGGCTGCCTCTAGTTGTGGTGGTTAGTCAGGGTACTGCAATCTCATAGATTCCAACTGCTCTGGTGTATTTCCTTTTTTACCTGCACTCCTCAGCTACCGTAACATAACAGATACTATAATGTCTGCTGAGATGTGATCACCACAGAACAGAAAGTGTCAGTTTGTTATGAGGATCAGTAGCTGGCGTGAAACCCACAATATTTCAGGATTTTTTTTTAAATATATGAAAATCGAAAATTAAAAAAAAATCACTAAAAATTCTTAATACATATACTTTTTTATAAAAACTTGATTTAAATGTTTTGTAGCTTTCTAGTTGATATACTGTATATGTTTGAAATATTAATGTGAAAATTCAGAACATTGTCACACTAAACCAAGATTTTTTTTTCAAATCCGTTAATATTTTGGAAACAGGTCTGTAATCCTCTACATAGCTTCCTATATACAGTATGAGCCCCCACATAGCCCCCTATATATTGTATGAACCCCCAATAGGGCCGGCGTTAGGGGCAGGCAGCTGCCTAGGGCTCCCTCTCCTCCAGGGGTCCCCAGACAGTGGCCACTGTGGGGCCCATAAGAGGCCCCTCCGTCGCTCATTCAACTTATCGGCATCATAGACGCCGATACAGTTGAAAGCAGTGATGGAGATCTCTCTCTCCCATCATTTCCTTTCTGCTTGTGACCCAGCAGTGGAGCCGATGAGACCATAGCAGAGCCTTGAGCAGCGCGAGGAACAAGGAGGAGAGGTGAGTATTGTGTGTGTGGGTGCGGGGGCTGCATTATAGTGTGTGTGTCTGCACTGTACTGTGTGTTGGGGAGCTGCACTGTACTGTGTGTTGGGGAGGCTGCACTATACTGTGTGTTGGGGAGGCTGCACTATACTGTGTGTTGGGGAGGCTGCACTATACTGTGTGCGGGGGTAGCTGCACTACTGTGTGGGGGAGCTGCACTATACTGTGTTTGGGGGAGCTGCACTATACTGTGTGTGGGGGAGCTGCACTATACTGTGTGTGGGCGAGCTGCACTATACTGTGTGGGGAGGGAGCTGCACTATACTGTGTGTGGGGGCTGCACTATATGGTGTCTGTGGCTGCATTATACTGTGTGTGACTGCAGTATACTCTGAAGGGGGCTCCAGTATACTATGAGGGGGGCTTCAGTATACTTTGAAGGGGGCTGCAGTATACTCTGAGGGGGCTGCATTATACTCTATGAGGGAGGCTGCATTTTACTCTGAGGGGGGCTGCAGTATACTCTGAGGGGCACTGCAGTATGCTCTGAGGGGGCTGCAGTGTACTCTGAGGGGGGCTGCATTATACTCTATGAGGGGGTCTGCATCATACTCTATGATGGGGGCTGCAGTATACTCTTAGGGGGTCTGCAGTATACTCTATCCAGGACCATGGAGAGTGCATTATACTATATGTACTACATAGGACCTGCATTATACTGTATGGAGGACAACCCATCATTTTTCCTCAGTGGGTGTACAGAAACTCAGGAACAAGCGTTGAATGGCTTCAATATTGTCAATCACGCTTGTTTAATGGCCTGAACTCAGCGCATGTAAATACAACCAAAATGTTTCTGCGTGATTTTGCATTATGTTAGCATTTGGGGCCCCACTTTAAACTTTTGCCCAGGTCCCCACTTTCTCTAAAACTGGCCCTGGCCCCCACATAGCACCCTATATATAGTATGAGCCCCCACATAGCCCCCTATATACAGTATGAGTCCCCACTAAGCCCCTCTATATAGTATGAGCCCCCACATAGCCCCCTATATACAGTATGAGCCCCACATAGCTGCCTACATACAATATCAGCCCAATATAAACAGTATGGGCATCAAATAGCTGCCTATATACAATATCAGCCAAATCTAAACAGTATGAGCTCCCACATAGCCCCTATATACTGTATGAGCCCCCACATAGCCTCCTATGTGCAGTATGAGCCTCCACATAGCCCCCTATATATAGTATGAGCCCCACATAGCTTCCATACATACCCTATGAGCCTCTGACGCGCACCAAATACTGGGGTTCCAGGGCTATGGGGTACTCGGCACCGAGCCCATAGAGATCTATGGGGAATGTCACTGGCAGCAGGACTCGGTCCGTGGCCCTGGGCGGTCATGCAATGGGGGATATTTACAGGGGATTATAAAGATAGTTCGTGACGCCACCTGTGGTTTCTGATCAATAAGACCAGCGCTGCGAGGTAGATCTCTGAGGGGATGTTAATGGCAGCCAGATGTTAAGTCCCCACAGGTGGGACTGCTCCCTCCAAGTCTATGGTGATGCGGGATTCAGATAAGAAATCAGTCACACACAAGTTGTTCTCTTTCCATACCTTTACTGATGGAATCTGTAGGTATGTCCCGGGAAGCTGGTCAAGCTGGAAAATGCACATTCAGGGGAATTGCTGAGCAGGTTAAGGCCTCCTTTCCCTTTGTAATGTGTGTGAGTCTTAACCTGCATGAAGTCAGGTTTAACTCTGACTGAAACAGCTACGCCCGGCCGACATTGTGGTTGAGCCTTTTCTGTCTGTTGGAAAGAACTAAGCCGTTGTGGCTGATCAGGCCGACTCCGTCCTGTTCTCCCTGACTCCAGTTACGTATCGACACTTAGGGCTACCTTCTGCGACTTGAAGTCCAGCAAGGCCTCCGGATTTCTATCACTAGCCGTGAGGTACTAGCAATGCTTCGGACCCGGTGTCCGGTTGAGCTGAGTGAGGGTGAACTGTCACCGAAGTCACTCCTTCTGTCACCACTCGCCTATCGCCCTGCTCTCGCCCTTAACATAAGCACGGGTAGCAGAAGGTGTAATTGTCAGTTTCCCTTCTAGTGCTCGCTGACCTGTTCTCAGTTAACTCATTGTTACAACTGCTGTAGTCCCCTTCCTTCTTTCCTTTCCAAAACTCTGTCCAGAGCAGCTCACAGGACGTTCCGTCAGACTGTATACACGCTGTAGCTCCGAGAGTCACTTTCCACGTTCTTAGGGAACACAGGCAGCTTGTTCTGAGGTAACGGATTCAGATGTAAATGTAGCTCTGACTAGGCTAGAGTAATTTCCTTTCCCACTACTCGTACTAGTCTCCACTTCTGTACACGATGAGCTACCAAAGCTCCGTCAGGTAACAGTTTTCTCTCTTCTCCGTCCGTCTGTCTCTGACAGGAATGTCAAACTGCACTGATCTGATCTCACAGGAGATCTCCACAGAACTGAACACTTCTGACAGGAACTAATCCTGACAGTAAACGTACTCAGACTGGCCACTGCTACCTAATCACACTGACTTAAGTAGTCTAAGATACCCTCTGGTGGTTGTGTTGGGAAGTGTGCGTGAATGCATATCAGGCATTACAATTACCTTCCTGTGCACTTTCCAGAGAACATGTGTACCAAGCGCAGCTGGGCCACACATCCCCCCTTGGTTAAACTCAGCACTCCCAGGCTGAAATAGAAAAGAAAAACATTTTTGTTTTGCATATAACATCAACATTTAAACTCATCCCTTGTGGGAGGTAAGGACTCTTTAACGTTACAATTTGTACAATGGCATTAGAAAAATATCAAAATACTTTTCATATAAATATATATAAGACAAGATTCTTGTGGAGGACCCGCACCAAAAACCTCCCACGTAGGTCCTGGGTGGGCTGCAGGACTTCTCTTCTGCAGACCTCACTCTAGGCCACACCATACAGGTTTTTCTTCAGAGGTAGAATAATAAGGCTTTATGTAAAACCAAGATGGGGCACCGAAGTGCGAACTATTTACAATAAAGTTTTTGGGCTGGCATAGTCCACAGCCACGCAGTCTTTGCATATGAAACACATTTTTCAAGTGAAATCACATTTCAATCAACTTACTTTACCCAACTGGGGTATTCTATTTTAAATTTTTCAACATACTATGCAAACATTACATACTATTAATAAAGTGCAACTTCTTCGTAATAAACTTCTCCAAACTTTATACAGTGGCAGTAAACCCTGTCTGGGTCCTACTGATTTTCTTCTTTCTTGCAGATTTCAATAACGTCTTCCACTCCTGGGGCTGGAACGACGCGATGTTCCTTTGAACGCATGACAAACAGGTCATGGCCTGCTATCTGCGTTTGAGTAGCCACAGTTCTTGTGCGTTCCACTAGGGGCCCAACGGGTGCCTCCTCAGCGTATAGATCTGGCTCTTGTTGAAACGCACTTTCTTGTTGTGTTGCTGAGAAAAACTCTGGCTGTGTTGCAGTAGGAGCTGCAGTATACGATGCAGAATAGGTCGCAGTGTACGATGCAGAATAGGTCGCAGTATACGATACTGGTTGCGATTCAGAGTAGGTCACAGATTGCGATGTTGAATAGGATGTAGGTGCAGAGGAGGACGCAGGCTGCGATGCTGGTGCACGGCCGGGTGCTGTTGGGGCTAGATCCCGGGGAGCTGCGGCATGATGTACATCACCAGCGTCGGGGACGGGGTCGCTGACACGAGAGACGTTTAAGGCATACCTGTTATGTTTCGGTAGCTGAGGAGTGCAGGTAAAAAAGGAAATACACCAGAGCAGTTGGAATCTATGAGATTGCAGTACCCTGACTAACCACCACAACTAGAGGCAGCCGTGGAGCGTTCCTACGTTGGTCCTAGACGCCTCGTCACAGCCTGAGAAACTAACTACACCTAAAGATAGAAAGAGGAAAGCTATCTGCCCCGGAGCAGATCCCCAAAGAACATAGAAAGCCCCCAAACATGTAATGGCGGTTAGACAAGAAGAAATACTGACACAGACAGAAAATAGTATGAGCAAACGTTGGGGCCCAAACTACCTAAATAGAAAAGGATAGGAAGGGCACTTACTGCAATCCCAAAAAACCCTGAAAAGCACCAACTCTACTAATTTCAAAAACACCTGAGATCACACGACCTCTACCACCTAAATTAGTTCTCTGGTGTAACAAAATCAAAACAGCAGCCACTGAAAAAACTGGAAAAAGCAAATGTACAAACATCAGTGGCTGAACTAAACTGAGAGGGCAAAAGCCCCCCGAAGGGGACCCTGAAGGGCCCCACAGAAGTGCAGGACAAAATGCAAAAATCAAGCACAAAAACAAAAAGAAGAAAATGTCTTATCTGTTAGCAGGAGATGCAGACACGACACAGCAGGCTACAAAGGAAACAGGAATTAAGGATTGAGACCAGAACAATTGATCACCGGCAACCCTGATGGGAAGGCGAGTCCCTTATATAAGACCAGTCAGTAACACCTGATTCCCAATCCTCACAATCTTCACTGGACAGTCCAGTACCGCTTGTAACCAGCAGAGGGAGCCTCTGCTCAGAACTCATTTCAAGTCCATTCACAACAGTACCCCCCTTGAGGAGGGGTCACCGAACCCTCACTTGAGCAACCAGGTCGGTCAGGATGAGTTCTATGATACGCACGGATGAGTCTCCTAGCATGGATGTCCGAAGCAAACACCCAAGAATTGTTTTCCTGACCATAACCTCTCCACTTAACCAAATACTGGAGTTTCCGTCTAGAAAAACGAGAATTCAAAATTTTCTCAACCTCAAACTCCATATTGCCCTCAACCAGAACAGGGTCAGGAGGCAAAGCAGTAGGAACCACTGGCTCAACAAACCTCTTCAACAAGGACTTGTGAAACACATTATGGATCTTGAAAAAACAAATAACTACCTGCGCCTCTACACCAATAAATGCAAAAAGAAATGTCTCCACAAAGTGAAAAACTGCTGGATGAATGGCGATGCAATTGTGACAGAATTGTTTAGTTGGCATACATAAAAGTGTTGGTGTAAAACACTTACTGTCACAACAGCAGAGGGCTGGATTGAGGAAGAGGAAGTCCTGGCTCAGTACAGATGGTAATCGGACCGCGCGCCCAGATCAGGCAAGCCGAATGTGCCGGGGCAGGGAGCGTCCTCCTGTTGCTGGAACCACTAAGCTGGACTGGGAGACACACGGAGTACGGAAGTAGCGCGGCGTCCTCAGGCCACGAGGCGCCGCTAGTACGAGATGGACAGGACGGGGGCGGGACAAAAAATAGGTGACGTCACCTATTTTTTGTCCCGCCCCCGTCCTGTCCATCTCGTACTAGCGGCGCCTCGTGGCCTGAGGACGCCGCGCTACTTCCGGACTCCGTGTTTCCCAGTCCAGCTTAGTGGTTCCAGCAACAGGGAGGACGCTCCCTGCCCCGGCACATTCGGCTTGCCTGATCTGGGCGCGCGGTCCGATTACCATCTGTACTGAGCCAGGACTTCCTCTTCCTCAATCCAGCCCTCTGCTGTTGTGACAGTAAGTGTTCTACACCAACACTTTTATGTATGCCAGCTAAACAATTCTGTCACAATTGCATCGCCATTCATCCAGCAGTTTTTCACTTTGTGGGGACATTTCTTTTTGCATTTATTGGTGTAGAGGCGCAGGTAGTTATTTGTTTTTTCATTTATCTACACCATCACTTGGTTACTTTGGAGTCAGCATTAGCACAGCAGCTGACTCAACTCCAGCAGCCTCTTCACACATCTTTCGTTCATTCAAGTTTATCTCTGTAGTTAGCGCCAGTGTGTTTTATATCTTCACATTATGGATCTTAAATGTCCCTGGAAGCAGCAAACGAAAAGAAACAGGATTAAGAATCTCCATGATCTTATAAGGTCCAATGAACCTAGGCTTAAATTTAGGAGATGCCACTCTCATAGGAATATTTTTTGAGGACAACCAGACCAAGTCCCCCACTTTAAACCGAGGACCATCAGTCCTATGCCGGTTAGCAAACCGCTGGGCCCTCTCCTGAGAGAGGGACAACCTCTGCACTACCTGGTCCCAAATCTGTTGCATACGCTCCACAACAGAGTCAACACCTGGACAGACAGAAGCCTCCATCTGTCCTGAAGAAAATCGAGGGTGAAACCCAGAATTACAGAAAAATGGAGACATCAAAGTGGCAGAGCTAGCCCTATTATTAAGAGCAAACTCAGCCAAAGGCAAAAAAGAGACCCAGTCATCCTGATCAGCAGACACAAAGCATCTTAGATAAGTCTCCAATGTCTGATTTGTTCTCTCAGTTTGACCATTGGTCTGAGGATGAAACGCTGAGGAGAAAGACAATTGAACACCAAGTTTAGAACAAAAGGTCCTCCAAAATCTGGAAACAAACTGGACTCCTCTGTCAGACACAATGTTCTCAGGAATGCCGTGTAAACGAACCACGTGCTGAAGGAACAAAGGTACCAATTCAGAGGAGGAAGGCAACTTAGGTAATGGCACAAGATGTATCATCTTGGAAAACTTATCACAAATCACCCAGATGACGGTCATTCTCTGAGAAACAGGGAGGTCGGAAATGAAATCCATAGAGATATGGGTCCATGGTCTCTTGGGCACAGGCAATGGCATCAACAAACCACTAGAGCGGGAGCAAGGCTTGGAGTGAGAGCAAGTCCCGCAAGACTGCACAAATTCCCTGACATCACGAGACAAGGTAGGCCACCAAAAGGACCAACTAACCAAGTCTCTGGTACCAAAAATTCCGGAATGACCGGCCAACGCAGAACAATGAATCTCAGACATCACACTCTTTTTCCAGTGGTCCGGGACAAACAATTTCCCAACAGGGCAGCGCTCGGGCCTATCCTCCTGACACCCCTCCAGAGCCAGTCTCAAATTGGGCGAGATGGCGGAAAGAACTACACCTTCTTTCAAAATAACAGAAGGATCAGATAACTCAGGAGAGTCCGCAAGGAAACTCCTTGAAAGGGCATCCGCCTTAACATTCTTAGTGCCAGGAAGAAAGGAAACCACAAAATTAAAACGTGTGAAAAACAAGGCCCAACTGGCCTGTCTAGGATTAAGTCGCTTGGCAGATTCCAGATAAACCAGATTCTTATGGTCAGTAAGGACCACCACCTGATGTTTGGCTCCCTCCAGCCAATGTCTCCACTCTTCAAAAGCCCACTTCATGGCCAATAACTCCCGATTACCCACGTCATAATTACGTTCAGTAGGAGAAAATTTTCGAGAGAAAAGGCACAAGGGTTACTTTTAGAGGTCTCTGGATCTCTTTGGACAAAACGGCACCTGCCCCAATTTCAGAGGCATCACCTCCACCTGAAATGCAGAGAAACATCAGGCTGCCGTAGAACAGGAGCAGAAATGAATCTCTGCTTAAGTTCCTGAAATGCAGAGACTGCCTCAGGAGGCCAATTCACCACATCAGAACCCTTTTTGGTCAAATCAGTTAATGGTTTAACAATAACCGAGAAATTACCAATAAGTTTACGATAAAAATTGGCAAAACCCAAAAATCTTTGAAGAGCCTTTAATGAAGTAGGTTGGACCCAATCACAGATGGCCTGAACCTTGACCGGGTCCATTTCAATAACAGATGGGGACAAAATGAATCCCAAAAATGAGATCCTCTGTACGCCAAAAAGACACTTTGATCCCTTCACATACAGAGCATTCTCTCTCAAAATCTGGAATACAGTTCGAACATGTTTCACATGAGAGTCCCAGTCATTGGAAAAAATCAAGATATCATCCAAATAAACAATCAGAAATTTATCCACAAAATCCCTGAAAATGTCATTCATGAAGGACTGGAAGACAGAAGGAGCATTAGTGAGCCCAAAGGGCATCACAAGGTACTCAAAATGCCCCTCAGGGGTGTTAATTGCCGTCTTCCATTCATCCCCGTGCTTAATGCGAATAAGGTTATATGCCCCCCCTGAGGTCAAGCTTGGTAAACCAAGTAGCGTTTTTCACCCTGGAAAACAGGTCAGAAATCAAGGGTAACGGGTATTGATATTTCACAGTAATATTGTTCAAAAGACGATAATCAATACACGGCCTTAATGAACCATCCTTTTTGGCCACAAAGAAAAAACCGGCACCTAAGGGTGAAGAGGATGGTCTGATATGACCTTTCTCCAATGACTCCTTGATATAAGACCGCATAGCGTCATGTTCAGGTACAGACAAGTTAAAAAGGCGACCTTTAGGGAATTTACTACCAGGCACTAATTCAATAGCGCAGTCATAGCTCCTATGGGGAGGCAAGGATGCAGATTTACTTTCGCTAAACACATCAGAAAAATCAATCAAAAAGTCAGGAACATCTTGAGCCTGGGGGGAGGCAGAAAAAACAGGAGTGTTGGTATTAACACATTGGCAGCCCCAACTGGTTACAGACACAGATTTCCAATCCAAAACAGGATTATGAGACTGTAACCAAGGGAAACCCAGCACGATAATGTCATGCAGATTATACAGAACCAAAAATTTGCAGCTCTCCTGATGATCAGGTTCAACCCTCATTATCACCTGAGTAGAGAACTGAGGTTATTCTCAGCCAAAGGGGTAGAATCGATCCCCAGTAGGGGAATAGATTTCTGTAGGGGTATCAAGGGAAACCCACAACGTTTAGCAAAATCAAAATCCATCAGGTTAATAGCTGCTCCCGAATCAACGAAAGCTGAGCAGAAAATGAGGACAGAGAGCATATCAGAGTAACAGTTAATAAAAACTTAGTCTGAACACTACCCAAGACAACTGAGCGTTAAAAAAGTCTTCCCCGCTTAGGGCAGACTGAAATAGCATGAGAGGCATCACCACAGTAGAAACATAACCCATTGCGCTTTCGAAACTCATGACGCTGTGTCCCAGAAACCACTCTATCACACTGCATGGATTCAGAAGCAGGTTCACAAGGCAACACTATTCCACGCATACTTCTCCGCTCACGCAAACGTCTGTCAATTTGAATCGCTAATGACATAGAATCATTGAGACCAGAGGGGACAGGGAATCCCACCATAACATCCTTTATTTTATCTGACAGACCCTTCCGAAAAAGGGCTGCCAAAGCGTCGTCATTCCATTTGGTCAGGACTGCCCACCTACGGAATCTCTGACAGTATAACTCAGCGTCATCACCCCCTGATTTAATGCCAACAAGGCTTTTTCAGCTTGATCAGTGACATTAGGCTCATCGTACAATAACCCCAAGGCCTGAAAAAATGCATCAACATCACTCAAAACAGGATCCCCAGGTGTCAGGGAAAAAGCCCAATCCTGAGGATCGCCACGCAGGAGAGAGATGACAATTTGAACCTGCTGCGCTGCGTTCCCTGAGGACTTAGATTTTAAGGCAAAAAACAATTTACAATTATTTTTGAAATTCAGAAACTTGGCTCGATCCCCCAAAAACAAATCTGGCATGGGAATCCTACGTTCCACAACAGGCAACCTAGCAAGATAGGTAGCAATACTCCGAACCTCAGTGGCAAGCTGATGCACACGGCCAGACAACTGTGCAAACTCCATTGAGAGAAAAAATCCTCCCCAGCACCCAGAGATACAGAGGGAAAAAAAAAAAAATGCAACAAACAGAAAAATATCTCTGACAACTCTGACAACCTTTTTTCTTTCACAATATTTTTCCCCTCTGTGAGTACCATTCAATTTTATTTGGGGCCGGTGATACTGTTATGTTGCGGTAGCTGAGGAGTGCAGGTAAAAAAGGAAATACACCAGAGCAGTTGGAATCTATGAGATTGCAGTACCCTGACTAACCACCACAACTAGAGGCAGCCGTGGAGCGTTCCTACGTTGGTCCTAGACGCCTCGTCACAGCCTGAGAAACTAACTACACCTAAAGATAGAAAGAGGAAAGCTATCTGCCCCGGAGCAGATCCCCAAAGAACATAGAAAGCCCCCAAACATGTAATGGCGGTTAGACAAGAAGAAATACTGACACAGACAGAAAATAGTATGAGCAAACGTTGGGGCCCAAACTACCTAAATAGAAAAGGATAGGAAGGGCACTTACTGCAATCCCAAAAAACCCTGAAAAGCACCAACTCTACTAATTTCAAAAACACCTGAGATCACACGACCTCTACCACCTAAATTAGTTCTCTGGTGTAACAAAATCAAAACAGCAGCCACTGAAAAAACTGGAAAAAGCAAATGTACAAACATCAGTGGCTAAACGAAATTGAGAGGGCAAAAGCCCCCGAAGGGGACCCTGAAGGCCCCCACAGAAGTGCAGGACAAAATGCAAAAATCAAGCACAAAAACAAAAAGAAGAAAATGTCTTATCTGTTAGCAGGAGATGCAGACACGACACAGCAGGCTACAAAGGAAACAGGAATCAAGGATTGAGACCAGAACAATTGATCACCGGCAACCCTGATGGGAAGGCGAGTCCCTTATATAAGACCAGTCAGTAACACCTGATTCCCCATCCTCACAATCTTCACTGGACAGTCCAGTACCGCTTGTAACCACCAGAGGGAGCCTCTGCTCAGAACTCATTTCAAGTCCATTCACAACACATACCATCCTTTCAGACCCCAGTGACGCGTATAGCTGACGATATCCCCATTCACGAGATCCCTCCCCGGGTGCCCGATGGGTAAATGAGACTCGACATCCCTCCGACTAACGAAGATCTCCTGATACAGGCCTGGCTCATGGATGAAGCCCCAGCCTTTGCGGAGTTTAAAGTCTCTGATTGACCCCTGGCGCCGCGGTTCCCTTAGCGTACCTTTGTCCCTCCGGACATTCTCCTTGTCAGCGAGGAACTCTTCATGGCGCCGCTGACGGTTCCGCTGCGTCTCTCTCTCCTCCTGCTGACGTTGCTGCTCCTGCCCGCGGCGTCGCCATTCACTCTCCATCTGGACGGCATAGGTGACATCGTCCAGGTACTCCATCTGCTCCCAGTCGACCTCCATCACGGACGGCTGGGTCCCCTCCGGTGTCCCTACCGGGGATCGGCATTCCGCTGTGGCCTCCAGGCCTGGCTGGCATTCCGGTCTGGGCAGGGCCTCCTCAGCCTCCATCCCTCCGACCGGATCATCGGTGGAGTCGGGATCAGCTCTTTCAGGGCCGGCCTCCGGTTTCTCATCAGCTGCTGACGGTGGTGGCACAGGGAGCACAGGTACTGGCTGCGTTCCTGGAGGAGAGAGTGCTGCGTCCCACAGCAGCCGCTGTTTCCGGGCACGCCATCTTCTCTCAGCCTCCTCCATGTCTTCACGGCGTTGAATCATACTTTTAATCACTGCATGCGCTTCCTCCAACTCCAACATTATTTGGTTCATGTCCCGAACTGGGGACGGCTCCGGCACAGGTGGTAGCTCTTTTGGGGAACGGGGCCTGCGCGCCGCCGCTCCTCCACATAGCTTCTCCTGTCCTTCTGCCATCTCTCTCCAGGCCAGACTGTGTTTTCCATCTGGAACAGTCTGGTCTCTTCCGTGGAGGCGGGATTTGCGCTTCCTCTTCTTAGCATAGAGGATGAAGAGGAGGCGGATCTCCCTTGCTGTAGGGCAGGCTCTGGTATTATAATAACATTTGGATAAGGCGCCCATCACTTTCGCGCCACAGGGGGGGTACGCCCACGAAGGCACGCCCACCTTCTTCACCAGCGCCTCAGGGCGCGAATATGGCGGTAAAATGGCGGAAAATGGCGCCAAAAATCACAAAAGCTGCACACAGTCTTTTTCACAAAAACAGTCCAAATAGGCACACAGGACTCACAAATTGTAAGCTTCTTATCCTGTTCGTGACGCCAAAGGATGACGCGCACCAAATACTGGGGTTCCAGGGCTATGGGGTACTCGGCACCGAGCCCATAGAGATCTATGGGGAATGTCACTGGCAGCAGGACTCGGTCCGTGGCCCTGGGCGGTCATGCAATGGGGGATTGTTGTGAATGGGTTTGAGATGAGTTCTGAGCAGAGGCTCCCTCTGGTGGTTACAAGCGGTACTAGTGAAGATTGTGAGGACTGGGAATCAGGTGTTACTGACTGGTCTTATATAAGGGAGTCATTTTCCCATCAGGGTTGCCGGTGATCAATTGTTCTGGTCTGAATCCTTCATTCCAGTTTCCCTTGTAGCCTGCTGTGTCGTGTCTGCATCTCCTGCTACCAGATAAGAATTTTTCTTCTTTTGTGTTGTTGCTATATTTTTGCATTTTGTCCTGCACTTCTTTGGGGGCCTTCTGGGTCCCCTCCGGGGGCTTCTGCCTTCTCAGTTTAGTTCAGCCACTGAGTTTTGTTCTTTTGCTTTTTCCAGTTTTTTCAGTGGCTGCTGTTTTGATTTTGTTACACCAGAGAGCTAATTTAGGTGGTAGAGGTCGTGTGATCTCAGGTGATTTTGAAATTAGTAGAGTTGGTGTTTTTCAGGGTTTTTCTGGGATTGCAGTAAGTACCCTTCCTGTCCTTTTCTATTTAGATAGTTTGGGCCCCAGCGTTTGCTCATTCTATTTTCTTTCTGTGTCAGTATTTCCTCTTGTCTAACCGCCATTACATGTTTGGGGGCTTTCTATTATCTTTGGGGTTCTGCTCCGGGGCAGATAGCTTTCCTATTTCTATCTTTAGGTGTAGTTAGTTTCTCAGGCTGTGACGAGGCGTCTAGGACCAACGTAGGAACGCTCCACGGCTGCCTCTAGTTGTGGTGGTTAGTCAGGGTACTGCAATCCCATAGATTCCAACTGCTCTGGCGTATTGCCTTTTTTACCTGCACTCCTCAGCTACCGAAACATAACAGTATCACCGGCCTAAAAATTGAAAATTGTATGGTACTCACAGAAGGGAAAAAATATTGTGATAGAAAAAAGGTTGTCAGAGTTGTCAGAGATATTTTTCTGTTTGTTGCATTTTTTTTTTTTTTCCCTCTGTATCTCTGGGTGCTGGGGAGGATCTTTTCTCCCAATGGAGTTTGCACAGTTGTCTGGCCGTGTGGATCAGCTTGCCACTGAGGTTCGGAGTATTGCTATCTATCTTGCTGGGTTGCCTGTTGTGGAACCTAGGATCCCCATGCCAGATTTGTTTTTAGGGGATCGAGCTAAGTTTCAGAATTTCAAAAATAATTGTAAATTGTTTTTTGCCTTAAAATCTAAGTCCTCAGGAAACGCAGCGCAGCAGGTTCAAATTATCATCTCTCTCCTGCGCGGCGATCCTCAGGATTGGGCTTTTTCCCTGATACCTGGGGATCCTGTTTTGAGTGATGTTGATGCGTTTTTCAGGCTTTGGGGTTATTGTACGATGAGCCTAATGTCACTGATCAAGCTGAAAAAGCCTTGTTGGCATTAAATCAGGGGCTTAATGACGCTGAGTTATACTGTCAGAGATTCCGTAGGTGGGCAGTCCTGACCAAATGGAATGACGACGCTTTGGCGGCCCTTTTCCGGAAGGGTCTGTCGGATAATGTAAAGGATGTTATGGTGGGATTCCCTGTCCCCTCTGGTCTCAATGATTCTATGTCATTAGCGATTCAAATTGACAGACGTTTGCGTGAGCGGAGAAGTATGCGTGGAGTGGTGTTGCCTTGTGAGCCAGCTTCTGAGCCCATGCAGTGTGATGGAGTGGTGTCTGGGGCACAGCGTCATGAGTTTCGAAAGCGCAATAGGTTATGTTTCTACTGTGGTGATGCCTCTCATGCTATTTCAGTCTGCCCTAAGCGGGGAAGACATTTTGCACGCTCAGTTGTCTTGGGTAGTGTTCAGACTAAGTTTTTGTTAACTGTCACTCTGATATGCTCTCTGTCCTCATTTTCTGCTCAGGCTTTCGTTGATTCTGGAGCAGCTATTAACCTGATGGATTATGATTTTGCTAAACGTTGTGGGTTTCCCTTGATACCCCTACAGAAGTCTATTCCCCTACTGGGGATCGATTCTACCCCTTTGGCTGAGAATAAACCCCAGTTTTCTACTCAGGTGATAATGAGGGTTGAACCTGATCACCAGGAGTGCTGCAAATTTTTGGTTCTATATAATCTGCATGACATTATCGTGCTGGGTTTCCCTTGGTTACAGTCTCATAATCCTGTTTTGGATTGGAAATCTGTGTCTGTAACCAGTTGGGGCTGCCAATGTGTTAATACCAACACTCCTGTTTTTTCTGCCTCCCCCCAAGCTCAGGATGTTCCTGACTTTTTGTTTGATTTTTCTGATGTGTTTAGCGAAAGTAAATCTGCATCCTTACCTCCCCATAGGAGCTATGACTGCGCTATTGAATTAGTGCCGGGTAGTAAATTCCCTAAAGGTCGCCTTTTTAACTTGTCTGTACCTGAACATGACGCTATGCGGTCTTATATCAAGGAATCATTGGAGAAGGGTCATATCAGACCATCCTCTTCACCCTTAGGTGCCGGTTTTTTCTTTGTGGCCAAAAAAGATGGTTCATTAAGGCCGTGTATTGATTATCGTCTCTTGAACAATATTACTGTGAAATATCAATACCCGTTACCCTTGATTTCTGACCTGTTTTCCAGGGTGAAAAACGCTACTTGGTTTACCAAGCTTGACCTCAGGGGGCGTATAACCTTATTCGCATTAAGCACGGGGATGAATGAAAGACGGCATTCAATACCCCTGAAGGGCATTTTGAGTACCTAGTGATGCCCTTTGGGCTCACTAATGCCCCTTCCGTCTTCCAGTCCTTCATGAATGACATTTTCAGGGATTTTGTGGACAAATTTCTGATTGTTTATTTGGATGATATCTTGATTTTTTCTAATGACTGGGACTCTCATGTGAAACATGTTCGGACTGTGTTCCAGATTTTGAGGGATAATGCTCTGTATGTGAAGGGATCAAAGTGTCTTTTTGGCGTACAGAAGATCTCATTTCTGGGATTCATTTTGTCCCCATCTGTTATTGAAATGGACCCGGTCAAGGTTCAGGCCATCTGTGATTGGGTCCAACCTACTTCATTAAAGGCTCTTCAGAGATTTTTGGGTTTTGCCAATTTTTATCGTAAATTTATTGGTAATTTCTCGGTTATTGTTAAACCATTAACTGATTTGACCAGAAAGGGTTCTGATGTGGTGAATTGGCCTCCTGAGGCAGTCTCTGCATTTCAGGAACTTAAGCAGAGATTCACTTCTGCTCCTGTTCTACGGCAGCCTGATGTTTCTCTGCCATTTCAGGTGGAAGTTGATGCCTCTGAAATTGGGGCAGGTGCCGTTTTGTCCCAAAAAGATCCAGAGACCTCTAAAAGTAACCCTTGTGCCTTTTTCTCTCGAAAATTTTCTCCTACTGAACGTAATTATGACGTGGGTAATCGGGAGTTATTGGCCATGAAGTGGGCTTTTGAAGAGTGGAGACATTGGCTGGAGGGAGCCAAACATCAGGTGGTGGTCCTTACGGACCATAAGAATCTGGTCTATCTGGAATCTGCCAAGCGACTCAATCCTAGACAGGCCAGGTGGGCCTTGTTTTTCACACGTTTTAATTTTGTGGTTTCCTTTCTTCCTGGCACTAAGAATGTTAAGGCGGATGCCCTCTCGAGGAGTTTCCTTGCGGACTCTCCTGAGTTATCTGATCCTTCTGTTATTTTGAAAGAGGGTGTAGTTCTTTCCGCCATCTCGCCCAATTTGAGACTTGCTCTGGAGGGGTGTCAGGAGGATAGGCCCGAGCGCTGCCCTGTTGGAAAATTGTTTGTCCCGGACCAATGGAAAAAGAGTGTGATGTCTGAGATTCATTGTTCCGCATTGGCTGGGCATCCCGGAATTTTTGGTACCAGAGACTTGGTTAGTCGGTCCTTTTGGTGGCCTACCTTGTCTCGCGATGTCAGGGAATTTGTGCAGTCCTGCGGGACTTGCTCTCGCTCCAAGCCTTACTCTCGCTCTAGTGGTTTGTTGATGCCATTGCCTGTGCCCAAGAGACCATGGACCCATATCTCTATGGATTTCATTTCCGATCTTCCTGTTTCTCAGAGAATGACCACCATCTGGGTAATTTGTGATAGGTTTTCCAAAATGATACATCTTGTGCCATTACCTAAGTTGCCTTCCTCCTCTGAATTGGTGCCGTTGTTTCTTCAGCACGTGGTTCGTTTACACGGCATTCCTGAGAACATTGTGTCTGACAGAGGAGTCCAGTTTGTTTCCAGATTTTGGAGGACTTTTTGTTCTAAACTGGGTGTTCAATTGTCTTTCTCCTCGGCATTTCATCCTCAGACCAATGGTCAAACTGAGAGAACAAACCAGACATTAGAGACTTATCTAAGATGCTTTGTGTCTGCTGATCAGGATGACTGGGTCTCTTTTTTGCCTTTGGCTGAGTTTGCTCTTAATAATAGGGCTAGCTCTGCCACTTTGATGTCTCCGTTTTTCTGTAATTCTGGTTTTCACCCTCGATTTTCTTCAGGACAGACGGAAACTTCCGTCTGTCCAGGTGTTGACTCTGTTGTTGAGCGTATGCAACAGATTTGGGACCAGGTAGTGGAGAGGTTGTCCCTCTCTCAGGAGAAGGCCCAGCGGTTTGCTAACCGGCATAGGACTGATGGTCCTCGGTTTAAAGTGGGGGACTTGGTCTGGTTGTCCTCAAAGAATATTCCTATGAGAGTAGCATCTCCTAAATTTAAGCCTAGGTTCATTGGACCTTATAAGATCATGGAGATTATTAATCCTGTTTCTTTTCGTTTGCTTCTTCCAGGGACATTTAAGATCCATAACGTGTTCCACAAGTCCTTGTTGAAGAGGTTTGTTGAGCCAGTGGTTCCTGCTACTGTGCCTCCTGACCCTGTTTTGGTTGAGGGCAATCTGGAGTATGTGGTTGAGAAAATATTGGATTCTCGTTTTTCTAGACGAAGACTCCAGTATTTGGTTAAATGGAGAGGTTATGGTCAGGAAGACAATTCTTGGGTGTTTGCTTCGGACATCCATGCTAGGAGACTTATCCGTGCGTATCATAGAACTCATCCTGACCGACCTGGTTGCTCAAATGAGGGTTCGGTGACCCCTCCTCAAGGGGGGGTACTGTTGTGAATGGGTTTGAGATGAGTTCTGAGCAGAGGCTCCCTCTGGTGGTTACAAGCGGTACTAGTGAGGATTGTGAGGACTGGGAATCAGGTGTTACTGACTGGTCTTATATAAGGGAGTCATTTTCCCATCAGGGTTGCCGGTGATCAATTGTTCTGGTCTGAATCCTTCATTCCAGTTTCCCTTGTAGCCTGCTGTGTCGTGTCTGCATCTCCTGCTACCAGATAAGAATTTTTCTTCTTTTGTGTTGTTGCTATATTTTTGCATTTTGTCCTGCACTTCTTTGGGGGCCTTCTGGGTCCCCTCCGGGGGCTTCTGCCTTCTCAGTTTAGTTCAGCCACTGAGTTTTGTTCTTTTGCTTTTTCCAGTTTTTTCAGTGGCTGCTGTTTTGATTTTGTTACACCAGAGAGCTAATTTAGGTGGTAGAGGTCGTGTGATCTCAGGTGATTTTGAAATTAGTAGAGTTGGTGTTTTTCAGGGTTTTCTGGATTGCAGTAAGTACCCTTCCTGTCCTTTTCTATTTAGATAGTTTGGGCCCCAGCGTTTGCTCATTCTATTTTCTTTCTGTGTCAGTATTTCCTCTTGTCTAACCGCCATTACATGTTTGGGGGCTTTCTATTATCTTTGGGGTTCTGCTCCGGGGCAGATAGCTTTCCTATTTCTATCTTTAGGTGTAGTTAGTTTCTCAGGCTGTGACGAGGCGTCTAGGACCAACGTAGGAACGCTCCACGGCTGCCTCTAGTTGTGGTGGTTAGTCAGGGTACTGCAATCCCATAGATTCCAACTGCTCTGGTGTATTGCCTTTTTTACCTGCACTCCTCAGCTACCGAAACATAACAGGGGATATTTACAGGGGATTATAAAGATAGTTCATGACGCCACCTGTGGTTTCTGATCAATAAGACCAGCGCTGCAAGGTAGATCTCTGAGGGGATGTTAATGGCAGCCAGATGTTAAGTCCCCCACAGGTGGGACTGCTCCCTCCAAGTCTATGGTGATGCGGGATTCAGATAAGAAATCAGTCACACACAAGTTGTTCTCTTTCCATACCTTTACTGATGGAATCTGCAGGTATGTCCCGGGAAGCTGGTCAAGCTGGAAAATGCACATTCAGGGGAATTGCTGAGCAGGTTAAGGCCTCCTTTCCCTTTGTAATGTGTGTGAGTCTTAACCTGCATGAAGTCAGGTTTAACTCTGACTGAAACAGCTACGCCCGGCCGACATTGTGGTTGAGCCTTTTCTGTCTGTTGGAAAGAACTAAGCCGTTGTGGCTGATCAGGCCGACTCCGTCCTGTTCTCCCTGACTCCAGTTACGTATCGACACTTAGGGCTACCTTCTGCGACTTGAAGTCCAGCAAGGCCTCCGGATTTCTATCACTAGCCGTGAGGTACTAGCAATGCTTCGGACCCGGTGTCCGGTTGAGCTGAGTGAGGGTGAACTGTCACCGAAGTCACTCCTTCTGTCACCACTCGCCTATCGCCCTGCTCTCGCCCTTAACATAAGCACGGGTAGCAGAAGGTGTAATTGTCAGTTTCCCTTCTAGTGCTCGCTGACCTGTTCTCAGTTAACTCGTTATTACAACTGCTGTAGTCCCCTTCCTTCCTTCCTTTCCAAAACTCTGTCCAGAGCAGCTCACAGGACGTTCCGTCAGACTGTATACACGCTGTAGCTCCGAGAGTCACTTTCCACGTTCTTAGGGAACACAGGCAGCTTGTTCTGAGGTAACGGATTCAGATGTAAATGTAGCTCTGACTAGGCTAGAGTAATTTCCTTTCCCACTACTCGTACTAGCCTCCACTTCTGTACACGATGAGCTACCAAAGCTCCGTCAGGTAACAGTTTTCTCTCTTCTCCCTCCATCTGACAGGAATGTCAAACTGCACTGATCTGATCTCACAGGAGATCTCCACAGAACTGAACACTTCTGACAGGAACTAATCCTGACAGTAAACGTACTCAGACTGGCCACTGCTACCTAATCACACTGACTTAAGTAGTCTAAGATACCCTCTGGTGGTTGTGTTGGGAAGTGTGCGTGAATGCATATCAGGCTTTACAATTACCTTCCTGTGCACTTTCCAGAGAACATGTGTACCAAGCGCAGCTGGGCCACACACCTCCACATAGCCCCCTATATACAGTATGAGGGCTGCACTTCGCCCGGTATGAACTGTATGATAAAAATGTAAGCTCCCTCTAGTGGCAGCACAAATAAGAGCATTTTTCTGCAGTCTCTGGATGAAGAAATTAAGCCGATTCTGAATTATTTTTAAATGTGTTTTATTGTTATAAAAATGAGTAATTGTGTTAATGACCCCAGATGACAGGTTACTGGGAGGTCATGCAGCAGCGGGCACTCCTCCAGTCTATGTTAAGACATTGGCAGACACATGAGTTGGAGTCCTTGAAGTTGTAGGATCCACAACCCATTCCACAGGTACAGGAGACGGGAATATATCCTGAAAGTGAAAAAAAGGAAATGTCATCCTGTAGAAAACACTACAAGGTCCACGCTCCTCCATACTTGCTTGGATATTTTTAGAAGTTGCCTAGAAGTAAATGGAGAGAGACAGGCACCTCTGCATTCGTGGCGCTAAGAATAAAAACACCTTTTTTAACCTCTTCATGACTGAGCGATTTTCTTTTTTTCCATTCCTTCCCCCTAATTCCAAGAGCCATCACTTTTTTTATATTTGTCTGTTGACATTGTCGCACGAGGGCTTGTTTTTTTGCGGAACGAGTTATAGTTTCGATGTCATTTATTTTACCATTTAATATACTATTTATTTATTTTTTAGGCGTTAATTGTGCTGTAAAAATGACCAGGCAACAAGATTTCTAGGTTTGTATAGTTACGTAGGTTTTTTTTTGGGTGGCGAGCTGACGTTTATATTGGTACCAATTTGGGTATATGTGATAGTTTGATCATTTTTAATTGGATCTTTTAGGGGAAGGTGCAACAACTGAAAAACAGAAATTCTAGTGTTTCTATTCTTCTTTGCCTTAAAGGGGTTGTCCACTAATCAAACAACACTTTCTCAATTACTTAATTGCCCCACGTAAAAAAAAACCACACCTGTACTCCCCTCCAGCAAGCCTCATCACACGTCATGTCACACGGCCCCAAGGGACTCGCCGCTGACCTTGCGGGAACGGTTCCGGCACTGGTGCGGGCTGTTTTTATTTTACATGGGGGAGTATAGTGGTTGAGAAGAGGTTGTCTGAGGAGTGGAGAGCCCCTTCAATACTTTTATACTTTATAGATAGAAGTTTTCCAAACACGGCAAGACTGACTATGCTTTTTTTTATGTTTTTTTAGCTACGAAAACGGGGAAAAAGGTAAATCATACTTTTATACTTTTTCTTTTTCATATCTTTAAAACCTGTTTTTGGGCACAGTATAGCGTAGTATAGTATATGAAAAACATGATGGCTGGGCTTCACAGGAGTACTAAGATAACAACCATGGAGGCCCAGTCAGTCTATCAGTATCCTGTGATCTCATCACGGACATGATGATACTAATTATGGTGCCTTTTAGATCTTTTTTTTCTTTTTGCATAAGAAGGAAAAAAAAGTACATTTTTTCAGCCCCATTGAAGGATTAACAATGCAATTTATTGATCGCTTACAGTATACAGTATAATACATTGCAATTAGTGATGAGGAAATGTGCTTGGATAAGGTATTATCTGAGCATGCTCATGTTCTAATCGAGTCCTAATTTATTTGCATTTTGCAGTGAGAAATAAGTATTTGATCCCTCTGACAAACAAGACTTAATACTTGGAACAAAACTCTTGTTGGCAAGCACAGCAGTCAGACGTTTTTTTAGTTGATGATGAGGTTTGCGCACATGTCAGGAGTAAGGGTATGTGCACACGTTGCAGATTTAGATGCGTTTCCACAGCGTTTTTTGACGTGTAGTGCAGTCAATGTAAATCTATGGGAAACGCACGTTTGTTGTGCACATGCTGCGGAAAAAAACGTGCGGATTCGCAGCGTTTTATTTTCCGCAGCATGTCAATTCTTTGTCTGGAACTGCAGCGTTTCTGCACCCATTGACTTGCATTGAGTCGGACACTTCCGCAGCAAAACCGCAGATCTAAAAAAGATCTGCGGTTTTGCTGCAGATGAAACGCTGCAGATCGGGAGGAGGGAAGTGTGTGGGCAGAGTGTGGGCGTGTATAGTGTGTGCAGGGGGGTCTGCGGAAAGGTCTGCGGAAGTCTGCGGGCTGTCCGGGGGCTGTGTGTGTGTGTATATGCAGGCATCGTCCGATGGGACTACAAGTCCCATCCGGCTATGCCTGCTACAGTGACAGTGAGTGACACATTAGCCAATGATGGGACAGTAGTAGTCCCATCATCCGGCTAATGTGTTGAATGTAAAAAAAACAAAAAAAAAACATACAGAACATACATTACATATAACCAGTAACGTAGCTACCGGGGGGCACCCGGAGCTACGCTACTGTAACTGTATTGGTGTGCACAGTGCGCCTATACAGTTACATTCTGCGGCAGAGCATGGAGAATCGCTCTCCCTGCTCTGCCGCCGGCTGCTATGGGGCCTGAGCAGGCGGTGGGAGGCCAGGCGCTAGCAGTGGGCCCCCCGCCCATCATTGGAGGGTCAGCTGTATGGGCATCTAGCCGATACAGCTGACCGCATTGAGTGAGAAGGAGCGAGCGCTCCTTCTCTCCCATCATCCCCCTCTCAGGGTCTGACAGCGGGCATGATGACGTCACTGTCAGGAGATGAGAGGGAGAGCATTATATTACAGAGGCTCCATATGGGGGTGCATTATAATACAGAGGCTGTCTATGGGGGGCTGCATCATAATACAAAGGCTGCCTATGGGGGGCTGCATTATAATACAGAGGGGCTGCCTATGGGGGTTCATTATAATACAATGACTGTTTATGGGGGGCTGCATTATAATATAGAGGGTGCCTATGGGAGTGCATTATAATATAGAGGCTGTCTATGGGGGTGCATTATGCTATATTAAGGACTATCTGGTGTATTATGCTATATGGAGCTATCTAGGGGCCATCATACAGTGTTGGAGCCATTAAATAGTTTGGGGACATAAAGGGGTCAGTATATATCCAGTGAGGGGACATCATACTGTGTATAGGGGAGCTGTACAGGGGGGAGACTTGGGACATTATTAAATGTAAAGTGGGCACTTATTGTTTAGGGGAACTCAGGTTACTGTGACTGTCAAAGGGCACACAGGGCATTATTACATTTAGGAGACAAAATGGGCACTGTTTTCTAGGCATTGCACCGATTACTATTTCTAGAGAGTTGCTTAGAATTTAGAGGTCACACGAACCAGAGAGGTGCGTAATATGGACACATACGGCAGCAGCGGCTCAGTATTTGGCTCGGTGCAGTATAGGGCACAACGCAGCAGCGGCTCAGTATTGAGGTATCAGGAGCAGTAATAGGAACATCGGCAGCAGCAGCAGTCATAGGGTATCAGGAGCAGTAATAGGGACACATACGCAGCACGCTCAGTATTGGGGTATAGTGCAGTAATAGGTCACATAGGCAGCTGGGCTCAGAATTGGGATCAGGTGCAGTAATAGGGACACATATGCTGCAGTCAGTATTGGGTATCAGGTCAGTAATAGGGACATTATGAGCAGCGCTCAGTTCATTGGGGTATCAGGGGTAATAGGGACACATACGCAACGCTCAGTATTGGGTAAGTGCATAATAGTGACACAATACGGCAGCAGCGTCATATCGAGTATTTAGTGCATATATTTGAAACATACAGCAAGCGCTCAGTATTGGGTATCAGGTGCAGTAATAGGTCACATAGCAGCGGGTCAGTATTGGGTATCAGTGAGTAAAGGAAAACGGCAGCGGCGCTCAGTATTGGGTCATCAGGTGCAGTAATAGGACACATAGGCACAGCGGCTCAGGTTGGGTTCAGGGGCAGTAATAGGGACACATATGGTGAGCGGCTACAGTATTGAGTTCAGGTGCAGTAATAGGGACACATATGCAGCAGCGCTCAGTATTGGGTATAGGAGCAGTAATCTAGGGACACATACGGCGCAGCGGTCAGTATTGGGTCAGGTGCATAACAGGGACACATACGGCGCAGCGCTCAGTATTGGGTATCAGGTGCAGTAATAGGGACACATGCTGCAGCGGTCAGTATTGAAGACAGGTGCACGTTAAGGGAACATATGCTGAGCGTCATATTGGGTATCAGGTGCAGTAATAGGTCACATACGGCAGCATGGCCGTATTGGGTATCAGGCAGTAACAGGACAATACGCAGCATGGCTCAGTTGGGTATAGTGAGTAATAGAAATACGCAGCGGGTCAGTATTGTATAGTGAGTAATAGACACATTGGCTGCAGCGGCTCAGTATTGAAGTATCAGTGCAGTAATAGGACACATATGGCTGCAGCGGCTCAGTATTGGTATCAGGTGCAGTAATAGGGTCACATACGCAGCAGTGCATATTGGGGTATCATGCAGTACAGGACACATACGGCAGCAGTGGTCAGTATGGGTATCAGGTGCGTAATGACACATATGTTCACACGCACCACAATTGTGGATTAACAAGGTATGGTACAGAGCGAGCCCATGGAAATCATGGGAGTTGTCATGTAGCGTGGCTCGTCCGTGCCCTGGCGGTCGGCGATAGGAATATACAGGGTTATAGATAGTAGTTCGTGACGCACTAGGGTATTGGTCAATTGGACCAGCGTGCTATAAGGATTTCGCAGGGATGTTATGGGCAGCTGTTGGTAAGTCTCCACAGGTGAGATGGTTGGAAGTCTTTTAGTGATGATGCAGGTGTAATAAGAATTCAGTCACACACAATGCAGCTTCTTTCAACCTTTTACTGGGAGATGGTTCAAGCAGGTCCGGAGCTGGTCGGGTGAGATCAGATCGGTAACGTGAGCAGGTAAGCTCCTTATTCCATTACATGTGAGTCAACTTGGCTGAAGCGAAGTTAACTCTGAACTCTCCAGCTTTCTCAATAGCTGTCATGCCCGGCCAACATTGTGGTGGAGCCTTTTCAGTGGTAGAACTAAGTCTATTTCTGCAGCGTCCCGCTAGACTCCTGTTTTCCTGACTCCAGTTACGTATCGACACATTGAGCTGCCTTCTGCGACCTGTAGTCCAGAAAGCCTCCGGTTTTCTTATCACTAAGCATGAAGCTCTAGCAATGCCTCGGACTCCGGTGTCCGGTAAATTAGTGCAGGTGAACTGGTACCTGAAGCACTTCTCTGTCTTTCTCCTCTGCGCCCTTCGCCCTGCTTTCGCTCTTAGCATAAGCACTGGTAGCTTTTGATGGAAATGTCAGCTTTCTCCAGAGCTCGCTGATCAGCTCTCAGTATCCTCCAAGTCCAGACTGGACTGAGACTGAACTGCACTGTCCTTAGACAGGAAACAGAATCACTGAACTCCTCTGTCCGAAGACAGGAAACAGACTGAACACTGATTGCTAAGTGTCACTTCCTCTTATACCCCTGTGGGTGTGTCTAAAAGTGTGAGTGAAGTGCATAGATATCAAGCTTTTGCGGTTACCTTCCTGTGCACTCTCCTGGATTTTATGTGTGCCTTACATAGCTGGGCCACACATCCCACCTTGATTAAACACAGCACTGCCGGGCTGTAAAAGAGAAAAAAGAAAACATTTTTGTTTTGCATTAAACACAACACTTTTCAAACTCATCCCATCCGGGAGGTGAGGATTTCTTGAACGTTACAATTTGTACAATGAAGAATACAAAAGTATCAAAGTATAAAAATATCAAAACATTTTCATAAATACTAGATACTTGTGGAGGACCCGCACCAAAAACCTCCCACGTGGGTCCTGGGTGGGCTGCAGGACTTCTGACTGCAGACCTCACTCTAGGCCCACCATACGGGTTTTTCTTCAGAGGTAGTTGTGTAGTTAGGTTTCATGTAAAACCAAGATAATGCACCGTAGTGCAACTATTTACATGAAAGTTTTTGGGCTGGCACAGTCCACAGCCATGCAGTCCATTGGCATGGTTAAAACACATTTCAAATAATTACATTATACTTTAACTCTTATTAAAGTGCAAATCTTGTAAAACTTTATACAATTTGTCAGTGACAATAAACCCTGTCTGGGTCTTACTAACTAGTTTACTAGGACTACTCCTGATAGCGAATTGGTAGTTTTCCCTTGGTTGTACGTTCTGACCTACGTGGTGTGGTGTCAGGTATAGTATTCTCTAACCTTTCTGTTCTGCGTAACGGCAAACGGTAATACTGTCTCAACCTTTCTATGGATCTGGCAAGCGTGCTAGTGACTGGACGAGGCGGTACTGCTTCACCAGCTTCACCAGGGGATTCCACTTCTTGTGGTTCCGCTGCTTCTTGTGGTTCTAATGGTTGAGGGTCTACCGGAACAGGTTCTTCAGGAACTGGCTCAACTGGCACAATTGGTAGGACTGGTGGTAGAGACTCCTCTTGCGGTTGATAAAACTGCAGCACAGGAATAATTACAGCGTCTCCCAATCTGGGCCAATCTGCAGGTAAATCTCCCAAATCCGTGTGTATGACCGCTTCAGCACTCTCTTCTTGATGGACAACAGGGTTTTCTTCACGGAGCTTTAATGGGCCAGGACACAACTTTAGATGATCTCTAGACACAGTTGCAGTCGTTTTTTCCTCCATCCTTGCTGATGGTACAGACCTTGCTGTTATCAAAATTGGAATTTTGCACGACATATGGCTCCTGTTCCCACTGATCATCCAACTTGTGTGTTCTTCTTTTCCTTTTGAGCACCATTTCTCCAGGCATTAAAGGCTTAGCGGGAGCATTTTTGTTATAGTTCTTCTCTTGCTTTTCCCTTACTTTGTTGAGACTGTCTTCCACGCAGGCTTGTACTCTCTTGTACTGTTCCTGTCGAGTTGTGTCCCAATCTTCAGCACTGTCATCAGCCTCTGGTTCCACCACACCGAGTTCTAAGTCCATTGGCAGCCTTCCCGGTCTTGCTCTCATAAGGTAGGCTGGAGTGCAGTTGGTGGAACTTACTGGTATGTGGTTGTACAAGTCAACCAGGTCAGGTAACAAGTCAGGCCACCGATTTCTTTCTTCCAGTGGTACAGTTTTCAGTAAATCCATGACAATGTGATTCATCTTTTCACAAAGGCCGTTGGTCTGAGGGTGGTATGGTGTTGTTCTGATCTTCTTACATCCATACAATTGACAGAATTCCTGAAACAGTTCAGCTTCAAATGCAGGACCTCGATCAGTCAGCACCTGCTCCGGATATCCGTGTGGTCTGCAGAAACTTGCTTGGAAGGTTCTTGCTGCTGTCTCTGCTGTCAGATCTTTGACAGGGGCGACCACCAGAAACCTGGAATAGTGATCCACCATGGTCAGGGCATATGAGTATCCTGACCTGCTTGGGGACAACTTGACGTGATCCAATGCTACGATCTCCAGGGGACGAGTCGACCGGATAGGCTGCAAGGGTGCCTTCTGACTACAGTAGTCTTTTCGTCTGAGTCCACAGGGTCCACAGTTCCGGCACCACTTCTCGATGGAGCTGCGCATCCCTACCCAGTAGAACAGACACTTCAACAGGGTCTCCAGCTTTTTCCAGCCAAAGTGTCCTGCTTGATCGTGGTAGGCCTCTAACACCATTTGGATGTCTGCTCTGGGGACCACTACCTGCCAAACCATCTCATGGGTCCTTGGGTCGACGTATCTCCTGCACAACTTTTCACGGTATATGAACAACCGGCTTCTTTCATTCCACAGGAGCTTTGCTGGCATAGGTGCGTCTTTCTCCAAGGAGGAACCTTCCTGTTTTATCAGCTCCTTGACACGGCTGACCACTGGATTGCTGTCCTGAGTCTCCTTCCAGCTGTGATGAGGTAAAGGATTCAACATCTCACCACACCGCTTTCTGTAGACTCGTTGCTCTTGGACCATCCCGTTTCGGTGGAACGCAGGTAGCTCGATTTCTTCCAGATCGTCTGATTCTTCCTCCGTGTCGGATTCATGCGGCATTCTGGACAAAGCGTCCGCGTTAGCATTTTTACGGCCTGCCCTGTACTTGATGGTAAACTGGTAATTTGACAACCGAGCCATCCAACGTTGCTCCATGGCTCCCAGCTTGGCTGTTTCAAGGTGCGTCAAGGGGTTGTTGTCTGTGTACGCAGTGAACTTATTGGAGGCAAGGTAATGTTTGAACCTTTCGGTAATGGCCCAGACCAGCGCTAGGAACTCCAGTTTGAAGCTGCTATAGTTTTCCGGGTTCCTCTCAGTTGGCCTGAGTTTTCTGCTGGCATACGCGATGACTTTTTCTTGGCCATTCTGCTTCTGACTGAGGACAGCTCCTAATCCTTCGTTACTGGCATCTGTGTACAGCAGGAACGGTTGGCTGTAATCAGGGTAGGCTAAGATTTCATCGCCTGTCAGAATCTCTTTCATCTCTTTGAATGCCTCAGCTTGTTCTTTACCCCAATTGAATGGAGGGTTTCTGCTCTTGAGAGGTTGTCCTACCAGGAGGTCCTGTAAAGGCGCCGCTTTCTTAGTGTAATCTTTTACAAACCTCCTGTAGTAACCTGTTAGTCCCAGGAACTGACGCACCTCCTTTAGATTCTTCGGCTCCGGCCATTTCTGGATGGCTGTGACCTTCTCGGGGTCCGGCGCTACTCCTTCGGAACTGACAATATGTCCCAAGTACTGTACCTTCCGTTTGAGCAGATGGCATTTAGAGGGCTTCAGTTTCATCCCATACTTGGACAGGGACTCGAATACCTCTGCCAGGTGCTTCAGATGATCTTCATATGTCTTGGAGTAGACAATCACGTCGTCCAGGTACAGCAGCACAGTTTCGAAGTTGAGATGTCCTAGGCAGCTCTCCATCACTCTCTGGAATGTTCCTGGGGCACTGCTGAGGCCAAACGGCATTCTGTCAAACTCGCAGAGTCCCATTGGGGTGGTGAAAGCAGTTTTCTCCCGATCCTCCTCAGCCACAGCTACTTGCCAGTACCCACTAGTAAGGTCGAGGGTAGAAAAGTAGTTAGCCGTTTTCAGAGCAGCTAAGGATTCCTCTATGCGTGGTAATGGGTATGCATCTTTATGTGTTATACGATTTACTTGCCTATAATCTACACACATTCGCATGCTACCATCCTTTTTCTTAACTAGAACTAGAGGTGCTGCCCAGGGGCTACAACTATCCCTTATCACCCCTGCTTCCTTCATGTCACGCAGCATTTCCTTAGCTTTCTGATAGTGGGCTGGAGGTATAGGCCTGTACCGCTCTTTGATGGGAGGATGACTGCCTGTAGGGATATGATGCTGTACTCCCTTAATTGTCCCAAAGTCAAGTGGGTGCTTGCTAAATACTTGCGCGTACTCTTGTACCACCCGTAGTACCCCCTGTTTCTGGTGGACGGAAGTGGTGTCTGTCCCAATATAAAGCTGCTGACACCAGTCCGCTACCGGGTTTGCCGGATCATTATCCTCCGCTGGTTGGCGGGAGGCTAAGGACTCGGTTGTGAGGATAGAATTGTTATCTACGGCATGTAATTTAGCAACTGTGGCATAACGTGGTAAATTTACTTCATCTTCTCCCCAGTTGAGAAGTCGTACTGGTACTCTCCCATTTACTACTTCCACTACCCCTCTAGCAATCATGAGTGTAGGTCTGTGTTCTGAGCGATGGGGTTCTACTACTGCTTGGTAGTTCTGTCCCCTCAGACCTATGGCTGCTCTACACCATATTAACATTTCACTCATTGGGGGTATTACAATGGGGTTCGAGTCTGTGACCCGTACATTACCGATTTCACCATCTGTAAGCTTCGCTTGCTGCTGGCACATCAGGGCCCGGATCTCCCTCTGGATCACTCCCTTCTGCTTTGGCTTGGCAACTTCAGCGAGCTGTTGGAGCAAAAACACAACTTCTCCCAGACAGTTACTGATAATGTTAGTACCTAATATCATATTTAGGCCATTTTCCTCATTTACAGTCCTGACTACTAGGAGTCCCTGATCCTTCAGCTCCACCCTGCCCACTTTTACGTTCACGTTTTTGGCTCCAATTACTTCAACAGGGAGACCGTTGGTGGCGTACACTGTCAAGTCAGGGCTCGGGGGCTGGAGACTGTCCTTTGACCAAAATTTATTGTAAAGGACATCAGGTATGATGGTCACCTGAGATCCAGTGTCCAGCAGTGCAGGGATTGCAATCCCGTCCAGAATCATGGACAGGTAGGGCCGTCCACCCACGAACCTGCGGTTCCAGTCTAAGGGGCCTGATGAGTCTACTCCTGGGTGTTGGCCCTCTGACCCAGGATTGGCTCGTTTAAAGGACATTGCTGAGCCATATGACCTTTTTGGTTGCAGCGGTAGCAGGTGATCTCCCGGCGAGGATGGTGTTGATCAGGAGTCGCTCCTGGGGGTGGCGTGGTCCTCCTCCGGTGTGGCGACGTCCTCCATTTCCTCCGGTTCATCCAAGGGACATCCTCCGGACAGTCGGCTAGTAGGATCTTTCCTCCTTCCTCTTTCCGCAGTTGCAGGGCATCCATTACAGTGGCCAAGTTCTTATTTCAGCTGGCGCACTTCTGAGCGCAGACATTCCAACTCACTAGGGGGCGCCACCTGCGTCTTAGCTTCTGCCACCTGCGGGGAAAAGGTGGGTACTGCCGGCTTAAGAGTGGCTTCACCCGGGTGATACTGATTTGCCACCTCAAGCTTTTCCAGGGTCGCAGTCCTTTAATTGCCATGTCCTTTAGGGCATCAAAGGTGGCATCTGGATGATCTAAGGACCACCAGTTTACAGTCCTGCTTTCCTCTGGAGACCTCAGTCCCCGCACGAATTGCTCTTTCAACATTTGGCTCTCATCAATGGGACTTGTGGGTTAGCCTGTTTAAGAGCTCGCAGGGCCCCCTGTAGTCGGCAGGCGTAGTCCCTAATACTGTCACCCGGTCCCTGGAAGCACTGATAAAATGCCATCCGGAGATCCGTTTCTGTGCGGTCCTCAAAGATGGCCTGTAGCTTTAAGAGAATCGCAGGTACCGACTCCTGGTCTGCAGTGGGCCAAGTCTCTACTTCTCTCTCAGCCGCACCAGCTAACTGTCCTATTACCACAGCAGCTTTTTGCTTCTCAGTCATTGAGTACATGTCTAAGATGCTACATATTTTCCGTTTAAACCCTGGCAGGGTGTCTGGCTCGCCGCTGTACTGGGGAAGCCACTTCGCTCCAGGCATGTATGGGAGCGTTAGGGGCATGAGCGGGACCACCGGACAGGTGAGGGGCCGCACCTCCATCCTGCGCTACAACGCCAAGCGGTGGGCTATTGGGGCCACCGGCTGGGGCCGCTCCGTCTGCCGGTTGTTGCGACATGTTGATGCCCCCTTGGTTAATCTGAGCCTACCTCTTTCACAAGCTGCAGCGTCACAGGCACAGCGGTGGAGACAGGACCTTTTCGCTGGCGCTCTGATGATGCCGCAGTATCTTGGGATGCAGTTTGCGATGCGGATTGCATATGGCAGTTATGTGATGCAGTGTTATCGATGCGGATCGCAATGCAGATTGTGATGCAGTTTGCGATGGGATTGTGATGCAGATTGTGATGCAGATTGCGATGCAGATTGTGATGCAGTTTGCGATGCGGCTTGCGATGCAGATTGTCGATGCAGTTCGCGGTGCGGCTCGCGATGCAGATTGGGGTGCAGGTTGGTGGCGTGTCCAGGAAACTGCGCGTTATTTTAGGTACGCCCCCCTTCTTCACCAGCGCCTGAGGGCGCGATCATGGCGGTAAAATGGCGGAATTTGGCGCCAAATGCAGCAAACAGTCTTTTTCACCAAACAGTTAATATAGGCACACAGGACTCACAATTGCAAGTTTCGCATCCTGTTCGTGACGCCAAGTTGTTTCGACACGCACCACAATTGTGGATACCAAGGCTATGGGGTACTCGGAGCCGAGCCCATGGAAATCTATGGGAGTTGTCACTGGTAGCGGTGGCTCGGTCCGTGGCCCTGGCGGTCGTGCGATAGGGGAATATTTACAGGGGATTATAAGGATAGGTAGTTCGTGACGCCACCTGTGGTATCTGGTCAATTGGACCAGCGCTGCTATAAGGATCTTCGCAGGGGATGTTATGGGGCAGCTGGTTGGTAAGTCTCCCACAGGTGAGACTGGTCCCTGGAAGTCTATGGTGATGATGCAGGGTGTAATTAAGAATTCAGTCACACACAATGCAGCTTCTTTTCATACCTTTTACTGGTAGATGGTTCAAGCAGATCCCGGGGAGCTGGTCGGGGCGGAGAATGCACATTCGGGTAACCGCTGAGCAGGTTAGAGGCCTCCTTTACTTCTCAATAGCTGTCATGCCCGGCCAACATTGTGGTGGAGCCTTTTCAGTGGTAGAACTAAGTCTATTTCTGCAGCGTCCCGCTAGACTCCTGTTTTCCTGACTCCAGTTACGTATCGACACATTGAGCTGCCTTCTGCGACCTGTAGTCCAGAAAGCCTCCGGTTTTCTTATCACTAAGCATGAAGCTCTAGCAATGCCTCGGACTCCGGTGTCCGGTAAATTAGTGCAGGTGATCTGGTACCTGAAGCACTTCTCTGTCTTTCTCCTCTGCGCCCTTCGCCCTGCTTTCGCTCTTAGCATAAGCACTGGTAGCTTTTGATGGAAATGTCAGCTTTCTCCAGAGCTCGCTGATCAGCTCTCAGTATCCTCCAAGTCCAGACTGGACTGAGACTGAACTGCACTGTCCTTAGACAGGAAACAGAATCACTGAACTCCTCTGTCCGAAGACAGGAAACAGACTGAACACTGATTGCTAAGTGTCACTTCCTCTTATACCCCTGTGGGTGTGTCTAAAAGTGTGAGTGAAGTGCATAGATATCAAGCTTTTGCGGTTACCTTCCTGTGCACTCTCCTGGATTTTATGTGTGCCTTACATAGCTGGGCCACACACATAAGGCAGCAGCGGCTCAGTATTGGAGTATCAGGTGCAGTAATAGGGACACATATGGCTGCAGCGGCTCAGTATTGGGGTATCAGGAGCAGTAATAGGGACACATACGGCAGCAGCGGCTCAGTATTGGGGTATCAGGTGCAGTAATAGGGAGGACACATATGGCAGCAGCGGCTCAGTATCGGAGTATCAGGTGCAGTAATAGGGACACATACGGCAGCAGCGGCTCAGTATTGGGGTATCAGGTGCAGTAATAGGGACACATACGGCAGCAGCGGCTCAGTATTGGAGTATCAGGTGCAGTAATAGGGACACATACGGCAGCAGCGGCTCAGTATTGGGGTATCAGGTGCAGTAATAGGGACACATACGGCAGCAGCGGCTCAGTATTGGGGTATCAGGAGCAGTAATAGGGACACATACGGCAGCAGTGGCTCAGTATTGGGGTATCAGGTGCAGTAATAGGGACACATACGGCAGCAGCGGCTCAGTATTGGAGTATCAGGTGCAGTAATAGGGACACATACGGCAGCAGCGGCTCAGTATTGGGGTATCAGGTGCAGTAATAGAGACACATTGCAGCAGCGGCTCAGTATTGGGGTATCAGGTGCAGTAATAGGGACACATATGGCTGCAGCGGCTCAGTATTGGGGTATCAGGTGCAGTAATAGGGACACATACGGCAGCAGCGGCTCAGTATTGGGGTGTCAGGTGCAGTAATGGGGACATATATGGCAGCAGTGGCTCAGTATTGGGGTATCAGGTGCAGTAATAGGGTCACATACGGCAGCAGTGGCTCAGTATTGGGGTATCAGGTGCAGTAATAGGGACACATACGGCAGCAGCAGCTCAGTATTGGGGTATCAGGAGCAGTAATAGGGACACATACGGCAGCAGTGGCTCAGTATTGGGGTATCAGGAGCAGTAATAGGGACACATACGGCAGCAGCGGCTCAGTATTGGGGTATCAGGTGCAGTAATAGGGTCACATAGGGCAGCAGCGGCTCAGTTTTGGAGTATCAGGTGCAGTAATAGGGACACATACGGCAGCAGTGGCTCAGTATTGGGGTATCAGGTGCAGTAATAGGGACACATATGGCAGCAGTGGCTCAGTATTGGGGTGTCAGGTGTAATAATAGGGTCACATACGGCAACAGCGGCTCAGTATTGGGGTATCAGGTGCAGTAATAGGGACACATACGGCAGCAGCGGCTCAGTATTGGGGTATCAGGTGCAGTAATAGGGACACATATGGCAGCAGCGGCTCAGTATTGGGGTATCAGGTGCAGTAATAGGGACACATATGACAGCAGCGGCTCAGTATTGGGGTATCAGGTGCAGTAATAGGGACACATATGGCAGCAGCGGCTCAGTATTGGGGTATCAGGTGCAGTAATAGGGACACATATGACAGCAGCGGCTCAGTATTGGGGTATCAGGTGCAGTAATAGGGACACATATGGCAGCAGCGGCTCAGTATTGGGGTATCAGGTGCAGTAATAGGGACACATATGACAGCAGCGGCTCAGTATTGGGGTATCAGGTGCAGTAATAGGGACACATATGGCAGCAGCGGCTCAGTATTGGGGTATCAGGTGCAGTAATAGGGACACATACGGCAACAGCGGCTCAGTATTGGGGTATCAGGTGCAGTAATAGGGACACATATGGCAGCAGCGGCTGAGTATTGGGGTATCGGGCAGTAATAGGGACACATACGGCAGCAGCGGCTCAGTATTGGGGTATCAGGTGCAGTAATAGGGTCACATACGGCAGCAGTGGCTCAGTATTGGGGTATCAGGTGCAGTAATAGGGTCACATACGGCAGCAGTGGCTCAGTATTGGGGTATCAGGTGCAGTAATAGGGACACATACGGCAGCAGCGGCTCAGTATTGGGGTATCAGGTGCAGTAATAGGGACACATACGGCAACAGCGGCTCAGTATTGGGGTATCAGGTGCAGTAATAGGGACACATACGGCAGCAGCGGCTCAGTATTGGGGTATCAGGAGCAGTAATAGGGACACATACGGCAGCAGTGGCTCAGTATTGGGGTATCAGGTGCAGTAATAGGGACACATACGGCAGCAGCGGCTCAGTATTGGAGTATCAGGTGCAGTAATAGGGACACATACGGCAGCAGCGGCTCAGTATTGGGGTATCAGGTGCAGTAATAGAGACACATTGCAGCTGCGGCTCAGTATTGGGGTATCAGGTGCAGTAATAGGGACACATATGGCTGCAGCGGCTCAGTATTGGGGTATCAGGTGCAGTAATAGGGACACATACGGCAGCAGCGGCTCAGTATTGGGGTGTCAGGTGCAGTAATGGGGACATATATGGCAGCAGTGGCTCAGTATTGGGGTATCAGGTGCAGTAATAGGGTCACATACGGCAGCAGTGGCTCAGTATTGGGGTATCAGGTGCAGTAATAGGGACACATACCCCAGTACTGAGCTGCTGCTGCCGTATGTGTCCCTATTACTGCACCTGATACCCCAATACTGAGCCACTGCTGCCGTATGTGACCCTATTACTGCACCTGATACCCCAATACTGAGCCACTGCTGCCATATATGTCCCCATTACTGCACCTGACACCCCAATACTGAGCCGCTGCTGCCGTATGTGTCCCTATTACTGCACCTGATACCCCAATACTGAGCCGCTGCAGCCATATGTGTCCCTATTACTGCACCTGATACCCCAATACTGAGCCGCTGCTGCAATGTGTCTCTATTACTGCACCTGATACCCCAATACTGAGCCGCTGCTGCCGTATGTGTCCCTATTACTGCACCTGATACTCCAATACTGAGCCGCTGCTGCCGTATGTGTCCCTATTACTGCACCTGATACCCCAATACTGAGCCACTGCTGCCGTATGTGTCCCTATTACTGCTCCTGATACCCCAATACTGAGCCGCTGCTGCCGTATGTGTCCCTATTACTGCACCTGATACCCCAATACTGAGCCGCTGTTGCCGTATGTGTCCCTATTACTGCACCTGATACCCCAATACTGAGCCGCTGCTGCCGTATGTGTCCCTATTACTGCACCTGATACCCCAATACTGAGCCACTGCTGCCGTATGTGACCCTATTACTGCACCTGATACCATACTGAGCTGTGCTGCCGTATCAGGAGCAGTAGAGGGACACATACGGCAGCAGTGGCTCAGTATTGGGTATCAGGAGCAGTAATAGGGACACATACGGCAGCAGCTGGCTCAGTATTGGGGTATCAGGTGCAGTAATAGGGTCACATAGGGCAGCAGCGGCTCAGTTTTGGAGTATCAGGTGCAGTAATAGGGACACATACGGCAGCAGTGGCTCAGTATTGGGTATCAGGTGCGTAATAGGGACACATATGGCAGCAGTGGCTCAGTATTGGGGTGTCAGGTGTAATAATAGGGTCACATACGGCAACAGCGGCTCAGTATTGGGGTATCAGGTGCAGTAATAGGGACACATACGGCAGCAGCGGCTCAGTATTGGGGTATCAGGTGCAGTAATAGGGACACATAGGCAGCAGCGGCTCAGTATTGGGGTATCAGGTGCAGTAATAGGGACACATATGACAGCAGCGGCTCAGTATTGGGGTATCAGGTGCAGTAATAGGGACACATATGGCAGCAGCGGCTCAGTATTGGGGTATCAGGTGCAGTAATAGGGACACAATAGGCAGCAGCGGCTCAGTATTGGGGTATCAGGTGCAGTAATAGGGACACATATGGCAGCAGCGGCTCAGTATTGGGGTATCAGGTGCAGTAATAGGGACACATATGACAGCAGCGGCTCGATTGGGTATCAGTGCAGTAATAGGGACAATATGCAGCAGGGCTCATATTGGGTATCAGGTGCAGTAATAGGGACACATATGGCAGCAGCGGCTCAGTATTGGGGTATCAGGTGCAGTAATAGGGACACATATGACAGCAGCGGCTCAGTATTGGGGTATCAGGTGCAGTAATAGGGACACATGGCAGCAGCGGCTCAGTATTGGGGTATCAGGTGCAGTAATAGGGACACATACGGCAACAGCGGCTCAGTATTGGGGTATCAGGTGCAGTAATAGGGACACATATGTGTAGCCCTGGTGTTTGGCACACGCAGTACCCTGGAGAATGTGTGGAGAGATAGCAGTTTAATGCTCAATACCCATTCACTCAACATACACTAGACACACCCTTAGGGTAGTGTAGTCATTTGTGAGGGAGTGGTCAGGGTGTATTGGTTGAGTGATTAGGGAGTCAGTTTCCTGTCTTCGGACAGAGCAGACGTGTGGAGTCTAGCTGGGACTTGGAGGGAGGAAGCAGTCCAGCCAGGTTCTGCAGCAGTTCAGCAAGTGGAGGCCAGTAAGGGCGAGAAATAAGTCACCTCAGCCTGGTCAGAGCTGTACCTCACTTGAAGACACTGATTAAGAAAGAAGAGCTTAGTACAGAAATACTTCAGTCACCTGTCTCAAGGACAGTGAAAGGTTCAGAGACGTGCTCCTGCCTAGTGGATAACTGAGAGTCTGTTAACTAACTCTGAAGGAAGAGAAGAAGGGAGTGATTACACGACTTTTTGCAAGTGTGAGTGTTTATGCTACCAGCGAGGACAAGGCGAAAGGCACAGTGGAAAGGATTATTTGAAAAGTGCTTTTGGATTGAAGAAGTCCTGCACATTGTAACCGGTCACTGGGGACCGAAGGATCACTATTAGCTTCAAGCATAGTGGTAAGAAAACCAGAGATTTACCGGACCCTAGGTCGCGGCAAACAGCCCCAAATAGTCAGTACGTAACTGGGGTCAGGGGGAGTGAGGACCTTGAGTCTCTGCAGGACAAGATAGGAATTCAGCTCTCTCACAGGAAGGCTCCTACCACAAAACTGACTGGGCGGTACAGCTATGGAATAGCTGGAGTTATAGAGGGAACTACGCTTCAGGCTGGTTGTACTCATCGTGTTGAAAGTAAAGGAGGCCCCTAACTTGTCCAGCTGCTATCTCGAAATACATTCTCCTTGGATCAGCCTCCCTGGGACCTGCCTGAACATCTTACAAGTAAAGGTATGGAAAGACGCTGACTGTGTGAGACTGTGTTATTTATCTGCATGCCTGCACAATCCCTACCTAACTACCGACCTGAGGGAAGAGTCCCACCTGTAGGGGACCCGACATCTAGCTGCCTCACCATCCCCTCAGAGATCTACAGCAGCGCTGGTACAAATTACCAGAAGACTACAGGTGGCGTCACGAACTGTATATAAATCTATCCCCTGTAAATATATCCCCAACATACGCCAGACCGCCAGGGCCACAGACCGAGCCACCGCTACCTGTGACAATCCCCATAGACTTCCATGGGCTCGGCTCTGAGTACCCCATTGCCCTGGTAACCCACAATTGTGGTGGCGGGTCGACACAAAACTTTGGCGTCACGAACAGGATGCGAAACTCGCAAAATTGCGAGCCCTGTGTGCCTATGGAGTTGTTTTTGTGAAAAGGACTGTTTGCACTTTTGGCGCCAAAAATCACCATCTTTGTCGCCATATTCGCGCCCTCAGGCGCTGGAGAAGAAGGTGGGCGTACCTTCGTGGGCGTGTACCCCCCTGTGGCGCGAAGAGAATGCCTGCCCTCTCAAAGTGCTATTACAACATGCGATCCTGCCCTACAGCAAAGGAGGTCCGCCTCCTCTTCACCTTCCCTGCGAGGAGGAGGAGACGCAAACCCCGCCTCCACGGAAGAGACCGGACGTCTCTGGAGGAAGAAGAAAGAATCTTCTGGAACATCATGGAAGCAGGACGTGTGCAGCCGAGCAGGGAAGCGGAGGAAGGCAGGCCCCGTGCCCCAGCCAAGCTGCCACCCGCACCGGAGTCATCCGTGGTCCTGCACCTGCAGCAGGCGTTGCTAGAAATTCAGGAAGAAAATGCACGCCTGAAGAAGATGGTCCAGCACCAACCTGGATTTGAAGAGATCGAGAGACGCCGGCGTACCCTGGAGCAGCGGAGGCTGTGGGACGCGGTGATCTCTCCCCTCAACGACCCCCCACGATTCAAGTTACCAAAACTTCTGCTGCCCAAGGCAAAGGAGCAACCGGAGGCTGCCCCCGAAAGTACCAATCCTGATTCCACCGGTGAAGCGGTGGAGGCGAAGGAGGTTGAGGAGGTACCGCCAGTTCCGGAACGCCCGCCCGGCCAGGAGGCCGCAGCAGATGATCGAACCCCGGCAGGGACACCGGAGGGGTCCTGTCCGTCGTTACCAGACGTCGACTGGGACGAGATGGCGCGCCTGGATGACGTCGCCTACACCGCCCAGTGGGAACATGAGTGGCAGCGTCGTGAGGAGAAGCAGAAACGCCAGCAGGAGGAAGAGCGGGAAGCTCAGCGGAATCGTCAGCGGCAACATGCAGAGCTGATCGCGGACAAGGAGAGTGTCCGGAGAAAGAAAGGTACCCTGAGGGAACCGCGGCGGCAGGGGTGTGTGACTGAGTTCCAGCTCCGGAAGGGCTGGGGCTTCATCCGTGAACCGGGCCTCTACCCAGGGTCTTTGTTAGTCGCAGAGACGTAGAATCCCACCTACCGCAAGGTCATCCCGGGAGGGACTTAGTTAATGGAGACATTGTCACGTACACACGGCACTGGGGAATGAAGGGATGGTATGCCCTTAACGTCACCATCGTCCGTGACCCCGTCCCCGACGCAGGTAACGTCACCACTACCGCAGCGTCCCCGTCTCTAGCTCAAGCAGTATTCGGCCGTGCCCCAGCATCGCCCCCTGCAGGCTCATCGCAAATGAAAGCAACATCTACACCGCAACATGCGACCCAGTTTCCGTCGCAATCCATGACACGATCCATATCGTTAACTGTGACTCAGATTGAAACGCAATCGGTGTCTCGCAAGGAGAAAGTACCCGTTGCGCCCCTAGAGGTTCGCACAAGAACTGTGGCGACTCAAACCCCAATAGCAGGTCACGACCTGTTAGTCCTGGGATCTAGGGATCACCGCATTGTTCCAGCCCCCGGGGTGGAAAGTGTATTTGAAATAAATGAATAGTTAAACAGTAAAAAAAACGGTGAGATCCATACAGGGGTCTACCATAAGTAAAGTTGTAAAAAGTTTAAGAATGTTTGCCAATTTTTGCATAAGTTAAACGAGTAAATAATATATCTATATATTGCTAACAATAGAATGCCCGGCTGGGTAAACAGAGAAAAAGTTTTGCACTTTATTATTATTATAATGTGATATAATATGTCTTCGTTTTACAATGGACTTTGAGGTTGAGGACTGTGCCAGCCCAGAACTTATTTGTATATAGTTGCGCTTCGGTGCTTTATCTTGGTTTTACATAAAACCAGCACAACTACCTCTGAATACAAAACCCGTGTGGTGTGGCACTGAGTGAGGTCTGCATTCGGATGTCCTGCAGCCCACCCAGGACCCACGTTGAAGGTTTGGTGCGGGTCCTTCACAAGAATACTGTGTATTTATTGAATGTTTGATGCCTTAATACTTTTGTATTTTTCTATATCTAATGTTTTTGTTTCGCAACGTTCAAGACATCCTTACCTCCCGGATGGGACGAATTAATGTTTAAAGTTGATGTTTTAATGCATAAACAAAATGTCTCTTTGTATTTTACAGCCCGGGAGTGCTGTCTTTTACCATGGGGGAATGTGTAGCCCTGGTGTTTGGCACACGCAGTACCCTGGAGAATGTGTGGAGAGATAGCAGTTTAATGCTCAATACCCATTCACTCAACATACACTAGACACACCCTTAGGGTAGTGTAGTCATTTGTGAGGGAGTGGTCAGGGTGTATTGGTTGAGTGATTAGGGAGTCAGTTTCCTGTCTTCGGACAGAGCAGACGTGTGGAGTCTAGCTGGGACTTGGAGGGAGGAAGCAGTCCAGCCAGGTTCTGCAGCAGTTCAGCAAGTGGAGGCCAGTAAGGGCGAGAAATAAGTCACCTCAGCCTGGTCAGAGCTGTACCTCACTTGAAGACACTGATTAAGAAAGAAGAGCTTAGTACAGAAATACTTCAGTCACCTGTCTCAAGGACAGTGAAAGGTTCAGAGACGTGCTCCTGCCTAGTGGATAACTGAGAGTCTGTTAACTAACTCTGAAGGAAGAGAAGAAGGGAGTGATTACATGACTTTTTGCAAGTGTGAGTGTTTATGCTACCAGCGAGGACAAGGCGAAAGGCACAGTGGAAAGGATTATTTGAAAAGTGCTTTTGGATTGAAGAAGTCCTGCACATTGTAACCGGTCACTGGGGACCGAAGGATCACTATTAGCTTCAAGCATAGTGGTAAGAAAACCAGAGATTTACCGGACCCTAGGTCGCGGCAAACAGCCCCAAATAGTCAGTACGTAACTGGGGTCAGGGGGAGTGAGGACCTTGAGTCTCTGCAGGACAAGATAGGAATTCAGCTCTCTCACAGGAAGGCTCCTACCACAAAACTGACTGGGCGGTACAGCTATGGAATAGCTGGAGTTATAGAGGGAACTACGCTTCAGGCTGGTTGTACTCATCGTGTTGAAAGTAAAGGAGGCCCCTAACTTGTCCAGCTGCTATCTCGAAATACATTCTCCTTGGATCAGCCTCCCTGGGACCTGCCTGAACATCTTACAAGTAGAGGTATGGAAAGACGCTGACTGTGTGAGACTGTGTTATTTATCTGCATGCCTGCACAATCCCTACCTAACTACCGACCTTAGGGAAGAGTCCCACCTGTAGGGGACCCGACATCTAGCTGCCTCACCATCCCCTCAGAGATCTACAGCAGCGCTGGTACAAATTACCAGAAGACTACAGGTGGCGTCACGAACTGTATATAAATCTATCCCCTGTAAATATATCCCCAACATACGCCAGACCGCCAGGGCCACAGACCGAGCCACCGCTACCTGTGACAATCCCCATAGACTTCCATGGGCTCGGCTCTGAGTACCCCATTGCCCTGGTAACCCACAATTGTGGTGGCGGGTCGACACACATATGGCAGCAGCGGCTGAGTATTGGGGTATCGGGCAGTAATAGGGACACATACGGCAGCAGCGGCTCAGTATTGGGGTATCAGGTGCAGTAATAGGGTCACATACGGCAGCAGTGGCTCAGTATTGGGGTATCAGGTGCAGTAATAGGGTCACATATGGCAGCAGTGGCTCAGTATTGGGGTATCAGGTGCAGTAATAGGGACACATACGGCAGCAGCGGCTCAGTATTGGGGTATCAGGTGCAGTAATAGGGACACATACGGCAACAGCGGCTCAGTATTGGGGTATCAGGTGCAGTAATAGGGACACATACGGCAGCAGCGGCTCAGTATTGGGGTATCAGGTGCAGTAATAGGGTCACATACGGCAGCAGTGGCTCAGTATTGGGGTATCAGGTGCAGTAATAGGGACACATACGGCAGCAGCGGCTCAGTATTGGGGTATCAGGAGCAGTAATAGGGACACATACGGCAGCAGCGGCTCAGTATTGGGGTATCAGGAGCAGTAATAGGGACACATACGGCAGCAGCAGCTCAGTATTGGGGTATCAGGAGCAGTAATAGGGACACATACGGCAGCAGTGGCTCAGTATTGGGGTATCAGGTGCAGTAATAGGGACACATACGGCAGCAGCGGCTCAGTATTGGGGTGTCAGGTGCAGTAATAGGGACACATACGGCAGCAGCGGCTCAGTATTGGGGTATCAGGTGCAGTAATAGGGACACATACGGCAGCAGCAACTCAGTACTGGGGTATCAGGTGCAGTAATAGGGACACATACGGCAGCAGCGGCTCAGTATTGGGGTATCAGGTGCAGTAATAGGGACACATACGGCAGTAGCGGCTCAGTATTGGGGTATCAGGTGCAGTAATAGGGACACATACGGCAGCAGCAGCTCAGTATTTGGGTATCAGGTGCAGTAATAGGGACACATACGGCAGCAGCGGCTCAGTATTGGGGTATCAGGAGCAGTAATAGGGACACATACGGCAGCAGCGGCTCAGTATTGGGGTATCAGGTGCAGTAATAGGGACACATACGGCAGTAGCGGCTCAGTATTGGGGTATCAGGTGCAGTAATAGGGACACATACGACAGTAGCGGCTCAGTATTGGGGTATCAGGTGCAGTAATAGGGACACATACGGCAGCAGCAGCTCAGTATTTGGGTATCAGGTGCATTAATAGGGTCACATACGGCAGCAGTGGCTCAGTATTGGGGTATGAGGAGCAGTAATAGGGACACATACGGCAGCAGTGGCTCAGTATTGGGGTATCAGGAGCAGTAATAGGGACACATACGGCAGCAGTGGCTCAGTATTGGGGTATCAGGTGCAGTAACAGGGACACATACGGCAGCAGCGGCTCAGTATTGGGGTATCAGGTGCAGTAATAGGGACACATACGGCAGCAGCGGCTCAGTATTGGGGTATCAGGTGCAGTAATAGGGACACATACACCAGCAGCGGCTCAGTATTGGGGTATCAGGAGCAGTAATAGGGACACATACGGCAGCAGCGGCTCAGTGTTGGGGTATCAGGTGCAGTAATAGGGACCCATACGGCAGCAGCAGCTCAGTATTGGGGTTTGAGGTGCAGTAATAGGGCACATATGTCAGCAGCGGCTCAGTATTGGGGTATCAGGTGCAGTAATAGGGGCACATACGGCAGCAGTGGCTCAGTATTGGGGTATCAGGTGCAGTAATAGGGACACATACGGCAGCAGCGGCTCAGTATTGGGGTATCAGGTGCAGTAATAGGGACACATACGGCAGCAGCGGCTCAGTATTGGGGTATCAGGTGAAGTAATAGGGACAAATACGGCAGCAGCGGCTCAGTATTGGGGTATCAGGTGCAGTAATAGGGACACATACGGCAGCAGCGGCTCAGTATTGGGGTATCAGGTGCAGTAATAGGGACACATACGGCAGCAGCGGCTCAGTATTGGGGTATCAAGTGCAGTAATAGGGACACATACGGCAGCAGCGGCTCAGTATTGGGGTATCAGGTGCAGTAATAGGGACACATACGGCAGCAGCGGCTCAGTATTGGGTATCGGGTGCAGTAATAGGGACACATACAGCAGAGCGGCTCAGTATTGGGGTATCAGGTGCAGTAATAGGGACACATACGGCAGCAGCAGCTCAGTATTGGGTATCAGGTGCAGTAATAGGGACACATATGGCAGCAGCGGCTCAGTATTGGGGTATCAGGTGCAGTAATAGGACACATACGGCAGCAGGGCTCAGTATTGGGGTATCAGTGAGTAATAGGGACACATACGGCAGCAGCGGCTCAGTATTGGGTATCAGGTGAGTAATAGGGACACATACGGCAGCAGCGGCTCAGTATTGGGGTATCAGGTGCAGTAATAGGGACACATACGGCAGCAGCGGCTCAGTATTGGGGTATCAGGTGCAGTAATAGGGACACATACGGCAGCAGCGGCTCAGTATTGGGGTATCAGGTGCAGTAATAGGGACACATACGCAGCAGCCGCTCAGTATTGGGGTATCAGGTGCAGTAATAGGGACACATACGGCAGCAGGCTCAGTATTGGGGTATCAGGTGTAGTAATAAGGACACATACGGCAGCAGGGCTCAGTATTGGGGTATCAGGTGTAGTAATAGGGACACATAGGCAGCAGCGCTCAGTATTGGGGTATCAGGTGTGTAATAGGGAACATACGGCAGCAGGGCTCAGTATTGGGGTATCAGGTGTAGTAATAGGACAATACGGCAGCAGGGCTCAGTATTGGGTATCAGGTGTAGTAATAGGGACACATAGGCAGCAGAGGCTCAGTATTGGGGTATCAGGTGTAGTAATAGGACACATACGGCAGCAGGGCTCAGTATTGGGGTATCAGGTGAGTAATAGGGACACATACGGCAGCGAGGCTCAGTATTGGGTATCAGGTGTAGTAATAAGGACACATACGGCAGCAGGGCTCAGTATTGGGGTATCAGGGTGTAGTAATAAGGACACATACGGCAGCAGCGGCTCAGTATTGGGGTATCAGGTGTAGTAATAGGGACACATACGGCAGCAGAGGCTCAGTATTGGGTATCAGGTGAGTAATAGGGACACATACGGCAGCAGGGCTCAGTATTGGGTATAGGTGTAGTAATAAGGACACATACGGCAGCAGGGCTCAGTATTGGGGGTTCAGGTGTAGTAATAAGGAACATACGGCAGCAGGGCTCAGTATTGGTTATCAGGTGTAGTAATAGGGACACATACGCAGCAGCGGCTCAGTATTGGGGTATCAGGTGAGTAATAGGGACATACGGCAGTGAGCTCAGTATTGGGTATCGGTGTAGTAATATGGACACATACGGCAGCAGGCTCAGTATTGGGGTATCGGTGTAGTAATAGGACACATAGGCAGCAGCGGCTCAGTATTGGGGTATCAGGTGCAGTAATGGGACACATTGGACAGGGCAATGGGGTATCAGGCGAGAATGGACATAGGGGATTGTCAGTAGGGCTGGGGGGGGGGGGGGGGGGGGGGGGGGGGGGGGGGGGGGGGGGGGGAAAAAAAAAAAAAAAAAAAAAAAAAAAAAAAAAAAAAAAAAAAAAAAAAAAGGACCATACGGCAGCAGCGGCTCAGTATTGGGGTATCAGGTGTAGTAATAGGGACACATACGGCAGCAGGGCTCAGTATTGGGGTATCAGGTGTAGTAATAGAGGACACATACGGCAGCAGCGGCTCAGTATTGGGGGGTTATCAAGGTGTAGTAATAGGGAGAAAAAATATGGCAGCAGCGGCTCAGTATTGGGGTATCAGGTGTAGTAATAGGGACACATACGGCAGCAGCGGCTCAGTATTGGGGTATCAGGTGTAGTAATAAGGACACATTACGGCAGCAGAGGCTCAGTATTGGGGTATCAGGTGTAGTAATAGGGACACATACGGCAGCAGCGGCTCAGTATTGGGGTATCAGGTGCAGTAATAGGGACACATACGGCAGCAGGCTCAGTATTGGGTATCAGGTGTAGTAATAAGGACACATACGGCAGCAGGGCTCAGTATTGGGTATCAGGTGCAGTAATAGGGAGCACATAGGCAGCAGCGGCTCAGTATTGGGGTATCAGGTGCAGTAATAGGGACACATACGGCAGCAGCGGCTCAGTATTGGGGTATCAGGTGTAGTAATAGGGACACATATGACAGCAGCGGCTCAGTATTGGGGTATCAGGTGTAGTAATAGGGACACATACGGCAGCAGCGGCTCAGTATTGGGATATCAGGTGTAGTAATAAGGACACATACGGCAGCAGCGGCTCAGTATTGGGGTATCAGGTGTAGTAATAAGGACACATACGGCAGCAGCGGCTCAGTATTGAGTTATCAGGTGTAGTAATAGGGACACATACGACAGCAGCGGCTCAGTATTGGGGTATCAGGTGCAGTAATAGGGAGACATACGGCAGTAGAGCCTCAGTATTGGGGTATCAGGTGTAGTAATATGGACACATACGGCAGCAGAGCCTCAGTATTGGGGTATCAGGTGTAGTAATATGGACACATATGGCAGCAGCGGCTCAGTATTGGGGTATCAGGTGCAGTAATGTGTCGACCCGCCACCACAATTGTGGATTACCAGGGCAATGGGGTACTCAGAGCCGAGCCCATGGAAGTCTATGGGGATTTTGTCACAGGTAGCTGTGGCTCGGTCTGTGGCCCGGGCGGTCTGGCGTATGTTGGGGATATATTTACAGGGGATAGGTTTATATACAGTTTGTGACGCCACCTGTAGTATTCTGGTAATTAGTACCAGCGCTGCTGTAGATCTCTGAGGGGATGGTGAGGCAGCTAGATGTCGGGTCCCCTACAGGTGGGACTCTTCCCTCAGGTCTATGAAGTTAGTGAAGTCGGGTGCAGGTAAATAACACAGTCTCACACGGTCAGCGTCTTTCCATACCTTTACTTGTAAGATGTTCAGGCAGGTCCCAGGGAGGCTGATCCAAGGAGAGTGTATCTTGAGACAGCAGCTGGACAAGTTAGGGGCCTCCTTTACTTCCAATACAATGAGTACAACCAGCCTGAAGCGTAGTTCCCTCAATATCTCCAGCTAATCTATAGCTGTACCGCCCAGTCAGCTTTGTGTTAGGAGCCTTCCTGCGAGGGAGCTGAATTCTTATCTTATCGTGCACTGATTCAAGTCTTCACTCCCCCTGACCCCAGTTACGTACTGACTATAAGGGGCTTGTTTGCCGCGACCTAAGGTCCGGTAAATTCCTGGTTTTCTTATCACTATGCTTGAAACAGTAGTGATCCTTCGGTCCCCAGTGACCGGTAGCAATGTGCAGGACTTCTTCAATCCGTAAGCACTATTCCAATAAACCACTGTGCCTTTCGCCTTGTCCTCGCTGGTAACATAAGCACTCACACTAGCCAAGGGTCGAGCAGTCACTTCTTTCTTTTCCTTCACTTCAAAGTTAGTTACAGATGCTCAGTTTTCAATAGGCAGGAGCACGTCTCTGAACCTTACACCGTCCTTTAGACAGGATACTGAAGACTTTCTGCACTAAACTTCTTCTTTCCTTCCAGTGTATGCTGATGAGGTACAGCTCTGACTAGGCTAAGGTGAATTAAAGCACCTATACTAGACTCCACATTCCGAACTGATGATAGAGCAATCTGGACTGCTTCCTCCCTCCAGACGTCTTCTCTCTCTGAAGTCAGGAACTAAACTCCAGACGTCTTCTCTGTCCGAAGACAGGAACTAGACTGACTAAATCACTCTAACACATACGCCTTGACCACTCCCTCAAGAGTAAACTCCACTACCCTAAGGGTGTGTCTAGTATATGTTGAGTGAATGAATATTTAGCATTAAACTGCTGTCTCGCCACACACTCTCCAGGGTACTGCGTGTGCCTAACACCAGGGCTACACAGTAATAGGGAGACATATGGCAGCAGCGGCTCAGTATTGGGGTATCAGGTGCAGTAATAGGGACACATACGGCAGCAGCGGCTCAGTATTGGGGTATCAGGTGTAGTAATAGGGACACATACGGCAGCAGGGGCTCAGTATTGGGGTATCAGGTGCAGTAATAAGGACACATACGACAGCAGCGGCTCAGTATTGGGGTATCAGGTGCAGTAATAGGGAGACATATGGCAGCAGCGGCTCAGTATTGGGGTATCAGGTGTAGTAATAGGGACACATATGGCAGCAGAGGCTCAGTATTGGGGTATCAGGTGCAGTAATAGGGACACATATGGCAGCAGAGGCTCAGTATTGGGGTGTCAGGTGCAGTAATAGGGACACATATGGCAGCAGAGGCTCAGTATTGGGTATCAGGTGCAGTAATAGGACACATATGGCAGCAGAGGCTCAGTATTGGGGTATCAGGTGTAGTAATAGGGACACATATGGCAGCAGAGGCTCAGTATTGGGGTATCAGTGCAGTAATAGGGACACATATGGCAGCAGAGGCTCGATTGGGGTATCAGTGCAGTAATAGGGACACATACGGCAGAGGCTCAGTATTGGGTATCAGGTGTAGTAATAGGGACACATATGGCAGCAGCGGCTCAGTATTGGGTATCAGGTGCAGTAATAGGGACACATACGGCAGAGGCTCAGTATTGGGGTATCAGGTGTAGTAATAAGGACACATACGGCAGCAGAGGCTCAGTATTGGGGTATCAGGTGCAGTAAAAGGGAGACATATGGCAGCAGCGGCTCAGTATTGGGTATCAGGTGCAGTAATAGGGACACATACGGCAGCAGCGGCTCAGTATTGGGTATCAGGTCAGTAATAGGGAGACATATGACAGCAGCGGCTCAGTATTGGGGTGTCAGGTGTAGTAATAGGGACACATACGGCAGCACGGCTCAGTATTGGGGTATCAGGTGCAGTAATAGGGACACATACGCAGCAGCGCTCAGTATTGGGGTATCAGGTGCAGTAATAGGGAGACATATGACAGCAGCGGCCAGTATTGGGGTGTCAGGTGTAGTAATAGGGACACATACGGCAGCAGCGCTCAGTATTGGGTATCAGGTGCAGTAATAGGGACACATACGGCAGCAGCGGCTCAGTATTGGGGTATCAGGTGCAGTAATAGGAGACATATGACAGCGCGGCTCAGTATTGGGGTGTCAGGTGTAGTAATAGGGACACATACGCGCAGCGGCTCAGTATTGGGGTATCAGGTGCAGTAATAGGGAACATATGACAGCAGCGGCTCAGTATTGGGGTGTCAGGTTAGTAATAGGACACATACGGCAGCAGCGCTCTATTGGGTATCAGTGCAGTAATAGGAACATATGGCAGCAGCGCTCAGTATTGGTGTCAGGTGTAGTAATAGGACACATACGCGCAGCGGCTCAGTATTGGGGTATCAGGTGCAGTAATAAGGACACATAGGCAGAGCGGCTCAGTATTGGGTATCAGGTGTAGTAATAGGGGCCATACGGCAGCAGGCTCAGTATGGGGCGTCAGTGTAGTAATAAGGACACATACGGCAGCAGAGTCAGTATTGGGTATCAGTGCAGTAAAGGACACATACGGCAGCAGAGGCTCAGTATTGAGTATCAGTGTAGTAATAGGGACACATACGGCAGCAGCGGCTCAGTATTGGGTATCAGGTGCAGTAATAGGGACACATCGGCAGCAGCAGCTCGTATTGGGGTATAGGTTGTAATAAGGACACACGGTACAGGGCTCATATGGGTATCAGTGTAGTAATAGGAACATATGGCAGCAGCGCTCAGTATTGGGTATCAGGTGCATAATAGGAGACATAGGCAGCAGCGGCTCAGTATTGGGGTATCAGGTGTAGTAATAGGGACACATACGGCAGCAGCGGCTCAGTATTGGGATATCAGGTGTAGTATAGGGACACATATGGCAGCAGAGGCTCAGTATTGGGGTATCAGGTGCAGTAATAGGGACACATACGGCAGCAGCGGCTCAGTATTGGGGTATCAGGTGCAGTAATAGGGACACATACGGCAGCAGCGGCTCAGTATTGGGATATCAGGTGTAGTAATAAGGACACATACGGCAGCAGCGGCTCAGTATTGGGGTATCAGGTGTAGTAATAGGGACACATATGGCAGCAGAGGCTCAGTATTGGGGTATCAGGTGCAGTAATAGGGACACATACGGCAGCAGCGGCTCAGTATTGGGATATCAGGTGTAGTAATAGGGACACATACGACAGCAGCGGCTCAGTATTGGGTATCAGGTGCAGTAATAGGGAGACATACGGCAGTAGGCCTCAGTATTGGGGTATCAGGTGTAGTAATAAGGACACATACGGCAGCAGGGCTCAGTATTGGGATATCAGGTGTAGTAATAAGGACACATACGGCAGCAGCGGCTCAGTATTGGGGTATCAGGTGCAGTAATAGGGACACATACGGCAGCAGCGGCTCAGTATTGGGTATCAGGTGTAGTAATAAGGACACATACGGCAGCAGCGGCTCAGTATTGGGGTATCAGGTGTAGTAATAGGGACACATATGGCAGCAGAGGCTCAGTATTGGGGTATCAGGTGCAGTAATAGGGACACATACGGCAGCAGCGGCTCAGTATTGGGATATCAGGTGTAGTAATAGGGAGACATACGGCAGCAGCGGCTCAGTATTGGGGTATCAGGTGCAGTAATAAGGACACATACGGCAGCAGGGCTCAGTATTGGGGTATCAGGTGTAGTAATAGGGACACATACGGCAGCAGAGGCTCAGTATTGAGGTATCAGGTGCAGTAATAAGGACCATACGGCAGCAGCGGCTCAGTATTGAGTTATCAGGTGTAGTAATAGGGACACATACGACAGCAGCGGCTCAGTATTGGGGTATCAGGTGCAGTAATAGGGAGACATACGGCAGTAGAGCCTCAGTATTGGGGTATCAGGTGTAGTAATAAGGACACATACGGCAGAGGCTCAGTATTGGGGTATCAGGTGTAGTAATAGGGACACATACGACAGCAGCGGCTCAGTATTGGGGTATCAGGTGCAGTAATAGGGAGACATACGGCAGCAGCGGCTCAGTATTGGGGTATCAGGTGTAGTAATAAGGACACATACGGCAGCAGCGGCTCAGTATTGGGGTATCAGGTGTAGTAATAGGGACACATAGCAGCAGTGGCTCAGTATTGGGTATCAGGTGTAGTAATAGGGACACATACGGCAGCAGCGGCTCAGTATTGGGGTATCAGGTGCAGTAATAGGAGACATACGGCAGCAGCGCTCAGTATTGAGTATCAGGTGTAGTAATAGGGACACATACGACAGCAGCGGCTCAGTATTGGGGTATCAGGTGCAGTAATAGGAGACAATACGGCAGTAGGCCTCAGTATTGGGGTATCAGGTGTAGTAATAGGCACATACGGCAGCAGAGCCTCAGTATTGGGGTATCAGGTGTAGTAATATGGACACATAGGCAGCAGCGGCTCAGTATTGGGGTATCAGGTGCAGTAATGTGCGACCCGCACCACAATGTGGATTACCAGGGCAATGGGGTACTCAGAGCGAGCCATGGAAGTCTATGGGATTGTCACAGGTAGCTGTGAGGTGCAGTAATAGGGACACATATGGCAGCAGAGGCTCAGTATTGGGGTATCAGGTGTAGTAATAGGGACACATATGGCAGCAGAGGCTCAGTATTGGGTATCAGGTGCAGTAATAGGGAGACATATGGCAGCAGCGGCTCAGTATTGGGTATCAGGTGAGTAATAGGGAGACATATGGCAGCAGCGGCTCAGTATTGGGGTATCAGGTGTAGTAATAGGGACACATATGGCAGCAGAGGCTCAGTATTGGGGTATCAGGTGCAGTAATAGGGAACATATGGCAGCAGCGGCTCAGTATTGGGGTATCAGGTGTAGTAATAGGGACACATATGGCAGCAGAGGCTCAGTATTGGGGTATCAGGTGCAGTAATAGGGACACATTGGCAGCAGAGGCTCAGTATTGGGGTATCAGGTGCAGTAATAGGGACACATATGGCAGCAGAGGCTCAGTATTGGGGTATCAGGTGAGTAATAGGGACACATATGGCAGCAGAGGCTCAGTATTGGGGTATCAGGTGCAGTAATAGGGACACATAGGCAGCAGGGCTCAGTATTGGGGTATCAGGTGCAGTAATAGGGACACATACGGCAGAGGGCTCAGTATTGGGGTATCAGGTGTAGTAATAGGGACACATAGGCAGCAGCGGCTCAGTATTGGGGTATCAGGTGCAGTAATAGGGACACATACGGCAGAGGGCTCAGTATTGGGGTATCAGGTGTAGTAATAGGGACACATACGGCAGCAGAGGCTCAGTATTGGGGTATCAGGTGCAGTAAAAGGGAGACATATGGCAGCAGCGGCTCAGTATTGGGTATCAGGTGCAGTAATAGGGACACATACGGCAGCAGGCTCAGTATTGGGGTATCAGGTGCAGTAATAGGGAACATATGCAGCAGCGGCTCAGTATTGGGGTGTCAGGTGTAGTAATAGGGACACATACGGCAGCAGCGGCTCAGTATTGGGGTATCAGGTGCAGTAATAGGACACATACGGCAGCAGCGGCTCAGTATTGGGTTATCAGGTGCAGTAATAGGGAACATATGACAGCAGCGGCTCAGTATTGGGGTGTCAGGTGTAGTAATAGGGACACATACGGCAGCAGCGCTCAGTATTGGGGTATCAGGTGCAGTAATAGGGACACATACGGCAGCAGCGGCTCAGTATTGGGGTATCAGGTGCAGTAATAGGGAGACATAGACAGCAGCGGCTCAGTATTGGGGTGTCAGGTGTAGTAATAGGGACACATACGGCAGCAGCGGCTCAGTATTGGGGTATCAGGTGCAGTAATAAGGACACATACGGCAGCAGCGGCTCAGTATTGGGGTATCAGGTGTAGTAATAGGGACACATACGGCAGCAGTGGCTCAGTATTGTGGTATCAGGTGTAGTAATAGGGACACATACGGCAGCAGCGGCTCAGTATTGGGGTATCAGGTGCAGTAATAGGGAGACATACGGCAGCAGCGGCTCAGTATTGAGTTATCAGGTGTAGTAATAGGGACACATACGACAGCAGCGGCTCAGTATTGGGGTATCAGGTGCAGTAATAGGGAGACATACGGCAGTAGAGCCTCAGTATTGGGGTATCAGGTGTAGTAATATGGACACATACGGCAGCAGAGCCTCAGTATTGGGGTATCAGGTGTAGTAATATGGACACATATGGCAGCAGCGGCTCAGTATTGGGGTATCAGGTGCAGTAATGTGTCGACCCGCCACCACAATTGTGGATTACCAGGGCAATGGGGTACTCAGAGCCGAGCCCATGGAAGTCTATGGGGATTTTGTCACAGGTAGCTGTGGCTCGGTCTGTGGCCCGGGCGGTCTGGCGTATGTTGGAGATATATTTACAGGGGATAGGTTTATATACAGTTCGTGACGCCACCTGTAGTATTCTGGTAATTTAGTACCAGCGCTGCTGTAGATCTCTGAGGGGATGGTGAGGCAGCTAGATGTCGGGTCCCCTACAGGTGGGACTCTTCCCTCAGGTCTATGAAGTTAGTGAAGTCGGGTGCAGGTAAATAACACAGTCTCACACGGTCAGCGTCTTTCCATACCTTTACTTGTAAGATGTTCAGGCAGGTCCCAGGGAGGCTGATCCAAGGAGAGTGTATCTTGAGACAGCAGCTGGACAAGTTAGGGGCCTCCTTTACTTCCAATACAATGAGTACAACCAGCCTGAAGCGTAGTTCCCTCAATATCTCCAGCTAATCTATAGCTGTACCGCCCAGTCAGCTTTGTGTTAGGAGCCTTCCTGCGAGGGAGCTGAATTCTTATCTTATCGTGCACTGATTCAAAGTCTTCACTCCCCTGACCCCAGTTACGTACTGACTATAAGGGGCTTGTTTGCCGCGACCTAAGGTCCGGTAAATTCCTGGTTTTCTTATCACTATGCTTGAAACAGTAGTGATCCTTCGGTCCCCAGTGACCGGTAGCAATGTGCAGGACTTCTTCAATCCGTAAGCACTATTCCAATAAACCACTGTGCCTTTCGCCTTGTCCTCGCTGGTAACATAAGCACTCACACTAGCCAAGGGTCGAGCAGTCACTTCTTTCTTTTCCTTCACTTCAAAGTTAGTTACAGATGCTCAGTTTTCAATAGGCAGGAGCACGTCTCTGAACCTTACACCGTCCTTTAGACAGGATACTGAAGACTTTCTGCACTAAACTTCTTCTTTCCTTCCAGTGTATGCTGATGAGGTACAGCTCTGACTAGGCTAAGGTGAATTAAAGCACCTATACTAGACTCCACTTTCCGAACTGATGATAGAGCAATCTGGACTGCTTCCTCCCTCCAGACGTCTTCTCTCTCTGAAGTCAGGAACTAAACTCCAGACGTCTTCTCTGTCCGAAGACAGGAACTAGACTGACTAAATCACTCTAACACATACGCCTTGACCACTCCCTCAAGAGTAAACTCCACTACCCTAAGGGTGTGTCTAGTATATGTTGAGTGAATGAATATTTAGCATTAAACTGCTGTCTCGCCACACACTCTCCAGGGTACTGCGTGTGCCTAACACCAGGGCTACACATTCCCCCATGGTAAAAGACTGCACTCCCGGGCTGTAAAATACAAAAGAGACATTTTGTTTATGCATGTAAACATTAAACAATAAACAGTAATTCGTCCCATCCGGGAGGTGAGGATATCTTGAACGTTGCAAACAATAACATTATATATAGAAATACAAAAGTATTAAATAGCATTCAATAAATATACAATATACTTGTGAAGGACCCGCACCAAACCTTCAACGTAGGTCCTGGGTGGGCTGCAGGACATCCGATTGCAGACCTCACTCAGTGCCACACCACACGGGTTTTGTTTTCAGAGGTAGTTGTACTGGTTTTTGTAAAACCAAGATAAGGCACCGAAGCGCAACTATGTACAAGTAAGTTCTGGGTTGGCACAGTCCTCAACCTCTAAGTCCAATGTAAAACCAAAGACATAAATATAATATCACATTATTATACTAAAGTGCAAACTTTTTCTGGTTACTGTTTACCCAGCCGGGCATTCTACAGTTAGAAATATATATGCAAAACTTTATAAAAACATTCTCAAACTTTTTACTTATGGTAGACCCGATATGGATCTCACCGATTCTTTTTTTCTATCTATTCATTTTCAAATAATACACTTTCCAATACATTTTCCACCCCGGGGGCTGGAACAATGCAATGGGCCCTAGATCCCAGGACTAGCAAATCATGCGCTGCGATTAGGGTCTGAGTCGCCACAGTTCTTGTGCGAACCTCTAGGGGCGCAACGGGTACATTCTCCTCACGTGACACCGATTGCGTTTCAATCACAGTTAACGATATGGACCGTGTCATAGATTGCGATTGAGACTGGGTCGCATGTTGCGATGAAGATATAACTTTCTTTTGCGATGAACTCTGGGTCGCTAGTTGCGATGAATTTGCAGGGGGCGATGCTGGGGCACGGCCGGTTACTGCTTGATCTAGAGACGGGGACGCTGCGGTAGTGGTGACGTTACCTGCGTCTGGGACGGGGTCACGGACGATGGTGACGTTAAGGGCATACCATCCCTTCATTCCCCAATGCCGTGTATATGTGACGATGTCTCCATTGGCTAAGTCCCTCCCGGGATGGCCTTGCGGTAGGTGGGATTCTACATCACGCCTGCTGACAAAGACCCCTGGGTAGAGGCCCGGTTCACGGATAAAGCCCCAGCCCTTCCGGAGCTGGAACTCAGTCACACACCCCTGCCGCCGCGGTTCCCTCAGGGTACCTTTATCTCTCCGGACACTCTCTTTGTCCGCGATCAGCTCTGCATATTGTCGCTGACGGTTCCGCTGAGTTTCCCGCTCTTCCTCCTGCTGGCGTTTCTTCTTCTCCTCACGACTCTGCCATTCCTGTTCCCACTGGGCGGTATAGGCGACGTCATCCAGGCGCGCCATTTCGTCCCAGTCCACATCTGGTAGTGACGGACAGGACCCCTCCGGTGTCCCTGCCGGGGACCGATCATCTGCTGCGGCCTCTTGGCCGGGCGGGCGTTCCGGGATTGGCTGTACCTCCTCAACCTCCTTCGCTTCCACCGCTTCACCGGTGGGATCGGGATCGGTACTTTCGGGGGCAGCCTCCGGTTGCTCCTTCGCCTTGGGCAGCAGACTCTTCGGTATCTGGAATCGTGGGGGGTCGTTGAGGGGAGAGATCACCGTGTCCCACAGCCTCCGCTGTTCCAGGGTACGCCGGCGTCTCTCGATCTCTTCAAAGCCAGGTTGGTACTGGACCATCTTCTTCAGGCGTGCATTTTCTTCTTGAATCTCTAGCAACGCCTGCTGCAGGTGCAGGACCACGGATAACTCCGATGCTGGTGGCAGCTTGGCTGGGGCACGGGGCCTGCCTTCCTCCGCTTCCCTGCTCGGCTGCACACTTCCTGCCTCCATGATGTTCCAGAAGATTCTTTCTTCTTTCTGCGGAGACATCCGGTCTCTTCCGTGGAGGTGGGGTTTGCGTCTCCTCCTCCTCGCAGGGAAGGTGAAGAGGAGGCGGACCTCCTTTGCTGTAGGGCAGGATCGCATGTTGTAATAGCACTTTGAGAGGGCAGGCATTTTCTTCGCGCCACAGGGGGGTAGACGCCCACGAAGGTACGCCCACCTTCTTCTCCAGCGCCTGAGGGCGCGAATATGGCGACAAAAATGGCGATTTTGGCGCCAAAAGTGCAAACAGTCCTTTTTCACAAAAACAATTCCTTAGGCACACAGGGCTCGCAATTCCGCGAGTTTCGCATCCTGTTCGTGACGCCAAAGTTTGTGTCGACCCGCCACCACAATTGTGGATTACCAGGGCAATGGGGTACTCAGAGCCGAGCCCATGGAAGTCTATGGGGATTTTGTCACAGGTAGCTGTGGCTCGGTCTGTGGCCCGGGCGGTCTGGCGTATGTTGGGGATATATTTACAGGGGATAGTGTTATGTTACGGTAGCTGAGGAGTGCAGGTAAAAAAGGAAATACACCAGAGCAGTTGGAATCTATGAGATTGCAGTACCCTGACTAACCACCACAACTAGAGGCAGCCGTGGAGCGTTCCTACGTTGGTCCTAGACGCCTCGTCACAGCCTGAGAAACTAACTACACCTAAAGATAGAAATAGGAAAGCTATCTGCCCGGAGCAGAACCCCAAAGATAATAGAAAGCCCCCAAACATGTAATGGCGGTTAGACAAGAGGAAATACTGACACAGAAAGAAAATAGTATGAGCAAACGCTGGGGCCCAAACTATCTAAATAGAAAAGGACAGGAAGGGTACTTACTGCAATCCCAGAAAACCCTGAAAAGCACCAACATTACTAATTTCAAAAAAATACCTGAGATCACACGACCTCTACCACCTAAATTAGTTCTCTGGTGTAACAAAAACAGCAGCCACTGAAAAAACTGCAAAAAGCAAAAGTACAAAACACAGTGGCTGGACTAAACTGAGAGGGCAAAAGCCCCCGGAGGGGACCAGAAGGCCCCCACAGAAGTGCAGGACAAAATGCAAAAATATAGCAAAAACACAAAATAAGAAATTGTCTTATCTGATAGCAGGAGATGCAGACACGACACAGCAGGCTACAAGGGAAACTGGAAAGAAGGATTCAGACCAGAACAATTGATCACCGGCAACCCTGATGGGAAAATGATTCCCTTAAATAAGACCAATCAGTAACACCTGATTCCCAATCCTCACTAGTACCGCTTGTAACCACCAGAGGGAGCCTCTGCTCAGAACTCATCTCAAACCCATTCACAACAGTACCCCCCCCTTGAGGAGGGGTCACCGAACCCTCATTTGAGCAACCAGGTCGGTCAGGATGAGTTCTATGATACGCACGGATAAGTCTCCTAGCATGGATGTCCGAAGCAAACACCCAAGAATTATCTTCCTGACCATAACCTCTCCATTTAACCAAATACTGGAGTCTTCGTCTAGAAAAACGAGAATCCAATATTTTCTCAACCACATACTGCAGATTGCCCTCAACCAAAACAGGGTCAGGAGGCACAGCAGCAGGAACCACTGGCTCAACAAACCTCTTCAACAAGGACTTGTGGAACACGTTATGGATCTTAAATGTCCCTGGAAGAAGCAAACGAAAAGAAACAGGATTAATAATCTCCATGATCTTATAAGGTCCAATGAACCTAGGCTTAAATTTAGGAGATGCTACTCTCATAGGAATATTCTTTGAGGACAACCAGACCAAGTCCCCCACTTTAAACCGAGGACCATCAGTCCTATGCCGGTTAGCAAACCGCTGGGCCTTCTCCTGAGAGAGGGACAACCTCTCCACTACCTGGTCCCAAATCTGCTGCATACGCTCAACAACAGAGTCAACACCTGGACAGACAGAAGCCTCCGTCTGTCCTGAAGAAAATCGAGGGTGAAACCCAGAATTACAGAAAAACGGAGACATCAAAGTGGCAGAGCTAGCCCTATTATTAAGAGCAAACTCAGCCAAAGGCAAAAAAGAGACCCAGTCATCCTGATCAGCAGACACAAAGCATCTTAGATAAGTCTCCAATGTCTGGTTTGTTCTCTCAGTTTGACCATTGGTCTGAGGATGAAATGCCGAGGAGAAAGACAATTGAACACCCAGTTTAGAACAAAAAGTCCTCCAAAATCTGGAAACAAACTGGACTCCTCTGTCAGACACAATGTTCTCAGGAATGCCGTGTAAACGAACCACGTGCTGAAGGAACAACGGCACCAATTCAGAGGAGGAAGGCAACTTAGGTAATGGCACAAGATGTATCATTTTGGAAAACCTATCACAAATTACCCAGATGGTGGTCATTCTCTGAGAAACAGGAAGATCGGAAATGAAATCCATAGAGATATGGGTCCATGGTCTCTTGGGCACAGGCAATGGCATCAACAAACCACTAGAGCGAGAGCAAGGCTTGGAGCGAGAGCAAGTCCCGCAGGACTGCACAAATTCCCTGACATCGCGAGACAAGGTAGGCCACCAAAAGGACCGACTAACCAAGTCTCTGGTACCAAAAATTCCGGGATGCCCAGCCAATGCGGAACAATGAATCTCAGACATCACACTCTTTTTCCATTGGTCCGGGACAAACAATTTTCCAACAGGGCAGCGCTCGGGCCTATCCTCCTGACACCCCTCCAGAGCAAGTCTCAAATTAGGCGAGATGGCGGAAAGAACTACACCCTCCTTCAAAATAACAGAGGGATCAGATAGCTCAGGAGAGTCCGCAAGGAAACTCCTCGAGAGGGCATCCGCCTTAACATTCTTAGTGCCAGGAAGAAAGGAAACCACAAAATTAAAACGTGTGAAAAACAAGGCCCACCTGGCCTGTCTAGGATTGAGTCGCTTGGCAGATTCCAGATAGACCAGATTCTTATGGTCCGTAAGGACCACCACCTGATGTTTGGCTCCCTCCAGCCAATGTCTCCACTCTTCAAAAGCCCACTTCATGGCCAATAACTCCCGATTACCCACGTCATAATTACGTTCAGTAGGAGAAAATTTTCGAGAGAAAAAGGCACAAGGGTTACTTTTAGAGGTCTCTGGATCTTTTTGGGACAAAACGGCACCTGCCCCAATTTCAGAGGCATCAACCTCCACCTGAAATGGCAGAGAAACATCAGGCTGCCGTAGAACAGGAGCAGAAGTGAATCTCTGCTTAAGTTCCTGAAACGCAGAGACTGCCTCAGGAGGCCAATTCACCACATCAGAACCCTTTCTGGTCAAATCAGTTAATGGTTTAACAATAACAGAGAAATTACCAATAAATTTACGATAAAAATTGGCAAAACCCAAAAATCTCTGAAGAGCCTTTAATGAAGTAGGTTGGACCCAATCACAGATGGCCTGAACCTTGACCGGTCCATTTCAATAACAGATGGGGACAAAATGAATCCCAGAAATGAGATCTTCTGTACGCCAAAAAGACACTTTGATCCCTTCACATACAGAGCATTCTCTCTCAAAATCTGGAATACAGTTCGAACATGTTTCACATGAGAGTCCCAGTCATTAGAAAAAATCAAGATATCATCCAAATAAACAATCAGAAACTTGTCCACAAAATCCCTAAAAATGTCATTCATGAATGACTGGAAGACGGAAGGAGCATTAGTGAGCCCAAAGGGCATCACAAGGTACTCAAAATGCCCTTCAGGGTGTTAAATGCCGTCTTCCATTCATCCCCGTGCTTAATGCGAATAAGGTTATACGCCCCCCTGAGGTCAAGCTTGGTAAACCAAGTAGCGTTTTTCACCCTGGAAAACAGGTCGGAAATCAAGGGTAACGAGTATTGATATTTCACAGTAATATTGTTCAAGAGACGATAATCAATACACGGCCTTAATGAACCATCTTTTTTGGCCACAAAGAAAAAACCGGCACCTAAGGGTGAAGAGGATGGTCTGATATGACCCTTGTCCAATGATTCCTTGATATAAGACCGCATAGCGTCATGTTCAGGTACAGACAAGTTAAAAAGGCGACCCTTAGGGAATTTACTACCTGGCACTAATTCAATAGCGCAGTCATAGCTCCTATGGGGAGGTAAGGATGCAGATTTACTTTCGCTAAACACATCAGAAAAATCAAACAAAAAGTCAGGAACATCCTCAGCCTGGGGGGAGGCAGAAAAAACAGGAGTGTTGGTATTAACACATTGGCAGCCCCAACTGGTTACAGACACAGATTTCCAATCCAAAACAGGATTATGAGACTGTAACCAAGGGAAACCCAGCACGATAATGTCATGCAGATTATATAGAACCAAAAATTTGCAGCACTCCTGGTGATCAGGTTCAACCCTCATTATCACCTGAGTAGAAAACTGGGGTTTTATTCTCAGCCAAAGGGGTAGAATCGATCCCCAGTAGGGGAATAGACTTCTGTGGGGGTTTATCAAGGGAAATCCACAACGTTTGCAAAAATCATAATCCATCAGGTTAATAGCTGCTCCAGAATCAACGAAAGCCTGAGCAGAAAATGAGGACAGAGAGCATATCAGGGGTGACAGTTAATAAAAACTTAGTCTGAACACTACCCAAGACAACTAGCGTGCAAAAACGTTTTCCCCGCTTAGGGCAGACTGAAATGCATGAGAGGCCCATCACCACAGTAGAAACATAACCCTTTGCGCTTTCGAAACTCATGACGCTGTGCCCCAGACACCACTCCATCACACTGCATGGGCTCAGCAGCTGGCTCACAAGGAAAACACCACCCCAAGCTACTTCTCCGCTCACGCAAAAGTCTGTCAATTTGAATCGCTAATGACATAGAATCATTGAGACCAGAGGGGACAGGGATCCCACCATAACATCCTTTACATTATCCGACAGACCCTTCCGGAAAAGGGCCGCCAAAGCGTCGTCATTCCTTTTGGTCAGGACTGCCCACCTACGGAATCTCTGACAGTATAACTCAGCGTCTCAAACCCTGATTTAATGCCAACAAGGTTTTTCAGCTTGATCAGTGACATTAGGGTCATCGTACAATAACCCCAAAGCCTGAAAAAAAGCATCAACATCACTCAAAACAGGGTCCCCGGTGTGAGGGAAAAAGCCCAAACCTGAGGATCGCCGCGCAGGAGAGAGATGATAATTTGAAACTGCTGCGCTGCGTTTCCTGAGACTTAGATTTTAAAGGGAAGAAACAATTTACAATTTTTTTTGAAATTCTGAAACTTAGCTTTGATCCCTGAAAAAAAATCTGGCAATGGGGAAACCTAGGTCCACAACAGGTAACCCAGCAAGATATGCAGCAATACTCTGAACCTCAGTGGGAAGCTGATTTCCCCACGGGCCCGACAACTGTGCAAACTCCATTGGGGGAAAAGATCCTCCCCAAACACCCAGAGATACAGAGGAAAAAAAAAATGCAACAAACAGAAAAAAAATCTTGACAACTTTTCTTCCCTTTAAAATATTTTTTCCCTTCTGTGAGTACCATACAATTTTATGGCGGTGATTACTGTTATGTTACGGTAGCTGAGGAGTGCAGGTAAAAAAGGAAATACACCAGAGCAGTTGGAATCTATGAGATTGCAGTACCCTGACAAACCACCACAAACTAGAGGCAGCGTGGACGTTCCCACGTTGGTCCTAGACGCCTCGTCACAGCCTGAGAAACTAACTACACCTAAAGATTAGAAAGGAAAAGCTATCTGCCCCGGGCAGAACCCAAAGATAATAGAAAGCCCCCAAACATGTATTGGCGTTAGACAAGAGGAAATATGACACAGAAAGAAAATAGTATGAGCAAACGCTGGGGCCCAAACTATCTAAATAGAAAAGGACAGGAAGGGTATTATGCAAACCCAGAAAAAACCCGGGAAAAACACCAACTTTTCTAATTTCAAAAAAATACCCGAGAAACCCC
>JARQOD010000004.1:520648048-520881852 GCA_033576555.1 Oophaga sylvatica | reverse complement strand
GAAATTTTGCAATTTTCCAACTTTTAATTTTTATGCCCTTAAATCACAGAGATATGTAGCACAAAATACTTAATAAGTAACATTTCCCACATGTCTACTTTACATCAGCACAATTTTGTAATCAAAATTTTTTTTTGTTAGGAAGTTATAAGGTTAAAAGTTGACCAGCGATTTGTAATTTTTACACCATTTTTTTTAAGGGACTACATCACATTTGAAGTCATTTTGTTAAGGTAGGATCTAAGTGACCCTTCACGGTTGACCTAGTGATTTCCAAATTAATAAACAGAACGTTGCTAGCAACAGAAAATGACCAGACGGAGACATGTTTCTGTCTGGGAGAATCAAAGCAGATTTTCTATCCCATATATTACATCATCATCTTTTATAGTATTTAGTGAGCTTGTACTTCAACCAATAGTATAAAACCACACCTACAACATTTAACCAATGAAAATATAAGAAAATTGACCTATAAGAATACAAGAAAATAGGAAACTACATATATGGTCATGTCTACGTAACATAGAACAGAACAATAACATACTCATTTCTCAAAGTATTCTACAGTGATAAATCCAAGGTCTCATATCTTGTCCAAACTGGGGCAGTCTGGTTTTATCACAGCCCATAACCTTTACTCTACTTCTCTACAACGGCCAGGAACTATAGCCTTGTTAAGCAACAGAATTTATCTCATAAAGACAAGATGGAGTTACAAACACAAAATGGAACATTCATTTTGATCTTTCTTAATTTAGTCCTTCACATTCCCCCCTAGATAAATTTTGTTAACTTATGTCCAGCATCACAGGTAGTATCCCAAGCTATAAGCTCGTGGGGTACTGGTCTTCACATATCTGATGCCATGTTACCAGACATGGCTGTTGCGGCGTACCCATCCCCCCTGTATACTACAATTTACAAATAACAATTTTTGATAACGGTGGTGGAGATCTTTTGAAGATAGCCATGCGCTTGGCTTCAACATCTTCATCAGATAACTTCTTAAAATCGATGTAGAGAAGAGCAGGGGTAACAACGCCTTTTGGTATCATTAGCTGTCCAAATACAGAATTTCCTAATACATACAGAAATACATCAAAAAACAACAAGTTTTAGTATTACATACATAACAAGAATAAAGACAGCAATATATAACAAACTTTTCAAGATTTTCAGCTATCCAACCCCCAATTCCTTTAATTGTTTGGATTAAAAAGAAAATATCTGCCAGAGACTGGGAATTATTCAACAAATCTCTCAGTAATTTTTCAATTTTTCATAATATTTCATAATATTATATAAACTTATTATTTAAGAACGGGAAATTTAGGCTGTCCCATATAGTTACCAATAATAACAGAAAATACGAAAAACCAAAACATTATGTCCCCTTTATTTGCTATTGGCTTATTTAACCAGCTTGCAGTGCGATGCGTGGATCCAAGTCGGTCTTCCTTCCAGTTTCACTGACATAGGAGTAATGAGGAGAATTTGATAGGGACCGTCATACAAGGGTTCTAGTCCATATTTTCTGACATGCCTTTTCACGACCGCAAAATCACCAGACTTTAAATTATAACAAATATCGGTTTCTGCTGAATCTGGAAAAGAAAAAGAAACTAGAGCATTAGTGTTAGCAAGATTTTACTAAACTGAATAACATATTAAACAGCACGGTCAATTTTTTCTGATAACTACTGAGGCTAGAAATTTGCAACTGGGGTCCTAGCACCAAACAATATCTCATATGGGGACAGGCCATGTTTTGCAATAGGGGTAATACAAATATAGTATAGTACAATGGGTAGGAGCTCTGGCCATGGAGCAGTATGCTTCTGCATCATTTTGGTCAATTGTCCCTTCAGTGTGTCGTTCAACCTCTCAACTTTCCCCCTGGATTGTGGATGGTATGGAGGGCTACAGTGGATCCAAACATTGTCAGAACCTCCTGATACACATGAGAAGAAAAATCCGGACCTTGGTCACTTTCAATGACCTCTGGAACTCCATATCTGCAGATAACTTCCATCACCAGTTTCTTTGCTGTGGTCTTTGCAGTCATGTTGGTAACGGGGAATGCTGCCGGCCAACTGGAGAACGTATCGACAACCACAAGACAATATTCATACCTTCCAGACTTAGGCATTTATGGTCCACCTGGAGCCCAGTAGAATTTTTGTACCAGTGCTAGGGCCTGGTTTTTTCCTCGATATATAGGCCGCAAAACATCAACTTTCACCAACAACGGAGACCTCAAGAAAAACCTGAAGACCCACCTGTTCCGACAAGCCTACAACCTGCAATGATCCTCAGTGTACTGAACCATCGTACGACCACTCTACCCTTTCCTAGTGTATTCTCACCCATCCCTGCAGTCTGTGAGCCCTCGCGGGCAGGGTCCTCTCTCCTTCTGTACTTGTGTGTCCCTTGTCCAGCACATGTTTATTGTACCTGTTGTGAGACAGTGAAGGAATATGTGGTGAATGAGGTGTATGTTTCGCCTAGGTGCCTTGCTGACTGGTATGAGCGAAATGTGTGGCTTTGTAAACCTGGTGGTAAAGAAGGGTCACTACACCTGCCATTCAGTACACGCTTGCAGCTCAGACCTGAATCCACTCGGTGTTGATTAGGAAGCCAGAAGTAGGTGCTTGGGAGCACAGTCAGAGAGCTCATTCAGTCTGGACAGGAGTCCAGGCACGGAAGGAGACTCCGGGAGGTGGGCTCTCTCTGTCTGGGTGCTCGAGGTACCCCGGACACAAAGAGGAGACTCTGCGACACTCCATGCTGGTGACTACTGAATGGGAGGTGACCTCTCTCAAGTCTGGATGTTGGAGTTGCCTTCAGACATAAAGAGGAGTGTCTGTGAAACTCCATACTGGTAACATATATCATATGTGTTGTTTTGGGCACAGACTGGTAGAGTCTGGGTCCCGGATAGAGAGGGCCATCTATCTAAGTGTAATTAGAGGCTAGACAAGCCTAGGTCTTTTGTTTATGCTTTGTTTTTATCTGTGTGCTGTGGACTTTAATAAAACTGGTTGCGGCCAGTTTTCACCAAACTGCTGTCTGAATGAACTGTTTTCGTGCCATTCTGTCTACCCAGACAGCGATCCTAGAGCTAAATACCCCTGGAAATGTTACAATGTCTATATTTTTCCCCTTTTCATATGTAAAGCGCCATGGAATAAATGGCGCTATATAAATGTATAATAATAATAATAATAATAATATAGGTCCATATGCCCATGTAGCAATTTGCAGGGTACATCCACTTAGGGAAACACACAAGTTGGTCCTTTCTCCAGAGACCATTGTCCATACGTGCTCCATCAGCCTTCCACTGCTTCACCTCTTCTTTTGGAGACATTCTCTGCATCATCATTAAGCGGTCTCGCGGGGTCCGACAGAAAACCTCAGTCTGTTGTAGATCATCAGGTTCTTATAGAGTCAGGATCTCTTGCAACTGTTTACGCTGAGAGCGTGTGGTCACCATAGTTGGTATGGTTAGTTCAACGGGCAGAAGAGCAGCGGCCTTTGCTTGCATATCCGCAAATACGTTGCCAATAGTCTGTGGACTGTTCCTAGGGCCGTGCTCCTTGACTTTGATAATGGCCACCTGAGTAGACAATTTGATCGATTCCATGAGGGTTTTAACAGCTTCAGCATTTTTCACTGGAGTTCCGGCAGTAGTAATAAACCCTCGATTGGCTTATAGAGCTCCAAAATCGTGAGCAATACCAAATGCATATCATGAGTCCATGTATATATTAGCCCGTCTTTGGCCAAAGTTCATGCAGTAGACAGAGCCTGAAGTTCTGCTTCTTGTGCTGACTGTGATGGCTGGAGCGCAGCTGCGTGCACTATAGTGTCCTCTGTGGTGACAGCATATCCCGTGTGGAATCATCCAAACTAATCAGTATATCTTGAATCATCCATGTATAACACCAGATCGGGGTTTGAAAGTGGATTCTCACTGACATTTGGCGGAGTAGCTGTTTCTTCGATCAGAAGTTGGGAACAATCATGTTGGAGATAATACTCATCACTGCCATCTTTCTTGGGGACCGGCAGTAAAGTAGCTGGGTTGATTGTAGCCCAGCGATACAACTTGATATAGTCAGGCAAAAGGAGTGAACACTGCAGCCGTAAATGTCGTTGTACAGTCAAATGTCTTGGCTGTTGGAGTGTTAGTATCGCTGCAATATCATACGGGACAAAAATATGTGTTTCATATCCAAGAAAACGCTGGAGTTCAGTTTCACCTTTTGGGAAAGGAAGGGAGCTGACAGCTATTTTTCTTTCTTCTGTGAGGTATCTGACACCTGAAGGAGACAGTGATCCAAAAAATATCTCTTGACCAAGACAGAACTGAAGTTTCGAGGCCGAAACCCGACAGTTCAGATCTGCCAGATACTTCAGTAGACTAACAATAGCAATATGGCTTCCTGCTCCGTCCATACACACAACAAAAATAATCCACATACTGAAGCAGCGTGACATTGGGGTGGTCAATTGCCAGGGTAAAAGACACTCGCCCATAATTTTGCAAACTGATTGAGACTGTTTTGGACCCTTTGTGACAGAACTGTCCACATCAATTGTCCTTCCTGATAAATAAATACAAACAGAAATTAACCATCTTGGTATAATAGAATACTAAAAATAAAAGACATTGGGAAAATCGATAACTGTGAACCAAGCAGCATCCTGAGATATCTGGAACAAAAAAATATATATATATTAGACACCACTGGAGTTTCCAGATCAGTAACTGCATTAACTGCCCATAATTCTTGTACCAGCCGATACACAGGGGTTAAGTTGAAAGGGGGGGGCTGGAGTCTGCTATGTGGGTACTGATAAGAACTGTGTCCTTGCAGCTGCAGATGCCTGCTTGCGAAGGTGGGGGCTAGAACTACTCCTGGCTGATTTTTTTTTTTTTTCCTAATACAGAATGGGCTGAATCCTTCTGAAAAACTTTTTTTATTACTTTTAATATATTGTACGAAGTGGAATTCTCGACATCAGGTCTAACTGACATTATCGCCTCCTTCAATTCAGGACATCAAAACTGCCACAAAAAAAACGTGAGTGGGCTTTATTATACAATGAAACTGAACGGGTGAATAAAGTAGGAGGGTTGGATATGTGTAGCCCAGCTGTGTCTGGAGCCACATGTTCCCAGGTGGATGCACAGAAGGTAAACCCACAATGACCTATATGCACACAACACATCTGCACTATTCCCTAGATCCACCAGAGGGAGCCCTTTCGCAATATATATAGTGTAGTGAAGTACAGCAGACAGTCAGTCTAGTCACCTCAGACGAGCTGAGAGGGAGAGATTAGCCTGAGAGAGAGAGAGAGTACTTGAAAGACTGAAGTTTACAGCTTGAACTTAGTTTATTTTGTGGAGTCCAGTAATGGTGGGAAGGATTGCCACTTAGCCTTGTCAAAACTGAGTCAACTGAGGTATTTTCAGTGAGCAAGCGTGCCGACGCTTTGAGAGCGGTGAAGAGAAGGAAAAGCTGCCATCTACTGCTAGTGTGTGCTTATGTTAAAGGTGAGAGTAGGACGAAAGGCGAGTGGAAGGGAAAAGAGAGTGACAGAGGTTGAAACAGCATTGATCGCTTACCTCTACTCTGAACAACCGGACGCCGGGTCCGAGCTTGCTAGCATCTACACGACTAGTAGGAGATACCAGAGACCCTGTGGGACTTCAAGTCGCAGGGGCCCACAAGTGTTGATACGTAGCCGGGGTCAGGAAGACAGGAGTCTGGTCGGCCAACCATTAGAGACACTGTTCTATCCCAGAGAAGGCCTCACCACAAAGTCAGCCGGGCATATAACTGAAGACAGAGTTAGACTTCGTTTCACACAGGTCAGAAACTCACACAACTGGAGTAAGGAGGCCCTACACCTACTCAGTGGGATTACTGGACGTGCATCCTCCACCCTGCCAGCTTCCCGGGACGTGCCTGCAACTACCATCAGTAAAGGTACAGAAAGAGACTTTCGTGTGTGTGTCTGCCTTATTGATCCTGCACCCCTACACCGCCATATACCCTGAGGGATCAGTCTTGCTTGTGGAAGACTTAACACCTTGCTGCCCAGTAACAACCCCTCAGCGGATCTACCCTGCAGCGCTGGTCACCCTGACCAGGTACCACAGGTGGCGTCACGAACATTTCTACAAACCTTTAATCCCCTGTAAATATCCCACATATTGAGGTGAGCCCCCAGGGCAACGGACCGAGCTGTGCTACCCGTGACATCCCCCATCCTCTCTCTCTCTCAGGCTAATCTCTCCCTCTCAGCTCGTCTGAGGTGACTAGACTGACTGTCTGCTGTACTTCACTACACTATATATATTGCGAAAGGGCTCCCTCTGGTGGATCTAGGGAATAGTGCAGATGTGAAGTGAACGGGCTCGGTGCCGAGTACCCCACAGGGCCTGTCTACGGGCGACTCATCTTAAACTTGGCATCACGAACAGGATCCGAAGCTCGCTATATGTGAGTCCTGTGTGCCTGAATTGAACTGTTTTTGTGCAAAAGACTGTATTGCTGTTTTTGTGATTTTTGGCGCCAATTGTCCGCCTTTGCCCGCCAATTTGCAGCACTACAGCGCGAAGAGAAGGGGCGTACCTGCAGAAAGCGCGCTGAGTCCCGGACACACCTCCAACGCTGACGCGGCAGCAGGTCCTGTGGAGAGCTTCGGTGAACATTCTGACGTCAGAGCGCCGGGGACACAGGTCCTTCTACACCGCTGTGCCCTGCAGAGCTGCAGCCTTCAGAGAAGGTAGGCCACGCTTAACTAGGGGGCGCAGACATGTCGCAGTCGCAAGCTGACAGCGCGGCCCAGGGCGACCGCTCCAATGACTTACCCGCCGGCGCTGCCGCACAGGATGGAAACGCTGGCCCCTCACCAGGTCCTGTGGCCCCGATAGTACCGCTGACGCTGCCATACCTGCCTGGAGCAAAGTGGCTCCCTCAGTATAGCGGTAAGCCAGACACCCTGTCAGGGTTTAAGCGCAAAATATGCAGCATAATGGACATGTACCCTATGACAGAGAAACAAAGAGCTGCAGTGGTAGTGGGACAACTGACTGGTGCTGCAGAAAGGGAAGTAAAGACTTGGACAGCTGCAGACCAGGAATCAGTGCTTGCAATTTTCTTAAAGCTACAGACTATTTTTGAGGACCGTACTGAAACAGATCTCCGGATGAGGTTTTACCAATGCTCCCAGAGACCAGATGACAGTATTAGGGACTACGCCTGCCGACTACAGGGGGCCCTGCGAGCTCTCAAACAGGTTAACCCCATAAGTGTCATCAATGAAAACAAAATGTTGAAGGAACAATTTGTACGGGGACTGAGGTCCCAAGCTGAAAGCAGAACTGTGCACTGGTGGTCCTTGGATCATCCTGACACTACCTTTGACGCCCTAAAGGATATGGCTATAAAAGGACTGCGACCCCTGGAGAAGCCCGAGGTGGCAACCCAGTGTCACCTGGGTGAAGCCACTCTAAAGCCAGCAGCATCCACCTTTTCCCCGCTGGTGGCGGAAGCCAAAACGCAGGTGGCGCCCCCTACTGAGCTGGACTGTCTGCGCTCAGAAGTGCGCCAGCTGACCAAAACCTGGCCACTGTAATGAGTGCCCTGCAACTGCGGAAGGAAGAAGGAGGAAAGATCCTGCTAGCTGACTGCCCAGAGGATGTCCCTTGGATGAACCGGAGGAGAAGGAGGACGTCGCCCCACCGGAGGAGGACAACGCCACCCCCAGGAGCGACCCCCGATCAGCACCATCCTCGCCTAGAGATCATCTGCTATCGTTGCAACAGAGAAAGTCATCTAGCCCGACAGTGTCCTTTAAACGAGCAGATCCTGGGTCCGAGGGCCAACACCCAGGACTAGACTCTTCAGGTCCCTCAGACTGGAACCGCAGGTTTGTGGGAGGAAGACCATACCTGTCCATCATCCTGGACAGGATCGCAATCCCTGCCCTGCTGGACACTGGATCTCAGGTGACCATCATACCTGATGTCCTGTATAATAAGTTTTGGTCCATGGACAGTCTCCAGCCCCCGAGCCCTGACTTTGCTGTGTACGCCTCTAATGGTCTCCCTGTTGAAATACTTGGAGCCAAAAACGTGGACGTAAAGGTGGGCAGAGTGGAGCTGAAGGTCCAGGGACTCTTAGTAGTAAAAACTGTAAATGAGGAAAATGGCTTAAATGTGGTTTTAGGTACAAACATTATCAGTAACTGTCTGGGAGAAGTTGTGTTTTTGCTCCAACAGCTCGCTGAAGTTGCCAAGCCAAAGCAAAAGGGAGTGATCCAGAGGGAGATCCGGGCCCTGATGTGCCAGCAGCAAGCGAAACTGACAGATGGTGAAATTGGTAATGTACGGGTAACAGACCCGAACCCCATTGTGATACCTGTTGTGAATGTGTTAGAAATGAATTCTGAGCAGAATCTCCCTCTGGTGGTTACAAACAGTACTGAACCATTCAATGAGGATTGGCAATCAGGAGTTACAGACTGGTCTTATATAAGGGAGGTTCCCTCCCATCATGGTGGCCGGTGATCAATTGTTCTTGTCTCAACTGTGGTTCCTGGTTTACTTGGAAGCTTGCTGAGTCTTGCCTGCATCTTCTGCTATCAGATAAGATATTTTCTGCTTTTATTTTTGTGCTTGCTTTTTGCATTGTTCCCTGCACTTCTGTGGAGGTCAGCCAGGTCCCCTCCGGGGGCTTGTGCTCCTCTCAGTTTATCTGAGCCACTGTTATTTGTTCATTTGCCTTTTCCAGTTTTTTCAGTGGCTGCAGCTTAGTTTTGTGACACCAGAGAACTAATTTAGGTGGTAGAGGTCGTGTGATCTCAGGTGTTTTTGCAATTAGTAGAGTTGGTATTTTTTAGGGTTTTTTGGATTGCAGTAAGTGTCCTTCCTTTCCTTTTCTGTCCAGGTAGATTGGGCCCCAACGTTTGCTCATACTATTTTCTCTCTGTGTCTGTATTTCCTCTTGTCTAATCGCCATTACATGTTTGGGGGCTTCCTATGTTCTTTGGGGATCTGCTCCGGGGCAGATAGCTTTCCTCTTTCTATCTTTAGGTGTAGTTAACCTCTCAGGCTGTGACGAGGCGTCTAGGACCAACGTAGGAATGCTCCACGGCTGCCTTTAGTTATGGTGGTTAGTCAGGGTACTGCAATCCAGTAGATTCCAACCTCTCTGGTGTATTGCCGTTTTTGCCTGCTCTCCTCAGCTACCAAATCATAACAGTATCACCGGCCCAACTGAAAATTATATGGTACTCAACAGAAGGGAAAAATAGTAAAAGGAAAAAGGAAGTTGTCAGAATTTTTTTTTTCTCTGTTTGTTGCATTTTTTCCCTCTTTTTCTCTGGGTGCTGAGGAGGATTTTTTTTTCTCTCAATGGAGTTTGCACAGTTGTCTGGCCGTGTGGATCAACTTGCCACTGAAGTTCGGAGTATTGCTACCTATCTTGCTAGGTTGCCGGTTGTGGAACCTAGGATCCCCATGCCAGATTTATTTTTGGGGGATCGAGCTAAATTTCTGAATTTCAAAAATAACTGTAAGTTGTTTTTTCCCTTAAAACCTAAGTCCTCAGGGAACGCAGCACAGCAGGTTCAAATTGTCATCTCTCTCCTGCGCGGCGATCCTCAGGATTGGGCTTTTTCCCTGACACCTGGGGACCCTGTTTTGAGTAATGTTGATGCATTTTTTCTGGCTCTGGGGTTATTGTATGATGAACCTAATGTCACTGATCAAGCTGAAAAAACCTTGTTGGCATTAAATCAGGGGCTTGAGGACGCTGAGTTGTACTGTCAGAAATTCCGAAAGTGGGCAGTCCTGACCAAATGGAATGATGATGCTTTGGCAGCCCTTTTTCGGAAGGGTCTGTCAGAGAATGTAAAAGATGTTATGGTGGGTTTCCCTGCTCCCTCTGGTCTCAATGATTCTATGTCATTAGCGATTCAAATTGACAGACGTTTGCGTGAGCGTAGAGGTATGCGTGGAATAGTGTTGCCTTGTGAACCAGCTTCTGAACCCATGCAGTGTGATAGAGTGGCTTCTGGAGCACAGCGTCATGAGTTTCGAAAATGCAATGGGTTATGTTTCTACTGTGGTGACGCCTCTCATGCTATTTCAGTCTGCCCTAAGCGGGGAAGACGTTTTGCACGCTCAGTTGTCTTGGGTAGTGTTCAGACTAAATTTCTGTTGACTGTTACCCTGATTTGCTCCCTGTCCACATTTTCTGCTCAGGCTTTTGTTGATTCGGGAGCAGCTATTAACCTGATGGATTTTGATTTTGCTAAACGTTGTGGGTTTCCCTTGATACCCCTACGGAAGTCTATTCCCCTACTGGGGATTGATTCTACCCTTTGGCTGAGAATAAACCCCAGTTCTCTACTCAGGTGATAATGAGGGTTGAACCTGATCATCAGGAGAGTTGCAAATTTTTGGTGCTGTATAATCTGCATGACATTATTGTACTGGGTTTCCCTTGGTTAGTCTCATAATCCTGTTTTGGATTGGAAATCTGTGTCTGTGACCAGTTGGGGCTGCCAATGTGTTAATGCCAACACTCCTGTTTTTTCTGCCTCTCCCCAGGCTCAGGATGTTTCTGACTTTTTGACTGATTTTTCTGATGTGTTTAGCGAAAGTAAATCTGCATCCTTGCCCCCCCATAGGAGCTATGACTGCGCTATTGAATTAGTGCCTGGTAGTAAATTCCCTAAAGGTCGCCTTTTTAACTTGTCTGTACCTGAACATGACGCTATGCGGTCTTATATCAAGGAGTCATTGGAGAAGGGTCATATCAGACCATCCTCTTCACCCTTGGGTGCCGTTTTTTTCTTTGTGGCCAAAAAGGATGGTTCATTAAGGCCGTGTATTGATTATCATCTCTTGAACAATATCACTGTGAAATATCAATATCCGTTACCCTTGATTTCTGACCTGTTTTCCAGGGTGAAAAGTGCTACTTGGTTTACCAAGCTTGACCTCAGGGGGGCGTATAACCTTATTCGCATTAAGCACGGGGATGAATGGAAGACGGCGTTTAATACCCCAGAGGGGCATTTTGAGTACCTAGTGATGCCCTTTGGGCTCACTAATGCTCCTTCCGTCTTCCAGTCCTTCATGAATGACATTTTCAGGAATTTTGTGGATAAATTTCTGATTGTTTATTTGGATGATATCTTGATTTTTCCAATGACTGGGACTCTCATGTGAAACATGTTCAGACTGTGTTCCAGATTTTGAGAGAGAATGCTCTGTATGTGAAGGGATCAAAGTGTCTTTTTGGCGTACAGAGGATCTCATTTCTGGGATTCATTTTGTCCCCATCTGTTATTGAAATGGACCCGGTCAAGGTTCAGGCCATCTGTGATTGGGTCCAACCTACTTCATTAAAGGCTCTTCAGAGATTCTTGGGTTTTGCCAATTTTTATCGTAAATTTATTGGTAATTTCTCTGTTATTGTTAAACCATTGACTGATTTGACCAAAAAGGGTTCTGATGTAATGAATTGGCCTCCTGAGGCAGTCTCTGCGTTTCAGAAACTTAATGTCACGCTGTCTAATGATATGTATACAATGTCAGTAAACTATTAATACAGGAACAACACTCTATACAACAACTAGTATAGCAACATCAGCATGTAAGTATAGAATAGATTTACCTGACACGATATCTGCTGAACTCAGGGTTAATCTTGAGGACTTGATGAGCTGAAACAGGAAAGAGGTGGACCGGGATCTAACCTGACCCTAAACTGGGGTCCTAACTAATCCCTCACCTTGGAGGTACTGATAATGGTTCAGAGGTCCAAGTCACCAACCTAACCCTGTCTCCTATCAGACCCTGAACCCTGTAATCAGTCCTAAGAAGGATCCTGACTACCACCAAAGGGATATGGGCTGATCTTAGCTAAATACACAGATTAGACATATAAGACAGACAGGATAACACTCGCTTGCATACACACTCAAACACCAAAGGAACATAAATGGTCTGGGAAATAAACTCTAACCAAGTTGAGCTTAGAACAACTAAGGAGCTCACAACTAAAGTCTATACAGATTCATTCCTATCTGTGGTCTGCATGAAGGTTTCACTGGCAACTCCCCAAGCAGACAACCAGGAATTTAAAGGAAACCAATCAACAAATAATCAATTGCAGCCGGGAGAAACTGCACCCAGTCCCAGCACCGAGCACAGACAGAATTAACTCCCTAGCTGCCAAACACAAAGAAACAGCAGCTCAGCTGTGAGAAGTCAAAATGTGCAACCGCGACGATCTTCGTGGCAACGCACACATGACAGTACCCCCCCTTCTTCGAGGGGCCTCCGGACCCTCAGGGCCAGGCCTGCCCGGGTGAGTTCTGTGGAAGGTCCGAACCAAACGATCTGCGTTAACATCAGACGCAGGGACCCACGTCCTCTCCTCTGGACCATACCCCTTCCAATGCACCAAGTACTGAAGGGACGGCGATTCAGACGTGAGTCAATGATCTTTGATACTTGAAATTCCAAGTTACCATTGACCAACACAGGAGGAGGAGGTAGAGGTGACGGTATGACTGGTGCCACATACCTTTTAAGTAATGACTTGTGGAACACATTATGAATTTTAAACGTAGGAGGGAGGTCCAGACGAAATGCCACAGGATTAATTATGGAACTGATCCTGTACGGCCCGATGAATCTGGGACCCAGTTTCCAGGAGGGCACTTTAAGTTTTATATTCCTGGTAGACAACCATACCAGATCGTTCACATTCAGATCTGGACCAGAAACTCTCCTCCTATCAGCCATACGTTTGTAACGGTTCCCCATCGCACTCAGATTATTCAATACACCTCTCCACACAGAAGCAAGTGACGACGAGAAACGCTCCTCCTCAGGAACCCCAGAAGGGCCCCCCCCATTGAAAGTACAAAACTGGGGATGAAAACCATATGCCCCATAAAACGGGGACTTACCAGTGGACTCGCTCCGCCTGTTGTTAAGAGCGAACTCTGCCAGAGGCAAGAAAGAAGACCAGTCCTCTTGGTTCTCTGAGACAAAACACCGGAGATATGTCTCTAAGCTCTGATTCAGACGCTCTGTCTGACCATTGGTCTGCGGATGAAAAGCCGAGGAAAATGACAATTGCATCCCCCGACGTAAACAAAATGCCCTCCAAAATTTGGACACAAACTGAGACCCCCTATCTGACACCACATCAGAAGGCAACCCATGAAGTCTAACGATCTCCCTAATGAACACCTGCGCCAGAGTTTTAGCATTAGGGAGTGCAGGAAGAGCAACAAAATGTGCCATCTTACTGAACCTGTCAACAACCACCAGTATGACAGTATTCCCTGACGACGGAGGAAGGTCCGTAATGAAGTCCATAGATAAATGAGTCCATGGACGCTCCGGAAGTTTCAAGGGTAAAAGGGTCCCAGACGGACGGGTATGAGGGGTTTTAGAGCGAGCACACACCCCACATGACGCGACAAAAGTTATAACATCTTTATTAGCATTAGGCCACCAAAACCGGCGAGAAAGGAGATCTAAAGTAGCCTTACTCCCTGGATGTCCTGCTAGAGCAGAATTATGATGTGCCTCAATAACCTTTTGTCTCAACAGATTTGGGACAAACAGTCTCCCTGGAGGTCCTGCAGGGGCGTCCCCCTGAGCCTCTAACACCTCCTCCTCAAGCTCAGAAAATACAGCCGACACTACCACCCCCTCCTGAAGGATAGGACTCGGGTCATCCGTTTTCCCGGCCCCTGGGAAACTGCGAGACAAGGCATCAGCCTTTACATTCTTAGACCCCGGGCGATAAGTGACGACAAAATTAAACCTGGTAAAAAACAACGACCATCGAGCTTGTCTGGAATTCAGACGCTTAGCGGATTCCAAATACAACAGGTTCTTGTGATCAGTAATAACGGTAACCGGGTGGACTGCCCCCTCCAAAAAGTGACGCCATTCTTCAAAAGCTAACTTAATGGCCAAAAGTTCCCTATTGCCGATATCATAATTCCTTTCGGCGGACAACAATTTCTTAGAAAAGAAAGCGCACGGATGCCATTTACCAGGGGACGGACCCTGGGACAATATAGCACCCACCCCTACGTCAGACGCATCCACCTCCACAATGAACAGCTGAGATGAATCTGGTTGGATGAGAACGGGTGCAGAAGCAAAACATTTCTTCAAAGAGGAAAAGGCTTGGCAAGCTTTGTCCGACCATTTAGAAAAATCCGTCCCTTTTCTTGTCATGTCAGTGAGAGGTTTGACGACAGATGAGAAATTACAAATAAATTTCCGGTAGTAGTTAGCAAACCCCAAAAAACGCTGCAGAGCCTTAAGATCCCCTGGCTGATCCCATTCAAGCACTGCTCTCACCTTTTCAGGGTCCATGCGGAAACCGGAGGCTGACACCAAAAAACCCAAAAACTGAAGTTCCTGTACGGCAAATACACACTTCTCCAGTTTGGCGTATAATTTATTGTCTCGCAAGATCTGCAACACCTGTCTCACATGCTCCTGATGAGACACAAGATCTGGCGAGTAAATTAAAATGTCGTCCAAATATACAACCACAAACAGCCCCACAAGGTGACGAAAAATGTCATTAACAAAATGTTGGAATACTGCTGGTGCAGTAGTCAGACGAAAAGGCATGACTAGGTTCTCATAATGTCCCTCCGGCGTGTTAAACGCCGTTTTCCACTCATCCCCCTCTTTTATCCTAATCAGATTATACGCCCCCTGAGATCCAATTTAGAAAACCATTTGGCGCCAACAATTTGGTTGAAGAGATCAGGAATAAGAGGGAGTGGATACGGATCTCGAACAGTAATCCGATTAAGTTCGCGGAAATCCAAGCAAGGGCGTAGGCCTCCATCTTTCTTCTTCACAAAGAAGAACCCCGCGGCTACTGGGGAAGATGAAGGTCTAATATGCCCTTTGGCCAGACTTTCAGAAATATAATCTTTCATAGCCTGCCTCTCAGGACCAGAAAGATTATACAACCTAGCTTTAGGCAACTTAGCATCAGGAAGGAGATTAATAGAGCAGTCATACACGCGATGAGGAGGCAACTCCTGACACCCCTCCTCAGAGAAAACATCCCCAAAATCCTCCAAAAAAGGAGGCAATGTACTAGGCACGACCGCACTGATGACTGTGTTCATGCAGTTGCTTTTGCAAAACTCACCCCATTGGCTTATTTCTCTGGACTGCCAATTAATCACAGGGTTATGTTTAACCAACCAAGGAAGTCCCAACACAATGGGAGTAGGTAGACCCTCCAACACATAACAAGATAATTGTTCCCTATGTATTGCCCCTACCCGAAGGTCAATGTTATGAACCTCATGAACAAAGCTACCTTGGCCGAGAGGCCTGGCGTCAATGGAGATATAGGGATCGGTTTGACCAATACACTCAGATGCATACCTTGAGCCTGAGCAAACTGAGCGTCAACCAGATTAGCCCCGGAACCACTATCAAGAAGAACAGACAATCTCTCCACTCTCGTACCAACTACCACCTCCACTGGTACAAGGAACTGAGACGTTTGCGTGAGCGTAGAGGTATGCGTGGAATAGTGTTGCCTTGTGAACCAGCTTCTGAACCCATGCAGTGTGATAGAGTGGCTTCTGGAGCACAGCGTCATGAGTTTCGAAAATGCAATGGGTTATGTTTCTACTGTGGTGACGCCTCTCATGCTATTTCAGTCTGCCCTAAGCGGGGAAGACGTTTTGCACGCTCAGTTGTCTTGGGTAGTGTTCAGACTAAATTTCTGTGACTGTTACCCTGATTTGCTCCCTGTCCACATTTTCTGCTCAGGATTTTGTTGATTCGGGAGCAGCTATTAACCTGATGGATTTTGATTTTGCTAAACGTTGTGGGTTTCCCTTGATACCCCTACGGAAGTCTATTCCCCTACTGGGGATTGATTCTACCCCTTTGGCTGAGAATAAACCCCAGTTCTCTACTCAGGTGATAATGAGGGTTGAACCTGATCATCAGGAGAGTTGCAAATTTTTGGTGCTGTATAATCTGCATGACATTATTGTACTGGGTTTCCCTTGGTTAGTCTCATAATCCTGTTTTGGATTGGAAATCTGTGTCTGTGACCAGTTGGGGCTGCCAATGTGTTAATGCCAACACCCCTGTTTTTTCTACCTCTCCCCAGGCTCAGGATGTTTCTGACTTTTTGACTGATTTTTCTGATGTGTTTAGCGAAAGTAAATCTGCATCCTTGCCCCCCCATAGGAGCTATGACTGCGCTATTGAATTAGTGCCTGGTAGTAAATTCCCTAAAGGTCGCCTTTTTAACTTGTCTGTACCTGAACATGACGCTATGCGGTCTTATATCAAGGAGTCATTGGAGAAGGGTCATATCAGACCATCCTCTTCACCCTTGGGTGCCGTTTTTTTTCTTTGTGGCCAAAAAGGATGGTTCATTAAGGCCGTGTATTGATTATCATCTCTTGAACAATATCACTGTGAAATATCAATATCCGTTACCCTTGATTTCTGACCTGTTTTCCAGGGTGAAAAGTGCTACTTGGTTTACCAAGCTTGACCTCAGGGGGGCGTATAACCTTATTCGCATTAAGCACGGGGATGAATGGAAGACGGCGTTTAATACCCCAGAGGGGCATTTTGAGTACCTAGTGATGCCCTTTGGGCTCACTAATGCTCCTTCCGTCTTCCAGTCCTTCATGAATGACATTTTCAGGGATTTTGTGGATAAATTTCTGATTGTTTATTTGGATGATATCTTGATTTTTTCCAATGACTGGGACTCTCATGTGAAACATGTTCGGACTGTGTTCCAGATTTTGAGAGAGAATGCTCTGTATGTGAAGGGATCAAAGTGTCTTTTTGGCGTACAGAGGATCTCATTTCTGGGATTCATTTTGTCCCCATCTGTTATTGAAATGGACCCGGTCAAGGTTCAGGCCATCTGTGATTGGGTCCAACCTACTTCATTAAAGGCTCTTCAGAGATTCTTGGGTTTTGCCAATTTTTATCGTAAATTTATTGGTAATTTCTCTGTTATTGTTAAACCATTGACTGATTTGACCAAAAAGGGTTCTGATGTAATGAATTGGCCTCCTGAGGCAGTCTCTGCGTTTCAGAAACTTAATGTCACGCTGTCTAATGATATGTATACAATGTCAGTAAACTATTAATACAGGAACAACACTCTATACAACAACTAGTATAGCAACATCAGCATGTAAGTATAGAATAGATTTACCTGACACGATATCTGCTGAACTCAGGGTTAATCTTGAGGACTTGATGAGCTGAAACAGGAAAGAGGTGGACCGGGATCTAACCTGACCCTAAACTGGGGTCCTAACTAATCCCTCACCTTGGAGGTACTGATAATGGTTCAGAGGTCCAAGTCACCAACCTAACCCTGTCTCCTATCAGACCCTGAACCCTGTAATCAGTCCTAAGAAGGATCCTGACTACCACCAAAGGGATATGGGCTGATCTTAGCTAAATACACAGATTAGACATATAAGACAGACAGGATAACACTCGCTTGCATACACACTCAAACACCAAAGGAACATAAATGGTCTGGGAAATAAACTCTAACCAAGTTGAGCTTAGAACAACTAAGGAGCTCACAACTAAAGTCTATACAGATTCATTCCTATCTGTGGTCTGCATGAAGGTTTCACTGGCAACTCCCCAAGCAGACAACCAGGAATTTAAAGGAAACCAATCAACAAATAATCAATTGCAGCCGGGAGAAACTGCACCCAGTCCCAGCACCGAGCACAGACAGAATTAACTCCCTAGCTGCCAAACACAAAGAAACAGCAGCTCAGCTGTGAGAAGTCAAAATGTGCAACCGCGACGATCTTCGTGGCAATGCACACATGACACTTAAGCAGAGATTCACTTCTGCTCCTGTTCTACTGCAGCCTGATGTTTCTCTGCCATTTCAGGTGGAGGTAGATGCCTCTGAAATTGGGGCAGGTGCCGTTTTGTCCCAAAGATATCCAGAGACCTCTAAAAGTAACCCTTGTGCCTTTTTCTCTTGAAAATTTTCTCCAACTGAACGTAATTATGACGTGGGTAATCGGGAGTTATTGGCCATGAAGTGGGCTTTTGAAGAGTGGAGACATTGGCTTGAGGGAGCCAAACATCAGGTGGTGGTCCTCACGGACCATAAGAATCTGGTTTATCTGGAATCAGCCAAGCGACTTAATCCTAGACAGGCCAGGTGGGCCTTGTTTTTCACACGTTTTAATTTTGTGGTTTCCTTTCTTCCTGGCACTAAGAATGTTAAGGCGGATGCCCTCTCGAGGAGTTTCCTTGCGGACTCTCCTGAGTTATCTGATCCTGCTGTTATTTTGAAAGAGGGTGTAGTTCTTTCCACCATCTCGCCCAATTTGAGACTGGCTCTGGAAGGGTGTCAGGATGATAAACCCGAGCGCTGCCCTATTGGGAAATTGTTTGTCCCAGACCGTTGGAAAAAGAGTGTGATGTCTGAGATTTATTGTTCCGCGTTGGCCGGTCATCCTGGAATTTTTGGTACCAGAGACTTGGTTAGTCGGTCCTTTTGGTGGCCTACTTTGTCTCGTGACGTCAGGGAATTTGTGCAGTCCTGCGGGACTTGCTCTCGCTCCAAGCCTTGCTCTCGTTCTAGTGATTTGTTGATGCCATTGCCTGTGCCCAAGAGAACATGGACCCATATCTCTATGGATTTCATTTCCGACCTCCCTGTTTCTCAGAGAATGACCGTTATCTGGGTGATTTGTGATAGGTTTTCCAAAATGATACATCTTGTGCCATTGCCTAAGTTGCCTTCCTCCTCCGAATTGGTGCCTTTGTTCCTTCAGCACGTGGTTCGGTTACACGGCATTCCTGAGAACATTGTGTCTGACAGAGGAGTCCAGTTTGTTTCCAGATTTTGGAGGACTTTTTGTTCTAAACTTGGTGTTCAATTGTCTTTCTCCTTGGCTTTTCTTCCTCAGACCAATGGACAAACTGAGAGAACAAACCAGACATTGGAGACTTATCTGAGATGCTTTGTGTCTGCTGATCAAGATGACTGGGTCTCTTTTTTGCCTTTGGCTGAGTTTGCTCTTATTAATAGGGCTAGCTCTGCCACTTTGATGTCTCCATTTTTCTGCAATTTTGGGTTTCACCCACGATTTTCTTCGGGACAGACAGAGGCTTCTGTCTGTCCAGGTGTTGACTCTGTTGTGGAGCGTATGCAGCAGATTTGGGACCAGGTAGTGGAGAGGTTGTCCCTCTCTCAGGAGAGGGCCCAGCGGTTTGCCAACCGGCATAGGACTGATGGTCCTCGGTTTGAAGTGGGGGACTTGGTCTGGTTGTCCTCAAGAAATATCTCTATGAGAGTTGCATCTCCTAAGTTTAAGCCTAGGTTCATTGGACCTTATAAGATCTTGGAGATTCTTAATCCTGTTTCCTTTCGTTTACTTCTTCCAGGGACATTTAAGATCCATAACGTGTTCCACAAGTCCTTATTGAAGAGGTTTGTCAAGCCAGTGGTTCCTATGGCTGTGCCTCCTGACCCTGTTTTGGTTGAGGGCAATCTGGAGTATGTAGTTGAGAAAATATTGGATTCTCGTTTTTCTAGACTGAAACTCCAGTATTTGGTTAAGTGGAGAGGTTATGGTCAGGAGGACAATTCTTGGGTGTTTGCTTCGGACATCCATGCTAGGAGACTGATCCTTGCATATCACAGAGCTCATCCTGACCGACCTGGTTGCCCAAATGAGGGTTTGGTGACCCCTCCTCAAGGTGGGGGTACTGTTGTGAATTTGTTAGAAATGAATTCTGAGCAGAAGCTCCCTCTGGTGGTTACAAACATCACTGAACCATTCAATGAGGATTGGCAATCAGGAGTTACAGACTGGTCTTATATAAGGGAGGTTCCCTCCCATCATGGTTGCCGGTGATCAATTGTTCTTGTCTCAACTGTGGTTCCTGGTTCACTTGGAAGCTTGCTGAGTCTTGCCTGCATCTTCTGCTATCAGATAAGATATTTTCTGCTTTTATTTTTGTGCTTGCTTTTTGCATTGTTCCCTGCACTTCTGTGGAGGTCAGCCAGGTCCCTCCGGGGACTTGTGCTCCTCTCAGTTTATCTGAGCCACTGTTATTTGTTCATTTGCCTTTTCCAGTTTTTCCAGTGGCTGCGGCTTAGTTTTGTGACACCAGAAACTAATTTAGGTGGTAGAGATCGTGTGATCTCAGATGTTTTTGCAATTAGTAGAGTTGGTATTTCTTAGGGTTTTTTGGATTGCAGTAAGTGTCCTTCCTTTCCTTTTCTGTCCAGGTAGATTGGGCCCCAACGTTTGCTCATACTATTTTCTCTCTGTGTCTGTATTTCCTCTTGTCTAACCGCCATTACATGTTTGGGGGCTTCCTATGTTCTTTGGGGATCTGCTCCGGGGCAGATAGCTTTCCTCTTTCTATCTTTAGGTGTAGTTAACCTCTCAGGCTGTGACGAGGCGTCTAGGACCAACGTAGGAACGCTCCACGGCTGCCTTTAGTTGTGGTGGTTAGTCAGGGTACTGCAATCCAGTAGATTCCAACCTCTCTGGTGTATTGCCGTTTTTGCCTGCTCTCCTCAGCTACCAAATCATAACAGATACCCCCAATGAGTGAAATGCTTATATGGTGTAGAGCAGCAATAGGTCTGAGAGGACAGAACTACCAAGCAGTAGTAGAGCCCCATTGTTCAGAACACAGACCTACACTCTTGACTGCTAGAGGGGTAGTGGAAGTACGAAATGGGAGGGTACCAGTACGTCTTCTCAACTGGGGAGAAGATGAAGAGAACTTACCACGATATGCCACTGTTGCTAAATTACATACCGTAGATAATAACTCCATTCTTACGACGGAGTCCTTAGCCTCCCCCAACCAGTGGAGGATAATGACCCATTAACCCAGGTGGAGGATTGGTGTCAGCAGCTCCATGTCGGAACAGACACCACTCCAGCCCACCAGAAACAGGGAGTACTTCGAGTGGTACAGGAGTACACACAGGTATTTAGCAAACACCCACTTGACTTTGGGACAATTAAGGGAGTACAACACCATATCCCTACAGGCAACCATCCTCCCATTAAAGAGCGGTACAGGCCTATACCTCCAGCACACTACCAGAAAGCCAAGGAGATGTTGCTTGACATGAAGGAAGCAGGGGTGATAAGGGATAGTTGTAGTCCCTGGGCAGCACCTCTAGTCCTAGTCAGGAAAAAGGATGGAAGCATGAGAATGTGTGTAGATTACAGACAAGTGAATCGCATTACACATAAAGATGCATACCCTTTACCACGCATTGAAGAATCCCTAGCTGCCTTAAAAACTGCTAATTACTTTTCCACCCTTGACCTCACTAGTGGATACTGGCAAGTAGCTGTGGCTGAGGAGGATCGGGAGAAGACGGCTTTCACCACCCCAATGGGACTCTGTGAGTTTGACAGAATGCCATTTGGACTCAGCAGTGCCCCGGGAACGTTCCAGAGAGTGATGGAGAGTTGCCTGGGACATCTCAACTTTGAAACCGTGTTGCTGTACCTGGACGATGTAATTGTGTACTCCAAGACGTATGAAGATCATCTGAAGCACCTGGCAGAGGTATTCGAGTCACTGTCCAAGTACGGGATGAAACTGAAGCCTTCAAAGTGCCATCTGCTCAAACAAAAGGTACAGTACTTGGGACATATTGTCAGCTCAGAAGGAGTAGCGCCAGACCCCGAGAAGGTCACCGCCATCCAGAAATGGCCAGAACCGAGGAATCTCAAGGAGGTGCGCCAGTTCCTGGGACTGACAGGTTACTACCGGAGGTTTGTAAAGGACTACACCAAGAAAGCAGCGCCTCTGCAGGACCTCCTGGTAGGGCAATCCCTCAAGAGCAGAAATTCTCCATTCCACTGGGGTAAAGAACAAGCTGAGACATTCAAGGAGATGAAGGAGATCCTGACAGGCGATGAGATCTTAGCCTACCCTGACTACAGTCAGCCGTTCCTGCTGTACACTGATGCCAGCAACGAAGGATTGGGAGCTGTCCTCAGTCAGAAGCAAAATGGCCTGGAGAAAGTCATCGCATATGCAAGCAGGAAGCTCCGGCCGACCGAGAGAAACCCAGAGAACTATAGCAGCTTCAAGTTGGAGTTCCTGGCACTGGTCTGGGCCATTACAGAAAGATTCAAGCATTACCTAGCCTCCAGCAAGTTCACTGCTTACACTGACAATAACCCCTCGACACATCTTGAAACAGCCAAGCTGGGAGCCATGGAGCAACGTTGGATGGCTCGGCTGTCGAACTATCAATTCACAATCAAGTACAGGGCGGGCCGTAAGAATGCCAACGCTGATGCCTTGTCCAGAATGCCGCATGAGTCCGACACGGAAGAGGAATTGGATGACCTAGAAGAGATTGAGCTACCTGCATTCCACAGAAATTGGATGATCCACGAGCAATGAGCCTGCAGGAGGCAGCGTGGTAAGACATTAAACCCTTTACCTCACCACAGTTGGAAGGAGACCCAGAACAGTGACCCGGTTGTCAGCCGTATCAAGGAGCTGATAACTCAGGAAGGTTCCTCCTTGGAGAAGGATGCATCTCAACAAGCAAAGCAGCTGTGGAATGAGAGAAGCCGGCTGTTTATCTACCGAGAGAAGCTGTGCCAAAGGTACGTCAACCCAAGAACCCATGAGATGGTATGGCAGATAGTAGTCCCCAGAACGGACATCCAGATGGTGTTGGAAGCCTACCACGATCGAGCGGGGCACTTTGGCTGGAAGAAGCTGGAAACCCTGCTGAAGTGTCATTTCTACTGGGTGGGAATGCGCAGTTCCATCGAGAAATGGTGTAAAAATTGTGCGTCCTTGTCACGCAGTCTCTGCGTACAGGAGGTCAGGGGCCTAAGCTGACCCTAAGCTGGGGCCCTAACTAATCCCTCTACCTGGAGGTACTGTTAAAGGTACAGAGGTCCAGGCCGCCAGCGTAACCCCTATCTCCTGAGGATCCCTGAACCTCAGTAATCTAGTCCTGAGAAGGACCCCGATCACAACAACAGGGGACAGGACAATATAAGCCAACACACAGTACCAGACGAACGAGACAGACAAGGGGAAAACCAAAAAACCACCTTGCATACAAAAAACTCGCACCACAACAACAGAGGGAACACCAACGGGTAAGGAGATAAATAATAAAGCGAGGAAGGGAAAAAACCACACAAAGTACACTTCACTCCAAACTCCAAAATACCACAAGCCGCTCTGTTTGTCTGCAAGGAATGCTTTCACCGACAACTTCCCTAACAGACTGGCAGGTATTTGAAGGAGTCCCACTTCTCCAGCATTGACTGCAGCTGGGCGAGGCTGGGCCTCATCTAGCACACAGAGAGAGAATTAACTCCCTCACTGCCGAAAAATACAAAGCACCAAAAACTCAGCTGCGAGAAGTCAGGCTGTGTAATCGTGACGATCTTCGTGGCGACACACCCGTGACAGTACCCCCCCTTCTACGAGGGACCTCCGGACCCTCAGGGCCAGGTTTATCCGGGTGAGTCGTGTGGAAGGCCCGAATTAATCGGTCTGCGTTAATATCAGACGCAGGAACCCACATCCTCTCCTCAGGACCATACCCCTTCCAATGAACCAGGTACTGAAGGGACCGGCGATTAAAGCGTGAATCGATGACTTTTGATACCTGAAACTCCAAGTTACCATTGACCACCACTGGAGGAGGAGGTAAAGGTGACGGTATCACCGGCGCCACATACCTCTTAAGCAACGATCTGTGGAACACGTTGTGAATTTTAAACGTAGGGGGGAGGTCAAGACAAAATGCCACCGGATTAATTATAGAACTGATCCTGTACGGCCCAATGAACCTGGGACCCAGTTTCCAGGAGGGAACCTTAAGTTTTATATTCCTGGTAGACAACCATACCCGATCGTTCACACTTAGGTCCGGACCAGACACTCTCCTCCTATCAGCCATATGTTTGTATCGGTTCCACATAGTATTCAGATTATTCAGCACCCCTCTCCACACTGAAGCGAGTGATGACGAAAATCGTTCTTCCTCAGGAACCCCGAAGAGCCCCCCCTACTGAAAGTACAAAACTGGGGGTGAAAACCATATGCCCCAAAAAACGGGGACTTACCAGTGGACTCGCTCCTCCTATTATTAAGAGCAAACTCTGCCAGAGGCAAGAAAGAAGCCCAGTCCTCCTGGTTCTCTGACACAAAACACCAGAGATATGTCTCCAAGCTCTGGTTCAGACGTTCCGTCTGACCATTAGTCTGAGGATGAAAAGCCGATGAAAACGACAAATGCATCCCCCGCCGTGTACAAAATGCCTTGCAGAATTTGGACACAAACTGAGACCCCGATCAGACACCACATCGGAGGGTACCCCGTGAAGCCTCACAATCTCCCTAATGAACACCTGCGCAAGAGTTTTAGCATTAGGAAGAGCAGGAAGAGCGATGAAATGTGCCATCTTGCTGAACCTGTCCACTACAACGAGTATGACCGTTTTACCCGAAGATGGCGGGAGGTCCGTAATAAAGTCCATGGACAGGTGAGTCCAAGGACGCTCCGGGATCTTCAAAGGTAAGAGGGCCCCAGACGGACGGGTATGTGGGGTCTTAGAGCGCGCACAAACCCCACAGGACACGACAAAAGTTACCACCTCCCTATGTAAGTTAGGCCACCAAAACCGACGCGAGAGGAGATCCACAGTTGCTTTACTCCCTGGGTGTCCTGCCAAAGCTGAGTTATGGTGTGCCTCGATCACCTTTTGTCGCAACTGATCTGGAACAAACAGTCTCCCTGGAGGTCCAACAGGGGCGTCCCCCTGAACCTCCATATACCTCCTCCTCAAGCTCAGAGCATACTGCCGACACCACCACCCCCTCCTGAAGGATAGGAACCGGGTCATCCGTATTCCTGGCCGCAGGGAAACTACGAGATAAGGCATCTGCCTTTACATTTTTTGACCCAGGACGATATGTGACGACAAAATTAAACCTGGTAAAAAACAACGACCACCTAGCTTGTCTGGGATTCAGACGTTTTGCGGACTCCAGATATAGCAGATTCTTGTGATCAGTGATGACGGTGACCGGATGGACTGCCCCCTCCAAAAAATGGCGCCACTCCTCAAAAGCTAACTTAATGGCCAAGAGTTCCCTATTGCCGACATCGTAATTCCTCTCAGCGGACGACAATTTTTTAGAGAAAAAGGCACACGGATGACACTTACCAGGGGACGAACCCTGTGACAATACTGCTCCCACCCCTACCTCGGAAGCGTCTACCTCTACAATGAACGGCTGTGACGCATCAGGTTGAATGAGTATGGGTGCCGAGGCAAAACATTTTTTCAAAGAGGAGAATGCTTGAGAAGCCTTGTCAGACCACCTAGAAAAATCCGACCCTTTTTTTGTCATGTCTGTGAGAGGTTTAACCATGGACGAGAAATTACGAATAAATTTCCGGTAATAATTAGCAAACCCCAGGAAACGTTGTAGTACCTTAAGATTCTCTGGCAGATCCCACTCAAGAACTGCCCGCACTTTCCCAGGGTCCATACGAAAACCGGATGCTGACACCAGGAAGCCTAAAAACTGGAGTTCCTGTACGGCGAACACACACTTTTCCCATTTGGCGTACAGTTTATTATCCCGCAAGATCTGTAACACCTGCCTAACATGCTTCTGATGAGACACAAGATCCGGCGAGTAAATTAAGATATTATCAAGATATATGACAACAAACTGTCCCACCAGGCGGCGAAAAATGTCATTTACAAAGTGTTGGAACACCGCCGGGGCATTAGTCAGACCGAATGGCATGACAAGGTTGTCATATGCCCCTCCGGAGTGTTAAACGCCGTCTTCCACTCATACCCCTCCTTCATCCTAATCAGATTGTACGCCCCCCTGAGATCCAACTTAGAGAACCATTTGGCGCCCACGATCTGATTGAAGAGATCGGGAATAAGTGGGAGCGGATACAGATCTCGGACCGTAATCCGATTAAGTTCACGGAAATCCAGGCAAGGGCGTAGGCCTCCATCTTTCTTCTTCACAAAGAAGAACCCCGCGGCCACCAGGGAAGATGAAGGTCTAATATGCCCCTTAGCCAGACTTTCAGAAATATAATCCTTCATGGCCTGCCTCTCTGGACCAGATAGGTTATACAACCTAGATTTAGGTAACTTGGCCTCAGGGAGCAGTTTTACAGAACAGTCATACACGCGATGAGGAGGTAGTTCCTGACACCCTTTCTCCGAGAATACATCCTCAAAGTCCGCCAGAAATGGAGGTAAGACCCTAGGAGTGACCGCACCGATGACCGTTTTTATTACAGAATTCACTCCATTGGCTTATCTCTCTGGATTGCCAATTAATAACAGGGTTATGCTTAGTTAACGAAGGAAGGCCCAGCACTATAGGAGTAGGAAGACCCTCCAACACGTAACAAGACAACAGTTCTTTATGTATCGCTCCCACTTGAAGTTTTACGTTATGCACAGCTTGCAAAAAACTTCCCTGACCGAGAGGCCTGGCGTCGATAGAGAATATGGGGATGGGTTTAGCCAACACACTCAATCGCATACCTTGAACCCGGGCAAACCGAGCATCCACCAGATTAGCCCCGGCCCCACTATCCAGAAGAACAGATATCCTCTCAGTTCTCGTACCCACCACCACCTCCGCCGGTACGAGAAACTGAGACGAACCTAGGGACGAAATACCTACTCCCAGATTGCCGTACACCACACATCCTGGGATCAATAGTTTTCCGACGACCCTTTATTCTGCAAAGGACGGGATGGACACCCCCCAATAAAATGTCCCTTTCTCCCGCAGAAGAAACACCTTCCTGTCTTGTGGCGAACCGCCGGTCCCCTCCCCCGAAATGATGTCCCTCCTAATTGCATAGACTCCTCTGGACTGACCAGGGGAACCTCCATATAAGGGACCCTTGAAGAAGGTGGAGTCATCACAGGGGCGGAGTTACCCGCACCTCTCCCGAAGCCGTCTGTCAATGCGAATAGCAAGGGCCATAGCGGCTTCCAGTGACGCGGGAGGGTCATACTGTGCCAACACATCCTTTAATTTGTCAGATAAACCTTGACAAAACTGGCTCCTAAGAGCCAGGTCATTCCACTGGGTGTCCGTGGCCCACCTACGGAACTCCGAACAGAATTCCTCCGCCAGACGATCTCCCTGCTGGATCCTACGTAACTTAGATTCAGCAAGGGAGATCCGATATCATATACGAGACCCAGAGCAACAAAAAACCTATCCACTGACTGGAGAGCCGGGGAGCCCGGGGGAAGAGAGAATGCCCATGATTGTGGGTCCCCTTGTAGGAGCGAGATGATAATTCCCACCCTTTGTTCTTCACTCCCGATGACCGAGGCCGCAGCCGAAAGTACAATTTACATGCCTCCCGGAAAACAAAAAACTTGTCCCGCCCCCCAGTGAACCTGTCAGGGAGAGCTACCTTAGGTTCTGGTCCGGCTTGCTCCGGGGGATACAAAACCTTGGACTTAACGTCCGCCAGCTGGACAAACTCTGCAACTGCCGAGCAAGACTGGCTACTGGATCCATGGTAGCTGGAGAGAATCTTTTGTCGGTCGATGAAAATGTCACGCAGTCTCTGCGTACAGGAGGTCAGGGGCCTAAGCTGACCCTAAGCTGGGGCCCTAACTAATCCCTCTACCTGGAGGTACTGTTAAAGGTACAGAGGTCCAGGCCGCCAGCGTAACCCCTATCTCCTGAGGATCCCTGAACTTCAGTAATCTAGTCCTGAGAAGGACCCCGATCACAACAACAGGGGACAGGACAATATAAGCCAACACACAGTACTAGACGAACGAGACAGTACAAGGGGAAAACCAAAAAACCACCTTGCATACAAAAACTCGCACCACAACAACAGAGGGAACACCAACGGGTAAGGAGATAAATAATAAAGCGAGGAAGGGAAAAAAACCACACAAAGTACACTTCACTCCAAACTCCAAAATACCACAAGCCGCTCTGTTTGTCTGCAAGGAATGCTTTCACCGACAACTTCCCTAACAGACTGGCAGGTATTTGAAGGAGTCCCACTTCTGCAGCATTGACTGCAGCTGGGCGAGGCTGGGCCTCATCTAGCACAGAGAGAGAGAATTAACTCCCTCACTGCCGAAAAATACAAAGCACCAAAAACTCAGCTGCGAGAAGTCAGGCTGTGTAATCGTGACGATCTTCGTGGCGACACACCCGTGACAGTCCTGTAGCCTCCGAAGAAAAGACTACAGCAGCCAGAAAGCACGCCTGCAACCCATCAAGACGACTCATCCCTTGGAGATCATGGCCTTGGACCATGTCAAGTTGTCACCCAGCCGGTCAGGATACTCATATGCCCTGACAATGGTGGATCACTACTCCAGGTTCCTGGTGGTCACCCCTGTCAAAGATCTGACAGCAGAAACAGCAGCAAAGACGTTTCAAGCGTATTTCTGCAGGCCCCATGGATATCCAGAGCAAGTGTTAACTGATCAGGGTCCTGCCTTTGAAGCCGAGTTGTTTAAAGAGTTCTGTCATTTGTACGGATGCAAGAAGATAAGAACCACACCGTACCACCCCCAAACAAATGGTCTCTGTGAAAAGATGAATCACATAGTCATTGATCTGCTGAAGACGGTACCACTTGAGGAGAGGAATCGGTGGCCAGACCTACTACCTGACCTGGTAGATCTGTACAATCACATACCTGTGAGTTCCACCAATTGCACCCCAGCCTACCTCATGCGGGCAAGACCAGGAAAGCTGCCCATGGATTTGGAACTTGGTGTTGTAGAACCAGAAGCTGATGTTACTACTGAAGATTGGGACACGAACCGACAGGAACAGTACAGGAGAGTACAAGCCTGCGTGGAAGATAGTCTCAGTAAAGTAAGGCAAAAACAAGAGGAAAACTACAACAAAAGTGCGCCAGCTGGACCTTTTGTACCTGGAGAAATTGTGCTGAAACGAAAAAGAAGAATGCACAAATTGGATGATCAGTGGGAAAAAGAGCCTTATGTCGTGCAAAATTCAAAGTTTGACAACAGGAAAACCTGTACCATTAGCAAAGATGGAGGAAAGACGACCACCACTGTATCAAGAGACCACCTAAAACTGTGCCCAGATATGTTAAAACTTCATGAAGAAGAACTTGTTATAGACCAAGAGAAACCTGGTGAAGTCATCCACACGGACTTAGGAGATTTTCCTGCAGATTGGCCTTGTATCGGAGACGCTGTGATTATTCCAGTACTTCAATTTTACCAACCACAAGAAGCACTCCAACGTCCAGTTGAGCCAGTTGTCGCAGCAGAAATAGTTCGTGAGGAACCTGCTCCTGTAGCATCTCCAGAAGTAGAGTCTCGAGAAGTGGAGCCTCAAAACGTGGAACTACCAGAAGAATCCTCTAGCGAAACAGATCTGCATCGCCCAGCCACAAGTATGCTTGCCAGATCCCTAGAGAGGTTAAGGCAGTATTACAGTTTACTGGCATGTAGGACGGATTGGCCAGATGCTACTATACCTGACGCAACACCACGTAGGTCAGTACGCACGACAAAAGGAAAGTTACCTGTTAGGTACCAAGAGTAGGCCTAGCAAATGTAAACCAGTCCAAGTGTATAAATGTATATAAGAATTGTGTAAATACTGTATATATGTTACTTGTATTTATTGCAACGTTTGAAGTGTCCTTACCTCCTGCAAGGGAAGAGTTATTGTTATTGTTTATGTTAATGTTATATAAAAATGTACTTCTTTTTCATCCTGGGAGTGCTGATAACTAGGGGGGGATGTGTAGCCCAGCTGTGTCTGGAGCCACATGTTCCCAGGTGGATGCACAGAAGGTAAACCCACAATGACCTATATGCACACAACACATCTGCACTATTCCCTAGATCCACCAGAGGGAGCCCTTTTGCAATATATATAGTGTAGTGAAGTACAGCAGACAGTCAGTCTAGTCACCTCAGACGAGCTGAGAGGGAGAGATTAGCCTGAGAGAGAGAGAGAGTACTTGAAAGACTGAAGTTTACAGCTTGAACTTAGTTTATTTTGTGGAGTCCAGTAATGGTGGGAAGGATTGCCACTTAGCCTGGTCAAAACTGAGTCAACTGAGGTATTTTCAGTGAGCAAGCGTGCCGACGCTTTGAGAGCGGTGAAGAGAAGGAAAAGCTGCCATCTACTGCTAGTGTGTGCTTATGTTAAAGGTGAGAGTAGGACGAAAGGCGAGTGGAAGGGAAAAGAGAGTGACAGAGGTTGAAACAGCATTGATTGCTTACCTCTACTCTGAACAACCGGATGCCGGGTCCGAGCTTGCTAGCATCTACACGACTAGTAGGAGATACCGGAGACCCTGTGGGACTTCAAGTCGCAGGGGCCCACAAGTGTTGATACGTAGCCGGGGTCAGGAAGACAGGAGTCTGGTCGGCCAACCATTAGAGACACTGTTCTATCCCAGAGAAGGCTTCACCACAAAGTCAGCCGGGAGTATAACTGAAGACAGAGTTAGACTTCGTTTCACACAGGTCAGAAACTCACACAACTGGAGTAAGGAGGCCCTACACCTACTCAGTGGGATTACTGGACGTGCATCCTCCACCCTGCCAGCTTCCCGGGACGTGCCTGCAACTACCATCAGTAAAGGTACAGAAAGAGACTTTCATGTGTGTGTCTGCCTTATTGATCCTGCACCTCTACACCGCCATATACCCTGAGGGATCAGTCTTGCCTGTGGAAGACTTAACACCTTGCTGCCCAGTAACAACCCCTCAGCGGATCTACCCTGCAGCGCTGGTCACCCTGACCAGGTACCACAGGTGGCGTCACGAACATTTCTACAAACCTATAATCCCCTGTAAATATCCCACATATTGAGGTGAGCCCCCAGGGCAACGGACCGAGCTGTGCTACTCGTGACATCCCCCATTGAAGTGAATGGGCTCGGTGCCGAGTACCCCACAGGCCCTGGCTACGGGCGACTCAGATAGATAGCAGAGACTGGTGCTGGCGGTGGTTAATAATAAGTGCTGTCAGCGTTTACCAAGGGAAAAGTTGAGACTGCGACACTGCAACAGGTCTCTCTCCACTGAAAATTAGTAACTCCGCATACAATACAAATCCACCCAGCATAGTTTTTTTTTGCAACCCAGGATATATTGGTGCCCTGGGGTTGAGGGGCACAGAGTTTACAATCGGAAGGAGAGACTTAATTTCCTGGGAAAAGATCTTATTATCTAGCAGAGAAACCCCTTATTCCAAATCATCATTTTTAATTATTTGTCTTTCTGGTACTTTCAGTCACTTTCTCAGTTCTTTCCACAAAACATCCAATCTCTGTTATAGTAATAGACAGCTTTCCTTTTTTCATTATAACCATAACACAATCAGAATTCACTTTCTGTTTTCTACCTCCATATCAACGTGCCTTTCTTTCTAACACCTTTGTCTCATAGCGTAGGCTTTATCCTCCCACCCTCAAGAATTCCTCTACATTTCTCACAGATTTTTTTTTTTCTCTGGACCATAAGACTGACAGTATCCAATCCATCACACAAATCCAAACTCTTCTTTAATTAAATATCCTTACTTAAATTGTGCCCAGTCCTAGAGCGGCCGTATAGTCTGTCGCACCGGGCCTATCTATCCCCACAGGGATGGCCCCACAACACGATACTCAGTGAAAGGAGGAGGGCGTCTTAGACTATCCCTCCGGGCACCTCTGGTTATATATATATAAAACTATAAATATATTTCCGATACCCTTCCCATCTTCGATCACTTCATCGTGCCCGATTCTAACAGTGATCGGGATTTCAGGATATTTTGACTAAAAAAGAGTTACAATCACTGGTCAATCCGGGGTGTCCGTCCCTTATGAGGTACGGTTCGAACACTGGGCCCCCAACGGAACTACACCTCTATTGTAAGGTTCTGTGTATCTGTTTCTGAAACTCAGTTTGTTCGTCGGCCATTTTGCTTTCTGTTTTGCTGCAGCTATCTTGCCCTCAGTCAAAATGGAGTTTTCCAGCTTGCATGTTCCCGCCCTGATTCTCTCCGTTTGCTTCTTAAACAGCCACAGCTGAGCAATCAGTGCTTCAGAATCTAGCCTGCAGTGAACCTGTGTTCTGACTCCTGAAGCCTTGGACCTTGTACTCCAGCCATTCCTACTGAGGAACTCTGAAGCACTTGTGGACTCTGAACTCTGCTCTTGAGAGCCTCACGTTTGCATGGACTTGCGGTAACAGAGAAGAAGATCTGAATCTGTTGTGGAGAGTTATTGCTGAGCTTAGATTACTCTGGCCTGCTGTGTCTCCTGCTTCTGTGTTTGCAACCTGTGTGTTTATTTTTGCCAATTTGTATGAAGCAATACAAGACTTTCTTTATCAACCTGTGTCTCAAGTATTTTCATCGCACCCAAGCACAAGACGCTATATGAACTGTACCACATACATTACAAGATTCTGAAGCCAAATGTTAGTGTCTGCTGGGTCTGGAAAGGCTTGTCTGCTGTACTGTGGATATCGGATGTCCGGTTGTACTTTCTGTGATGACAGTGGTTGTGACTTCTCACAACCATTCCAGGTGAGCAATTCCCTTAAGTTTTTTTTTCTGCAGTGTTATCACAGGTAAACACTATTGTTTTTTTTTTTTTTTTTTTTTTTTCTCTTCTCTTTTTGTCTGCTGAAACTCTGGATATCAGATGTCTGGTTGAAAGCTTTCTGTGATGATAGTGGTTGTGACTTCTCACAACCATTCCAGGTGAGCAGTTCCCTTAAAGTTTTTTCTTTCTTCAGTGTTGCCACAGGTGAACACTATTGTTTTTTTTTCTCTCCTCTTCTTCCAGTATCCTGTCTTAAAAGATCTGGAAAATGGAGGCCCGCATAAAGGAACTTTGCGGAGTGACTGATAATATCCTTGCAGATTTGCAGAATATAAAGACCCGTTTTACAAATCTTCAGGACCTAAATAATCACAATTTGCAAGTGGTTGGACAGACTACCCAGGATTTGCGAGCCAGGATTGAGGTTCTGGAGGGGCGAGTCCAGGCTCCTGCCGTGGCCCCGAGTTCTGGGATTCCCAAGTTGCCCCTTTTCGTTTTGGTGGTGAACGTGAAAAATTCAGGGGATTTGTTAATCAATGCAATCTTTTTTTTTCTGCACATGCTTCACAATTTCCTACTGAACGATCTAAGGTGCTTACTATAATTATGTTGCTTACCAACAAGGCTTTGATATGGGCAAACCCTCTGATTGAGACTGAGGATGATTGTTTGAATCACCTTGATGATTTTATTTCAGCCATGGGGCAGGTGTTTGATGACCCCAATCGAGGTGCAACAGCTGAAGCAGCCATGTTAGCTTTGCGCCAAGGTAAGCACTCGGTAGCTGAATATGCCTTGGATTTCAGGAGATGGGCCCTTGATACCACCTGGGACAATTCCGCCAAAAAATCTATTTTTCGAAAGGGGTTATCCCCACTGATTAAGGATGAACTTGCTCGTGCCGACCCTCCCACTGCGTTAGGTGACTTTATTAACTACTGCATCCGTATTGATACTCGTTTAACTGAACGCAGGCAAGAGAGATGGTTCGAAAGCAATCGTACTAACCTTTTCCTACCTTCCTCTCCAGCTAAGGAACCTTTGAATAGGATTACACGGGAACCTGAACCTGAACCCATGCAGGTAGACTCTTTACTACGACGGGTTAGTGATGCACGCAAGGAACATCGTTTTAAGGAGAATCTATGTTTTTATTGTGGTAAGTCAGGGCACTTTATTATTAACTGCCCCAGCCGTTCTCGCAAGACTACTGCAGCACTCATTCATTGTGAGTGTTGCGAGAGGGGATCTGTCAGGTCCGAGCCTCAGGCTCCAGAGAGAGCTGCAGCAACAGATCTTGATTTCTCGGACTTAAACTCCGTTACCTCTGAGGACGTTGACTGTGTAAATGCTGCCATCTTTCAAGTTTCCTCAGCGGTGTCCCAGCTGAGTTGTAAGAAAAACAATTCTCACTGTTTTCTTTCCATCAAACTCTGGGTTGACTCAGCCTGGGTGTCTAGCTCTGCTATGATCGACTCAGGTGCAAGTGGAAATTTTATGGATGTCTCCTTTGCTCTAAAACAGGGAATACGTTCAGTGAAGAAGGCTACTCCAGTACAGATGGAAACTGTGGATGGCTCCCTGCTGACCTCTGGACCAGTGGATCAGGAAACAGAGCCTTTAAAGGTTCTTATGGGTAAAGATCATCAAGAGAAACTGTCCTTTATGCTTATCTCTTCTCCTCACTTTCCCATTATTCTAGGGCTACCATGGCTGCAGGCTCAGAATCCTACCATTAACTGGGAGACCAAGGAATTACACTTTCCAGAGAAACAGATGAGTCCAAAAATTTCAGCTTGCTCTGTTCCTAAAGGAACCATGTCAGTCCCTGAACTACCAGCTGTATACCAGGACTATGTGGATTTATGTGACAAGAAGAACGCTGACCAGCTTCCTCCTCACCGTCCATATGATTGTCCAATTGAATTATTGCCTGGAGCAGAGATACCTTTTGGTAAGATCTACCCCTGGCGGGGCCCGAGCTGAAGGCTTTAAAAGAGTACATAGACGAAAATCTAGCCAAGGGCTTCATACGCCCCTCTTCATCTCCTGCAGGGGCACCCATATTCTTTGTAAAGAAGAAAGATGGATCCCTGAGACCATGCGTAGACTATAGGGAACTCAATAAGGTTACTATTAGAAACCGTTATCCATTGCCTTTAATCCCTGAGTTATTGGAGAGAGTGCGACATGCCAAAATTTTTTCTAAACTAGATCTTCGTGGGGCCTATAACTTAGTCCGTATTAGACCTGGGGATGAATGGAAGACTGCATTCAGGTCACGCTATGGACACTTTGAATATCTGGTTATGCCTTTTGGTCTGAGTACCGCCCCAGCCACTTTCCAACACTTGGTGAATGACATCTTCAGGGATCTCCTAGATACATTCGTGGTAATTTATTTGGATGATATTTTAATTTTTTCTAACTCCACAGAGGAACATCATGGACATGTGAGAATGGTCTTGGAACGTCTAAGACAAAATCATCTTTACATCAAGCTTGAAAAGTGTGAATTCCATAAGACCGAAATTCAATTTCTGGGGTATGTACTGTCTACACAAGGAATTAGTATGGATGGAAGTAAAACCCAAGCCATCAATGATTGGCCAAGTCCTAGAAATGTGAAGGAGGTACAGCGCTTCATCGGGTTTGCAAACTTCTATAGACGTTTCATTAGAAATTTCTCTGAGGTAGTGTCACCTATCACCCAACTTACCCGGAAAGAGTCTAAGTTCTCCTGGACTCCCAAGCCCAGGAAGCATTTTCCCGTCTAAAAGATAAATTTACCACTGCACCTATCCTAGTACATCCCAACCCAGAGCTTGCCTTCATAATAGAGGTGGATGCTTCAGACTGTGCCGTGGGAGCTATACTCTCTCAGAGAACAGGTGAGAAGAATGTCTTGCATCCCTGTGCCTTCTTTTCCCAGCAGTTGTCTTCGGCTGAGAAGAACTACGATGTGGGCAATAGAGAGTTGTTGGCCATTATTGCCGCCTTCAAAGAATGGAGACACCTTCTTCAAGGAGCTGCACAGCAAATAGTCGTTCTGACAGACCATCGTAATCTTGAGTTTACCAGGTCGGCTAAGTGCCTGACTCCTCGCCAGGCTCGCTGGAATCTTTTCTTAAACCAATTTAATTTTATTATTTCTTATAGACCAGGATCGCGCAATGGAAAGGCTGATGCACTCTCTAGGATTTACTCAGCAGAGACACGTCCAATTACTCCTCCTAAGACTATTCTTCCTGACTCTAGATTCCTAGGAGTGATTCATCATCAAGACCTAATTAAAGACATCAAGGAAGCATACCATGCGGATTCTTTTTTGGCTCAACCCCAAGGGACGTAAGTCTTGTCTTTAAGAATGGTGTGTGGATTCTGGGACAACGTCTGTATATACCTGAAACAGTCAGATTGAGAGTATTGCAACTCATTCACGATTCCAAAATAGCCGGGCATAGAGGAATTCTAAAGACACAGGAATTTCTTTCTCGTTTCTTTTGGTGGCCCACTTGTAGGAAGGATGTTTTGGACTATGTCACTTCGTGTGAGGTTTGTGCAAGATGCAAAACACCTCGCTCTTCACCAACTGGTCTGTTACAGCCTCTTCCCACCCCGTCCCGCCCGTGGGGATCCATTTCTATGGACTTCATTGTGGAATTACCAACCTCTCAAGGGAAGAACACTATTCTAGTGGTGGTTGACCGTTTAACAAAGGCAGCTCATTTTATCCCTTGTGTCGGCTTACCCACTGCAAAACAGACATCAGATTTGATGATTAAAGATGTGTTTCGTTTACATGGAGTACCGGATGAGGTTATTTCGGATCGAGGGGTGCAATTCACTTCTAGGTTTTGGCAAAATTTCTGTGCAGCATTGGACATTAAAGTAAACCTTTCTTCTGCTTTTCATCCCCAGACTAATGGACAAACCGAACGAACCAATCAAACCCTGGAGCAGTATCTCCGCTGCTTTATCTGCCACCTACAGGATGATTGGGTGGATCTACTTCCATTGGCTGAGTTCTCTTACAACAACTCTCAGAGTGCCTCCACTAAACAGTCTCCTTTTTACTCTAATCTAGGTTATCATCCTAACATTCTACCACGATTTCCCATAGAGACGCCTTTGCCAGCAGTGGCTGAAAGAGTCACGACTTTACAGAAGAATATGGATCTTCTAAAGGAGAATCTGGAATCGGCTCAGGAAAGGTACAAGAAGGCAGCAGATAAATTTCGTAAACCTGCACCAGCTTTTAAGGTAGGAGACCTGGTCTGGCTGTCAACCAGAAATCTTAAGTTAAGGATTCCATCGTCTAAGTTGGGACATAAGTACATTGGACCCTATAAAATCAGTAAGATTATAAGTGCCGTTGCTTGTCGTCTTCAATTGCCCAGAACTATGAGAATCCACCCTGTCTTTCATGTATCCCTACTAAAGGCTGCGACACCCAATACGTTTCCTGGACGTTCTTCTCCTTGCCCTGACCCAGTGCTAGTCGATGGTCAGGAAGAATTTGTGGTGGAAAGGATTTTAGATTCCAGGTTGTATAGAAATCAGTTACAATATCTGATTAAATGGCAGGGCTACCCAGTGGAGGACAACTCATGGGAGCCAGTCAATAACGTTAATGCTCCTCGCTTGCTCCGTCAGTTTCATCAGAGGTACCCACACAAGCCTGGTCTGAGGTCATCCGGAGGTTGTCCCTAAGGGGGGAGTAATGTAAGGTTCTGTGTATCTGTTTCTGAAACTCAGTTTGTTCGTCGGCCATTTTGCTTTCTGTTTTGCTGCAGCTATCTTGCCCTCAGTCAAAATGGAGTTTTCCAGCTTGCATGTTCCCGCCCTGATTCTCTCCGTTTGCTTCTTAAACAGCCACAGCTGAGCAATCAGTGCTTCAGAATCTAGCCTGCAGTGAACCTGTGTTCTGACTCCTGAAGCCTTGGACCTTGTACTCCAGCCATTCCTACTGAGGAACTCTGAAGCACTTGTGGACTCTGAACTCTGCTCTTGAGAGCCTCACGTTTGCATGGACTTGCGGTAACAGAGAAGAAGATCTGAATCTGTTGTGGAGAGTTATTGCTGAGCTTAGATTACTCTGGCCTGCTGTGTCTCCTGCTTCTGTGTTTGCAACCTGTGTGTTTATTTTTGCCAATTTGTATGAAGCAATACAAGACTTTCTTTATCAACCTGTGTCTCAAGTATTTTCATCGCACCCAAGCACAAGACGCTATATGAACTGTACCACATACATTACATCTATATAATTCCACCCGAGAATCATCCCACCATCGGGGACAAACCTCAGATCCTCTTTCCAGCAACAAACACAGGAAAACCACACCAAACGGTCAGTCTGAACAGTATAACTGCCAACTTACCGTGGTTGTGGGGGGTGATCAGTCCCAATTTTCCAGTGTCTATGTCCAGTCCGAGGGTCCTTTGTCTTGTTGTCCTCCGGGGGCAGAGGCGTCCCTATATGGGGGCCCCACGTTTGGCGACATCTGTTAAAGTAGGATCTAAGTGACCCTTCACAGTTGACCTAATGATTTCCAAATTAATAAACAGAACGTTGCTAGCAACAGAAAATGACCAGACGGAGACATGTTTCTGTCTGGGAGAATCAAAGCAGATTTCTATCCCATATATTACATCATCATCTTTTATAGTATTTAGTGAGCTTGTACTTCAACCAATAGTATAAAACCACACCTACAACATTTAACCAATGAAAATACAAGAAAATTGACCTATAAGAATACAAGAAAATAGGAAACTACATATATGGTCATGTCTACGTAACATAGAACAGAACAATAACATACTCATTTCTCAAAGTATTCTACAGTGATAAATCCCAAGGTCTCATATCTTGTCCAAACTGGAGCAGTCTGGTTTTATCACAGCCCATAACCTTTACTCTGCTTCTCTACAACGGCCAGGAACTATAGCCTTGTTAAGCAACAGAATTTATCTCATAAAGACAAGATGGAGTTACAAACACAAAATGGAACATTCATTTTGATCTTTCTTAATTTAGTCCTTCACAATTTGAGGGGTCTATATGATAGAAAATACCCAAAAGTGACACCATTCTAAAAACTGCACCTCTCAAGGTGCTTAAAACCACATTCAAGAAGTTTATTAACCCTTCAGGTGCTTCACAGGAATTTTTGGAATGTTTAAAAAAAATTGAACATTTAACTTTTTTTTTCCAAAAATGTAACCCTAACCCCAACACACCCCTAGTCCTAATACCAGCCCTAACCACAAATCTAACCCTAACACACCCCTAACCCTAATCCCAACCCTAATCCAAACCCTAACCCTAACTTTAGCCCCAATCCTAACCATAACTTTAGCCCCAACCGTAACCCTAACTGTAGCCTCAACTCTAAATTTAGCCCCAAACCTAACCCTAACTTTAGTCCTAACCCTAATGGGAAAATGGAAATAAATACATTTTTTTACTTTATTATTTTTCCCTAACTAAGGGGATGATAAAGGGAGGTTTGAGTTACTATTTATAGCAGGTTTTTATATCAGATTTTTATGTTTGGCAGCTGTCACGCTAAAAGATGCTTTTTATTGCAAAAAATTGTTTTTGCATCACCATATTTTGAGAGCTATAATTTTTCCATATTTTGGCCCATAGAGTCATGTGAGATCTTGTTTTTGCGGGATGAGTTCACGTTTTTATTGGTACCATTTTTGGACACATGACATTTTTTGATTGCTATTTATTACGATTTTTGGGAGGCAGAATGAACAAAAATCAGCAATTCATGAATTTCTTTTGGGGAGGCGTTTATATCGTTCCACGTGTGGTAAAATTGATAAAGCAGTTTTATTCTTCGGGTCAGTACGATTACAGTTTTACCTAATTTATATCTTTTGTTATGTTTTGGCGCTTTTATAAAATAAAAACTATTTTATATTAAAAATAATTATTTTTGCATCGCTTTATTCTGCGAGCTATAACTTTTTTATTTTTTCGCTGATGATGCTGTATGGCGGCTCGTTTTTTTGCGGGACAAGATGACGTTTTCAGCGGTACCATGTTTATATCTGTCTTTTTGATCGCGTGTTATTCCACTTTTTGTTCGGCGGTATGATGATAAAGCATTGCTTTTTTGCCTTGTTTTTTTTTATGGGGTCCACTAAAGGGGTTAACTAGTGGGACAGTTTTATAGGTCGGGTCGTTACGGACGCGGTGATACCAAATATATGTACTTTTATTGTTTAGATTTTTTTATTCAAATATTTATTTATTGATAGAATATTGATTTTTTTTTAAATATTTTTACAATTATTTAAAAAATTTTTTTTATTTAATTCTTACTTTTACACTGTATCCCACTATGGGACAATCATTTTGTGCAGGCTGATCGCTTATATGGCGTGCAGATCTGCATGCCATATAAGTTGTCAGCGCTGCAGGGATTTGTCACTAGCCTCAGAGAATTCGTGACATGCATTGCGCATGACAGGAAGTCTGAGCTCTGGTAACCCGGATGTTGTCATGACGACATCGGGTTACCATGGGAGCGATCGGGACCCCGCGTCATGACGCGGGGTCTCCGTTCCAAAGGCAGAGAGGCTGTCAGAGCTGACAGCCCCTCTGCCTGCTCCAGAACGCTGCGATCATGTTTGATCGCAGTGTTCCGGGGTTAAAGTGCCGGGAGCAGTCCGTGACCACTCCTGGCACTTAGTGCCGGGTGTCAGCTGTGAGAATCAGCTGACACCCGGCCACGATCGGTCGTGCTCCCCCCGTGAGCGCAGCTGATCGCGTATGACGTACTGTCCCATCCATGGGAATTAAGTCCAAGGGCACCAGGATGGGATAGTACGTCAGATGGAAGAAAGGGTTTACTGGTTGGTAGGGGATCAAATACTTATTTCTCACTGCAAAACGCAAATAAATTTATATAATTTATACAATGTGATTTTCTGGATTTTATTTTTGATATTCTATCTCTCAATGTTAAAATTAACCCACCCTTAAAATTATAGACTGTTCATGTCTTTGTCAGTGGGCAAACTTACAAAATCAGCAAGGGATCAAATACTTATTTCCCCCACTGCACTTGCCAGTGAGCCGCCCGCCAGGGCCGCGGAGTACTCAGATCCAAGCCTATTAACTCCTATGGGAGATGTCACATCAACACAGCTCGGTCCGTGGCCCTGGGCGCTCACCATAAATGGGGGATAATTACAGGGGAATAAATGTTTGTATGATTCGTGACGCCACCTGTGGTACCTGGTCAGGGGGACCAGCGCTGCGGTGCAGATCCACTGGAAGTGTTGGTGTTGTGCAGCTAGATGTTAGGCCTCCTACAGGTGAGGCTGAGTCCTTCCTGGGCAGGTAGATGCGTAGGGATGCAGGACGGAGGGGAACTCGGCAGGTTAGGGGCAAGAAGATGGACACACACACGTCACTTTGGTACCTTTACTGAAGATGTTGCAGGCACATCCCGGAGCACTGTAGGGTGAAGGGTGCACATCCAGATTCTCCCACTGAGTAGATGTGTGGCCTCCTGTTCCTTGCCTTTCTGTAATGGAGTTCTGGCCATCATGTAGCTGAGCCTAACTTAATCTCTGTCCTGCGCCCGGCTGACCTTGTGATTGGACCTTCTCTTAAAGTACAGTGTCCCTGCTTGCAGGGCCCTGCCCGCCTGAACTTTGTCCTTCTGGCCCTGTTACGTATCAGCTCTGTGGTACTCCTGGGGCTTGTAGTCCTCCAGGAATTCCGGTATTCTCCTAATGGGTCATGGAGATCCCTATAGGCTCGGACCCGGCGTCCGGTATATACTTGCTGGGAGAGCTGGTTAGGCTCTTCTGCCCCTTTGCTACTCTCCTCTTGCCTTCGGCCTACTCGGGCCCTCACACGATTATACACACTAGCAGTTGGTGGGCTGCCTCTTCTGCCGCTCTCAGAGCGTCGGCACGCTTCTAGCTCTCTACTGAATTGAGCTGAACTCACTTTGCTGCAGACTGCAGCCTTCTCCCTTTTGCTCAACTCTGCTGAGCTGCACTACTCTGCAGTCTCTCAAGTCTCTACTGGAGTCTGAACTGAACTGACTTCAGAGTATCTGCCTAACTTCCTGCCTTCACCCTCCTTTTATATTCCTGTTAGGGCTCCCTCTGGTGGTCTTAGGGGACGGGTGAAGGTGTGTGTATGCAAAGTGAGACCTCTAGTGGTACAATCCTTCATGCACCCTTCTGGATATGTGAATCCAAGCACAGCTGGGCTCCACACCAGCTCTACAAAATTGTCCATGAGGGTCCAAGAAAAAAGTGAATACACATCAAAAAAACTGACCGGCACATCCAAACATAGATCCAATGTGAACAGGTGCTAAAACCTAGAGTCACCAACTCATACATATTTAAGAAAAAAAGGTAGCACACTGTAGCGCTATAGCTTGCGGACACAAAATATGAAAATATGAAAAAATATGAAAAATTAATTGCATCACTGCCTTAGAAATATGAAAAATTGAGAAGTCTTAGCGCATAAAAAGGCCAATTTATGTGTACCTGGGAGCCTTTTATGCGCTAAGACTTCTCAATTTTTCATATTTCTAAGGCAGTGATGCAATTCATTTTTCATGTTTTTCATATTTTCATATTTTGTGTCCGCAAGCTATAGCGCTACAGTGTGCTACCTTTTTTTCTTAAATATGTATGAGTTGGTGACTCTAGGTTTTAGCACCTGTTCACATTGGATCTATGTTTGGATGTGTCGGTCAGTTTTTTTATATGTTTTCATTTACCTTCTGCCTGAGCACTCCACCTGTTGGTCACAGGCTTTTTAATTACACCAGGTTCACTACCCCACCACAGAGATGTAGATTTTAGTCTGAAGAGAGGATTCATATGTTCCCATAGAGACAGACTTTTCTAAGCGAGGTTGGCATAGTTAGGACCTGGGATACAAGAAGAGCCTTAACGTGGCTCCCAGGTACACATAAATTGGCCTTTTTATGCGCTAAGACTTCTCAGTTTTTCATATTTCTAAGGCAGTGATGCAGTTCATTTTTCATATTTTTCATATTTTCATATTTTGTGTCCGCAAGCTATAGCGCTACAGTGTGCTACCTTTTTTTTTTTTTTTCTTCAAGAAAAAAGTGAGACTCCTGGACTCACTCACCACATGGCAAAACTCCAAAAGTGCCAGACCCAAAGGAAATATAAACCACAGAATAAAAGCATATCCCTAACCGAGCACCTAAATAAATTCACACTTCGACCCAGACCCTAAAATAAATTTGAACAGCAGACCAGACACCAAAATAAACATATTACCCAGAAATAAATGCAGTCCTCAAGCCAGAACCGAAATTTAATTCAGATGCCAGACAAATAATAAATAATAAGCATTAAAAATAAATAGAAACCCCTAGATCCTAAAATAAATTTAGACCCCAAGACCACGCCCCAAAATAATTTCAGACCCAGGACCAGACCTCCATACACCCACACAAAAAAAAATCCCTTAAAAATTTCAGATCCTAGACCAGACTCCAAAACAAGTTTAGACCTCAGACTACACTAGAGACCCTCCAAAAAAAATAAATACCCCTTTGGTGTTGTAATAAAGAGACTCTGCCGGAGTTTCCAGGGGAGCGCTGTCAGTCTGACTGCAGAGGTGGTAAGGAATTTGAATTATACCTGTTGCAAGTACGCCAGGACTTGGTGATTCGTGGGTGTCCGACCACCGGGACCTGCACCGATCGGCATAATGGGTAATTTTTATGCCGGACAAGGCACTTTTATCTCCATTACAAAATGGTGCGCCTTTCATTCTTTATGGACTGCTAGAAAAAGTCGAATACCATGCTCAGTGGCACTAAGGGGAATTTATGAAGTCATGGTTGAGCATGCCGCTCTATTCCAATGGGGTTAAAAACAAGTTTTCAGGAGATAACCCCCCTTAAAATATCACTATTCACTAAGGCACAGCTCACCTAGACTATAGTATTCTAACCGAAGACTTTAATCATTGTACCTATGTGTGACATACCACTATTAGAGAGGAGAGAATCAGTTAGAAGGACACTGGTCCTGTGATCACATCAGCAGTGCATGGACTGGACGGGAGCGATGCCATCGCCTCCTTCTTGCTGGTGCCTCTTCTGATTAGTAAATCCGAGGTGACATCATGCCTGAGTCATGCCACATTGATGATGTCACACCAGGCCTACAAATCAGAAAAGGTGTTGAGGATTCCAGCAAGCAGGAGGCATTTTGAAGGGATCTGTCCGGTGGCAACGGACTACTGACATGGCCGCTGGTCAAGTGTCCTTCAAACCTATCTGCTCATATCTAAGTCTATGTTTGAGGGCCTCTTCAGAGAAAGTAAAGTTCATTTGACTCAACTAATCATCTTAGCAAATTCCTTCATGGCTGAACCCTATCCATGGATGGTTGAACCTCCCTTTGGGCCAATAATGGAGCCACTATACAGACACTAGTGTGTAGCCCAGCTACGCAGGCACACATGAAAATCCAGGAAAGTGCACTGGAAGTGTGTAGCCCTGGTACACAATACCAGGAGGATGAGTGGAGAGGTAAAGGTTAAGTGTTCTTCATGTCATCATGTACCTTCAAACACGCCCAGTAGGGGTGTGGAGGGGAGTGTCAGTAGGAGAGTGTGTCCAGACTTAGGAGAGACAAGACGTCTTTAGGGACTTGCTCTATCTTCAGCTTCAAATTGTGGAGTCTAGTATAGGTACTTTAACGTACCCGAGCCTAGTCAAAGCTGTGCCCACTGGAGACAGGCTGAAATATCTCCTGAGAACTGAGCAAGTCGAAGGGCAAAAGTGGAAGAAAGCAAGGAAGTGCTATAGGTGAAGAATACCTGCACGAATCTACCGGTTACTGGGGACCGAAGGATCATCTTTGTTTCAATCAAGGTGATAAGATAACCAGAAATCTACCGGACCCTAGGTCGCGGCGGATAAGCCCATATAGTCAGTACGTAACTGGGGTCAGAGGGAAGTGAGGACCGTGAGTCAGTGCACGACAATATAGGAAATCATCTTTCTCACAAAAAGGCTCCAACCACAACACTGATCGGGCAGAACAGCTAAAGATTAGCTGGAATTATAGAGAGGACTACGCTTCAAGCTGGTCGTACTCAGCTTCATTGGAGTTAAAGGAGGCCCCTAACTTGCTTAACCGTTTGCCTCAAAGCTCATCCTCCATCAACCCCATCAGCCTCCCTGGGACCTGCTTTACCATTCTGCAAGTAAAGGTATGGAAAGACTTTGACTGTGTGAGACTGAGTTATTACTGCATGCCTGCACAATCCCTACCTAACTACCGACCTGAGGGAAGAGTCCCACCTGTAGGGGACCCGACATCTAGCTGCATCACCATCCCCTCAGAGATCTACAGCAGCGCTGGTACTAATTACCAGAACACTACAGGTGGCGTCACGAACTGTACATAAATCAACCCCCTGTAAATATATCCCCAACAACATACGCCAGACCGCCCGGGCCACAGACCGAGCCACAGCTACCTGTGACAAAATCCCCATAGACTTCCATGGGCTCGGCTCTGAGTACCCCATTGCCCTGGTAACCCACAATTGTGGTGGCGGGTCGACACAACTTTTGGCGTCACGAACAGGATACGAAACTCGCAGAATTGCGAGCCCTGCGTGCCCATGTAACTGTTTGAGTGAAAAAGACTGTTGCTGTTGTTTGGCGCCAAATACCGCCATATTTGCCGCCAGATTCGCGCCTAAAGCGTTGGAGAAGAAGGAGGGCGTACCTGAAAGAGCGCGCAAAGTCTTGGACACGCCCCCGGCTCTGACTCATCGGAAGGTCCTGCGACAGGAAGTGAACGCTCTGACATCAGAGCGCCTGCGACGAAGGTCCTATTCCCACTGCGGTGCCTGTGAAGGAGCAGCATCTGAAACCGGTAGGCTCCGTTTAACCAAGGGGGCGCTAAGATGTCACAACAACAGGCTGACAGTGCGGCCCCGGCCGGAGGGCTTAATCCCGCACCGTCTGGTATTGTAGCGCCAGATGGAGGCGCAGGCCCAGCACCTAGTCCGGTAGTCCCGATCATGCCACTAACGCTTCCATATATGCCTGGGGCGAAATGGCTTCCCCAGTACAGCGGTGAGCCAGGCACATTATCAGGCTTCAAGCGGAAGTTAAGCAGCCTATTGGAAATGTACTCCATGCCTGAGAAACAAAAAGCTGCTGTGTTAATAGGGCAGTTAACTGGCGCTGCTGAGAGGGAAGTGGAGACTTGGGATACCGTTGATCTGGAGTCGGTACCTGCGATTTTCCTTAAACTAAATGCCATATTTGAAGACCGCACAGAAACGGATCTCCGGATGGCCTTCTATCACTGTTCACAGCAGCCAGGTGACAGCATCCGGGACTATGCTTGCCGATTGCAAGGAGCCCTGAAAGCACTCCAGCAAGTTAACAATTTAAATGCTCTCCATGAGAATAAAATGTTGAAAGAACAGTTTATACAGGGATTGAGATCCCCAGAGGAACGCAGAACTGTAAATTGGTGGTCCTTAGATCATCCGGATGCTACCTTTGATGCCCTAAAGGACATGGCAATAAAAGGGCTGCGGCCCCTGGGCAAACCTGAGGTGGCCACTCAACATCATCAGGGTGAAGTCACTCCGGAACCGGCAGTAACCCCCTGTTCCCCCTAGTGGCTGAAGCCAAAGCGCAGGTGACATCTCCTAGTGAATTGGACTGTCTGCGCTCAGAGGTGCGCCAGCTGACTAAAAATCTGGCTGCTGTTATGAGCACCAGGGGGGGGTCTCTCTTTGGTTATCCTTTTGCCTTGGGGGGGAATCTCAGCGAGCTGTTGGGCAAGAACACAACTTTCCCCCCAAAACAATTACCGATAATGTTTGTGCCCCAAAATTTTTTTAAAAAACCTTCTCCTCTTTTTTCATCTTACTCCCCAAAAGCCCTGGTCTTTCAACTCCCTCCCCACCTTTCATCTAAACTTTTTTTCCCCAGTACTTACAGAAGACCAAAAGAAGCTTACGGAAAGTCAGGGTCGGGGGTTTAAGACTTTCCCTTCCCCGTTTTTTGTATTAGGCATCAGGAAAGGGTCACTTGGGCCCCATGTCTAAAAATCCGGAACGCAATACCATCTAAAAAAAAAGGCAGGTGGGTCGCCCACCCACATACCTCGGTTCCCCATCTAAGGGGCCTGAGGGTATTCTCCTGGGGTTGCCCTTGGACCCAGTTCTCCCGTTTAAAAGGACCTGTGGAACATAGACCTTTCCTTTTCACGATACAATGATCCTCGACAGGGGGGGTGTTGTCAAGGCGCTCCTGGGGTGGCGTTGTCCCCTCCGGGGGGCGGGGTCTTCTTTTTCCGGTGCATCCACGGGACTTCTTCTGGGCATTCACTAACAAACTTCCCTTCCCCCTTTCCGCAGCTGCAGGGCATCATTACAGCACCAGATTTTTAGTCAGCTGGCGCACCTCTGAGCGCAGACAATCCAATTCATGGGGGGTCACCTGCTTTTGGTTTCGGCCACTAACGGGGGGAACAGGGGGTTTACTGCCGGTTCCGAGTGACTTCACCCGATTGTTTTTTGGTTGCCACCCGGTTTGCCCAGGGGCCCAGCCCTTTTATTGCCAGTCTTTTAGGGCATCAAAGGTACATCCGGTGTCTAAGGACCACCATTTACAGTTCTGCTTCCTCTTGGGATCCAATCCCTGGAAAAATTTTCTTCAGCTTTTACTCATCGTACATTTAAATTATTAATCTCTTAAGACTCCAGGGCTCCTTGTATCCGCAAGCTAGTCCCGGGCGTCACCTGGCTGTTGTGAACAGTATAGAAAGGCCATCCGGAGATCCGTTCTGTGCGGTCTTCAAATAGGCATGCGTAAGGAAGATCGCAGGTACCGACTCCGATCAACGGTATCCAATCCCACTTTCCCTCTCAGCACGCCATTAGCTGCCCTATTAGCACAGCAGCTTTTTGTTTAAGCTGGAGTACATTTCAGGATGCCGCAAACTTCCGCTGAAGCCGCTAATGTGCCTGGCTCACCGCGAATGGGGAACCATTTCGCCCCAGCATAATGGGAGGTTAGGGCTACGGACTACCGACTGGGTGCTGACCGCACCCCCATTGGCGCTACAATCCAGGCGGGCGGGATTGGGCCTCCCCGGGGCCCACGTCAGCCGGTGTTGTACACTTAGCGCCCCCTTGGTTAAACGGAGCCTACGTTTTTCAGGCTGCATTCACAGGACAGCAGTGGGAACAGGCCTTCGTCGAAGGCGCTTGATGTAGAGCGTTCACTTCCTGTTGCAGAACCGCCGCTGAGTAGAGCCGGGGGGGTCCAAGACTTTGCGCGCTCTTTCAGGTAACCCCACCCTTCTTCTCCCAGCGCCTTAGGGCCGAATCTGGCGGCAAATAGGCGGTATTGGCGCCAAACAATAGCAACGTCTTTTTCACCAAAACACTCCACCACACAGGGCCGCAAGCTGCAAGTTTCGTATCCTGTTCGTGACGCCAAAGTTTTGTGCGACCCCCCCACCACAATTTGGATTACCAGGGCAATGGGGTACTCAGCCACCCATGGAACTAGGGGTTTGTCACGGTGCGGTGGCTCGGTTTGGGCCCTCGGTCGGGTTGTTGGGGGAATATTTCAGGGTTATTATTACAGTTCGTGCCCACCTGTGTCTTGGTAATTTGACAGCGCTGCTGTAATCTAAGGGGATGGGAGGCATAGATGTCGGGTCCCCTACAGGTGGGGACTCTTCCCCAGGTCGATGGTTAAGGGGGGTTGTGCAGGCAGAAAATTAAATAACCAGTCCAACCGCACGCTTTCCATACCTTTTCTTGTAAGATGTAAGGAGGTCCCAGGGAGGCTGATGGGGTTGATGGGGTGATTTTGAGGCAACGGCTGAGCAAAGGCAGGGGCCCCCCTTTACTTTCCAATGATATGAGCCCCAACCAGCATAAAAAGCAGTTCCTCCTAAACTCCTATTTCAAAGCTGTCTGCCGTCAGTTTTGGTGGAGCCTTCCAGTGAGAACTGGTTCTCAACTTGGCCGCTCAAAGTTCCATTCCACCTGCCCCGTTACGACTGACATTCAAGGGGTGTTTCTGTTACCTAAGGTCAGTAAGCCCGGGGTTCTTTTACCTAAGCGTGAAGCTTTGTGATGCTTCGGTCCCCTGCCGGTGACAATGTGCAGATCTTAATCCAAAGACTTTGATTCCTCCCACTTCCCCTTTCGCTTGCTCAAACTCTCAATCTCGCACGACTAGGCTAAGGTAACTGGCTCCCTGTACTAGCCTCCACTACGTCGCTTCTGAATCGACGGAATCTTGGTGCTCCGACAGGCACTCCTTCTCTCTCCCTTCACCCAGGAGACCACTCCGACTCTCTTGTCTAAAAACCCACCTCCACACCCCTGGGTGTGTCCGAAGTTAAGGAGCATTAGACCCTTAACCTTTCCCTCTCCACTCATCCTCCTGGTATTGTGACCTTAAAATACCAGGGCTACACATTTTTTTCTTAGGCACTTGGTAAAAAAATTAATACTCCTTGATAACCCCCTTTAATATTATCCATATTCAAAGGGGGTCCAAAAAGGGGGACTATCCTTAATTTTGAAAGCCTTCATAATGGGAATTCTCTATGATACACCTCATTTTTAGCAGTAATTGAGGATCTGCCCTGGTGCACAGGGGCTTTCTGTGTCACCCCCCTCCCACTGCCTCCTATATGCAGTCTGATTCCCACAAGCTGCCAATATACAATATTACCTAATATAAACATATGAGCCCCCACATAGCCTCCTATATAACTATGACCCACACATAGCCCCCTATATACAGTATGAGGGCTGCACTTTGCCCTGGTCTGAACTGAAAGATAAAAAATGTAAGCTCCCTCTATGGCAGCACAAATAAGAACATTTTTCTGCAGTCTCTGGATGAAAGAAATGAAGCAGCTTCTGACTTATTTTTTAAATGTGTTTTATTGTTATAAAAAATGAGTATTTGTGTTAATGACCCCAGATACAGGTTACAGGAGGTCTTGCAGCAGGGGGGCACTTGTCCAGTCTGTGTTAAGGCATGGCAGACACATGAGTTGGAGTCCTTGAAGTTGTAGGTTCCACAACCCATTCCACAGGAACAGGAGACGGGAATATATCCTGAAAGTGAAAAAAAAGGAAATGTCATCCTGTAGAAAACACGACAAGGTCCACGCTCCTCCATACTTGCTTGGGTATTTTCATAAGTCACATAGAAGTTAATAGACAGAGACAGGCAGGCGCATTCACCTCTCCATTCGTGGCACTGAGACATGGGGCCCTAGTCTTGAGATTCCTGTAAGTCTTGAAGGTGGGATCCACATGTATTAGACAATTATGACATATTCTATGTATATGTCATCACTTTCTAATATAAAAAATACTTTTTTAACCCCTTCATGACTGAGCGATTTCTTTTTTTTCCACTCCCCCCTAATTCCAAGAGCCGTAACTTTTTCTTTATTCGTCTCTCGACATTGTCGCATGAGGCTTGTTTTTTTGCGGAACGAGTTATAGATTCGATTCATTTATTTTACCATTTAATGTACTATTTATTTTATCTATTTTTTTTTATTTTTTTAGATGTTTATTGTGCTGTAAAAATGACCAGGCAGCATGATTCCTAGGTTTGTATGGTACGTACGTTTTTTTTTTTTGGGTGGCGAGCTGACGTTTATATTGGTAACCAATTTGGGTATATGTGATAGTTTGATCTTTTTTAATTGGATCCTTTAGGGGAAGGTGCAACAATGAAAAACAGCAATTCTAGTGTTTCTATTCTTCTTTGCCTTAAAGGGGTTGTCCACTAATCAAACAACACTTTCTCAATTACTTATTGCCCACGTAAAAAAACACACGCCTGTACTCCCCTCCAGCAAGCCCCATCACACGTCATGTCACCCCGGCCCCAAGGGACTCGCCGCTGACTTGCGGGAACGGTTCTGGCACTGGTGCGGGCTGTTTTTATTTTACATGGGGGAGTATAGTGGTTGAGAAGAGGTTGTCTGAGGATGGAGAGCCCCTTCAATACTTTTATACTTTATAGATAGGAGTTTTCCAAACACGGCAAGACTGACTAGCTTTTTTTTTTAATTATCTGGGAAAAAGGAGGAAGCGGTAATTCATCAATTCATACTTTTAGACTTTTTCTTTTTTATATTTTTTGGGCTCAGTATTGCAGTATGTAGAGAAAATGATGGCTGGGTTTCACATGAGCACTAAATAATGAGGGCCTAGCCATCCATCCTGTGATCTCATCATGGATGGGTGATACTACTAATTATGATGCCATTTAGATTTTTTTTTTTTTTGCATAAGAAGAAAAAAAATATTTTTGTACATTTTTTCAGCCCCATTGGAGAATTAACAATGCAATTTATTGATCACTTATATCATACATTGCAATTGGTGATGAGAGAGCGTGCTGGGATAAGGTTTATCTGAGCATGCTCCTGTCCTAACCGAGTGTCTTCGGCGTGCTCGAATAATATGTTCGAGTCCCCCGCGGCTGCATCTCTCACTGCTGATCGACAGCCACAACACATGCAGAGATACCCTGTTTGGTAGGCAATCCCTGTATGTGCTGCAGCTGTCAAACAGCCGTGAGAATGCAGCCGCGGGGACTCGAACATAATATCTGAGCACGCCGAAGACACTCAGTTAGCACCCGAGCATGCTCAGATAACACCTTATCAGAGCACGTTCACAGAGCACTAATTACAATAACTCTGCACTTTTCACTGTAATCCTGAAGGTCATAATATTGGGTGTTGCGTCATCATCATCATACAGGTGCAATAATGGGAGACCTGGGGGCCATCACTGAGCCCACGGCTGTCATAGCAATCCAATGGCGCCCCAAAATTTTGCATTGGAGAAGGACCGCTTAGATGCCAAGGTCACTATTAACAGTAGCATCTAAGGGGTTAGACAGCCAGGATTGCTGTTCTCCACGTATAGACTGCAGACGTCAGGACGAGATTACCGAGATGTTTGGTTTTGAATGAGTTCATTTCATAATCCATATTACTGGGTGTACTTTATTAGCCAGATCAGACTATCCCTTTAACCATAGTCTATAGCCGAGTGTATAAAAGCCTGGTCCTGCTGACTCCTGATCTGCACAATTCGGAGTATATGCTGAAAAACTATCTACACACTGATACATTGTAACAAACCAGCATACTACAACGCCTCGTTGCACAATCATTGCGTTATATAGAATATATAATTACCATCAGCTAATTAACATCACTGATTGCTCCACCTATACATGTTACACAAGTAATTAATGGCATTGCTTAGTGCTTCAGGCCTTTTTAATACAGTGCAGTTTAATAAGTTTTTTGGTTTATGCTATTTCTAAGGAACAAATAGCAGCTACCCCTGAGAAATAAGGACTACAAAAAGGGGCTCCTGAGCTTAAAAGGGCAACAAAATAGGCCAGCAATATATTATTGGATCAGTTCAGGGGTCTGACTTTTGGCACTCGCCCCGGTCGGCTGATGGAAGGGGCCATAGCACACACTGAACGTAGTACTGCAGCGCATTCCTATTCAAGTGAATGGGACTGTGCTGCAGTACCAGGTATGACCACAGAGAAAAGTAAGGCGCTGTGTCTGGTGAATAGTTAATGGATACCATACTTGCTGGAGTGCCATGGTTCCTTCAATCAGCTGATCGGCAGACCCCCATTGATCAAATATTGATGGCCAGTCCTAATCTCTTTAAAGCTATTGATATATCAGATCCCACTATTATTTTATGTAATTTTTTTCTATAGTTTCTCTTAAAGGCATCGCTGGAGTTACAGGGTAATACGGGCCCTCTGATATGCGCCCCGTATATTGAATGGTACCTCCAAGCTACATAATGACATAATAAGCCATTTGAGAGACATGTACAAGACAATGGTGACAGTTATCTTACCAGTTTGGCACTTGGCGGTGTTCCCGTCTGATTTTACATCTACGCAACTCAAAGTGCATGCACATTTTGCAGTATTGGTGCCTCCTCCTGAGTTGCTTCCACTTCCTCCAGAGCTTCCACCATCATAACTTCCGCTTCCTCCAGAGTTTCCACCACCATAACTTCCTCCAGAGCTTCCACCACCGTAACCTCCGCTTCCTCCAGAGGTTCCACCACCGTAACTTCCGCCTCCTCCAGAGTTTCCACCACCGTAACTTCCGCCTCCTCCAGAGTTTCCACCACCGTAACTTCCGCCTCCTCCAGAGTTTCCACCACCGTAACTTCCGCCTCCTCCAGAGTTTCCACCACCACCATAACCTCCATTTCCTCCGGAGCTTCCACCACCGTAACTTCCGCCTCCTCCAGAGTTTCCACCACCGTAACTTCTGCCTCCTCCAGAGCTTCCACCACTGTGACCTCCGCTTCCTCCAGAGCTTCCACCACCACCATAACCTCCATTTCCTCCGGAGCTTCCACCACCGTAACTTCCGCCTCCTCCAGAGTTTCTACCACCGTAACTTCCGCCTCCTCCAGAGTTTGCACCACCGTAACCTCCGCCTCCACCACCATAACCTCCGCCAATTGGCCACCAAAGCTGTGTATCTGCAAATCCACAAGTTACAGATTATTTGCTGAGTTCCACAAATGCTGCACAGTTGTCCCCATAAGTGGTGTTAACTCGTGTGAGATTTTCTCCTTCAACAGATAATGGGAAAACTACCCATCTATCTTAAAAGAAGTGGGAGTGAGTGACCAAGCTGTCTCTCATCTCTCAATGCCTAGAAAAGATTTTTACCCCTAAATTTCTTAGTGGGCTTATACTAGAATTGGCCAATGTTCATATAGTGCAACACTGCCACAGTGGAAATGAAGCATTACACACATTTAATTCAAACACAGTCTTATTAATGACAAAGTAAGCTGAGCATGCATAGATATGGGTAAATGGATAATAATCTTTCTTCACTGCTGTGCTGTCACACACTAGCTGTACAGTTTATTCTGTGTTTTATGGCTTTCTCTCCCTCTCTATTGCTAAGCTGTGACCTGAGACGTCTTCTCACTATTAAGATTCATCACAAAATGGCTGCTGCATTACCTGCCTTAGCTTTTATACAGGTTATGGCAGTACCTCCTAATTGGCTGTGCTATACCATGTGATGTTATAGCTGCAAGGCTTTACTCGGAGGTCCAGCCGCCGCTGAGGTCATGTGAGCCTTCCCTTGGTGATAAAATTTCCGACAATGTGTAAAATGGTAGTTGCTCTGTTAATCGATTCGCACGATTTGAATTTCAAAATGTTTGTCAAGTTTCGCAAATTACTAAAATTTTGACACAAATTTGATTTGCACCAAGTCAATTTGCTCATCTCTACTTCTAGCCTTTCTTGTACTACCCATCCTCGACTACATCTATGTTTCCGAGGACCATCTGGTTAGCTGGTTGAGGTAGTGCATATGATATATTTAGTCTATTGGCTACCAGTAAGTTGTGTTTGTAGTCGATACGGATACTTACATGCCGAGGTTACCAGCAGGCTGCACACTAGGAGCGTTAGAAATGTCATTTTTCTGAAAATCAAAAGGGTACACATGAGATATTAGATTTTATGCCTTGACCTGGCGTCCCCTACAACCGCAGTTCCACTCTTTTTACAGGACCCTAATTTCTACTGACTGCCCCTTTACTGAACTATCTATACTTCCTTTCCTGGGATCACCCCATTCTCCCAGCTACTTACCTTTCTTTGCAAGGTGCAAATGTGCAAAGTCTACATCCAGTCCCTTTTTATACCCTGCTACATTTTCAATCACACACGCTAGAATTTTTGACACCGGACTTCGCCCTATAATTTTAATAGGTGTGTACCCGCCTGACACCACCCCATAATAATGCAAATACTTATTTTACTTGCCATTAAATTCATGAGAACAAAAGAACATTGTACTTCCTCCTTTGGATGATGAATACATTAAGTTCATTGGAAATTTAGGTGACAATCCTTGTGTCACTGGGAACACGTTATAGGATTTGCTCCTCGATGCTTCTTATGGAGACGCAAATGGATTGATAGCAAAATAGAAGTTGGACAGACCCATTTTTTACCAAATCTGGGTTTTCTAAATCCACTGAGAACATTGGAAAATAGTATTACATGGCATCTATTTATTGTCCACCATGGTGGGAGACGCTGTCTTTACTCTGGTTCATAGAGCAGAGATTCAGACCTTGTTTTCCATATCCCATAAATAGGCATATTTGTTATAGAGTGACTTTTTTAAGCCTTAAAACAAAATTGTTCACAGTGTAAACTTGGTTATTTCTGAACAATATCAACAAGATTATGGCAAGAGTTGTTATATATACCCCATGTATTTAAATAATCCCCAAAATATATCCAAATGTTTGCATCAGACCCCAGAAAAAATGCAGACCCTATCAAGACCCCAAAACAAAGTCATACTTCAGACCTGACCCTAAAATAAATTAGGACCCCAGACTAAAATAAATACTTTCTACAAAATGCAGACCTCAGACCTGTCCCAACATTTAATTAGGATGCCAGGTTATACCACCCCAAAATAAATAGATTGCCAATTAAATTTAGACCTCACACTAGGCCTCAAAATAATTTCAGACCCAAGACCAGACCACTCCCCCAGATTCATAAAATAAATTCAGACCCCAGACTAAACCCCTAAAAAATTGAGATCTTAAGGAAATATAAACCACAGAAATAACAGCAAAATAAATTCATAAATGTTCCTAATATTGAGGTCTATGGCTGATGGACACTACTGGTAGATATCGGTCACAGCCTCCATTTAATAGATATCACAAAATACAGTCCAGGCAACTATGAAGGATTTACTGTGATTACAGACATAAGGTTGTGTTACACGGCTGCTAATTATATTGGTGCAGCACTTATCAGATTACGTTCTTTATTGCCTATATAGCTTTGTAGCTTTATTAGATACCTGCATGAAGCAGCGTGATGAATCAAGCATTCATGTCCTATAGCACCAATATCCAAGTACTTTAGAGGGGTTGTCCAGGATTATTCTATATTTTTACTATGGGCCTAAAAGCTAACAGGCACGTAGTTTCTAAGAAAGGCAACCACCTGCGGTGCCAGCTGAGTGTGGTCACCGACCACTCCTGTAGGTCATTCAGCTGCTCCACGTCACAAGAGCAGCTCTTCTTCATCTGGGCTGCTCTGTCGACAGGACGTGACTGCTGACGTCATGCTGATTGACAGCTAGGCAGCAGGAAAATGGTTGTCAATCAGCATGACATCTGGAAATCACACCCCATCAACAGAGCAGGGTGGAAGAGATGCTAATGCTCTATCGACGTGACATCGGGAGAAGCCACAGAATCGCTGCCAGTTCCTGTTAGGAGTATATAATCTTTTTTACCAAGTGCCTGTTAGTTCATAGGCACTTGGTAAAAAAGATTATATACTCCTGGACATTTAATAATACCCATATTTCAAAATGGGTCATAATGGGACAATCCTTAATTTTGAAAGCCTTCATAATGGGGATTCTCTATGATGAGCACCTCATTCTCAGCAGTTATTGATGACCATGCCTTGGCACAAAGGGGCTCCACCCCAAACACTATATCCATCGGGGAATTGGTGTACACAGTTATCCATTAAATGATCATTCTTATAAATAAGGCAGCTCACCACAGGGATAGCCAACCCTCTCTCTGACAGGTTTGACTAGAGATTGAACTTAAAGAGGTTGTCCACCCATTGAGGATATTTTTTTTTCAACTTAAATGTATGTATTTGGGGCAGTAAGAAAGTCCTTACTGAGAGCTGGAGGAGCCGGGAAAAATATGTAGACAATCCTCTTATCAAGCTGAGACTGAAGTGTATTTGGAGATTTCGCAGCAGAACAGTTTCATGGAAAGTCAGTGAGACAAAGCATGCAGGCACGAACAGGAGTCCAGACAGAAGAAGTAACGCTGGGACATCTGGTGATGGTCTGGCCATGGTATGGCTTGGCGGCAGAATGGCGATGTTATGTCCCCAAACAACAGTAACAGGGGCTTTTTATACACGATACAGACAAAGAAAGCACATTGCAGCAAAAGGGTGTATACATGATAACATCATACTGCGGAGAAAAACATATATTCAAGGACAAAACATACAATGGTTAAATGGAATGACTTTGAAGCTCTTTCCCTAAACTCCATTAGCACTCGTAAATCTCCATGTTCCTCTTAGCCACTGGTACTAATCTGATCACAGCTCTTAGGCTGGTCACATAAATCTGTACATATTGACAACTGTATATGTCTGTTCTCCAATATTACTACAACAAATACACTTATTTAGTACCATATGTTACCATTTTTCTATTATCTCATTGTCCTGCAGCTGATCCAATTAACCTGTGTGTATGTCCACTATACCTGCTAATGGCCATGATCTCACCTGGTGTCTCCAATCTGTCTAGGGCTTCCGAAAGTACATCTTATTAGCATTTTAGAAGCAAAATCAGTTGGTTTCTAACTTTGCACAAGATGGCTGCTAGAGCCAACATGGCTGTTCAGTATATTATGGCTGACCATTCTCTTACAGGGGCTATACAATTTTTTGCAATTGTGTTTCATTAAACAATTTGCCCTATTTGCCTTCTGTAGTCTCTGTGTTGTACTTTCTATTTCTGGCTGCAGAATGAGTAGTCTGAGAATCTGCCAGTGAGCTTGTTCTGCCTGTCTGACAGGAGAATCTGTAACTCTTTATATAACCACAGATCACATCAATGTTGAGAGTGCAGGGAAAGAAAGAACCTGTTAAAAGTCAAACGCAAATAAATGCCCCCAAAGGTGGACCTATCAATAATAAATTCAGTAGTATTGGACAACTTGATTCATATTGGAGCTGGCTGACTGTACTTGAAGATAATATCAGTTGGCATGTAATGTTTGAGATCATCTACAGTCATGGCTAAAAGTATTGGCACCCTTGAAATTGTTCCAGAAAATGAAGTATTTCTCCAAGAAAATTATTGCAATTACACATGGTTTAATATACAGTACAGACCAAAAGTTTGGACACACCTTCTCATTTAAAGATTTTTCTGTATTTTCATGACTATGAAAATTGTACATTCACACTGAAGGCATCAAAACTATGAATTAACACATGTGGAATTATACATTACACTTAACAAAAAAGTGTGAAACAACTGAAAATATGTCTTATATTCTACAGTAGGTTCTTCAAAGTAGCCACCTTTTGCTTTGATGACTGCTTTGCACACTCTTGGCATTCTCTTGATGAGCTTCAAGAGGTAGTCACCGGAAATGGTCTTCCAACAGTCTTGAAGGAGTTCACAGAGATGCTTAGCACTTGTTGTCCCTTTTGCCTTCACTCTGCGGTCCAGCTCGATTGGGTTCAGGTCTGGTGACTGTGGAGGCCAGGTCAAATAGCCCTTACGCAGTCTGGAGGTGTGTTTGGGGTCGTTGTCCTGTTGAAAAATAAATGATGGTCCAACTAAACGCAAACCGGATGGAATAGCATGCTGCTGCAAGATGCTGTGGTAGCCATGCTGGTTCAGTATGCCTTCAATTTTAAATAAACCCCCAACATGTCACCAGCAAAGCACCCCCACATCATCACACCTCCTCCTCCATGCTTCACGGTGGGAATCAGGCATGTCGAGTCCATCCGTTCACCTTTTCTGCGTTGCACAAAGACACGGTGGTTGAAAACAAAGATCTGAAATTTGGACTCATCAGACCAAAGAACAGATTTCCACTGGTCTAATGTCCATTCCTTGTGTTCTTTAGCCCAAACAAGTCTCTTCTGCTTGTTGCCTGTCCTTAGCAGTGGTTTCCTAGTAGCTATTTTACCATGAAGGCCTGCTGCACAAAGTCTCCTCTTAACAGTTGTTGTAGAGATGTGTCTGCTGCTAGAACTCTGTGTGGCATTGACCTGGTCTCTAATCTGAGCTGCTGTAAACCTGCGATTTCTGAGGCTGGTGACTCGGATAAACTTATCCTCAGAAGCAGAGGTGACTCTTGGTCTTCCTTTCCTGGGGCAGTCCTCATGTGAGCCAGTTTCTTTGAAGCGCTTGATGGTTTTTGCAACTGCACTTGGGGACACTTTCAAAGTTTTCCCAATTTTTCAGACTGACTAACCTTCATTTCTTAAAGTAATGATGGCCACTCGTTTTTCTTTACTTAGCTGCTTTTTTCTTGCCATAATACAAATTCTAACAGTCTATTCAGTAGGACTATCAGCTGTGTATCCACCAGACTTCTGCACAACACAACTGATGGTCGCAACCCCATTTATAAGGCCAGAAATCCCACTTATTAAACCTGACAGGGCACACCTGTAAAGTTAAAAATCATTTCCGGTGACTACCTCTTGAAGCTCATCAAGAGAATGCCAAGAGTGTGCAAAGCAGTCATCAAAGCAAAAGCTGGCTACTTTGAAGAACCTAGAATATAAGACATATTTTCTGTTGCTTCACACTTTTTTGTTAAGTATATAATTCCACATGTGTTAATTCATAGTTTTGATGCCTTCAGTGTGAATGTACAATTTTCATAGTCATGAAAATACAGAAAAATCTTTAAATGAGAAGGTGTGTCCAAACTTTTGGTCTGTACTGTACACATGTTTATTTCCTTTCTGTGTATTGGAAGAACACAAAAAACTAATAAAAAGGCAAATTGGACATAATTTCACACAAAACCCCAAAAATGGGCCGGACAAAATTGTTTGCACCCTCAACTTAATATTTGGTTGCTCATCCTTTGGAATAAATAACTGCAATCAATCACTTCCATCAACAAGCTCCTTACACATTGCTGGCCACTTCAGAACTTTCCAGAGCTTTATTTCCATCCATTTCTGGTGCTTCTTGACGTATTTTTGGGGTCATTGTTCTCCTGGACGACCCATGACCTAGGGCGCAAACCCAGCTTTCTGACACTGGGTGCTACATTGCGACCCAAAATCCACTGGTAATCTTCCGATATCATGATGTCTTGCACACAGTCAAGGCACCCAGTGCTAGAGGCAGCAAAACAAGCCCAAAACATCTTTAAACCTCCACCATATTTGACTGTAGGTACTCTATTCTTTTCTTTGTAGGCCTCATTCCGTTTTCTGTTAACAGAAGAATGATGTGCTTTACCAAAAAGCTCTATCTTAGTCTCATCTGTTCACAAGAAGCTTTCCCAGAAGGAGTTTGGCTTACTCGCATACATTTTGGCAAACTGCAGTCTAACTTTTTATGTCTCTGTGTCAACAATTGGGTCCTCCTGGGTCTCCTGCCAGAGCATTTCATTTCATTCAAATGTTGACAGATAGTTTGCACTGACACTGATGCACCCTGAGCCTGCAGGACAGCTTGAGTTTCTTTGGAACTAGATTGGGGCTGCTTAGCCACCATCCGGACTATCCTGTGTTGCAGCCTTTCATCAATTATTCTCTGCTGACCATGTCCAGGGAGATTAGCTACCATGCCATTGGTTGTAAACATCTTGATTACGTTGCACACCGTGGACAAAGAAACATCAAAATCTCTGAATATGGACTTGTAACCTTGAGATTGTTGATATTTTTCAACAATTTTTGTTCTCAAGTCCTCTGACAGTTCTTTTCTCCTCTTTCTATTCTCTGTGTTTACTGTGGCACACACAGACTGTAACGCTATTTCCGGCACCCCTGCATGGTTCCCCTTTCACATCCATGCAGGGACATCAGCATACTTGCTGCCCCAGCCGCGCTTAGTGTAAGTGTTCATCTGCATGATGTCTCCCAGTCAAAAGCTGGGAGGCATCTTGTATAAAAGGCACCTTCCTCTATTGGAGGTGCAAAGCACACGCTGAGTAATTAAGTCATTAGATAGTGTGGTGTTCTACCAGTGAAGTTGTGAGGTCCTCTGGTCTCGTTGTGGCCAGAGTCCTGAACCCGAAGTCCCTGATCTTGGTGCGGCCAGACCTGAATCCAAAGTCCCTAGTACTAGTGTGGCCAGTGCCTGAATCTCATCCCCAGGTCCAGTCCCTGAATCAGTACCTGAGATTTGTGTGTCTGAATGTGTATCCCATGGACTGTTACAACCAGTCTCCAAACATTGAAGCTGAATCAGCGGCACCTGAACCCTGAAGCGGCTTCAGCGATGCCTGAATCAGTCGTGTCATTCTGGGTCAGTAACAGTTCTGCCAGAGGATCCAAAACGTAGTAGTCTCAAAGTAGTTTGTGTCCTTATCCGTGTCTGCGCACCTGACCCCTGGGGTGAGCAGCTGCAGTGGCTGGGACAGCCTAGGGATGGTACCTGGGAACTACCTGTAGCCAAGCCTGACTCCACCATCAGGAGTTCCAGTGAAGACCTGATAGCCGTTTTGCTATGCCCCTCCTAGGTAAGCCCGAACCCGTGGAATAGTAAGTCCGCGAAACCATGTGCGCCACACTTGTTACTTGCCATAGGTGAGTTCGAATGAGCGTCACATGATTGAAACAAAATTTTTTACCCACAATTTTGCAAAGGTGCCAACAATTTTGTCCAGGCCCATTTTGGTTGTTTTGTGTGAAATTATATCCAATTTTCTTTTTTTCCCTCAGATTTTTGTGTTGTTCCAATACACACAAAGGAAATAAACATGTGTATAACAAAATGTGTAATTGCAATAATTTTCTGGGAGAAATACTTCATTTTCTGGAACAATTTCAAGGGTCCCAACACTTTCGGCCATATGTCTTCCTTGAGTTATTAGGCTACACTTTTTTTCAATCATCTTGGGCAACAATAAAGTCAACCTACCGTCTGTCAACAATGGGTAGTTTGATCCGTATTTATATAGGCAAGGCGTTATTTGCTATCATGTCACCAAGACAGAATCAAGGGCAATGGGTTTTGCTACAAATCCCAATCATTAGTTTTGAGATGCTCTTAAAGTGACCTTTCAGGAAAATGTAATTGTGCCCGCACCATACCCAAAACTATTCATGCCTAGACCCATCAGTTTTGGAGATCTGGAGAACTATGTGGGTCTTCAGGTGCTCAGACCCACATGTGCAGGTACTTGTTCAGGTCCAAGCAGTCCATCATTGGTGACCCCATTGCAAACACATGCACGTTTGACCAAGACAATTGTGCATGGGATAGTGATATGGGTGAGGTAAAAATGAGGACGGGGGATAAATAGCTTTAAAACCGAGGGGGCACTCATCTGACGGCCATCGATGAAGTAATGCCACCTTTACAAGTAGAAAATTGCCACTGTAAAAAAAACCTGACTCAAGTAATTTACATTTCGTGACACAGACGAAGGAGGACATCAGTAAACCAGGGGAGGAGTCCTGAGGAGATAATTTGCATATTCCCAATGCCTTCTGGGATAAGTGAAGAGTCTCCGCGAGCTCAAGGAACACTGGATTTTGGCTGTTGCAGCTGAAAGGAGGACATCAGTAAACCAGGGGAGGAGTCCCGAGGAGATAATTTGCATATTCCCAGTGCCTTCTGGATAAGTGAAGAGTCTCCGCGAGCTCAAGGAACACTGGATTTTGGCTGTTGCAGCTGAAAGGAGGACATCAGTAAACCAGGGGAGGAGTCCCGAGGAGATAATTTGCATATTCCCGAGTTTTGGCTTATATTTCACCGCTTGATTATCTCTTGAACAATAAGAACATGAAAGAGGCTAGGAGCCATGTGGTGAGCTGCATTTCTTGCTACATGTTCATAGACTTACCAGTGGAAAAGCCAAACTTCACATGCCAGAAATGCAAGCTTGTGTCCTTGTTGGAGGAAAAGTTGCAAAATCTGGAAGAGAGGTTATCTACATTGAAGACCATTAAGGAAGGTGAAGAGTTCTTAGACAGAGCAGAATTATCTCTTCATGGTACAGAAAGAGAAGAAATTCGAAGTGCAACTGAAGAAACAGAGAATGGAAGCATGTGACCCAGAGAAGCAGGAGGATCAGGAGGCAGTCAGCACCAATTCTGCTCAGGAACCAATACCAGGCTCTTACACAGGAGAACGATGAAGAAATACATCAGGATAAGACTTTGCCCACAAACAACCTTGTACGCCCTGTGAGACAGTGAAGGAATATGTGTTGAATGAGGTGTATATTTCACCTAAGTACTTTGCTGACTGGTATGAGCGAAATGTGTGGCTTTGTAAACCTGGTGGTAAAGAAAGGTCACTACACCTGCCATTCAGTACACGCTTGCAGCTCAGACCTGAATCCACTCAGGTGTTGATTAGGAAGCCAGAAGTAGGTGCTTGGGAGCACAGTCAGAGAGCTCGCTTAGTCTGGACACAGGAGGGGTCCAGGCACAGAAGGTGTCTCCAGGAGTATGAGCTGTCTCAGTCTGGGTGCTCGATGTACCCCGGACACAGGAGTAGTCTCTGTGAGAATCCATGCGGATAGCTGCTGAATAGGAGGGGAGCTCTCTCAAGTCTGGACGTTGAAGGTGCCTTCAGACACAAGGAGGAGACTCTGTGAACCTCCATGCTGGTAAATGCTGAACATATGTGTTGTTTTGGCCCTGGCTGTTAGAGTCGGGACCCGGATAGATAGGGAAATCTATCTAAGTGTAATTAGTGGCTGGACAAGCCCAGGTCTTATGTTTATGATTTGTTTTTATCTGTTTGCTGTGGACTTTAATAAAGCTGGTTGCGGCCAGTTTTCATCAGAACTGCTGTCTGAATGAACTGTTTCTGTGCCACTTCGTCTACCCAGACGGCGATCTCAGAGCTATATCCCCTGAAAAGCTTACAATTGGCGGAGAATGCTGGGGCAGCACAGTGGCTGATACAATTGGTGCTGGAATGTGCGTGTAGCACAGTGGCGAGAGACAGCAATAAAGGTGAAGTCTGTTGAAGCAGCAGCAGAGAAAAAAAAAAAGTGTGTCAGCAAAAACGTCTGATTGGAGCAGTCTTAAAGAGACAGTAGCCCTAATAGACTTTGCAAAGAAAAAAAAAAAAAGTGTGTCAATAAAGGAGAAACGTCTGTTGGAGCAGTCTTAAAGAGACAGTGGCCCTAATAGAGTTTGCAGAGGAAAAAAAAAAAAAAAAAGTGTCTGCACAGCAAGGCTGAATTTTCTGTGGAAAAGACTGTGGAGTGTGTATGTCTTGAGTGAAGACTGCCGTTGTTGAGACAGAGAAGTCTGACAGCATGGATGACAGCATGGAGGCGCTGTTTGAACAAATGGCGCAAGTTAATGTGCAACATAAGACTGCCGTGGTTGAGACAGATAAGTCCGGCAGTATGGAGGAGCTCGTTGAGTACCTGGTCCAGGCCCAGCGAAGCATGCAGCAGAGCAGGAGCAGCAGCGCATGCAGCAGGCCCAGCAGCAATTCCTGCAGCAGCAGCAGGAGAATGACCGGTTGTTTTTTGAGCAGGTTGCAGCACTGCAGGGGACTTGCGGCGCATCGTCCCAAAGTGGTGTTGCAAAGTCACCTGCATTGTCCGCTGTAAAGAAGGCGGTAAGACGGTCCCTGAAAAAGATGACACCTCGTGATGATGTGGAGGTATATCTCACTAGGTTTGAGGGACTGGCAGAGAAGGAGAATCTGCCCTACCTGAATGGGCCATGATGGTCGCACCTATCTGATTGGAGAACCCCAAAGGGCCTATGCTGACCTGAGCGAGCAGGACAGTCAAGACTATGCCAAGCTGAAAGCGGAGATTCTTACCCGGCTGGGTGTTACGGTGACAGCCCGTGCCAGGGGAGTTCATGACTGGAAATGCAGTTGGGAGTCTGCAGTCCGCAAACCTGATTATGGAGTTGAAAAGGTGATAGTGGACCGCTACACCCAAGCACGTCCTCCTGAGGTACAGCCAGAGGTCGGACAAGGAGACCACCAGGACGCCAATCGTCTGGTCAGCCTGATGGAGAGGGCCTTCGCCACCAAGGACTGCCTCCGTGACCAGCCGTCTGAGAGGTCGTCACTTCGGAGTTCCTGGACGCCGAACTCTCCCGGTAAGAGCGTTCCAGCTGTTGGGGTCGTGTGGGTGGGAGAGTGTGATGGACAGTGTTGGAGATGTCGTGAAATTGCAGCCAACTGTCCAATAGAGGGGGAGCCTATATGTTGTGATGTTGGCGGATCCCTCTCTCCCTGCGCAGAGCCTGTGTGTGTGTCCACCTCAGCCGAAGAGACTGGACCACAGGGGTCCCCGGTGGTTGTAAATGACTGCCCAGCCCAGGCCCTCTTGGACTCAGAGAGTCCAGTGACTTCCGTATGGGACAGCCTGATTGATAGGGACTTTATCCCTGATAAACACCTGAGTGTGGTGTGCGTCCATGGAGACACCAAAGTCTACCCAGAGACTGCCGTGGACTTGATCCCCAAACGCGGGGAGGTTTCATGTGAAGTGGGGGTAGTGAAAAACCTGGTGCACCCCGTCATATTGGGTAATGACTTTCCCCGGTCTAAGGATCTCTGGGGGAAAAATGTTTCTGATGGACAGTGTGATGAAGCTCCTACTGAGGGTGCGCAGTCCCGAGGGGCGGAACACAATGCTAGTGGGCCGTTAAACTTATGTGATAATGATGATGATGATGATGATAATGATGATGATGATCATGATAATGATGATGACCATGATAATGATGCTGATGTGATAATGATAATGATGATGATCATGATAGTGATGATGATACTGATCATAATCATGATAATGATATTGATAATAATGATGACTGTGATAGAGATGAAATTCCTTTGCAGGTGATGGTGGGAGACGAGGATGGTGGTTCTCGGGAACCGAGTGTCCCTGACTTACCTGTGTCCTGTGACAATTTTGAGAGTGAACAATGGCGAGACCCCACTCTTAAAACGGCACAGGAAAATATAATTGTTCTAAATGAGGTTTCCCAAGAGCCTGGCTCTGGGAGAGGTTTCCTCATGTTGCCATAAACACTCACCTGTTGTATAGGGACACTGAAGTCCAGGGAGAGGTCGTGAGCCAGCTCCTAGTACCTGAGCTATATAGAAGTATAGTGCTGGGGTTGTCACATAGTCACATACTTGAGGGACCAGATGGTGAAGTTAATGTTGTGGATGACATGTTAACTAAGGTTCCAGATCAAGATGTGAATGAGAATGAATTGTATAACCCTGACAGTGAGCAGGATGTAAATGAAAATGAAGTGTATAACCCTGAAAGTGAGCAGGATGTGAATGAGAATGAATTGTATAGCCCTGACAGTGAGCCAGATGTGGCTGAGAAAAAGGGGTCAGACAGGGATAGTGGTAGTGATAGTGAATAATCTGATGACCATAAAGCAACCAGTGCAAATGAGGAAGGCATGGTAGCAGAGGAGGTTGAGAGTCCTGAGAAGAAAGCTGATGCTGACTTTACAGCCGGACAGAAGATGGCATCTGAAGATGTTTTACAGTTGGCCGGTTCCCTGGCGAAGACTAAGGTGAAAGGAGGAGAGCTGAGCTTTAAAGGCAGGACTCTGAAACTGAACACAGCACAAGTGGATGCTGTTGAAGATGAGAAGTTATCAATGTGTGGTGTGGATCTGCATCCTGCCAAGGACTCTGAGGGTGATGCTGCAGAGGTGGAAAAAGCCATGGAAGTGGTGGACACCAAACCAGATGCCTCACCAGAAGCTGAGGTCTCAAGTGAAGCTGTGAGGAACAAGACTGAAGATGTGGGGACTGACTCTGCCCCGGAATCTGTTTCTGCCGGAGACAGCGGCGTGGACGGTGTACTGTCCGGATCCGTGGCTGCAACTCGCGAAGCTCGGGCCGGAAGTTCGGCGCCCGGTGCTCCATCGGTGTTCCCGAGCGACACAAAGGATCTGGATAAATCCCAAGATGAGATTTTGAGACATCAGGTTGGCCTTGGTGAGCTCAAGCGCATTTTCATGGAGTCTACACCTGAACCACGTCCCAGTGAGTGGGAGGGGCGATGTGTCGCTCCGTTGCCGCTGCAGACACACAGGAGCTCAGATGGGATGCAGAACGTGGTGGAAGAGAAGACTGATGGTAGGGCTGCTGAGCATGTCCTACCAGAAGAGCCTGTACAAGAAGAGGATGAAGTATGTGTAACGAAAAAGAAAAACGATCAGCTCCCTCTACAGTGCCAATCGTTTGAACAGTGTGGCTCAAAATGGTCAGAGACCATGACAGAGGCGCTTAAGTTCTGTGAAATAGAATTTATGAATCAACTGATGTTTAAGAAAGTAGATGTGCTAAAAAAAGGTTCAGGGGGAATTAGAGAAAGCTGAAAAAACCCCTATACCTCCTGTGACAGTTGGTGACACAGGGTCAGTGCCCCAAAAACAGGAGGTACGAAAGTTTCTGAGGAAGAATCAGCAGAGGTGTTCTGACGTGCCTGGTCGTACTTCTCTGGTGAGGCACTATACCGAGACTGAGGCTGGCACTAAGGTCAAGCTGAAACCGTGCAGGACACCCGAGGCCCGCAGAGAGCATAGGCCTGGGAGGGTACAGCGTAGTGCGGTTGCTTTAGGTGAAGATACAGATGACAATGGTGAAGATGAACTTGGTGTTGGCCATAACTGGTCCGGAGTTCACTGTCTCTTTAGGATTGTTGACCAGCCTCCGGTCTGGATGACCAGCCCTCCGGTCTGGAGAAGAGGGGGGGGATATGTGAGACAGTGAAGGAATATGTGTTGAATGAGGTGTATATTTCACCTAAGTACTTTGCTGACTGGTATGAGCGAAATGTGTGGCTTTGTAAACCTGGTGGTAAAGAAAGGTCACTACACCTGCCATTCAGTACACGCTTGCAGCTCAGACCTGAATCCACTCAGGTGTTGATTAGGAAGCCAGAAGTAGGTGCTTGGGAGCACAGTCAGAGAACTCGCTTAGTCTGGACACAGGAGGGGTCCAGGCACAGAAGGTGTCTCCAGGAGTATGAGCTGTCTCAGTCTGGGTGCTCGATGTACCCCGGACACAGGAGTAGTCTCTGTGAGAATCCATGCGGATAGCTGCTGAATAGGAGGGGAGCTCTCTCAAGTCTGGACGTTGAAGGTGCCTTCAGACACAAGGAGGAGACTCTGTGAACCTCCATGCTGGTAAATGCTGAACATATGTGTTGTTTTGGCCCTGGCTGTTAGAGTCGGGACCCGGATAGATAGGGAAATCTATGTAAGGTTCTGTGTACATGTTCCTGAAACTCAGTTTGTTCGTCAGCCATTTTACTTTGTCTTGCTGCAGCTATCTTGCCCTCAGTCAAAATGGAGTTTCCAGCTTGCATGTTCCCACCCTGATTCTCTCCTTTTGCTTCTTAAGCAGCCACAGCTGAGCAATCAGTGCTTCAGAATCTAGCCTGCAGTGAACCTGTGACCTGACTCCTAAAGCCTTGGACCTTGTACTCCAGCTATTCCTACTGAGGAACTCTGAAGCACTTGTGGACTCTGAACCCTGCTCTTTGAAAGACCCACTGTCATGTGTGCATCGCCACGAAGATCGTCGCGGTTGCACATTCTGACTTCTCACAGCTGAGTTGCTGTTTCTTTGTGTTTGGCAGTTAGGGAGTTAATTCTGTCTGTGCTCAGTTCTGGGACTGGGTGCAGTTTTCTCCCGGCTGCAATTAATTATTTGTTGATTGGTTTCCTTTAAATCTCTGGTTGTCTGTGTTGGGAGTTGCCAGTGAAATTCTTCATGCAGACCACAGATAGGATTGTATCTGTATAGACTTAAGTTAAAGAGCTCCTTAGTTGTTTTAAGCTCACCTTGCTTAGAGTTTAATATCCCAGATCATTTATGTTCCTTCTGTGTTTGAGTGTGTATGCAAGTCTGTGTTTTCTCCAGTCTGTCTTATATGTCTAATCTGTGTATTTAGCAGAGATCAGCCCATATCCCTTTGGTGGTAATCAGAATCCTTCTTAGGACTGATTACAGGGTTCAGGGACTGATAGGAGACAGGGTTAGGCTGGAGACTTGGACCTCTGAACCATTATCAGTACCTCCAAGGTGAGGGATTAGTTAGGACCCCAGTTTAGGGTCAGGTTAGACCCCCGGTCCTCCTCTTTCCTGTGACAGTGTATCAAGTCCTCAAGATTAACCCTGAGTTCAACGGATATCGTGTCAGGTAAATCTATTCTATATTTACATGCTGATGTTGCTAATCTATATGTTGTATAGAGTGTTGTTCTTTTAAGAATAGTTTACTGACATCGTACACATATCATAAGACCGCGTGACATTTTCACTGGCCCATAAAATTATTCCCAGTTGCCATGGATCCAGTGGCCCAGCTGGCTCTGCAGTTGCGGGGATTGTCCATGGAGCTGATGGACATTAAGTCCAAAGTTTTGTCTCCCTCGGAGCAAACCAGATTTGAACCTAAAGTAGCTCTCCCGGACAGGTTCACTGGTGGGCGAGACAAATTTTTTACCTTCAGGGAAGCATGTAAATTGTATTTTCGGCTTCGGCCTCGATCATCAGGGAGTGAAGAGCAGAGAGTGGGAATTGTTATCTCGCTCCTACAAGGGGACCCTCAATCCTGGGCCTTCTCCCTTCCTCGGGATCCCGGCTCTACAGTCAGTAGATCGATTTTTTACTGCCCTGGGTTTGATATATGATGACCCAGATCGGGTCTCTCTTGCTGAGACAAAATTACGTAAGATACAGCAGGGAGATCGTCCGGCGGAGGAATTTGCTTCTGAGTTCCGTAGATGGGCCACAGATACTCAGTGGAATGACCCAGCTCTTAGGAGCCAGTTTTGTCATGGGCTTTCTGACAAATTAAAGGACGTTTTGGCTCAGTATGATTCTCCTCCATCACTGGAGGCTGCTATGGCCCTAGCTATCCGTACTGATAGACGGCTCCGGGAGAGGTGCGAGGTAACTCCGCCCCCTGTTGTTACTCACCTACTACTAAAGTCCCTTATGTTGAGGTTCCCCTTGTCTGTTCGGAGGAGCCTATGCAGTTGGGAGGGACATCATTTCGTAGGAGGGGATTGACGGTACGCCGCAGGACTAGAAGGTGTTTCTTCTGCGGGAAAGAGGGACATTTTGTTGGGGGATGTCCATCCCGTGCCTTGTTGAGCAAAAAGTCGCCGGAAAACTGTTAATCCCAGGTTGTGTGGTGGACGACAACCTGGGAGTATGTATTTCGTCCGCTAGTTCTTCTCAGTTCCTTGTACCAGTGGAGGTGGTGGTTGGTACGAGAGATTTTCTGTTCTTCTTGATAGTGGGTCCGGGGCTAATCTGGTTGACGCTCAGTTTGCTCAGGCTCAAGGTATGCATCTGAGTGTATTGGTCAAACCGATCCCTATATTCTCCATTGACGCCAGGCCTCTCGGCCAAGGTAGCTTTGTTCATGAGGTTCATAACATTGACCTTCGGGTAGGGGCAATACATAGGGAACTATTATCTTGTTATGTGTTGGAGGGTCTACCTACTCCTATTGTGTTGGGACTTCCTTGGTTGGTTAAACATAACCCTGTGATTAATTGGCAGTCCAGAGATATAAGCCAATGGGGGGAGTTTTGCAAAAGTAACTGCATGAACACAGTCATCAGTGCGGTCGTGCCTAGTACTTTGCCTCCTTTTTTGGAGGACTTTGGGGATGTGTTCTCTGAGGAGGGGTGTCAGGAGTTGCCTCCTCATCGCGTGTATGACTGCTCTATTAATTTACTTCCTGATGCTAAGTTACCTAAAGCTAGGTTATATAACCTTTCTGGTCCTGAGAGGCAGGCTATGAAAGATTATATTTCGGAAAGTCTGGCCAAAGGGCATATTAGACCTTCATCTTCCCAGTGGCCGCGGGGTTCTTCTTTGTGAAGAAAAAAGATGGAGGCCTACGCCCTTGCTTGGATTTCCGCGAACTTAATCGGATTACTGTTCGAGATCCGTATCCACTCCCTCTGATTCCTGATCTCTTCAATCAAATTGTTGGCGCCAAATGGTTCTCTAAATTGGATCTCAGGGGGGCGTATAATCTGATTAGGATAAAAGAGGGGGATGAGTGGAAAACGGCGTTTAACACGCCGGAGGGACATTATGAGAACCTTGTCATGCCTTTTGGTCTGACTACTGCACCAGCAGTATTCCAACATTTTGTTAATGACATTTTTCGTCATCTGGTGGGGCTGTTTGTGGTCGTATATTTGGATGACATTTTAATTTACTCACCAGATCTTGTGTCTCACCAGGAGCATGTGAGACAGGTGTTGCAGATCTTGCGAGACAATAAACTATACGCCAAACTGGAAAAGTGTGTATTCGCCGTACAGTAAAGATGTATATCTTCGTACCGTGTTAGCCAGTAGATATGTGTATTCGCCGTACAGGAACTTCAGTTTTTGGGTTTCTTGGTGTCAGCCTCCGGTTTCCGTATGGACCCTGAAAAGGTGAGAGCAGTGCTTGAATGGGATCAGCCAGAGGATCTTAAGGCTCTGCAGCGTTTTCTGGGGTTTGCTAACTACTACCGGAAATTTATTTGTAATTTCTCATCTGTTGTCAAACCTCTCACTGACATGACAAGAAAAGGGACGGATTTTTCTAAATGGTCGGACAAAGCTTGCCAAGCTTTTTCCTCTTTGAAAAAATGTTTTGCTTCGGCACCCGTTCTCATCCAACCAGATGCATCACAGCCGTTCGTTGTGGAGGTGGACGCGTCTGACGTAGGGGTGGGTGCAATATTGTCCCAGGGTCCGTCCCCTGGTAAATGGCATCCGTGCGCTTTCTTTTCTAAAAAATTGTCGTCCGCCGAAAGGAATTATGATATCGGCAATAGGGAACTTTTGGCCATTAAGTTGGCTTTTGAAGAATGGCGTCACTTTTTGGAGGGGGCAGTCCACCCGGTCACCGTCATTACTGATCACAAGAACCTGCTGTATTTGGAATCTGCTAAGCGTCTGAATTCCAGACAAGCTCGATGGTCGTTGTTTTTTACCAGGTTTAATTTTGTTGTCACTTATCGCCCTGGATCTAAGAATGTTAAGGCGGATGCCTTGTTTCGCAGTTTCCCAGGGGCCGGGAAAATGGATGACCCGATTCCTATCCTTCAGGAGGGGGTGGTAGTGTCGGCTGTATGTTCTGAGCTTGAGGAGGAGGTGTTAGAGGCTCAGGGGGACGCTCCTGCAGGACCTCCAGGGAGACTGTTTGTCCCAAATCAGTTGAAACAAAAGGTTATTGAGGCACATCATAATTCTGCTTTAGCAGGACATCCAGGGAGTAAGGCTACTTTAGATCTCCTTTCTCGCCGGTTTTGGTGGCCTAACGTTAATAAAGATGTTTTAACTTTTGTCGCGTCCTGTGGGGTTTGTGCTCGCTCTAAGACCCCTCATACCCGTCCGTCTGGGACCCTCTTACCCTTGAAACTTCCGGAGCGTTCATGGACTCATTTGTCTATGGACTTCATCACGGACCTTCCTCAGTCGTCAGGGAAGACTGTCATACTGGTGGTTGTTGACAGGTTCAGTAAGATGGCACATTTCATTGCTCTTCCTGCCCTCCCTAATGCTAAAACTCTGGCGCAGGTGTTCATTGGGGAGATTGTGAGACTTCATGGGTTGCCTTCTGATGTGGTGTCAGATAGGGGGTCTCAGTTTGTGTCCAAGTTTTGGAGGGCATTTTGTTTACGTCGGGGGATGCAATTGTCATTTTCCTCGGCTTTTCATCCGCAGACCAATGGTCAGACAGAGCGTCTGAATCAAAGCCTAGAGACTTATCTTCGGTGTTTTGTCTCAGAGAACCAGGAGGACTGGTCTTCTTTCTTGCCTCTGGCAGAGTTCGCTCTTAACAACAGGCGGAGCGAGTCCACTGGTAAGTCCCCGTTTTTTGGGGCATATGGTTTTCATCCCCAGTTTTGTACATTCAATGGGGGGGGCCCTTCTGGGGTTCCTGAGGAGGAGCGTTTCTCGTCGTCACTTGCTTCAGTGTGGAGAGGTGTATTGAATAATCTGAGTGCTATGGGGAACCGTTATAAACGTATGGCTGATAGGAGGAGAGTTTCTGGTCCAGATCTTAATGTGAACGATCTGGTATGGTTGTCTACCAGGAATATAAAACTTAAAGTTCCCTCCTGGAAGCTGGGCCCCAGATTCATCGGGCCGTACAGGATCAGTTCCATAATTAATCCTGTGGCATTTCGTCTGGACCTCCCTCCTACGTTTAAAATTCATAATGTGTTCCACAAGTCATTACTTAAGAGGTACGTGGCACCAGTCATACCATCACCTTTACCTCCTCCTCCAGTGGTGGTCAATGGTAACTTGGAGTTTCAAGTGTCAAAGATCATTGACTCACGTCTGAATCGCCGGTCCCTTCAGTACTTGGTGCATTGGAAGGGGTATGGTCCAGAGGAGAGGACGTGGGTTCCTGCGTCTGACATTAACGCAGATCGTTTGGTGCGGACCTTCCACAGAACTCACCCGGGCAAACCTGGCCCTGAGGGTCCGGAGGTCCCTCGTAGAAGGGGGGGTACTGTCATGTGTGCATCGCCACGAAGATCGTCGCGGTTGCACATTCTGACTTCTCACAGCTGAGTTGCTGTTTCTTTGTGTTTGGCAGTTAGGGAGTTAATTCTGTCTGTGCTCAGTTCTGGGACTGGGTGCAGTTTTCTCCAGGCTGCAATTAATTATTTGTTGATTGGTTTCCTTTAAATCTCTGGTTGTCTGTGTTGGGAGTTGCCAGTGAAATTCTTCATGCAGACCACAGATAGGATTGTATCTGTATAGACTTAAGTTAAAGAGCTCCTTAGTTGTTTTAAGCTCACCTTGCTTAGAGTTTAATATCCCAGATCATTTATGTTCCTTCTGTGTTTGAGTGTGTATGCAAGTCTGTGTTTTCTCCAGTCTGTCTTATATGTCTAATCTGTGTATTTAGCAGAGATCAGCCCATATCCCTTTGGTGGTAATCAGAATCCTTCTTAGGACTGATTACAGGGTTCAGGGACTGATAGGAGACAGGGTTAGGCTGGAGACTTGGACCTCTGAACCATTATCAGTACCTCCAAGGTGATGGATTAGTTAGGACCCCAGTTTAGGGTCAGGTTAGACCCCGGTCCTCCTCTTTCCTGTGACAGTGTATCAAGTCCTCAAGATTAACCCTGAGTTCAACGGATATCGTGTCAGGTAAATCTATTCTATATTTACATGCTGATGTTGCTAATCTATATGTTGTATAGAGTGTTGTTCTTTTAAGAATAGTTTACTGACATCGTACACATATCATAAGACCGCGTGACACCCACGTTTGCATGGACTTACGGTAACAGAGAAGAAGATCCTGAACCTGTTGTGGAGAGTGATTGCTGAGCTTAGATTACTCTGGCCTGCTGTGTCTCCTGCTTCTGTGTCTGCAAACTGTGTGACTATTTTTGCCAACTTGTATGAAGTAATACAAGACTTTCTATATCAAACCTGTGTCTCATGTATTTTCATCGCACCCAAGCACAAGACGCTATATGAGCTGTACTACATACATTACAAGATTCTGAAGCCAAAACGTTAGTGTCTGCTGGGTCTGGAAAGGCTGTGTCTGCTGTAACTGTGGATATCGGATGTCCGGTTGTACTTTCTGTGATGACAGTGGTTGTGACTTCTCACAACCATTCCAGGTGAGCAATTCCCTTAAGTGTTTTTTTTTCTGCAGTGTTACCACAGGTAAACACTATTGTTTTTTTTTTTCTTTTCTCTTTTTTTTGTCTGCTGTAACTGTGGATATCAGATGTCCGGGTGAACTTTCTGTGATGATAGTGGTTGTGACTTCTCACAACCATTCCAGGTGAGCAGTTCCCTTAATTTTTTTTTCTCTCTGCAGTGTTACCACAGGTAAACACTATTGTTTTTTTTTTTTCTCCTCTCCTCTTCTTCCAGTACTCCTGTCTTAAAAGATCTGGAAAATGGAGGCCCGCATAAAGGAACTTTGCGGAGTGACTGATAATATCCTTGCAGATTTGCAGAATATAAAGACCCGTTTTTCAAGCCTACAGGACCTCATAATCACAATTTGCAAGTGTTTGGACAACTGCCCAGGATTTGCGAGCCAGGATTGAGGTTCTAGAAGAGCGAGTCCAGGCTCCTGCCGTAGCCCCGAGTTCTGGGATTCCCAAGTTGCCCCCTTTTCGTTTTGGCGGTGAACGTGAGAAATTCAGGGGATTTATTAATCAATGCAATCTTTTTTTTTCTGCACATGCTTCACAATTTCCCACTGAACGATCTAAGGTGCTTACTATAATTATGTTGCTTACCAACAAGGCTTTGATGTGGGCAAACCCTCTGATTGAGACTGAGGATGATTGTTTGAATCACCTTGATGCTTTTATTTCAGCCATGGGGCAGGTGTTTGATGACCCCAATCGAGGTGCAACAGCTGAAGCAGCCATGTTAGCTTTGCGCCAAGGTAAGCACTCGGTAGCTGAATATGCCTTGGATTTCAGGAGATGGGCCCTTGATACCACCTGGGACAGTTCCGCCAAAAAATCTATTTTTCGAAAGGGGTTATCTCCACTGATTAAGGATGAACTTGCTCGTGCCGATCCTCCCACTGCGTTAGGTGACTTTATTAACTACTGCATCCGTATTGATACTCGTCTGACTGAACGCAGGCAAGAGAGATGGTTCGAAAGCAATCGCACTAACCTTTTCCTACCTTCCTCTCCAGCTAAGGAACCTTTGAGTAGGATTACACGGGAACGACCTGAACCCATGCAGGTAGACTCTTTACAACGACGGGTTAGTGATGCACGCAAGGAACATCGTTTTAAGGAGAATCTATGTTTCTATTGTGGTAAGTCAGGGCACTTCATTATAAACTGCCCCAGCCGTTCTCGTAAGACTGCTGCAGCACTCATTCATTGTGAGTGTTGCGAGAGGGGATCTGTCAGGTCCGAGCCTCAGGCTCCAGAGAGATCTGCAGCAACAGATCTTGATTTCTCGGACTTAAACTCCGTTACCTCTGAGGACGTTGACTGTGTAAACGCTGCCATTTTTCAAGTTTCCTCAGCGGTGTCCCAGCTGAGTTGTAAGAAAAACAATTCTCATTGCTTTCTTTCCATCAAACTCTGGGTTGACTCAGCTTGGGTGTCTAGCTCTGCTATGATCGACTCAGGGGCAAGTGGAAATTTTATGGATGTCTCCTTTGCTCTGAAACAGGGGATACGTTCAGTGAAGAAGGCTACTCCAGTACAGATGGAAACTGTGGATGGCTCCCTGCTGACCTCTGGACCAGTGGATCAGGAAACAGAGCCTTTGAGGGTTCTTATGGGTAAAGATCATCAAGAGAAACTGTCCTTTATGCTTATCTCTTCTCCCCACTTTCCCATTATTCTAGGGCTACCATGGCTGCAGGCTCAGAATCCTACCATTAACTGGGAGACCAAGGAATTACACTTTCCAGAGAAACAGATGAGTCCAAAAGTTTCAGCTTGCTCTGTTCCTAAAGGAACCATGTCAGTCCCTGAACTACCAGCTGTATACCAGGACTATGTGGATTTATGTGACAAGAAGAACGCTGACCAGCTTCCTCCTCACCGTCCATATGATTGTCTAATTGAATTATTGCCTGGAGCAGAGATACCTTTTGGTAAGATCTACCCCTGGCGGGGCCCGAGCTAAAGGCTTTAAAGGATTACATAGACGAAAATCTAGCCAAGGGCTTCATACGCCCCTCTTCATCTCCTGCAGGTGCACCCATCTTCTTTGTAAAGAAGAAAGATGGATCTCTGAGACCATGCGTAGACTATAGGGAACTCAATAAGGTTACTATTAGAAACCGTTATCCATTGCCTTTAATCCCTGAGTTATTGGAGAGAGTGCGACATGCCAAAATTTTCTCTAAACTAGATCTTCGTGGGGCCTATAACCTAGTCCGTATTAGACCTGGGGATGAATGGAAGACTGCATTCAGGTCACGCTATGGACACTTTGAATATCTAGTTATGCCTTTTGGTCTGAGTACCGCCCCAGCCACTTTCCAACACTTGGTGAATGACATCTTCAGGGATCTCCTAGATACATTCGTGGTAATTTATTTGGATGATATTCTAATTTTTTCTAACTCCACAGAGGAACATCATGGACATGTAAGAATGGTCTTGGAACGTCTAAGACAAAATCATCTTTACATCAAACTTGAAAAGTGTGAATTCCATAGGACCGAAATTCAATTTCTGGGGTATGTACTGTCTACACAAGGAATTAGTATGGATGGAAGCAAAACCCAAGCCATCAAGGATTGGCCAAGTCCTAGAAATGTGAAGGAGGTACAGCGCTTCATCGGGTTTGCCAACTTCTATAGACGTTTCATTAGAAATTTCTCTGAGGTAGTGTCACCTATCACCCAACTTACCCGGAAAGAGTCTAGGTTCTCCTGGACTCCCCAAGCCCAGGAAGCATTTTCCCGTCTAAAAGATAAATTTACCACTGCACCTATCCTAGTACATCCCAACCCCGAGCTTGCCTTCATAATAGAGGTGGATGCTTCAGACTGTGCCGTTGGAGCTATACTCTCTCAGAGAACAGGTGAGAAGAATGTCTTGCATCCCTGTGCCTTCTTTTCCCAGCAGTTGTCTTCGGCTGAGAGGAACTACGATGTGGGCAAAAGAGAGTTGTTGGCCATTATTGCCGCCTTCAAAGAATGGAGACACCTTCTTCAGGGAGCTGCACAGCAAATAGTCATCCTGACAGACCATCGTAACCTTGAGTTTATCAGGTCGGCTAAGTGCCTGACTCCTCGCCAGGCTCGCTGGAATCTTTTCTTAAACCAATTTAATTTTATAATTTCTTATAGACCAGGATCGCGCAATGGAAAGGCTGATGCACTCTCTAGGATTTACTCAGCAGAGACACGTCCAATTACTCCCCCTAAGACTATTCTTCCTGACTCTAGATTCCTAGGAGTAATTCATAATCAAGACCTACTTAAGGACATCAAGGAAGCATACCATGCGGATTCCTTTTTGGCACAACCCCCAAGGGACGTAAGTCTTGTCTTTAAGAATGGTGTGTGGATTCAGGGACAACGCCTGTATATTCCTGAAACAGTCAGATTGAGAGTATTGCAACTCATTCACGATTCCAAGATAGCTGGGCATAGAGGAATTCTAAAGACACAGGAATTTCTCTCTCGTTTCTTTTGGTGGCCCACTTGCAGGAAGGATGTTTTAAACTATGTCACTTCATGTGAAGTCTGTGCAAGATGCAAAACACCTCGCTCCTCACCAACTGGTCTGTTACAGCCTCTTCCCACCCCGTCCCGCCCGTGGGGATCCATTTCTATGGACTTCATTGTGGAGTTACCAACCTCTCAAGGGAAGAACACCATTCTAGTGGTGGTTGACCGTCTAACAAAGGCAGCTCATTTTATCCCTTGTGTCGGCTTACCCACTGCAAAACAGACATCAGATTTGATGATTAAAGATGTGTTTCGCTTACATGGAGTACCGGATGAGGTTATTTCGGATCGAGGGGTGCAATTCACTTCTAGGTTTTGGCAAAATTTCTGTGCAGCATTGGACATTAAAGTAAACCTTTCTTCTGCTTTTCATCCCCAGACTAATGGACAGACCGAACGAACCAATCAAACCCTGGAGCAGTATCTCCGCTGCTTTATCTGCCACCTACAGGATGATTGGGTGGATCTACTTCCATTAGCTGAGTTCTCGTATAACAACTCTCAGAGTGCCTCCACTAAGCAGTCTCCTTTTTACTCTAATCTAGGTTATCATCCTAACATTCTACCACGATTTCCCATAGAAACGCCTTTACCAGCAGTGGCTGAAAGAATCACGTCTTTACAGAAGAATATGGATCTTCTAAAGGAGAATCTGGAATCGGCTCAGGAAAGGTACAAGAAAGCAGCAGATAAATTTCGTAAACCTGCACCAGCTTTCAAGGTAGGAGACTTGGTCTGGCTGTCAACCAGAAATCTTAAGTTAAGGATTCCATTGTCTAAGTTGGGACATAAGTACATTGGACCCTATAAAATCAGTAAAATTATAAGTGCCGTTGCTTGTCGTCTTCAACTGCCCAGAACTATGAGAATTCACCCTGTCTTTCATGTATCCCTACTAAAGGCTGCGACACCCAATACGTTTCCTGGACGTTCTTCTCCTTGCCCTGACCCAGTGCTAGTCGATGGTCAGGAAGAATTTGTGGTGGAAAGGATTTTAGATTCCAGGTTGTATAGAAATCAGTTACAATATCTGATTAAATGGCAGGGCTACCCAGTGGAGGACAAGTCATGGGAACCAGTCAATAACGTTAATGCTCCTCGCTTGCTCCGTCAGTTTCATCAGAGGTACCCACACAAGCCTGGCCTGAGGTCATCCGGAGGCTGTCCCTAAGGGGGGAGTAATGTAAGGTTCTGTGTACATGTTCCTGAAACTCAGTTTGTTCGTCAGCCATTTTACTTTCTGTCTTGCTGCAGCTATCTTGCCCTCAGTCAAAATGGAGTTTCCAGCTTGCATGTTCCCACCCTGATTCTCTCCTTTTGCTTCTTAAGCAGCCACAGCTGAGCAATCAGTGCTTCAGAATCTAGCCTGCAGTGAACCTGTGACCTGACTCCTAAAGCCTTGGACCTTGTACTCCAGCTATTCCTACTGAGGAACTCTGAAGCACTTGTGGACTCTGAACCCTGCTCTTTGAAAGACCCACGTTTGCATGGACTTACGGTAACAGAGAAGAAGATCCTGAACCTGTTGTGGAGAGTGATTGCTGAGCTTAGATTACTCTGGCCTGCTGTGTCTCCTGCTTCTGTGTCTGCAAACTGTGTGACTATTTTGCCAACTTGTATGAAGTAATACAAGACTTTCTATATCAAACCTGTGTCTCATGTATTTTCATCGCACCCAAGCACAAGACGCTATATGAGCTGTACTACATACATTACAATCTATCTAAGTGTAATTAGTGGCTGGACAAGCCCAGGTCTTATGTTTATGATTTGTTTTTATCTGTTTGCTGTGGACTTTAATAAAGCTGGTTGCGGCCAGTTTTCATCAGAACTGCTGTCTGAATGAACTGTTTCTGTGCCACTTCGTCTACCCGGACGGCGATCTCAGAGCTATATCCCCTGAAAAGCTTACAGCCCTCAGAGTCCTCCTGAATGGAGAAAGAAAACTGTTGTGAAGAAGAAAAGGAGAGTTGTTGTCATGGGCGATTCCCTGTTGAGAGGAACAGAGGCCGCTATCTGCAGACCGGATATAACCTCAAGAGAAATGTGCTGTCTTCCAGGTGCAAAAATTAAAGATGTGTCTGACAGGATATCAGGACTCTTCAGACCTAAAGATGACTACCCATTCCTGCTAATACATGTGGGGACAAATGACACCGCTAGAAACGACCTGGAAACCATCTGCAGTGACTTTGAAAACTTAGGTAAGAAAGTGAAAGAACTGGGAGCGCAGGTGGTCTTCTCTTCCATCCTCCCAGTGGATGGCCATGGAACAAGGAGGTGGAATAAGATTCTGCAGGTGAACAACTGGCTACGTCGATGGTGCCGTCAGCAAGGATTTGGATTTCTGGATCACGGAGTGAATTACCTATACGATGGACTACTTGCTAGAGATGGGGTGCACCTTACGAAGACTGGAAAACATGTATTTGGAAGTCGCCTTGCTACACTCATCAGGAGAGCTTTAAACTAGAACAATGTGGGAAGGGAAGCAAAACGCCAGCAAAAGCCATACACTTGACAAATACTATTGAGATTTCTGCTATTAGAAGTGAAGGGGAAGAACAAAGACAAAAAAATTTACATAATAAAAATATTGAAGGAAGAGAAACCAATCACAAACTAAAGTGTTTCTATACGAATGCACAAAGCATGGGCAACAAACAAGGAGAACTGGAGCTACTAACGCAGGAGAAGAAATATGATGTCATTGGAATCACTGAGACTTGGTGGGACGATACACATGATTGGAATACAAGGCTAGAAGGATACAACTTATTTGCAAGAAACAGACTTGATAAACGAGGAGGAGGTGTTGCATTGTATGTTAGAAAAGCGTATATCTGCACAGAGATTGACGCTTCAGAGACTGGGAGTTCTGTGGAAACTGTTTGGGTAAGAATACAAGGACAGAACAATGGAAAGGACACCATTGTAGGCATTTACTACAGGCCGCCTGTGCAAGCTGAAGATATGGATGAACTCTTTATGCATCAAATGGCCAAGTTCTCCAAAAAATATGACATAGTGGTCATGGGAGATTTCAACTATCCAGACATTTGTTGGGAATCTCTCCAGGCAAAACTAAGAGGTCCAGGAAATTCTTATCCTCTCTTGCTGACAACTTTATCTTCCAAAAGGTAATGGAGAAAACAAGGGGATCTGCTACCTTGGATCTAATCCTCATAAACAGGGAGGAAATGGTGGAGGAGGTAAGAGTGGCTGGGACTCTAGGAGGTAGTGACCATGCTATTTTAGAATTTTGGATAACAAGAGGAGGAAGACCTGTGAAGACTCAGATGTCAAGGTTAGATTTCAGAAAGGCAGATTTTAAGGAACTCAGAAAGAGAATTGGAGGGATCCAATGGCTGGATATCCTTAAGGACAAAAATGTCCAGGAAGGATGGAAAATCTTGAAAAATGAGATTCTCAAAGCACAATCGTTAACAATTCCGAAAAGAGGGAAGAATGGGAAGCATTTAAGGAAACCAGGATGGATGAACATAGAACTTAAACACATGCTAAAAAGGAAGAAAGAAATGTTTATCAAATGGAAAGAGAGAGGCATATCTAAAGAAGAATATAATGCCGTCTGCAGAACCTGCAGGGCACAAATCAGATTATCTAAAGCTGACAATGAATTAAGGCTTGCAAGTGACGTCAAAAGCAACAAAAAAGGATTTTGGGGATACGTCAAAAGTAAAAGAAAAGTCAAAGATGCTATAGGATTTTTACAGGATGAAAATGATGAAATGGTAAGACAGGATGTTGAGAAGGCTGAACTTTTAAATTCCTATTTTGCATCTGTTTTCTCTCAGAAAGGAAATGTAACATCAACTGATCTTCACTGTCCTATTAAAGGAATAGAAGAATCCAGGATATCTATAAACAGAAAGACAGTGAGGAAACACTTAGCTAACATAAATGAATTCAAGTCTCCAGGTCCAGATGAATTACACCCCAGGGTACTGAAGGAGATAGCAGAAGAAATTCTTGAACCACTGTCCATAATCTTTGAAAATTCTTGGAGAACAGGAGAAGTCCCAGAAGACTGGAGAAGAGCAAATGTTGTTCCTATCTTCAAAAAGGGGAAGAAGGTGGACCCAGGGAACTACAGGCCGGTGAGTCTGACTTCTATACCAGGAAAGATCTTTGAACAAATTATTAAAGAACATGTATGCAAGTACCTGGATAAGAATGAAGTGATTAAACAGAGTCAGCATGGGTTTGTAACTAATAAGTCATGTCAGACTAACTTAATTTCCTTCTATGACAGAATCACTGACTGGGTGGATCAGGGAAATGCTGTAGATATAGTATATCTTGACTTCAGCAAAGCATTTGACAAAGTATCTCACACAATCCTTATTGAAAAAATGACTAAGTATGGAATGGACAAGGCAACTGTTAGGTGGATTCATAACTGGCTTAGTGATCGGACCCAAAGAGTGGTTGTAAATGGCTGCACATCCAGTTGGAAGATTGTCTCAAGTGGGGTACCACAAGGCTCTGTTTTGGGCCCTGTATTGTTCAACATCTTTATCAATGATTTAGATGAAGGAATTGAGGGTAAACTGATCAAATTTGCTGATGACACAAAGCTAGGAGGGGTAGCTAATACTAGAGAAGAGAGAGAGAGGATTCAAAAAGATATACATAAACTGGAGCAGTGGGCAGCAACTAACAGAATGGATTTTAACAGGGAAAAATGCAAAGTACTACATCTGGGCAATAAAAATGAAAAAAGCATATACAAAATGGGAGGAATAGGGCTAAGTAACAGCACATGTGAAAAAGACTTGGGTATACTAATTGATCACAGACTTAACATGAGTCAACAGTGTGATGCAGCAGCAAAAAAGGCAAATGCAATTCTAGGATGTATCAACAGAAGCATACAGTCTAGATCACGTGAGGTCATTATTGCCCTCTACTCCTCTTTGGTCAGACCTCATCTGGAATACTGTGTCCAGTTTTGGGCACCACATTTTAAAAAAGACATCAACAAACTGGAGCAAGTTCAGAGAAGAGCCACCAGAATGGTGACCGGTCTGCAAACCATGTCCTATGAGGAACGGTTGCAGGATTTGGGAATGTTTAGCTTGCAAAAAAGAAGACTGAGAGGAGACTTAATAGCTGTCTACAAATATCTCAAGGGCTGTCACATTGTAGAAGGATCATCTTTATTCTCATTTGCACAAGGAAAGACTAGAAGCAATGGGATGAAACTGAATGGGAGGAGACACAGATTAGATATTAGAAAAAAACTTTTTGACAGTTAGGGTGATCAATGAGTGGAACAGGCTGCCACAAGAGGTGGTGAGTTCTCCTTCAATGGAAGTCTTCAAACAGAGGCTGGATAGACATCTGTCTGGGATGATTTAGAGAATCCTGCTTTGAGCAGGGGGTTGGACCAGAAGGCCCAGGAGGTCCCTTCCAACTCTACCATTCTATGATTCTATGATTAACCCCTTCATGACCCAGCCTATTTTGACCTTAAAGACCTTGCCATTTTTTGCAATTCTGACCAGTGTCCCTTTATGAGGTAATAACTCAGGAACGCTTCAACGGATCCTAGCGATTCTGAGATTGTTTTTTTCGTGACATATTGGGCTTCATGTTAGTGGTAAATTTAGGTCGATAATTTTTGCGTTTATTTGTGAAAAAAATGGAACTTTGGCCAAAATTTTGAAAATTTCGCAATTTTCAAATTTTGAATTTTTATTCTGTTAAACCAGAGAGTTATGTGACACAAAATAGTTAATAAATAACATTTCCCACATGTCTACTTTACATCAGCACAATTTTGGGAACAACATTTTTTTTTGTTAGGAAGTTATAAGGGTTAAAAGTTGACCAGCGATTTCTCATTTTTACAGCAAAATTTACAAAACCATTTTTTTTAGGGACCACCTCACATTTGAAGTCACTTTGAGGGGTCTATATGGCAGAAAATACCCAAAAGTGACACCATTATAAAAACTGCACCCCTCAAGCTACTCAAAACTACATTCAAGAAGATTATTAACCCTTCAGGTGCTTCACAGGAACTAAAGCAACGTGGAAGGAAAAAATGGACATTTTAATTTTTCCAACAAAATTTTTCTTTTAGCATCAATTTTTTCATTTTTGCATGGGCATCAGGATAAAATGGACCCTAAAATTTGTTGGGCAATTTCTCCTGAGTATACAGATACCTCATATGTGGTCATAAACCACTGTTTGGGCGCACGGCAGGGCTCAGAAGGGAAGGAGCGCCATTTGACTTTTTGAATGGAAAATATGCTGGAATATTTAGCGGTTGCCATGTCTCATTTGGAGAGTCCCTGTGTGCCTAAACATTGGAGCTCCCCACAAGTGACCCCATTTTGGAAACTAGACCCCCCAAGGAACTTATCTAGATGCAGAGTGAGCACTTTGAACCCCCAGGTGCTTCACAAATTGATCCGTAAAAAAAAGAAAGTACTTTTTTTTTCACAAAAATTTTCTTTTAGCCTCAGTTTTTTCATTTTCACATGGGCAACAGGATAAAATGGATCCTAAAATTTGTTGGGCAATTTCTCCTGAGTACACCGATACCTCATATGTAGTCATAAACCACTGTTTGGGCACACGGCAGGGCTCAGAAGGGAAGGAGCGCCATTTGACTTTTTGAATGGAAAATATGCTGGAATATTTAGCGGTTGCCATGTCGCATTTGGAGAGTCCCTGTGTGCCTAAACATTGGAGCTCCCCCACAAGTGACCCCATTTTGGAAACTAGACCCCCAAGGAACTTATCTAGATGCAGAGTGAGCACTTTAAACCCCAGGTGCTTCACAAATTGATCCGTAAAAAAAAGAAAGTACTTTTTTTTTCACAAAAATTTTCTTTTAGCCTCAGTTTTTTCATTTTCACATGGGCAACAGTATAAATTGGATCCTAAAATTTGTTGGGCAATTTCTCCTGAGTACACCGATACCTCATATGTGGTCATAAACCACTGTTTGGGCGCACGGCAGGGCTCAGAAGGGAAGGAGCGCCATTTGACTTTTTGAATGGAAAATTAGCTCCAGTCGTTAGCGGACACCATGTCATGTTTGGAGAGCCCCTGTATGCCTAAACTTTTGAGCTCCCCCACAAATACCCCATTTTGGAAACTAGACCCCATAAGAAACTTATGCAGATGCACAGTGAGCACTTTGAACCCCCAGGTGCTTCACAAAACTTTATAACGCAGAGCCGTGAAAATAAAAAATCATTTTTTTTTCTCAAAAAATTATTATTTAGCCCCATATTTTTTATTTTCACAATGGTTACAGGAGAAATTGGACCCCAAAAGTTGTTGTCTAATTTGTCCTAAGTACGCTAGTACCTCACATGTGGGGGAGAACCACTGTTTGGGCACACGTCAGGGCTTGGAAGGGATGTAGTGACGCTTTGAAATGCCGACTTGATGGAATGGTCTGCGGGCGGGCAGAGCCCCTGATGTGCCTAAACAGTAGAAACCCCCCACAAGTGACCACATTTTGTAAACTAGACCCCTCAAGGAACTTAACTAGATGTGTGGTGAGCACCTTGAACCCCCACGTGCTTCACAGAAGTTTGTAATGCAGAGCCGTGAAAATAAAAAATCATTTTTTTCCTCAAAAACTGATTTTTTTAACCCACAATTTTTTATTTTCACAAGGGTAACAGGAGAAATTGGACCACAAAAGTTGTTGTACAGTTTGTCCTGAGTACACTGGTACCCCATATGTGGGGGGGAACCACTGTTTTGGCGCATGGGAGAGCACAGAAGGGAAGGAGCGCCATTTTGGAATGCAGACTTGATGGAATGTTCTGTGGGCGTCATGTTGCCTTTGCAGAGCCCCTGATGTGCCTAAACAGTAGAAACCCCCCACAAGTGACCCCATTTTGGAAACTAGACCCCCAAGGAGCTTATCTAGATGTGTAGTGAGCACTTTGAACCCCCAAGGGCTACACAGAAGTTTATAACGCCGGGCCATGAAAATAAAAAAATCATATTTTTTCCACAAACATGATCTTTTAGTCCCCAATTTTTTTATTTTCCCAAGGGTAACAGGAGAAATTAGACCTCAAAAGTTGTTGTCCAATTTGTCCTGAGTACGCTGATATCCCATATGTGGGAGAAAACTACTGTATGGGCACACTTCGGGGCTCGGAAGGGAAGTAGTGACGTTTTGAATTGCCGACTTGATGGAATGGTCTGCGGGCGTCATGTTACGTTTGCAGAGTCCCTGATGTGCCTAAACAGTATAAACTCCCCACAAGTGACCCCATTTTGGAAACTAGACCCCGCAAGGAACTTATCTAGATGTGTGGTGAGCACTTTGAACCCCCAAGTTCTTCACAGAAGTTTATAACGCAGAGCCGTGAAAATAAAAAATCATTTTTTTTCCACAAAAATAACTTTTTTAGTCCCCAATTTTTTTTCCCAACAGTAACAGGAGAAATTAGACCCCCAAAGTTGTTGTGCAATTTTTCCCGAGTACGCTGATACCCCATATGTGGGGGTAAACCACTGTTTGGGCACACGTCGGGGCTTGGAATAAAGGGAGCACTGTTTGACTTTTTGAACGCAAAATTTGCAGGAATCAATGGTGGCGCCATGTCGCGTATGGAGATCCCCTGATGTACCTAAATAGTGGAAACCTCTCAATTCTAACTCCAACCCTAACCCCAACACACCCCTAACCCCAACCCTAACCCCTACACACCCCTAACCCTAATACAAACCCTAACCATAACCCTAACCCCAACACACCCCTAACCCTAATCCCAACTCTAAACATAAACCTAACCACAAGTCCTAACCCTAATCCCAACCCTAACCCCAAAACACCCCTAACGCTTATCCCAACCCTAACCCTAATCCCAACCTTAACCCTAATTCCAACCCTAACCCTAATTCCAACCCTAACCCTAGTTCTAACCCTTACCCTAGTTCTAACCCTAACCCTAGTTCTAACCCTAAGGCTGAGTTCATATTGCGTTTTACCAGCCCGTTCAACACGTAGCGTTGACGGGCTGGTAATGGTATAGCATAACGCGATCGCGTTATGCTATACCCACTAGTGCAGAGGAATCAGCGATGATTCATCTGTGCTAGCGGTGATGGAGCCCAGACGCTGCAGCCTGCGTCCAAGGCTCCGTCACTGAATGACGACACGTCGCGAACGCATGCCGCTTCATGGCATGCGTTGCGATGCGCACACAAATGGGGTGAATGGCAGCGTTAACGGACTGCGTTACACCGCGTTATACCGCGGTGAAACGCAGTCCATCTAACGGACTGCCATAATGCAATATGAACCCAGCCTGACCCTAAGGCCCCGTGCACACGTTGCGGATTCACTTGCGGATTTTTCTAAAATCCGCAGGTAAAACGACCTGCCTTTTACCTGCGTATTTAGCGCGGATTTGCGAAATCCGCTGCGGATCAGCAGCGAAATCAGCTGCGGATCAGCAGCGAAATCAGCTGCGGATTAGCAGCGAAATCCGCTGCGGATCAGCAGCGAAATCAGCTGCGGATTAGCAGCGAAATCCGCTGCGGATCAGCAGCGAAATCAGCTGCGGATCAGCAGCGAAATCAGCTGCGGATCAGCAGCGAAATCCGCTGCTGATCCGCAGCTGATTTCGCTGCTGATCCGCAGCTGATTTCGCTGCTGATTGCGCTGATGATCCGCAGCGAAATCAGCAGCGGATCAGCAGCGAAATCAGCTGAGGATCAGCAGCGAAATCAGCTGCGGATCAGCAGCGAAATCAGCTGCGGATCTGCTGCGAAATCCGCTGCGGATCAGCAGCGAAATCCGCTGCGGATCAGCAGCGAAATCCGCTGCGGATCAGCAGCGAAATCAGCTGCGGATCAGCAGAGAAATCAGCTGCGGATCCGCAGCAAAATCCGCAACGTGTTCACAGGGCCTAATAGGAAAAAAAAAAAAATTCTTTATTATTTTTCCCTACCTATGACAGGGGGGGGTTCACTTACTTTTTTTTATTTTGATCACTGTGACAGTTTATCACAGTGATCAAAATAATTTTTTTGACTAGGCAGGGCGCACTGCGCATGCGCCCGCCATTTTCCAAGATGGCGGCGCCCATGAAGAGGCCCGGGCGGACGCCGGGACCGATCCAGGGACATCGGTGGATCGGGAGAGGTGAGTATGGGGGTCGGAAGTCAGGGGGGGGGATCGGAAGGTGGGGGCAGCGGAGGCCAGGACGAGGGGTGCTTTTAGTGACGGCGGTGACCGACCGCTGCCATCTTTCGGTGGCGCGGCCGATCGCCGCCGTGAATCCGTGTGGGGGGGTCAGGGCTCGGTGTCCAGCCATGGGAGATGCTATTGCAGCATCGGCCATGGCTGGATTGTAATATTTCACCAATTATATTGGTGAAATATTACAGATTGCTCTGATTGGCTGTTTCACTTTTAACAGCCAATCAGAGCGATCGTGGCCACGGGGGGGTTAAGCCAACCCCCCTGTGGTGAAGCACAAAGGGTCCTGTGCCGGCGGGTCGGGTGACCTTTCAGTGACCCCGATCACCCGACCCGCAGGGACGCGATCCTTTCATGACGCCACATAGGCGTCATGGGTCGGATTGGCACAGGTTTTCATGACGCCTACGTGGCGTCATGGGTCGGGAAGGGGTTAATATGGTTACTGATAAAACCTAGTTAAACAAACAATGGATGTTTCATAAGGTCAAGCCAGAACTTTAATAAAGCTAGGGTGTGCCTGGCATGGGTGTACACGGTTTCTGCCTCATGGATTCGTGCCATTATATAACTGAATTTCTATGAAGCAAAAATTGGCAAAGCTGGAACCTGTCAATGACGCCACCAACGAGAGTCAGAATGGATTTACATTTATTCCCACTCGCCTCAACTTCATCAGATATTTATCATAAATGTACGATTAATTTTTACTAAAAAAAAAAAAAAAATTGGAAAAAAAAATTCCAAACAGTAATAATGTGAAAAAAAAAACATGGAAAAAATAATTACAGAAATTTAGTTTATTGGAAATTGAAGGTGGTAGTATAACTTGAGGACAAACTGGTCATACTTTTTAGGGGGCCTACGGAAATGTGACATTATAGACCTTTGTCCTATATCCACCATGCTTGGTCATCCACTGCCAGATGGGTATAGACAGAGCTAACGAGCAGTATCATGTTAGGATCTCAACTTCTATCAGTAGAATGAACCCTCCTAAGCCGTCTATGTGGAAGCTGAATAAAATGATACCTTGATATATGAGATCCGATGTCTTATTCCTGAGAAATCCACGTTTTTCCTAATATGAGCTGTTAAGATCTATGGGCCGGACATAGATCTCCCCGAGAATCTGCCTCCAGAGCTTATTGTAAATGAAAGGGGGCGTTGATAGTTGGGGGACTTGTTGGAGATTTCGCATGGGCCCATGAGCTGGCACTGGGCTCGACTTTAAGTGGCCATCCCTTACATTTTTTATGGACAGGTAAATATATCAATGATACTCCTAAAATATAATAATATATCACAAACAACATTGAATCTTTTTCATAAATTACCATAAAAAAATTCCAGTATTCAAAAAAGGATTATCCCAAGGATGACATGGAAGCACCTCGATGGTGGAGGAGGAGGACAACAAGCTCTCGTGATCATGTAGCTCTGACACTTTTTCCCCCACTGGAGACTGAAAACCGCTAAGAATGAAACAGTAAAAAAAAAACATTAGGGGATTAAAAAAAATATTCCATCTGTTGTGTGTTAAAACTTTTCCCACAAGTTTATTTAGACTAAAAGTTTATTCTGAGCCCTACAGAGCAGAAGCAGAAAAACCGGTGCTGACCTAAAGGCCACAATTACCTGCGTCTGCAGAGGGTTAGGATGCAATAGTGATCAGGGCTTTATTAAGAAATGCTACCGCTCCAGGCATTGTAAGTTAGTACACCCTCAATTTGGAATCACAGTCCTAACATGCCCTTGTCTCTTGTCCATTATGAGATAATCAGATGGTAAGTGAGACCGAGGAAAAAAGATTACACGAGACAATAAAGAACGGCAAATTCTCTGACAAAAAGACATCACTTGCAAATACAATCAAAGCAACGGCTCTTCCCCTGGACGACACTCATATGGCAAAAGTTCACTGCTTTTAGTCTGAACAGTTTTTCATAATTTTTTTTTACATAATCCTCACTGATAAAAAAAATATCCATATGAATACATAAAACACATGTACACACAAGAGTACACCTAATACTTATGTATCACCGCTCCACCTCTATGTAACAGCGGTGGAAGTTCAGGTGCTGAGATGTCGATATTTCCTTCCAGAAACAGATATAACTGAAAACATTTTATTAAAGGCATCCAGACCTTCCTTGAACTTTTGTAGTGAATCAATCATTACAATATAATGTGGCAGAGAATTCCGTAGTCTCACTGCTCTTACAGTAGAGAATCCATAGCCTCACTGCTCTCACAGTAGAGAATCCATAGTCTCACTGCTCTCACAGTAGAGAATCCATAGTCTCACTGCTCTTACAGTAGAGAATCCATAGTCTCACTGCTCTTATAGTAAAGAATCCATAGTCTCACTGCTCTTACAGTAAAGAATCTATAGTCACACTGCACTTACAGTAAAGAATCCATACCTTCTCTGCTCTTAGAGTAAAGAATCTATAGTCTCACTGCTCTTTCAGTAAAGAATCTATAGTCTCACAGCTCTTTCAGTAAATAATTCATAGCCTCACTGATCTTACAGTAAAGAATCCATAGTCTCACTGCTCTTACAGTAAAGAATGCATAGTCTCACTGCTCTTACAGTAAAGAATCCATAGCCTCACTGCTCTTACAGTAAAGAATGCATAGTCTCACTGCTCTTACAGTAAAGAATCCATAGCCTCACTGCTCTGAGAGTAAAGAATCCATAGTCTCACTGCTCTTACAGTAAAGAATCCATAGTTTCACTGCTCTTACAGTAAAGAATCCATAGTCTCACTGCTCTTTCAGTAAAGAATCCATAGCCTCACTGCTCTTACAGTAAAGAATGCATAGTCTCACTGCTCTTACAGTAAAGAATCCATAGCCTCACTGCTCTGAGAGTAAAGAATCCATAGTCTCACTGCTCTAACAGTAAGACTCCATAGTCTCACTGCTCTTACAGTAAAGAATCCATAGCCTCACTGCTCTGAGAGTAAAGAATCCATAGACTCACTGCTCTTACAGTAAAGAATCCATAGTCTCACTACTTTTACAGTAAAGAACGCATAGTCTCACTGCTCTAACAGTAAGAATCCATAGTCTCACTGCTCTTACAGTAAAGAATCCATAGTCTCACTACTCTTACAGTAAAAAATGCACAGTCTCACTGCTCTAACAGTAAGAATCCATAGTCTCACTGCTCTTACAGTAAAGAATCTCTAGTCTCACTGCTCTTACAGTAAAGAATCCATAGTCTCACTGCTCTTAGAGTAAAGAATCCACAGACTCACTGCTCTTACAGTAAAGAATCCATACACTCACTGCTCGTACAGTAAAGAATCCTTAGCCTCACTGGCTGCTTTTTCATTAACCACTAATGTCCATTCAAGTTGCTAATGGCACTTCTTGAAATGTAAATAATACATTGTTAACTCAAACAATAGAAATAAAGATAAAGGGTCGAGTTGCAAAGAGATCCATATTAAAATTCCATTTTATTAGTACAAAAATTTAAAATCACGATTTATAAGCAAAAAATGTCATATGGGGACGCTGTTTAGGCGATAAACAGTTGTAATAGGGAGGAGGAATTTACATAAGAAATGTAATCAAAAGATTTTAATAATGCTGTGAGGTCATATGTTTCTCCATACCCTTAATAGACAACAAGTTTAAAGCAGTTGACAGGGACAATAATGTAATACACAATATGTACTATAATAGCCAATGGAAGATCAGGCAGGTTTAATTCATCCAGGTATGGATTCAAAGGTAAGAGGGAACTGACAGTGATTGATAGGAGACACATCAACAGAAGCTATTAATGGTAAAAAAAATACAAAAATTGTACTGTTAGTACAGGGTAATAGGTTAGATTTGAGTTAGTGTGTAAACCCCCAATCTATGGAGATATCAAATCATGGGGAAAGGAGCCATCCTGGTAATAGGCAAGTAGTTAATAAAGTGTGAAATACAGGTAAAGTGCTCTGTGCAGAGTTAAATTAATAAGAGATGTCAGTGGAATTCCAGGAGGAATTGGTCGCCTCAGCGTCCCCCACCCCGACGCGCGTTTTGCCGCCAGCTTCTTTCAGAGGCGTGAAAATATATAAATGATACTCCTAATGTATATTAATATATCTCAAACCACAATGTATGTTTTTTTATAAACTGCCATCAAAAGAATTCCAGTATTCAAAAAAAGGATTATCCCAAAGATGACATGGAAGCACCTCGATGGAGGAGGACAAGGATAACAAGCTCTCATGATCACTTAGCACTTACACTTTTTCCCCCATTAGAGACTGAGAAGCACTAAGAATGAGACAGTATAAAAACTTTTAGGGGATTACAAAAATATTTAAACTATTCTGTGTTAAAACTTTTCCCTTAAGTTTATTTAGACTGAAAGTTTATTCTGAGCCCTACAGAGCAGAAGCAGAAAAACCGGTGCTGACCGAAATGCCACAATTACCTGCGTCTGCAAAGGGTTAGGATGCAATAGTGATCAGGGCTTTATTAAGAAATCCTACCGCTCCAGGCATTGTAAGTTAGTACACCCTCAATTTGGAATCACAGTCCTAACATGCCCTTGTCTTGTGATCATGTTCCAGAGTATTATGAGATAATCACATGGTAAGTGAGACCAAGAAAAAAAGATTACACGAGACAATAAAGAACGGCAAATTCTCTGACAAAAAGACATCACTTGCAAATACAATCAAAGCAACGGCTCTTCCCATGGACGACACTCATATGGCAAAAGTTCACTGCTTTTAGTCTGAACAGTTTTTTATAATTTTTTCTCACATATGCCTTATTGATAAAAAAAATATCCTCCATATGAATACACAAAACACACACACAAATATATACACCTAATACTTATTTTATCATTGCTCCACCTCTTTGTAACAACGGTGGAAGTTCAGGTGCTGAGATGTCGATATTTTTCTTTCCAGAAACAGATATAACTGAAAACATTTTATTAAAGGCATCCAGACCTTCCTTGAACTTTTATAGTGCATCAACCATTACAATATTATGTGGCAGAGAATTTCGTAGTCTCTCTGTTCTTACAGTAAAGAATCCATAGTCTTACTACTCTTACAGTAAAAAATCCATAGTTTCAATGCTATTACAGTAAAGAATCCATAGTTTCACTGCTCTTACAGTAAATAATCCATAGGTTCACTGCTATTACAGTAAAGAATCCATAGTCTCACTGCTCTTACAGTAAAGAATCTATAGGTTCACTGCTATTACAGTAAAGAATCCATAGTCTCACTGCTCTTACAGTAAAGAATCTATAGGTTCACTGCTATTACAGTAAAGAATCCATAGTCTCACTGCTCTTACAGTAAAGAATCCATAGGTTCACTGCTCTTACAGTAAAGAATCCATAGTCTCACTACTCTTTGAGTAAAGAATCCATAGTCTCACTGCTCTTTGAGTAAAGAATCCATAGTCTCACTGCTCTTACAGTAAAGAATCCATAGTTTCACTGCTTTTACAGTAAATAATCCATAGTCTCACTGCACTTACAGTAAAGAATCCATAGTCTCATTGCTCATTCAGTAAAGAATCTATAGTCTCACTATTCTTAGAGTAAAGAATCCATAGTCTCACTGCTCTTACAGTAAAGAATCCATAGTCTCACTGCTCTTTCACTAAAGAATCTATAGTCTCACTATTCTTAGAGTAAAGAATCCATAGTCTCACTGCTCTTTCAGTAAAGAATCTATAGTCTCACTATTCTTAGAGTAAAGAATCCATAGTCTCACTGCTCTTACAGTAAAGAATCTATAGGTTCACTGCTATTACAGTAAAGAATCCATAGTCTCACTGCTCTTACAGTAAAGAATCCATAGGTTCACTGCTCTTACAGTAAAGAATCCATAGTCTCACTACTCTTTGAGTAAAGAATCCATAGTCTCACTGCTCTTTGAGTAAAGAATCCATAGTCTCACTGCTCTTACAGTAAAGAATCCATAGTTTCACTGCTTTTACAGTAAATAATCCATAGTCTCACTGCACTTACAGTAAAGAATCCATAGTCTCATTGCTCATTCAGTAAAGAATCTATAGTCTCACTATTCTTAGAGTAAAGAATCCATAGTCTCACTGCTCTTACAGTAAAGAATCCATAGTCTCACTGCTCTTTCACTAAAGAATCTATAGTCTCACTATTCTTAGAGTAAAGAATCCATAGTCTCACTGCTCTTTCAGTAAAGAATCTATAGTCTCACTATTCTTAGAGTAAAGAATCCATAGTCTCACTGATCTTACAGTAAAGAATCCATAGTCTCACTGCTCTTTCAGTAAAGAATCTATAGTCTCACTATTCTTAGAGTAAAGAATCCATAGTCTCACTGCTCTTACAGTAAATAATCCATAGTTTCCCTGCTTTTACAGTAAAGAATCCATAGTCTCACTATTCTTAGAATAAAGAATCCAGTCTCACTGCTCTTACAGTAAAGAATCCATAGTTTCCCTGCTTTTACAGTAAAGAATCCATAGTTTTCCTGCTCTTATAGTAAAGAATCCATAGTCTCACTGCTCTTTCAGTAAAAAATCCATAGTTTCATTGCTCTTATAAAGAATCATCATCTGTGATTAAAATAAAAAAATTATTTCCTCTAGCCGTAGAGGATGTCCTTTGTCACCGTCACAGGCCTAGGTGTAAAGAGATCATAGACTCTGTACCGTCCATTCAATATTTGTACATTGTAATACGATCACCCCTAAGCCTTAGTTTTCCAAACTGAATAACTCCAAGTTTGATAACCTGTCTTGGTATTGCAGATGACCCATTCCCTTACTAACTTTGGCCACTCTTCTCTGGCTCAGAGGGTTTCATAATCTCACTGCTCTTAGCCTCTTACAGTAAAGAATACCGTCTGTGCTGATGATTAGACCTGCATTCCTCTTGACGTAGATGCTGCACCGTTGTAAATGTTGTAGCCCTAGGTGTAAAAAGATTAAAAAAAACACAAATCTTTGCACTATCCCCTCATACAACCCCAATTCCAAATAATTTGGGTCACTGTGTAAAATGTACAGAAAACAAGAATGTAATCATTTTGAAATCTCTTATAGACGTATGTTATTCACAACAGGACATAGAACAGAGGTGAACGTTGGACATTTTTCCAATTCATTTGAAAAAATTAACCAATTTAGAAATTGATGGTGGCAACGCATCTCAAAAAAAGTTCGGACAAGGGTTTACAGAAAGCTGGAAAAGCAAGTAGTGAAAACAAAAAACAAGAAACAAATATCCTAAAATAAAACAAAATAAAAAATATATTGCAAAACATGCATGAAGTTGTAATAATAATAAGGGTATTTAGTAACATAATTTTGATCAAAATAATGTACAAGCCATCCCGCCACGTCAAGGCAACCCTTTGTGGGACAGTCCTACTCTAATATTAAAAACCTTTCCACTTGTCAAGTGACGTAAATGTGAACAAGGCAGAGGGACTGAACCCACCAGTTGAAGCATAGGCCAGACAGGATGGATTTTTCAGCTCAAAAGCAGGGCGGTCACACCCTTATATGCACAAGATGCACTAAGAACTAAATGAAAAACTGGGTCTGAACTGAAAAAGTAAGTTAATGTGTATGCAAAATGTAAATGCATATCAAACACATGACCATTAAACAGAGAAAACAAAAAACAAGAAACAAATATCCTAAAATAAAACAAAATAAAAAATATATTGCAAAACATGCATGAAGTTGTAATAATAATAATAAGGGTATTTGGTAAACATAATTTTGATCAAAGTAGTGGTAAAGAAAAACAGCTAGAGGGTCAATATGTAGGATCCTTTGTAGTCCATTTTGGGGATTGTGTTTTCTGTTAAAAGTCGTCATCAGCACATTTCCATTTTACTCTGAGGAAAGCTCATACATATCAGGATGATGAGCGTCTATGATGTAATGAGTTAACTCTTAGCTCTCCTGCTCATACTTTACAATGTGATATTGCTGGAGTTATAGTGTTTATCGTAACAAAACAGACAAAAGTAAATACATAGCACAGTCTCGCTGAACCGTCTCTTGCCCGACGTAAATTATTTACCAAGGTATTATTAGTATAGTATGGTATTTTTCATTTATATATTGAAAGTTTTATTAAGTAATGCAATCAACAATTTCTACGAAAACGAATCACATCCAGCACGAAGACAGAGAAAACAACGTCATTAATGATAGCAGATATAGCATCGTGTCCAGTGTTCATAGGAGATCGTGATTTTGGGGTGAACAGCGTAACGAGAGAAAAAAATCGAAACAGAATTACAAATTTTTGCCCACCGCAATATTGCAATAAAATGCAGTAAAAAGCTATCAAAACCCCAAAATGGTATCAACAAAAACTTCAGCTCATGGTGCAAAAAAATAAGCCCTCACACAGACCCAGAAAATGGAAACGATAAGGGTCTCAAAATATGGCGACAAACGCAAAAACTTTTTATTCATACAAATTTTGGAAATTTTTTTCACCACTTAAATAAAAAATAAACTTTACATGTTTGGTATCTGTGTACTTGTACTGACCTGGAGAATCAGATTACAAGGTCAGTTTTACTATATAGTGAACATGGTAAATAAAAAAAAAAATTGTGGAATTGCACTTTTTTTTTAAATTTCACCACACTTGGGATTTTATTTCCCATTTTTCAGTACACTATACGGTAAAATGAATGGTGTAAATGAAAAATACTACTTGTCCCGCAAAAAAAAAGCTCTCACACGGCCATATTGAAATGTAAAAAAGTTATGAATCTTGGAAGAATGGGAGAACACAAAAAAACAGAAACTGGCCATGGCATGAAGGGGTTAATCAATTTAGAAAATTAACACCTTAATGACCGCCGATACGCCTTTTAACAACGGTCATTAAGGGTACTTATTCCTCATCGCCGCTTTTTAATGGCGCTGAGGAATAAGGGAATAGCACAGCCTAGCGGCGGCCATTCCTGCGGGTGTCAGCTGTACATGACAGCTGACACCCTGCAATATCGGACTCGACCGGTTTTGCAACCGATCGGGGCCGATTAATTGCTACAACGGTATGTAAGTTGTTACAAGGGGGTCACAAGACCCTCTTAGTAACCATCCGACCACCACGATGAGAATCACGGGTCCCCATGTGATGACCCAAGGGTACGGTAGCCCGTGAGATTCAGCAGTAAGCTGGGTCTCATAGGCTATGTCAGTGAGACACTGACTGCTCTCATACGCCGCTGTACACGAGTACAGCGGCGTATGAGACCAGTGATCAAAATAAAACTTATACATGTCCCACAGTGAAAAAGTGCAAAAAGGAAAATGTGTAAAAGAGTAAAAAAAAACACACAAAAGTGCGCACACAAATCACTAAAATCTGTTTCGCCACTCAAAACACAGTGTTTGTGATAAAACAATAATAAACATAAAAACTTAATTGGTATTGCCACGTCCGAAACGAAACCCGCTCTATAAAACCGTCACGTTATTTATTCCGTTTGGCGAACGCTGTAAAAAATAATAATAAAAAACACGCCAAAAATGATGCTTTTTCATCATAGTGACTCACAAAAAAGTGAATAAAAAGCGATCAAAAAGTCATACGTAAAAAAATATGATAGAAATGAAAACGCCAAACAGTCTCGCAAAAAACAAGCACTAATGTGGCTCATTCGGCAAAAAAATAAAAAAGTTACATCTCTCAGAATAGGATGATGCAAAAACTAATTCATATTGCTAAAATATTGTTTTTAGTGTGTAAAAATAGTAAATCATTAAAAAAAATATATAAACCCGGTATTGCTGTAATCGTACGGTGGTGTAATCACTTTTGTTGCACGGTGAATGTCGCTAAAAAATAAAATCAAAACAATAACCGAATTACTAGTTTTTGTTGATTCTATGTCTGATTCTATGATTCTGTAAAAAGCGATCAAAAAATATTATGTGCCCCAAACTGGTACCCAAAAAAAGCTCTGCTGGCAAAAAAAAGTTACAGCTCTCAGAATATGGCGACAAAAAACGCATTTTTATTCTGGGATAGCAGCAAAACCTAAAAAAAAAATATATAAATCTGGTATTGCTGTAATCGCACCGACCCAAAAAATAAATGCGCCTCATCACTTATACTGCATGGTAAACATTGCGAGAAAAAAAAAGAAATATTCTTGTACTGCTGTTTATTTGTTCATTCTACCTTCCAAAAATAGGAATAAGGCTCGGTTCAAATTTATCCTGCTCTCTGCGCTGAGCGCTTACGTCGGTGTTTCTGTTTAAATTCCTCAAAACCGCGATTCAGACAAAACCCCGACGGAACCACTCACTTATGAGGCAGATGGAGTCACTTTGGATTGTTCCATGTTCCAGCGGTGTCCCATCATTTTAGGCATCTTTTTAGCGCACAAGTGTGGGCGACCACAGATCTGTGAATGCCTAAAAAGATGGATACCAACAGATCATATGCCAAACAGAGTATGAAGTGTCTCCATATGCCTTATGGTGGGTGGTTCCCTCTAAATCTCAGTTTTATGGGATTTAAACGGAAACCCCAAGTGCTCAGTGTAGAACACAATAATGTGATCCAGCCTCATTATAGAAGCGACCTCATTATATTATGTCCCAAAATGTTACCAATAAAAACCCTAATTAATCCCACACAAAACCAGCCCCCCCCTCAGGTTCATCTGTCACTGGAACTGTAGGGGGTTCCCATGTTACTGGTAGAACAAAGACGCTGGAAAAGCGCCATGGCTCCCGCCCCCTCAAATAAAATCCAGTGAATTCTGCACTCCCAAATCCAAATGCCCCTCCTGAGCCCCACTGTGCATAAACCACAGTAAGAGGCCACATGTTAGGTATTATTGTAATTTACAGGTGCGTATCGCCAGAAGCACAAGTTGGGCACAATATGGCGCTACACTATATGGGGGCACAATGTATGGGCACTAGACTGGCAGATTGGCAATTCTCTAGAATAAAGTCTGGCGTGGATGTTACAAAATGGTCATTGCATCCGTAGATGAATTCACTGAGAGGTGCAGTTTCTACAATGGGGTCACTTTTGGGGGTTTTCTGCTGTTCTGGCACATTCGGGGCTCCGCAAATGTCGCCCTCAAGTATTCTTGTAAAATCTGTGCTCCAAAAGCCAAACAGCGCTCCTTCCTTCTCAGCCATGACGTGTGGCCTAACAGTAATTTCTGACAACATATGGGTCAGCACCGCGTTTGGGAGAAACGGCGTAAGATACTGTGGGGTCTAGTTTCACCTATTAACCCTTATGTTCTGGACAAATTTGCAGCAAATACAAAAATTACATTTTTATCACTAAAATCTCATATTTCCACGTGTCAATGTCATAAAATTCTGTGAGGCACCTATGGGTTCAAAATATTCACTAAACCCCTAGATGAATTCCTTGGGTCTAAAAGTACATTTTTTGTGGGTAAAATGTGATTTTTTTTTATTTTCACAGCTCTATGTTATAAACCTCTGTGAAGCACTTGGGGGTTCAAGGTGTGCATGACACATCTAGATAAGTTCCTTAAGGAGTCTAGTTTCCAAAATGGGGTCACTTGTGGGGGGTTTCCACTGTTTAGACACATCAGGGGCTCTTCAAACGCGACATGAAGGGTTCCAGAGTTATAACCTCATGAATTGACAGTGGTCAGAATTAAAAAATGTGGCCTGGTCATTAAGGTCAAAATTGGCTCGGTCACTAAGGGGTTAACAAAAAATTAAAGTTTGGTTTGGGTCACTTTTATCCAAGACCAGTAGACATTTACAAATACTGGTGAAGTCGAAGAGATCCTCGTTCTGGCTCTCATACACTTTCATTGAGAAGTGACCTCCAGCTCGCCCAGCAAACACTGGAGCCATACGGCAGGTCACAACCACCAGAAGATGACCGGAGCAGCACAGAGAACAGCAGAAGAAAGGGGGTGGTAAGATTTTTACTACGATCAGGGCAGGGATACCACTCTGGGGATGAAATAAAAAAAAATAAAATTAAATAAAGGCATCTACAGACTGCAGAGGCCAAATACTCTGTAATCAATTCTGACATCTAGTGGCAGATTTATAAATTGTAATAGTTCCCGTTGCATTGTATCACCAGGAAGCGCTGCAGTTGGTCACACGGGTACTGCTGTACTTTCTTATATGCCATACTAAGTCATATGGAAAACGATGTTTTCTCAAAACACAAAAAAACAATCAACTTCAACTATCTTTAGCTTACAGCCCCTAAAGTTCTCAGTATGTACTGAATGTAGTAGAAAGCTTATACATTACAGTCAGAGAGGGAGGAGGGGGATGCAGCAGAAGTGCCACTCTGTATCTACATACTGTGAGACAGGAGAGGAAGCAGCAGGAGTGAGACATGAGCATATAGCATGGCTCTGACATCACAGCTCTTAAATCACGGTTCGTCCATTACAGCACTGACATCACAGGTCATACATTGCAGTTTGTACATCACAGCTCTAACATCACAGTTTTGACATCACGGTTCGTACATCACAGTTTTGACATCACAGTTTTGACATCACGGTTCATACATCACAGCTCTTACATCACAGTTCTGACATCACAGCTCTGATATCACAGTTCTGACATCACAGTACATTCTTAGCATCACGCCGGATCCCTGCTCTGACAGGCAGGGTCTCCGGCGTGTCACTTCACTCACCCATGCTTTGGTCAGTTCTTCCCTTCCCATGCTCTGCATGCTTTCAGCTGAGCCGGTCCTCTAGTCATGTCCTTAGGGCATGCGCGTGTGCACTCCCACCCTCTTAAAGGGTCAGTGTGTGCACTTGCTATTTCCTCCCCAGCCAATGGCTGTGGGACATTTTGTATATATTGCTTCCTTCCCACTGGGGAGGTGCCTGAGCAACCTTCCTGTTTCAGTCTATGTTGTGTACACCTGTCCCTGCTGCACTCCAGTGCAAATCCTGCCTGCTGCACAGTAGTGCAAATCCTGCATGCTGCACTCTGATGCAGACCCTGTCTGCTGCACTCTGACACAAGCTCTGTCTGCTGCACTCTGATACGAACTTGGTCTGCTGCTGTAACATCCCTGCCGGCATCACTGCATGGCTTCCCATCTCTCTTACTCACCACCCCGGGCCATGCTGTGAGTTCTGTCCTTTGCCGGCTCCTTGCTGTGAACCTCATGTCTTTGCTTTCTGCATACTTCCTGACTGTGTTCATAGGGCTTATAGAGACAGAGTGCACCTTTCTAAGGTGTCCCCAGCCAATTGCCAAGAGGAATCAGGTACTTAAGGCATCCCCGTCCATTGGAGAATGCCTGAGCAGTGCTCTCAGCCAGTGTCTTGCTACTGAGTTGCCAGGTCCTGTCCTGTTTTCCGCCTTCTCTGGGGGCTGCATTCCCAGACCCGTTTCTGTTTGTCTTGTTTTCCGCCTCCCTGGAGGCTGCATATCCAGGCCAGTTTCTGTGTTCTTTGTGCCTTGTTTCCCACCTCCCTGAGGGCAGCATACTCAGGCCTGAATCCTTGATTCTGTACCTGTTCCCGTACCTGACCCTGTCTGAACTGTGTCCTATACTTGTATCTATCTGTATCCTTATCTGTAGCCTTTCCTACCTGCTGTGTGTATCCTTGTGTTTACTGTGGTTCTGCTCTGCTCGCTGCACTCAGCGGTTCTGTCCTGCTTGCTGCAACCTTCGGTTCTGCTTTGCTTCCATTCCGCTCCTTGCGGTTCTGCTCTGCTTCCGTTCCGCATCCTGCGGGTGTTTGTCCTTCCAGTCTGAACTGGTTCCTACCTGTTCTCACACAACTCATACCTGTCTGTGTACCTGTCCTTCCTGAGTCCGTTCCAGCTCCTCTAGTCTGAACAGGTCTCTACCAGCTTCCATATCCCGCTCATATCCCGTGCTCCTGTCCCTTCCGAGTCAGTTCCTGTCCATACTGAGCCGTGCCCGCCCGCCTGCCTGAGTGCCAGCCGTTCCCGCCTGCCTGCCAGAGTGCCAGCCGTTCCCGCCTGCCAGAGTGCCAGCCGTTCCCGCCTGCCTGCCAGAGTACCAGTCGTGCCCGTCTGTACTTGCCCGCACCTGTCATAGTGTTCTGTTCCCCAGTCCGTACCTGGTACCAATCTTGCCTTTCCATACTCGTCCGCACCTGTCATAGTGTTCTGTTTCCCAGTGGGATCAGCAGCCACAGCCAGACACCACCCTGGAGTGGCACCTGGCAGCTACCTGCCGCACAACCCTGACCTCACCATCAGAGGCTCTAGTGAACAGTCCGGTGCTCGCTTAGTTACGCCCCCCAGGCTCTCCGTGGTCCGTGGCACAGTGGTTCCACAAACCTCGTCCTTGAAAGTCGTACATCACAGTTCTTACATCACAGTTCTGACATCACAGTTCGTACATCACAGCTCTGACATCACAGCTCTGACATCACAGTTCTTACATCACAGCTCTGATATCACAGTTCATACATCGCAGCTCTGACATCACAGCTCTGACATCACAGTTCGTACATCACAGCTCTGACATCACAGTAAATACATCACAGCTCTGACATCACAGTTCTTACATCACAGTTCTGACATCACAGTTCGTACATCACAGCTCTGACATCACAGCTCTGACATCACAGTTCTTACATCACAGCTCTGATATCACAGTTCATACATCGCAGCTCTGACATCACAGCTCTGACATCACAGTTCGTACATCACAGCTCTGACATCACAGTAAATACATCACAGCTCTGACATCACAGTTCTTACATCACAGCTCTGACATCACAGTTCGTACATCACAGCTCTGACATCACAGTAAATACATCACAGCTCTGACATCACAGTTCTTACATCACAGCTCTGACATCACAGTTCTTACATCACAGCTCTGACATCATGGTTCATACATCATGGCGCTAACATCACAGTTGGTGCATCACAGCTCTTACATCACAGTTCGTCCATCACAGCTCTTACATCACGGTTCGTCCATCACAGCTCTTACATCACAGGAGATACATCGCAGTTTGTACATCACAGCTCTTACATCACGGTTTGTACATCACAGCTCTTATATCAGAGTTCGTACATCACAGCTCTGACATCACAGTTGGTGCATCACAGCTCTTATATCACGGTTCTTCCATCACAGCTCTTATATCACGGTTTGTACATCACAGCTCTGATATATCACGAGTTTGTACATCACAGCTCTGATCATCATCAGTTGCATGCTAATCACAGCTCTTACATATCACATGGTTCTTCCATCACAGCTCTTATATCACGGTTTGTACATCCTTACAGTTCTGACATCACGGTTACATTACATCGACGTTTGTACATCACAGCTCTACATCACGGTTTGTAGATCACACTCTGTATATCACAGTTCTGACATCACGATTCATACATCACAGCTCTTACATCACGCTTTCTCAGTTCTCCATCACAGCTCTTACATCACGGTTTGTACATCACAGCTCTTATATCAGAGTTCTGACATCACGGTTCTTCCATCACAGCTCTTACATCACGATTCATACATCACAGCTCTTACATCACGGTTTGTACATCACAGCTCTTATATCACAGTTCTGACATCACGATTCATACATCACAGCTCTTACAACATCACGGTTCTTCCATCACAGCTCTTACATCACGGTTTGTACATCACAGCTCTTATATCACAGTTCTGACATCACGATTCATACATCACAGCTCTTACATCACGGCTCTTTACATCACAGTTCGTCCATCACAGCTGTGACATCACAGGTCATACATCACAGTTTGTACATCACAGCTCTAACATCACGGTTCGTAGATCACATCTCTGATATCACAGGTCGTACATCACAGATTGTACATCACAACTGTAGGACCGGCGTCTGTCTTCTGCCTCCCTTCCCTGGCAGAGACGCTGGCTTACTGACTGCCACGGCCCTCGTCCCGCTCTGTCTCCTCCTTCCGAGTCGGCGACTGCCCAGGTGCGCGCAATGCATACAGATCCCCAGTCACTGTGCTTAAGGCACGCAGACGTGCTTCCCCTCTCTCAAAGGGGCCGCACACGTTCTCCTATAGTGTCACCAGCCAATTTGCTGGAGAATACTTATTATTTAACCCCTTAAAGACCAAGCCATTTTGTAGGTTAAAGACCAGGCCAATTTTTACAATTCTGACCACTGTCTCTTTATGAGGTTATAACTCTGGAATGCTTCTACGGATCTTGGCGATTCTGAGATTGTTTTCTCGTGACATATTGTACTTCATGTTAGTGGTAAAATTTCTTCAATATAACTTGCGTTTATTTATGAAAAAAATGGAAATATGGCAAAAAGTTTGAAAATTTTGCAATTTTCAAACTTTTAATTTTTATGCCATTAAATCAGAGAGATATGTCACAAAAATTAGTTAATAAATAACATTTCCCACATGTCTACTTTACATCAGCACAATTTTGGAATCAAAATTTTTTTTTTGTTAGGAAGTTATAAGTGTTAAAAGTTGACCAGCAATTTCTCATTTTTCCAACAAAATTTACAAAATCATTTTTTTTAGGGGCCACCTCACATTTGAAGTGAATTTGAGGGGTCAATATGACAGAAAATACCCAAAAGTGACACCATTCTAAAAACTGCACCCCTCAAGGTGTTCAAAGCCACATTCAAGAAGTTTATTAACCCTTTAGGTACTTCAAAAGAATTGAAGCAATGTGGAAGGAAAAAATTAACATTTAACTTTTTTTCCCAAAATTTTTCTTTCGACACAATTTTTTAACATTTTGTCAAGGGTATCAGTAGAAAATGAACCACAATATTTGCTGTACAATTTCTCCTGAGTACAGCGATACCCCATGTGTGGGGGTAAACCACTATTTGGCCGCATGGCAGAGCTCGGAAGGGAAGCAGGCCATTTGACTTTTTTGGCTGGAATTGAGATTGGACGCCATGTCGCATTTGGAGAGTCCCTGTGTGCCTAAACAGTGGAAACCCCCCACAAGTAACCCCATTTTGGAAACTAGACCCCCCAAGTAACTTATCTAAATGTGTAGTGAGAGCTTTGAACCCCCAAGGGCTTCACAGAAGGTTATAACGTAGAGCCGTAAAATTAAAAAATCATATTTTTTCCACAAAAATGATCTTTTCATCCCAATTTTTATTTTCCAAAGGATAAAAGGACCCCAAAAGCTATTGTGCAATTAGTCCTGAGTACGCTGATACCCTATATGTGGGGGTAAACCACTTTTTGGGTGCATGGCAGAGCTCGGAAGGGAAGCAGCGCCATTTGACTTTTTTGGCTGGAATTGAGATTGGACGCCATGTCGCATTTGGAGAGCCCCTGTGTGCCTAAACAGTGGAAACATCCCACAAGTAACCCCATTTTGGAAACTAGACCCCCCAAGGAACTTATCTAGATGCGTGGTGAGCACTTTGAACCCCCAAGTGCTTCACAGAAGTTTATAACGTAGAGCCGTGAAAATAAAAATATCATATTTTTTCCACAAAAATAATCTTTTTGCCCACAAATTTTTATTTTTATAAGGGTAACAGGAGAAATGCATTGCAACTATAGTGGAAGCTGCTGTGACATGATCACAGCAGCTTCCCGTAGCTAAATGACCCGGAGGTTGTCATGACAACCCCCGGGTCATCAAGGCAGAGATCGGGCCCTGCGATTACATCGCTGGGACGCTGATCTGAGGCAGAGGGAGCTCCCGACCCTCTGCCTCCCCCCCTGAGCTCTGCGATCACGCTCGATCGCAGGAGTCAGGGGGTTAACAGCCAGGGGCGGTGGGGGCTCCGCTCCTGGCTGTCAGTGCAGGAAGCCTGGCCACTGCAGCGCCGGCTCCTGCACTGATCGCGCTGGGGAAGCTGAAATTTCAGCTTCTCCTGCACGATCGCTGCTGTGTTTGGTCAGTCAGATTGACTGACCAATCACAGCGCTGTGGGTGCGGGGACCGACGGCAAAGGTCCCCGCACCGCTTGCCGTGCCTGTCAGCTGTCTGTGACAGCTGTCGGCACTGATCTACCACTGCGTGTTTACACGCAGTGGTAGATCAAAGCCATGACGTGCAGAGTCCGTCCTGGTGCCGGAACTGGCACCTTGCCATGACGGACTCTGCACGTCAGTGGACATTAAGGGGTTAAGGCACCTCCTCCAGCATGGAGGTGCCTGAGCAATGTTGTTTGTATCTTCTAACACGCTTGCTTGTTCTCAGGTCCCAGTACTTCTATCCAGCATACCTGTCCTGTCTATCAGCAGTGCTCACCAGCCTATCAGCTGTGTCCGCCTGCATTTCAGTCAGCTGTTCCCACCAGGGAAAGCCGTCCACCTAACAAGTATGGAGGCGTACACTTATATATAACCTGGCAGAGGAAAGCCACAATCTTCAGATGTCACATAACACTTCTGTGTGCACTATATGTCATTTGTAATTTAAAACCTTCACTGCCAGGCATTTTTTCATTTTGGTGATTTTGTTTTTCTTCCGTTTCTTCCAAGAGCCATCATTTTTTTATTTTAATCTCTTTTTATTGTTTTCAAAGAAAGAAATACAACTCAATATATAGTCATACATTAACCGAAGCAGTACACAATATGCAAACATGGTGGACTGTACAATCCACTTTTTCTAATATACATGAAATAATTTAGAAGAAGCTCCAACTTGTAGACTGTTATTAGAACTCACATGAAAAATATAAACCTTAAAGACCCCTAGCGGATCTACGTATCAATAGGACATATACAAGACGTACATACTAAATAAAACACACACAATAAAAGAAAAAAAAAGGGGGAAGAAGATGGGGGGATGGGGAGAGGGGGGTTGAGAAACACGGATGGAGAGGGGGGCCCAATCCCCTAAGCGAGCGGGGGTATGTACGGGGCCGCTCCCCAACTCCCCGGCCAGTCCCCAGCACCAATCCGGATCCACCCAGCCAGGCCGCCAGCCTTTCATTCAAACAACTTATGAAACTGGTGAGTCCTGAAACAGAATCCACACACTCCAAATTTCCCTAAATCTATCAGCACGGTCGGTCGTTATAGTCAGCAGACAGCTCTTCCATTCTGCATATGTTAACCATTTCCTGGTACCATTCCAGGATGGAGGGAACTTGGGTTGATTTCCAGTGTCGTGGAATTATTGTGCGGGCTGCTGTTAGGCAGAAACGCTAAATATCTTTTTTCTGATATTGGATTGTAAAAAGGCAGGATAGAGAGCAGTGCGATCTCCGGGCTGCCCACCACCCCATTTCCAGTTATCAATTTATAATTCGAAAATATCTTCTCCCAAAATGGCATTATCTTATTGCACTCCCACCATATGTGGAGCATTGTGCCCCTCTCTTCTCCACAGCGCCAGCAATTGTCGGATGTTGCAGGGAACATAGCATGCAGCTTTATTGGTACCATCGAGCCATAATTTTAAATTTTTTCTCTTGCACATAACAAGCGGCTGACATTTTGTGTGTAAACAGAAATCCTCTATCCCAATCTTTATCAGGGATAACTGTTCCAGTTCCCGATCCCACAAATGCTGGTAATGCAACTTCTCTGAGGGGCTCTTCCCAACAAGATAATTATAGAGCAAGGATACTTTATGATTTGGAGGAGATTCCTTTAGAAACAATCCTTCAAAAGGAGATAGTACATATTGTGACAGAGGCGCCGATCCCTGTGAAGACAGGAAGGACTGTAGCTGCAGATATTCCATCCACAACAACTTCCTACATGGTGACCTCTCCTGCAGTGTAATGAAGTCCGGCAATCTACTGTCCTCCAGCACCTGCGCAAATCGGGTATCATCCACTGCCCTCCAGCCTAAAAAAGATCCCCGCCTGGGAAGGATGGGTTAGAAAAAAGGGGAGCGAGCTGGCTAATTGTGTTCGGAAGACGCTTTTTCTTCCTGATTGCATGCCAAATTTTGATTGTTCCCCTGGTCATATCTGACAGCCCTTCTACCAATAAGGCATCCGAGGCAATGAGCCAAGGAAGATGTTTGAGCTGCACATCCACCCCTGCCTGTTCAATGTGCACCCACTGTTTTGTCGATGCGTGAAAATGCCAATCTATGAGACGGCCTAAAACAGATGCCTGAAAGTATTTTTTGAAATTCGGGAATCCAGCTCCCCCATCCAATTTAGGATAATTTAGAATCTGCATGCCTATCCTTGGTCGAGTTTTGCCCCATATAAATCTGATCAGAGCTATTCGTAATGCACTAAAAAAGCTACAGGGAGGAGAGATGGGGACGGTTTGAAAAATATACAGAAAACGGGGCAAGATGTCCATTTTTACAGCATTCATTTTCCCAAACCACGACAGCCGCAGTTTACCATAGTTCAAGAGATCCTTATGCGTGAGGTCCAAGAGGGATTGATAATTAAGTGCGAACAGCTTTGACAAGTCAGGGGTCATAAGCACTCCTAGATATTTTATGGCTTCCGATTTCCATTTGAATGGAAAGTTGCTTATTGCATGTTCAACCTCTCTCTGCGGCAACGAAACATTTAGGGCCTCTGTCTTTGAATAGTTGACTTTGAAATTGCTCAAAAATCCGAACCTGTCGAATTCTTTCATTATGGAGGGAATGGATATTTGTGGTTTGGACACGAAGAGGAGAAGATCGTCTGCGTACAATGCCATTTTATAAGTTCTGGACCCCAATGTGATCCCATGAATGTCACTATTTTTCCTTATTGCATTGGCCAAGTGCTCCATTACTATCACATATAGAAGGGGAGATAGTGGGCACCCCTGTCTAGTCCTGTTCCGTATCACAAAAGGTGATGATAAAATCCCGTTAACCCTGACCCTAGCCGTAGGGCATGTATATAATGATAAGATCAATTGCAAAAACCGAGGCCCAATACCCATTTGACGCAAAGCTTCCCTCATAAACCCCCAGTGCACCCTATCAAAGGCCTTTTCCGCATCAACGGATATGAGGCCCATGGGCAAGGAACAACTCTTAGCTTTAGATATCAATAACATAGTCTTGATAGTATTGTCCCTCGCTTCCCTGACCTGCACGAATCCCACCTGATCTGTGTTGATAAAAGAGGGTAGTCACGGAGTGAGTCTTTCAGCTAGTATTTTAGAGAATATTTTGATATCTACATTTATTAATGATATAGGCCTGTAATTAGCCGTATTTGTGGGGTCTTTCCCTGGTTTGGGGAGGACACTGATATGCGCCTCCAGTGACTGGGGGGCGAATCCTATCTCATCGTTCAATGAGTTAAATGTTTTATTCATAATGGGAGATAGCTGTGGTTTAAGGAATTTATAAAATGCTGGGGTGAATCCATCCAGGCCAGGGCTTTTACCAGCGGGTGTAGATTGGATCGCATGGCTAACCTCCTCCTCCGTAATATCCCCCTCTAACGCCCCACGTATCTGACTATCTAAGGATGGTAAGGCAGTATCTCCAATATACTCCCTGATACGCTCGGCCAAGGCAGACGGGGAAAGGTCCGAATACTGTCCTTTAATATTATACAATTTCTCATAGTATGAGCGGAATATATCCACTATTCCTTTAGGGCTGTGCACATCCTTCCCATTTGTTTTTTTGATAAATGGGACATATGTTGCCACAGAACGAGGATGAAGCAATCTTGCAAGCGTTCGGCCGCATTTATCAGAAGATTCACAGAAAAAACTTTTAATATGTTCCCTATGTCTCAAGTATTTCTGATCCAGCAGAGCCCTAAGATCACTCCTCTTTTTGGTCAGGTCTGCGAGAGTGTTAGGCAATAGTGATCTTTTATGTGACACTTCCAGGGTTCGTATTTCCCTCAGGAGGTCATCCACTCGCATGTTTCTTTCCCTCTTGAGTCTCGAACCATGCTTAATCAACACCCCTCTCATGACACACTTCAGGGTCTCCCATTGCATAGGCACTGAAGTTTGGTCTTTTTCATGAACCTGTAAAAATGACTCAATAGTGTCTTTCAGCTCTGTCATACAGATGCTGTCTTTCAACAGGTGACCATTCATCTTCCCGGTCCATGAACGTTGAATAAGGGAAGGAATAGATATGGATAAAAAGACTGGAGCATGATCTAACCACAGGATGTCGCCTATAGTAGCAGATGGGCTCCATGAAAGGGCATGGTGACTCAATAAGAGGAAATCGATACGACTGTATGAGCTATGTGCAGAAGAGAAATACGTATAATCCTTACCCTGAGGGTTCAATATGCGCCAGACATCTGTCAGCCTGAGGGCGTGGATGACCCGCTTTAACGATTGAAGTTGCCTTAGGGGGACGGCGCCCCTGCCAGAAGAGGAATCTATTGTGGGATTCCAGGTGTAATTGAAGTCTCCTACAATCATAGTTCCTTCTGCAAAATCAGAGAGAGATGTTAGAAAAGATCTACATACGGGAATCTGATCTTTGTTAGGAAGATACCAATTTGCTATTGTACACATTGTTTCTGCTATTTTGAGTTTGAGAAAGACATATCTGCCTTGATTGTCAACAAGGGAATCCACAAGAGTACATGCCAATGACTTGTGTTTCGCTATAGACACCCCCTTAGAACGTGAGTCCGGATTAGTGCTGTGGAACCACCGAGTATAATATCTATCTCTCAACGTTGGCAAGTGACAATTTTTAAAATGTGTTTCTTGTAACATGAGAATCTGGACTCTATGTTTGTGCATCGAGTACAGTATCTGCGAGCGCTTCTGAGGTACATTAAAGCCCCTGACATTCAGAGAGCTTATTTTAATGGATGACATGTTTGCTTGTATAATGGGAAGGAGGGATTAGGATCACAAATAAGGGAAACACACGAGGAGTGACGGGGTAAAAAGGCGATAAGAGGATGAGAAGAGAGAAAAAAAAAAGAAAAAAACAATAAAGAAGGAAAAAGAAAGAAAAAAAAAAAGCAAAATTAACTTATTATAACCCTACAATAGTCTGGTGAGAGGAAGTAAACAATTTTACACCTGCCAGCAGTGTGTAAACCCCTTGGGAGGACGGACTTTCTACCGAGGAGTCCCCCCCCAGACCAGACATCAGGCCACGCCATATCCCTTGCATTTTAAACAGCTGCCCACCCACCTATTACCTACATTAATTTTCCCATGAGCTTACTGAGCGAAGCCCAACCAACAACCTGTAAAGAATGTAATAGCATATGAACATAACGTTTCATTCCCGTTATACAATAAAATATCGTATTCATTTACTCGCAACCAGAAACAATCGTCTGAAATATTTAAACTTTCTGAAATCTCTTATGAGAAGAACCAGCTATAATAGCCAATATGATGTATTAGCCCTATTTTCTCATGCTATAGAGTGTTTCAGTCCGGCGGGTAAGGACCGCTAGCGCCAGAGTGGTCATTGCTTTTCCCTTTTCTGTTCCTGACTCCTGGTCCTCTCTGGATTCACCCGAAAGAGTCCGCCCCGGGGCTGTCAGATACCACCGGCCAGTCCTCTGGCTTTATGGACACATGTGGGATTCCCAACCCCTCAATGAACGCCTGGACATCCCCCAAGCAGCAAACCGTATGCACAGCTCCCGACCGACAAACTTGCAGGTGAAAAGGGAAGCCCCAGGAATACAAGATGCCCTGTTGCCTCAAGGTTTCCACCAATGGCTTCAGCGCCTTCCTCTTCTGCAATGTGCAGCGCGACAAGTCAGATAGTAATTGGACAGGGTAATCCTGGTATAGAATAGAGTCCATTTTCCTGGCTTTCAACATGATGCTGTCTTTTATTTTATATTTGTGGACCCGGCAAATCACGTCGCGAGGCTTTGAAGCATCAGGGGGTCTAGGGCCTAGGGATCTGGGAGCCCTGTCCAGTTCGATCTCACTGTCCAGGGGCGTCCCCAATATAGAGTTGAATAAATAACAGACAACTTCGTCAGGTTATTGTGCTCTATAGACTCTGGGAGTCCTCTTATCCTAATCCTATTACGCCGTCCCCTATTTTTAATATCATCTATCAAGTCAGTCAAATATTCCAAGTGATGAGTATGAGAGGACAGTGTCTGCTCATGGTTATTAACTTGTTGAGTAATTGACATTGTATGTGTCATTAGCAGAGACCTTTTCAGTTAACTCTTGCGTTTCGGCTCTGAGAGAAGCTGCCTCAGCCCTAAAAGATTGATTCCAGCCTGGACATATAATTTTCCTTGTCCTCCCTGGTTGGGATAGCTTGTATGCGGGCTCTGAGGTCTTTCCATACTGCCTCACTTTGTGATATATCCTGTAACTGGCTCCCTTCTGAACAGCTGGGGGAAGGGGGACACTGCGGCAGTGGGATCTCTCTCTGATGTGCTTTGAAGGCCTCCCGGGGGTGAGTACCCCTCTATATCTGCGTCCTCAGTAGCTCTAATCTTCCCCCGTTCGCCTGCTGAGGCCCTGCCGTGTCCACGCACCTGGTTTCTCTAGGCACGGGTCCGGGATCCGCTATCTTATATCCTCCCGATTTCTCTCTCTCTCCGCAGTCCGGTCTCCAGTTCCCCCCTGGGGCCAGCATGTCGGTTCTCCAGCTTTCGGCAGGGTCTGCTTCACCATCTGCGGCCCCGCAGGCTGATCGTCTCGGATACCTTCGGCTTCTCTGAAGGAGCTGATGGAGAGCCTAGCAGGAGCTGCCGCCGCCATCTTAGATCCTGTCCTCACAGCAGGAGTGAGAGCTTTGCTTCTCAGGAAGCGAGTAATGGTTGTTGGTGGGGCTTTTTGGGTGTCCACCGGTCTGTGCTGTGTCCTTCTTTCTTTTAGCAGGCATCAGTGGGAATTGGTCCAATTTGTAAGGCTCTGCATGCCCCAAAGCTGGTCTAGGGACGGGAGCAACTGAAGGTGCTTCCTCACTCCTCCATAGCCAGGCCACGCCCCCGCCATCATTTTTTTTGTTCTTAATTTTTCTCTTTCCTCAGCCGTGTGAGGGTTTCGTTTTTGGTTTTTTTTGCAGGATGCGTTAAAGTTTTTAATCACATTATTCACATTGTTTTTTTTCTATGTTTATTGTGTGGTAAAAATATCCCGGCCACATAAGGCTGTGTTCCCACCATGAGTTTTTTTACGCTGGGTAATTTCGCCGCAGCAAATACACAGCGTCTTACGTTCCAGCAGAGTGGACGGGATGTCTAGAAATCTTCTGCCGATTGTGCTTTGTGTTTGCTGCGGTGTGAGCTTCAGAGCCAAAATGCGTCAATTTCTCTTGCGGGTGCGCTGCACTTTCTGTGCAGATTTTCCCCTTAGAATCGCGTTAGGTACGGAAAATCCGCAGGTAAAAAAAAACATGAAATCGGCACATGACTGTATCAAAGCCATATACCAGGAAGTATCAAAAACAACGAGACTTTATTTAATAAATGACCCCAAGAAGGGACAAAAAACGAGGAGTCAAAAACACGATAAATAAAAAAAAACTCCAAAAAGCAACAAAAAAAAACAAAAAACACAAAATCAAAAAACTCACCAAAAGCTCATCATGTGAACGTGGTGTCACCAAACTTATTAAAATTCAAGAAAATGTAAAATGTCACCATTTTCTGAGTCCGATAACTGTTCTATTTCTGTGGATAACATTTTGGGTTGTATTCGATGTTTCAATCGCTTTTTGTTGCATTTGTTATGGCAGGTGCAGTGACCTTATAACTTCAATTCTTGATTTTGTTTTCTCTAGAGTTTTCATGGTCGTGTGATTAACGTCATATTTTGAAAGTCTTCTATGGACACGGTCATACCAAATGTGTTTCTTTGTTTTTTTTAAATATTTATTTTTTAAGGGAAAAAGAGGCGATTTAAATTTTTTGTGCTAATGTATTTTAAAACTTTAAGGCCCTGGGCACACGTTGCGTTTTTAGATGCGTTTCCGCTGCGTTTTTCAACGTGCGGAAACGCATCCAACCCGCAGCACAGTGCACATGCAATGTAATCCAATGGGAACCGCAGGTCTGCTGTGCACATGCTGCGGAAAAAAACATGCGGTTAGCCGCACTTTATTTTCCGCAGCATGTCAATTCTTTGTGCGGAACTGCAGCGTTTCTGCACCCATTGACTTGCATTGAGTCGGGCACTTCGGCAGCAAAACCGCAGATCTAAAAAAGATCTGCGGTTTTGCTGCGGGTGAAATCTCTGCAGTTCGGGAGGGAACTGTGTGGGCGTGTATAGTGTGCGGCGCTATGTGTGTGGGTGGTGCGTGGGCGTGTATAGTGTGCGGCGCTATGTGTGTGGGCGGTGCGTGGGCATGTATAGTGTGCAGCGCTGTGTGTGTGGGCGGTGCGTGGGCGTGTATAGTGTGCGGCACTATGTGTGTGGGCGGTGCGTAGGTGTGTATAGTGTGCGGCGCTATGTGTGTGGGCGGTGCGTGGGCGTGTATAGTGTGCGGCGCTATGTGTGTGGGCGGTGCGTGGGCGTGTATAGTGTGCGGCGCTATGTGTGTGGGTGGTGCGTGGGCGTGTATAGTGTGCGGCGCTATGTGTGTGGGCGGTGCGTGGGCATGTATAGTGTGCAGCGCTGTGTGTGTGGGTGGTGCGTGGGCATGTATAGTGTGCGGCACTATGTGTGTGGGCGGTGCGTAGGTGTGTATAGTGTGCGGCGCTATGTGTGTGGGCGGTGCGTGGGCGTGTATAGTGTGCGGCGCTGTGTGTGGGTGGTGCGTGGGCGTATATAGTGTGCCGCGCTATGTGTGTGGGCGGTGCGTGGGCATGTATAGTGTGCAGCGCTGTGTGTGTGGGCGGTGCGTGGGCGTGTATAGTGTGCGGCACTATGTGTGTGGGCAGTGCGTAGGTGTGTATAGTGTGCGGCGCTATGTATGTGGGCGGTGCATGGGCGTGTATAGTGTGCGGCGCTATGTGTGTGGGCGGTGCGTGGGCGTGAATAGTGTGCGGCGCTATGTGTGTGGGCGGTGCGTGTATAGTGTGCGGCGATATGTGTGTGGGCGGTGCGTGAGCGTTTATAGTGTACGGCGCTATGTGTTTGGGCGGTGCGTGGGCGTGTATAGTGTGCGGCGCTATGTGTTTGGGCGGTGCGCGTATAGTGTGTGGCGCTATGTGTTTGGGCAGTGCGTGGGCGTGTATAGTGTGCGGCGCTATGTGTTTGGGTGGTGCGTGGGCGTGTATAGTGTGCAGCGCTATGTGTTTGGGCGGTGCGTGAGCGTGTATAGTGTGCGGCGCTATGTGTTTGGGTGGTGCGTGAGCGTGTATAGTGTGCGGCGCTATGTGTTTGGGCGGTGCGTGGGCGTGTATAGTGTGCGGCGCTATGTGTGTGGGCGGTGCGTGGGCGTGTATAGTGTGCGGTGCTATGTGTTTGGGTGGTGCGTGAGCGTGTATAGTGTGCGGCGCTATGTGTGTGGGCGGTGCGTGGGCGTGTATAGTGTGCAGCGCTATGTGTTTGGGCGGTGTGTGGGCGTGTATAGTGTGCGGCGCTATGTGTGTGGGCGGTGATTGTGTGCCGGTGTCTGCGTGATCAGTGTATGTAGGAAACTAAATCTGAACTGAAAAAATAAGTTGATGTGTATGCAAAATGTAAATGCATATTAACACATAACCATTACACAGAAAAACGGGCACAAAAAAAGCAAATATCCTAAAATAAAATAAAAATTTTTTTTTTGCAAAAAATGCATGAAGGTAGTAATAATAATAAGGGTATTTAGTAAACATAATTTTGATCAAAATAATGTACAAGCCATCCCGCCACGTCAAGGCAACTCTCTGTGGGACAGTCCTACTCTAATATTAAAAACCTTTCCACTTGTCAAGTGACACAAATGTGAACAAGGCAGAGGGACTGAACCCACCAGTTGAAGCTCAGGCCAGACAGGATGGATTTTCTCAACTCAGAAACAGGGCGGTCACACCCTTATATGCACAGAATGCACTCTGGACTACATAGGAAACTAAATCTGAACTGAAAAGAATAGTATAGTGTGCGGCGCTATGTGTGTGGGTGGTGCGTGGGCGTGTATAGTGTGCGGCGCTATGTGTGTGGGCGGTGCGTGGGCATGTATAGTGTGCAGCGCTGTGTGTGTGAGCGGTGCGTGGGCGTGTATAGTGTGCGGCACTATGTGTGTGGGCGGTGCGTAGGTGTGTATAGTGTGCGGCGCTATGTGTGTGGGCGGTGCGTGGGCGTGTATAGTGTGCGGCGCTATGTGTGTGGGCGGTGCGTGGGCGTGAATAGTGTGCGGCGCTATGTGTGTGGGCGGTGCGTGTATAGTGTGCGGCGCTATGTGTGTGGGTGGTGCGTGAGCGTTTATAGTGTACGGCGCTATGTGTTTGGGCGGTGCGTGGGCGTGTATAGTGTGCGGCGCTATGTGTTTGGGCGGTGCGTGTATAGTGTGCGGCGCTATGTGTTTGGCAGTGCGTGGGCGTGTATAGTGTGCGGCGCTATGTGTTTGGGCAGTGCGTGGGCGTGTATAGTGTGCAGCGCTATGTGTTTGGGCGGTGCGTGAGCGTGTATAGTGTGCGGCGCTATGTGTTTGGGCGTGTGTGGGCGTGTATAGTGTGCGGCGCTATGTGTTTGGGTGGTGCGTGAGCGTGTATAGTGTGCGGCGCTATGTGTTTGGGCGGTGCGTGGGCGTGTATAGTGTGCGGCGCTATGTGTGTGGGCGGTGCGTGGGCGTGTATAGTGTGCGGCGCTATGTGTTTGGGCGGTGCGTGAGCGTGTATAGTGTGCGGCGCTATGTGTGTGGGCGGTGCGTGGGCGTGTATAGTGTGCAGCGCTATGTGTTTGGGCGGTGCGTGGGCGTGTATAGTGTGCGGCGCTATGTGTGTGGGCGGTGTTTGTGTGCCGGTGTCTGCGTGATCAGTGTATGTGCGGCAGTGTGCGGGGCTGTGTCCGTGATCGGTGTATGTGCGGCGGTGTGCGGGGCTGTGTGTGTGTCTCTGCATATGCAGGCATCGTCGGATGGGACTACAAGTCCTATCCGGCTATGCCTGCTACAGTGACAGTGACTGACACATTAGCCAATGATGGGACAGTAGTAGTCCCATCATCCTGCTAATGTGCTGAATGTAAAAAAAACAAAAAAAAACGCATACATTACATACAACATATACATTACATACAGAACATACAACACATAACATTGAGCACATATTCACCTATTCCCCGATGCCATCCATCTGTGTACCGATCTGCTGCCGGGAGAGAATGACGTCACTACAGTTCATTCTCTCACGGCAATGCTGGGTTAGAAAATTCCCACGCAGCATTGCCATAAAGTGAGACTCTGAACTCAGGTAACCTCAGTGATGCACTGCAGGAGCCATTGTCTCCTGTCAGTGCATCACTGGGAGGCCCTACAGAGCAGTGGCATCACCTGATGTCACCGCTCTATAGGGGAGACCGTCGTGGGACACTCGTTGTTAATTGGACTGCGTCGGACAGGGAGTATGCGGTTGTTTTATTTTTTTACGTTTTATTACAGGAGATCGAGGGCGTCGCTTGGATCTGAGCGTATAATAAAAATATGAAAACCGTGTTGTTTTATTTAATTAAAACAATTTATTCTTATGCGTGAGTTGTTTTTTAACCCTTTATTAATATAAGATTAATAATGGATAGGCGTCTTATTGACGCCTCTCTATTATTAACCAGGCTTAATATCACCTTACAATAGCAAGGTGATATTAACTCCTTATTACCCCATATCCCACCGCTACAGGGGAGTGGGAAGAGAGGGGCTAAGTGCCGAAATCGTACAGATGCGCCAATTCTGGGGCGGCTGGGTGCTGGTATTTTTAGCCAGGGGGGGCGCCAATATCCAAGGCCCCTTCCTAGGCTATGAATATCAGCCCACAGCTGTCTGCCTAGCCTTTCTGGCTGTAAATTATAGGGGGACCCAAAGTCATTTTTTTGGGGGGTCCCCCTATTTTAATAGCCAGTGAAGGCTAGCTGCGGGCTGATATTCATAGCCTGGAAGATCCATGGGTATTAACCCCTTCCCAGGCTAGAAATATTGGCCCCGGCTGTCGGCTTTCCCCCTCTGGCGCAGAAAATTGCGCGGGAGCCCACGCCATTTTTTTTTTTATTAACTATATTGCGTTAAGATTTTGTGTGTGTGTGCGCGTGTGTGTCTTTAACTATTTATGTACCATTTTATCTATCATCTATCTACCTATATATCTTTCTGTCTATCTATATATCTATCTTTCTATATATATTTCTAACTATCTATTATCCATCTATCTATGTATTTACTATCTATCTCTATCTCTGTGTGTGTGTAAGGCCTCTTTCACACATCCGGTGTGCGCCTGACGGCGCCTCCGGCATTTAGCCACAGCGCCGCATCAGAAAACCTGATGCGCCGCATGCGTTTTTTTGCCGGATGGTTTCTGATGCCCGGAGACATCAGGGGAATCCGGCAAAAAAAAAACACGTTACATGCTGCGTTTTGTCCGGCCGCCAGAATGTACATTTCCGCCGCATCCGGACAAAATCGCATACGACGCATTGACATGCGACGCCATCCGGTGCTAATGCAAGTCAATGCAAAAAAAAAACGCAAGCGGCGCATCAGGTTTTCTGATGCGGCGCTGCGGCTAAATGCCGGGGGCGCCGTCAGGCGCACACCGGATGTGTGAAAGAGGCCTAATGGAGTGTGGGTTGGACAAATGTAAAAGAGGAGGTTGGACAAGAAATGACATCACAAATTTTTTGTTAAAATAACATATCCTTATTTAGCTGTCAAAAACGCATACAAAAACGCATGAGAAAAAGCATGAAAAATCGCGTCAAAAAAGGACATGCGTTTTCTGCCAAGAGGTGCGGATTCGGCGCGGAAAAATCCGCAGGTAAATCCGCAACGTCTGCACAGGCCCTGATACTTTTCTCCTTTTTTTGTACTTTGTACGGCAGCACTATAGTATTGGTGGATTTAGTAGATCTCCTGATTAGCCCAGCGACAGGCGAGACATCGTGAGAGCATCATGATGTTAGTAACAGGGGTCTTCAAGATGGCAGTGACGGGGGTCTTCAAGATGGTAGTGACGGGGTCTTCAAGATGGTAGTGACGGGGGTCAAGATGGTAGTGACAGGGTTTTCAAGATGGTAGTGAAGGGGGTTTTCAAGATGGTAGTGAAGGGGGTCTTCAAGATGGTAGTGACAGGGTTCTTCAAGATGGTAGTGACGGGGGTCTTCAAGATGGTAGTGACGGGGATCTTCAAGATGGTAGTGACGGGGTCTTCAAGATGGTAGTGACGGGGGTCTTCAAGATGGTAGTGACGGGGTCTTCAAGATGGTAGTGACGGGGATCTTCAAGATGGTAGTGACGGGGTCTTCGAGATGGTAGTGACGGGGTCTTCGAGATGGTAGCGACGGGGTCTTGAAGATGGCAGCGACGGGGATCTTCAAGATGTAGTGACAGGGGTCTTCAAGATGCTAGTGACGGGGGTCTTCAAGATGGTAGTGACGGGGTCTTCAAGATGGTAGTGACGGGGTCTTCAAGATGGTAGTGACGGGGTCTTCAAGATGGTAGTGACGGGGTCTTCAAGATGGTAGTGACGGGGTCTCAGATGGTATGACGGTCTCAAGATGGTAGTGACGGGGATCTTCAAGAAGGTTAAGGGGCGGGTCTTCAAGATGGTAGTGACGGGGTCTTCAAGATGGTAGTGACGGGGGTCTTCAAGATGGTAGTGACGGGGTCTTCAAGATGGTAGTGACGGGGATCTTCAGATGGTTAGGACGAGGGTCTTCAAGATGGTAGTGACGGGGATCTTCAAGATGGTAGTGACGGGTCTCAAGGGGGTCTTCAAGATGGTAGTGACGGGGGTCTCTCAAGATGGTAGTGACGGGGTCTTCAAGATGGTAGTGACGGATCTCAGTAGTGACGGGGTCTTCAGATGGTAGTGACGGGGATCTTCAAGATGGTAGTGAGGGGTCTTCAATGGTAGTGACGGGTCTCAGAGAGGGACGGGGTCTTCAAGATGGTAGTGACGGGGATCTTCAAGATGGTAGTGACGGGGTCTTCAAGAGTATGAGGGTCTTCAAGATGGTAGTGACGGGGATCTTCAAGATGGTAGTGACGGGGTCTTCAAGATGTATGACGGGGTCTTCAAGATGGTAGTGACGGGGTCTTCAAGATGGTATGACGGGGGTCTTCAAGATGGTAGTGACGGGGTCTTCAATGGTAGTGACGGGGTCTTCAAGATGGTAGTGACTGGGGATCTTCAAGAGGTAGTTGACGGGGTCTTCAAGATGGTAGTGAGGGGTCTTCAGAGGGAGCGAGGGAGTCTTCAAGATGGTAGTGACGGGGATCTTCAAGATGGTAGTGACGGGGTCTTCAAGATGGTAGTGACGGGGGTCTTCAAGATGGTAGTGACGGGGGTCTTCAAGATGGTATGAGGGACTCAGAGTAGGACGATCTTCAAGATGGTAGTGACGGGGTCTTCAAGATGGGTCTCAAGATGGTAGTGGGGGATCTTCAAGGTAGTGACGGGGTCTTCAAGATGGTACGACGGGGTCTTCAAGATGGTAGTGACGGGGATCTTCAAGATGGTAGTGACGGGGGTCTTCAAGATGGTAGTGACGGGGATCTTCAAGATGGTAGTGACGGGGGTCTTCAAGATGGTAGTGACGGGGATCTTCAAGATGGTAGTGATGGGGATCTTCAAGATGGTAGTGACAGAGGTCTTCAAGATGGTAGTGATGGGGATCTTCAAGATGGTAGTGAGGGAGTCTTCAAGATGGTAGTGACGGAGGTCTTCAAGATGGTAGTGAGGGGTCTTCAAGATGGTAGTGAGGGGATCTTCAAGATGGTAGTGACGGGGGTCTTCAAGATGGTAGTGACGGGGGTTTTCAAGATGGTAGTGACGGGGGTCTTCAAGATGGTAGTGACGGGGGTCTTCAAGATGGTAGTGACGGGGGTCTTCAAGATGGTAGTGACGGGGGTCTTCAAGATGGTAGTGACGGGGATCTTCAAGATGGTAGTGACGGGGGTCTTCAAGATGGGGGTCTTCAAGATGGTAGTGACGGGGTCTTCAAGATGGTAGTGACGGGGGTCTTCAAGATGGTAGTGACGGGGATCTTCAAGGTTAGTGACGGGGGTCTTCAAGATGGTAGTGACGGGGATCTTCAAGATGGTAGTGACGGGGATCTTCAAGATGGTAGTGACGGGGGGTCTTCAAGATGGTAGTGACGGGATCTTCAAGATGGTAGTGACGGGGGTCTTCAAGATGGTAGTGACGGGATCTTCAAGATGGTAGTGATGGGATCTTCAAGATGGTAGTGACAGAGGTCTTCAAGATGGTAGTGACGGGGATCTTCAAGATGGTAGTGATGGGATCTTCAAGATGGTAGTGACGGAGGTCTTCAAGATGGTAGTGATGGGGATCTTCAAGATGGTAGTGACGGAGGTCTTCAAGATGGTAGTGACGGAGGTCTTCAAGATGGTAGTGATGGGATCTTCAAGATGGTACTTCAAGTATGACGGGGGTCTTCAAGATGGTAGTGACGGGGGTCTTCAAGATGGTAGTGACGGGGTTTTCAAGATGGTAGTGACGGGGGTCTTCAAGATGGTAGTGACGGGGTCTTCAAGATGGTAGTGACGGGGGTCTTCAAGATGGTAGTGACGGGGGTCTTCAAGATGGTTAGTGACGGGGGTCTTCAAGAGGTTAGTGACGGGGGTTTTCAAGATGGTAGTGACGGGGGTCTTCAAGATGGTAGTGACGGGGGTCTTCAAGAGGTTAGTGACGGGGGTCTTCAAGATGGTAGTGACGGGGTCAAGATGGTAGTGACAGGGGGTTTTCAAGATGGTAGTGAAGGGGTTTTCAAGATGGTAGTGAAGGGGTCTTCAAGATGGTAGTGACAGGGTTCTTCAAGATGGTAGTGACGGGGGTCTTCAAGATGGTAGTGACGGGGGTCTTCAAGATGGTAGTGACGGGGTCTTCAAGATGGTAGTGACGGGGATCTTCGAGATGGTAGTGACGGGGGTCTTCGAGATGGTAGTGACGGGGGTCTTCGAGATGGTAGCGACGGGGTCTTCAAGATGGCAGCGACGGGGATCTTCAAGATGGTAGTGATGGGGGTCTTCAAGATGGGGTCTTCAAGATGGTAGTGACGGGGTCTTCAAGATGGTAGTGACGGGGTCTTCAAGATGGTAGTGACGGGGGTCTTCAAGATGGTAGTGACGGGGTCTTCAAGATGGTAGTGACGGGGTCTTCAAGATGGTAGTGACGGGGTCTTCAAGATGGTAGTGACGGGGATCTTCAAGATGGTAGTGACGGGGTCTTCAAGATGGTAGTGACGGGGGTCTTCAAGATGGTAGTGACGGGGTCTTCAAGGTTAGTGACGGGGTCTTCAAGATGGTAGTGACGGGGATCTTCAAGATGGTAGTGATGGGGATCTTCAAGATGGTAGTGACGGGGATCTTCAAGATGGTAGTGACGGGGGGTCTTCAAGATGGTAGTGACGGTGATCTTCAAGATGGTAGTGACGGGGGTCTTCAAGATGGTAGTGACGGGGATCTTCAAGATGGTAGTGATGGGGATCTTCAAGATGGTAGTGACGGAGGTCTTCAAGATGGTAGTGATGGGGATCTTCAAGATGGTAGTGACGGAGGTCTTCAAGATGGTAGTGACGGAGGTCTTCAAGATGGTAGTGATGGGGATCTTCAAGATGGTAGTGACGGAGGTCTTCAAGATGGTAGTGATGGGGATCTTCAAGATGGTAGTGACCGGGATCTTCAAGATGGTAGTGACGGGGGTCTTCAAGATGGTAGTGATGGGGGTCTTCAAGATGGTAGTGACGGGGGTCTTCAAGATGGTAGTGATGGGGATCTCTAACCAATACCAACCCATTGCTTCCCCTGGATAACTCCATTAAAATGGAGTGATTACTTTTAGTAAATGTATAAGGCCGTGTTCACATTCGCATCTGTGGCTCCATCTAATATCTATCATATTTGATGGTAAATCTTTCCATCATAATCGCAGGCACCAGTGGCCCCCAATGTCAGTCACATTGGGCCCGTCAGTCACTACCGGCGTCCTCCGCGCTATGGCACAGAACACACGTGTCCGCACCGCCGCTCCCACAGTGACTGTATTTATACTGTTGTGCTCGGGGGCGCGCCTTCCTGTTTTTAAGCTTGCAGCGGTGTACGCGCACGTTATCACGTGATCTAGGTGTCTGCACTGATTGACAAGCGCGACAGCCAATAGGCGGCGAGGAGGCGTGGTCGGCGTCCTGTGTACAAGATGGGGGTCAGACTGGAGATCTTCAGGGTAAATTCCCCGCACATTGTATCCGGGTCTCCTGCCGGCGGTGCTGTATGATGAGCGGTGTCCGTGCGGAGCAGGAGCTGAGAGTGGCGGCTTACTATGAAGGAGTCATGCTGCAGTGTAGTGGGGCATGCTGGGAGTTGTAGTGTCTCGGCTCAGGACAGTGTTGCATGCTGGAGTTGTAGTGTCACCTGCTCAGGGACAGTGTGCATGCTGGGAGTTGTAGTGTCTCCGGCTCAGGGACAGTGGTGCATGCTGGGAGTTGTAGTGTCTCCGGCTCAGGACAGTGGTGCATGCTGGGAGTTGTAGAGTCATCTGCTCAGGGACAGTGAATGGTGCATGCTGGGAGTTGTAGTGTCCCGGCTGAGTGACAGCGAATGGTGCATGCTGGGAGTTGTAGTGTCACATGCTCAGGGACAGTGAATGGTGCATGCTGGGAGTTGTAGTGTCACATGCTCAGGGACAGTGAATGGTGCATGCTGGGAGTTGTAGTGTCACATGCTCAGGGACAGTGAATGGTGCATGCTTGGAGTTGTAGTGTCTCCGGCTCAGGGACAGTGTGAATGCTGGGAGTTGTAGTGTCATCTGCTCAGGGACAGTGGTGCATGCTGGGAGTTGTAGTGTCACCTGCTCAGGGACAGTGGTGCATGCTGGGAGTTGTAGTGTCTCCGGCTCAGGGACAGTGGTGCATGCTGGGAGTTGTAGTGTCACCTGCTCAGGGACAACGAATGGTGCATGCTGGGAGTTGTAGTGTCACCTGCTCAGGGACTGCGAATGGGGCATGCTGGGAGTTGTAGTGTCTCCGGCTCAGGGACAGTGAATGGGGCATGCTGGGAGTTGTAGTGTCTCCGGCTCAGGGACAGCGAATGGTGCATGCTGGGAGTTGTAGTGTCTCCGGCTCAGGGACAGCGAATGGTGCATGCTGGGAGTTGTAGTGTCTCCGGCTCAGGGACAGCGAATGGTGCATGCTGGGAGTTGTAGTGTCTCCGTCTCAGGGACAGTGGTGCATGCTGGGAGTTGTAGTGTCACCTGCTCAGGGACAGTGAATGGTGCATGCTGGGAGTTGTAGTGTCTCCGCTCAGGGACAGTGAATGGTGCATGCTGGGAGTTGTAGTGTCACCTGCTCAGGGACAGTGAATGGTGCATGCTGGGAGTTGTAGTGTCACCTGCTCAGAGACAGTGGTGCATGCTGGGAGTTGTAGTGTCACCTGCTCAGGGACAGTGAATGGTGCATGCTGGGAGTTGTAGTGTCCCGGCTCAGGGACAGTGGTGCATGCTGGGAGTTGTAGTGTCACCTGCTCAGGGACAGTGAATGGTGCATGCTGGGAGTTGTAGTGTCACTGCTCAGGGACTGCAAATGGGCATGCTGGGAGTTGTAGTGTCTCTAGCTCAGGGACAGTCATGGTGCATGATGGGAGTTGTAGTGTCACCGACTCAGGGACAGCAAATGGTTCATGCTGGGAGTTGTAGTGTCTCCGACTCAGGGACAGTGAATGGTGCATGATGGGAGTTGTAGTGTCACCTGCTCAGAGACAGCAGTTGGTGCATGCTGGGAGTTGTAGTGTCACCGACTCAGGGACAGCAAATGGTGCATGCTGGGAGTTGTAGTGTCACCTGCTCAGAGACAGCAGTTGGTGCATGCTGGGAGTTGTAGTGTCACCGACTCAGGGACAGCAGTTGGTGCATGCTGGTATTTGTAGTGTCACCGACTCAGGGACAGCAAATGGTGCATGCTGGGAGTTGTAGTGTCACTGGCTCAGGGACTGAAGATTTTGGAATGGTACATGCTGGGGGTTGTAGTATCAGGTGAGGAGGTCGCAGACCTGGAGGGTAGATGTATACAGGGCACGGTGCCGGGCAGGTGACATTTTGGCAGCGCTGTTGTACGTCACCTATAGTGTAGAGCCGTCTCTGTCGCCTGATACCGGACATCCTCCATTGTGGTCTATGGGTGATGATTGTCATGTGACTACAGCCCTGTGCACACAATGTTCGCGGGTGTAGTGCTGTCTACATGGCTGGAGGAACGCTCTCATTCACTGACAGATATAGACGGGAACTAAAGCAATCGGGATTTCATACCTTTACAAATCTCAGTAAAGATGACGGCGCTGAAGGTGGTTTCTTATTCGCCAATTTCTTCTTTTTTTGTTTTCTTACAGGATTAACAACAAAAATAAAAAAAAATACAATAATAAAATACGTCGAGGATCCCTGATGTGAAGACGCTGAAAAGTGGCTGCAAAGGTTATAACACTGGCACAAAAGTGGGCACCGAAGGGCGTTACCGAAAGGGTTAAATGACTGTGGGCCACTGATCTCGCACCACCATGGCCGCATCACACTCAGGTCTCTCCGGCCGGGCACGAATGGGTTCTGGGCATCAGAACGGGCAAAGTTGGAGGTTCTCATGTCCAAAGCCCATTCGTGCCCGGCCGGAGTGAGATGCGGCCGTGGTGGTGCGAGATCAGTGGCCCACAGTCGTTTAACCCTTTCAGTAACGCCCTTCGGTGCCCACTTTTGTGCCAGTTTTATAACTTTTGCAGCTACTGTTCAGCGTATACACATCAGGGCCCCTCGCCGTATTGTATTTTATTATTGTGACTTTTTTTTTTTATTTAATTTTTGTCTTTAAACCTGTAAATAAAAAAAAAAAAAAAAAACTTGCCGAATAAGAAACCACCTTCAGCTCTGTGTAATAACGTGTGATCTAAGCGTCCCTGCGGCTGCCGGATAGGACGGCGTCCAGTGCACGATAGCGCCCTCACATAGCAGCATTTATATCCTATGCCTGACTGTGGTGCCTTCCCCTGCAGATGGCGCTGTACCTGACCTTCCCTGTCACCATGTTCTGGATCTCCAATCAGCCGGAATACTTTGAAGAATATATAGTGAAGCGTAAGGTGAGTGCGGGGAGAGAGAGGACGCTGATCGCCATCTCATGCAGGAACGGCTTCTCTCCTCTTGCTTCCTCTTCTGGTGACTGCTGCAGCCAATCATCGGCTTCAGCATTGTGGTGCTGGATGGGGGGAAAAAAAAACGAAAAAGGCCAAAACCTAATGATCGACGGTGGTCCCACTATTGGGTCCCCTAACGTTTTGGAGAGATGTATAGACCACTGCTCCATTCCTTGAGTATGGGACTCCCGGACATAGTGCTGTACCCGGCGATCTCTGTCAGTCCCATACACAATGAATGAAGCTGTGCTGCACTTTTCTGGGCAACCCACTTCAAAGTGGCACTTCAAAGCCCGTTCATGGGATTGATGGAAGTTCCAACGACCCGGCTTGACCCTCGGCTATCTATAGTCACTGCCAGCTGGAAGTAGATCCAGTTTTCTAAGATCTACAGTCAGGAGGCCGTGGATGCGGGGTGGTCCGTGGCCTTTTTATGGCTATAGACCTGTTCTTTTTACGTTATAAATAGTGATGAGCGAACGTGCTGGGATAAGGTGTTATCTGAGCATGCTCGGGTGCTAATAGGGTCTTCTGCGTGCTGGAATAATATGCTCGAGTCCCCACAGCTGTTAGGCAATCCTTGCATGTGTTGCGGCTGTCGAACAGCTGAGGGGACTTGAACATATTATTCCAGCACGCCGAAGTCACTCTGTTATCACTGGAGCATGCTCAGATAACACCTTATCCCAGCAGATTAGCTCATCACTAATTATTATGAAATGTGCTTTTCACGCCTATAGTTTTGCCATTTTCTTACCTATCACAGCACATACCGTCTAATTTATATGTATGTGACGTATGCACTACTGCAGGGCCGTACTGTTCACTGCCATGTGATATTATAGGAATGTATGAATGGGTTTAATATCACATTTTTATTTATTATTATTATTTTTTTGCTTCTTTTTAGAGAGAGATTTATCCTCCGGAACAAGATGAAGAGGTAAAAAAAAAATGTGCAGATGTAAGGGGGATGCTGGAAATGTCAGCAGGAAGTAAGGGGGATGCTGGAAAGCAGCTACATGGAGGTCATGGCAGTAGGACTTTCCATAGAGAAGGCAGAGACGGTTTATTCCCATCTCTGCCTGCCTGATTTCTGCACACACAGCGTTGAATGAGCGCCATGTATACAGCTTATTGGCTCATCCTCCCTATTTTCTTGGTGCGCTGTTAAAATGCCCTTTACTCTCATGGGCGCCTTTGCTCGCTAAAGGAATTTTCCAGGATTAGAAAAACATGGCTGCTTTCTTTCAGAAACGGCCCCACCGTAGTTTGCACGTGGTATTGTTGGTATTCCCTTTTCAAAATCTGAGTTGCAATACCAACCACAACCAACAATCAGGGGGTGGCGCTGTTTCTAAAAGAAAGCAGCCATGTTTGTCTCAGTTTGGGAAGCCCCCGTTAATCTCTCCCCATCTGTTTTTGTCCCCCAGAAGCAACAGCTGCAGCAAATGAAGGAGGCGATAAGACTGAAGAAAGAGAAGCTCTACATGCAAGACTAGAGCGAGCGCCTCCCGCAGTCCTCACGGCTGAACTGCGCTCTGTATGTGGCCCCGTGTGTGACTACATGATGGACAATGACAATAAAGACATGGTGGGGGGTCTCCTTTACTGTCCGGATTGCTCAGTTACATTATAGACCGGACCCCAAAGCAGGCAGGAGTTTTGCCTTTCAATTAAAAAATACAATCTGATCTTTGGTTGATAGGGAATGTGCAATTATTTCTTATTACAATCTTTTTTTTTTTTTTTTAAACATTTTTATTTTTTTCATTTAAAGAATCGCGCCTCAAAAATAAATGTTGGTGAAAATTTTGCAATTTTCAAAATTTTAATATTTATACCCTTAAATCAGAGAGCGGTGTGGCACAAAATAGTTACTAAATAACATTTCCCACCTGTCTACTTTACATCAGCACAATTTTGGAAACATAATATATATATTTTAGGACGTTATAAGGGTTAAAAGTTGACCAGCGATTTCTAATTTTTCCAACAAAACTATTTTTTTTTTTTTTAGGGACCACCTCACATTTGAAGTGACTTTGAGGGGCCTATATGATGGAAAATATCCAAAAGTGACAGCATTCTAAAAACTGCACCCCTCAAGGGGTTTAAAAAGTTTATTAACCCTTCAGGTGCTTCACAGGAATAAATTAAATGTGGGAGGAAAAAAAAAATTAACATTTAACTTTTCTTCCCAAAAATGTTACTTTAGACCCAAATGTGGTGGTTTTGTTTTTGAAAGGATAACAGGAAAAAAATGGACCCCAAAATTTGCAGATGCCTCATATGTGATGGTGTCCACTGTTTGGACGCATTTCAGGGCTTGGAAGGGAAGGAGCGCCGTGTGACTTTTTGAATGTAAAATTTGCTGGCATAATTAGCAGATGCAGTGTCGCGTTTGGAAAGCCCCTGATGTGCCTAAACAGTGGAAACCCCCACAAGTGACCACATTTTGGAAACTTAACCCCCTAAGGAACTTATCTAGATGTGTATTGAGCACTTTGAATTCCCAGGTGCTTCACAGAAGTTTATAACATTGAGCCATGAAAATAAAAAAAGAAATCTAATTTTGCCCAGAAAAATGTTCTTTTAGTGCCAAATTTTGCATTTTCACAAGGGTAACAGGAGAAATTACACCATACAGTTTGTTGTGCAATTTCTCCTGAGCACGCTGATACCCTATAACGGCACAAAATCTACTGTTTGGGCGCACAGCAGGGCTCGGAAGGGAAGGAGCCGCCATTTGACTTTTTGAATGTAAAATTTGCTGGAATGATTAGCGGACACCATGTTGCGTTTGGAGACCTGATGCGCCTAAGTGGTGCAAACCCCCCATAAGTGACACCATTTTGGAATCATATGCAGTAGATAACACATGATCCACATTTTACAATAGGTGATGTCACAGCTCACCTCCTCCTCCTATACAATGACTGATAACACCTCTATATACAGCAGATAACACAGGATCCACCATTCACAATAGGTGATGTCACAGCTCACCTCCTCCTCCTGTACAATGACTGATAACACCTCTATATACAGTAGATAACACAGGATCCACATTTTACAATAGGTGATGTCACAGCTCACCTCCTCCTCCTGTACAATGACTGATAACACCTCTATATACAGCAGGTAACACAGGATCCACCATTCACAATAGGTGATGTCACAGCTCACCTCCTCCTCCTCTACAATGACTGATAACACCTCTATATACAGCAGGTAACACAGGATCCACCATTCACAATAGGTGATGTCACAGCTCACCTCCACCTCCTCTTGTACAATGACTGATAACACCTCTATATACAGTAGATAACACAGGATCCACCATTCACAATAGGTGATGTCACAGCTCACCTCCTCCTGTACAATGACTGATAACACCTCTATATACAGTAGATAACACAGGATCCACCACTCACAGTAGGTTATGTCACAGCTCACCTCCTCCTCCTCCTGTACAATGACTGATAACACCTCTATATACAGTAGATAACACAGGATCCACCATTCACAATAGATGATGTCACAGCTCACCTCCTCCTCCTGTACAATGACTGATAACACCTCTATATACAGTAGATAACACAGGATCCACCATTCACAATAGGTGATGTCACAGCTCACCTCCTGCTCCTGTACAATGACTGATAACACCTCTATATACAGTAGATAACACAGGATCCACCATTCACAATAGGTGATGTCACAGCTCACCTCCTCCTCCTCTACAATGACTGATAACACCTCTATATACAGCAGGTAACACAGGATCCACCACTCACAGTAGGTGATGTCACAGCTCACCTCCTCCTGTACAATGACTGATAACACCTCTATATACAGTATATAATACAGGATCTATCATTCACAATAGGTGATGTCACAGCTCACCTCCTCCTGTTCAATGACTGATAACACCTCTATATACAGTAGATAACACAGGATCCACCATTCACAATAGGTGATGTCACAGCTCACCTCCTCCTCTACAATGACTGATAACACCTCTATATACAGTAGATAACACAGGATCCACCATTCACAATAGGTGATGTCACAGCTCACCTCCTGTACAATGACTGATAGCACCTCTATATACAGTAGATAACACAGGATCCACCATTCACAATAGGTGATGTCACAGCTCACCTCCTCCTCCTCTACAATGACTGATAACACCTCTATATACAGTAGATAACACAGGATCCACCATTCACAATAGGTGATGTCACAGCTCACCTCCTCCTGTACAATGACTGATAACACCTCTACATACAGTAGATAACACAGGATCCACCATTCACAATAGGTGATGTCACAGCTCACCTCCTCCTCCTGTACAATGACTGATAACACCTCTATATACAGTAGATAACACAGGATCCACCATTCACAATAGGTGATGTCACAGCTCACCTCCTCCTCCTGTATAATGACTGATAACACCTCTATATACAGTAGATAACACAGGATCCACCATTCACAATAGGTGATGTCACAGCTCACCTCCTCCTCCTGTTCAATGACTGATAACACCTCTATATACAGTAGATAACACAGGATCCACCATTCACAATAGGTGATGTCACAGCTCACCTCCTCCTCCTGTACAATGACTGATAACACCTCTACATACAGTAGATAACACAGGATCCACCATTCACAATAGGTGATGTCACAGCTCACCTCCTCCTCCTCTACAATGATTGATAACACCTCTATATACAGTAGATAACACAGGATCCACCATTCACAATAGGTGATATCACAGCTCACCTCCTCCTGTACAATGACTGATAGCACCTCTATATGCAGTAGATAACACAGGATCCACCATTCACAATAGGTGATGTCACAGCTCACCTCCTCCTCCTCTACAATGACTGATAACACCTCTATATACAGTAGATAACACAGGATCCACCATTCACAATAGGTTATGTCACAGCTCACCTCCTCCTCCTGTACAATGACTGATAACACCTCTATATACAGTAGATAACACAGGATCCACCATTCACAATAGGTGATGTCACAGCTCACCTCCTCCTGCTGTACAATGACTGATAGCTCCTCTATATACAGTAGATAACACAGGATCCACCATTCACAATAGATGATGTCACAGCTTACCTCCCCCTCCTCCTGTACAATGACTGATAACACCTCTATATACAGTAGATAACACAGGATCCACCACTCACAATAGGTGATATCACAGCTCACCTCCTCCTGTACAATGACTGATAACACCTCTATATACAGCAGGTAACACAGGATCCACCATTCACGATAGGTGATGTCACAGCTCACCTCCTCCTCCTGTACAATGACTAATAACACCTCTATATACAGTAGATAACACAGGATCCACCATTCACAATAGCTGATGTCACAGCTCACCTCCTCCTCCTCTACAATGACTGATAACACCTCTATATACAGTAGATAACACAAGATCCACCATTCACAATAGGTGATGTCACAGCTCACCTCCTCCTCCTCTACAATGACTGATAACACCTCTATATACAGTAGATAACACAGGATGGATCCACCATTCACAATAGGTGATGTCACAGCGCACCTCCTCCTCCTGTACAATGACTGATAGCTCCACAATATACAGTAGATAACATATGATCCACCATTCACAATAGGTGATGTCACAGCTCACCTCCTGTACAATGACTGATAACACCTCTATATACAGTAGATAACACAGGATCCACCATTCACAATAGATGATGTCACAGCTCACCTCCTCATCCTCTACAATGACTGATAACACCTCTATATACAGTAGATAACACAGGATCCACCACTCACAATAGGTGATATCACAACTCACCTCCTCCTCCTGTACAATGACTGATAACACCTCTATATACAGTAGATAACACAGGATCCACCACTCACAGTAGGTGATGTCACAGCTCACCTCCTCCTCCTGTACAATGACTGATAACACCTCTATAACAGTAGATAACACAGAATCCACCATTCACAATAGATGATGTCACAGCTCACCTCCTCCTCCTCTACAATGACTGATAACACCTCTATATACAGTAGATAACACAGGATCCACCATTCACAATAGGTGATGTCACAGCTCACCTCCTGTACAATGACTGATAGCACCTCTATATACAGTAGATAACACAGGATCCACTGTTGTGAATGGGTTTGAGATGAGTTCTGAGCAGAGGCTCCCTCTGGTGGTTACAAGCGGTACTAGTGAGGATTGGGAATCAGGTGTTACTGATTGGTCTTATTTAAGGGAGTCATTTTCCCATCAGGGTTGCCGGTGATCAATTGTTCTGGTCTGAATCCTTCTTTCCAGTTTCCCTTGTAGCCTGCTGTGTCGTGTCTGCATCTCCTGCTATCAGATAAGACAATTTCTTATTTTGTGTTTTTGCTATATTTTTGCATTTTGTCCTGCACTTCTGTGGGGGCCTTCTGGGTCCCCTCCGGGGCTTCTGCCCTCTCAGTTTAGTCCAGCCACTGTGTTTTGTACTTTTGCTTTTTGCAGTTTTTTCAGTGGCTGCTGTTTTTGTTACACCAGAGAACTAATTTAGGTGGTAGAGGTCGTGTGATCTCAGGTGATTTTGAAATTAGTAGAGTTGGTGCTTTTCAGGGTTTTCTGGGATTGCAGTAAGTACCCTTCCTATCCTTTTCTATTTAGATAGTTTGGGCCCCAGCGTTTGCTCATACTATTTTCTTTCTGTGTCAGTATTTCCTCTTGTCTAACCGCCATTACATGTTTGGGGCTTTCTATTATCTTTGGGGTTCTGCTCCGGGCAGATAGCTTTCCTATTTCTATCTTTAGGTGTAGTTAGTTTCTCAGGCTGTGACGAGGCGTCTAGGACCATCGTAGGAACGCTCCACGGCTGCCTCTAGTTGCGGTGGTTAGTCAGGGTACTGCAATCTCATAGATTCCAACTGCTCTGGTTGCATTTCCTTTTTTACCTGCACTCCTCAGCTACCGTAACATAACAGTATCACCGGCCGTAAAAATTGTATGGTACTCACAGAAGGGAAAAAATATTTTGAAGGAAGAAAAGTTGTCAGAGATATTTTTCTGTTTGTTGCATTTTTTTTTTTTTTTTTCCCTCTGTATCTCTGGGTGCTGGGGAGGATCTTTTCTCCCAATGGAGTTTGCACAGTTGTCTGGCCGTGTGGATCAGCTTGCCACTGAGGTTCGGAGTATTGCTATCTATCTTGCTGGGTTGCCTGTTGTGGAACCTAGGATCCCCATGCCAGATTTGTTTTTAGGGATCGAGCTAAGTTTCAGAATTTCAAAAATAATTGTAAATTGTTTCTTGCCTTAAAATCTAAGTCCTCAGGGAACGCAGCGCAGCAGGTTCAAATTATCATCTCTCTCCTGCGCGGCGATCCTCAGGATTGGGCTTTTTCCCTGACACCTGGGGATCCTGTTTTGAGTGATGTTGATGCATTTTTTCAGGCTTTGGGGTTATTGTACGATGAGCCTAATGTCACTGATCAAGCTGAAAAAGCCTTGTTGGCATTAAATCAGGGGCTTGATGACGCTGAGTTATACTGTCAGAGATTCCGTAGGTGGGCAGTCCTGACCAAATGGAATGACGACGCTTTGGCGGCCCTTTTCCGGAAGGGTCTGTCGGATAATGTAAAGGATGTTATGGTGGGATTCCCTGTCCCCTCTGGTCTCAATGATTCTATGTCATTAGCGATTCAAATTGACAGACGTTTGCGTGAGCGGAGAAGTATGCGTGGAATGGTGTTGCCTTGTGAACCAGCTTCTGAACCCATGCAGTGTGATAGAGTGGTGTCTGGGGCACAGCGTCATGAGTTTCGAAAGCGCAATGGGTTATGTTTCTACTGTGGTGATGCCTCTCATGCTATTTCAGTCTGCCCTAAGCGGGGAAGACGTTTTGCACGCTCAGTTGTCTTGGGTAGTGTTCAGACTAAGTTTTTATTAACTGTCACTCTGATATGCTCTCTGTCCTCATTTTCTGCTCAGGCTTTCGTTGATTCTGGAGCAGCTATTAACCTGATGGATTATGATTTTGCTAAACGTTGTGGATTTCCCTTGATACCCCTACAGAAGTCTATTCCCCTACTGGGGATCGATTCTACCCCTTTGGCTGAGAATAAACCCCAGTTTTCTACTCAGGTGATAATGAGGGTTGAACCTGATCACCAGGAGTGCTGCAAATTTTTGGTTCTATATAATCTGCATGACATTATTGTGCTGGGTTTCCCTTGGTTACAGTCTCATAATCCTGTTTTGGATTGGAAATCTGTGTCTGTAACCAGTTGGGGCTGCCAATGTGTTAATACCAACACTCCTGTTTTTTCTGCCTCCCCCCAGGCTGAGGATGTTCCTGACTTTTTGTTTGATTTTTCTGATGTGTTTAGCGAAAGTAAATCTGCATCCTTACCTCCCCATAGGAGCTATGACTGCGCTATTGAATTAGTGCCAGGTAGAAAATTCCCTAAGGGTCGCCGTTTTAACTTGTCTGTACCTGAACATGACGCTATGCGGTCTTATATCAAGGAATCATTGGAGAAGGGTCATATCAGACCATCCTCTTCACCCTTAGGTGCCGGTTTTTTCTTTGTGGCCAAAAAAGATGGTTCATTAAGGCCGTGTATTGATTATCGTCTCTTGAACAATATTACTGTGAAATATCAATACCCGTTACCCTTGATTTCTGACCTGTTTTCCAGGGTGAAAAACGCTACTTGGTTTACCAAGCTTGACCTCAGGGGGCGTATAACCTTATTCGCATTAAGCATGGGGATGAATGGAAGACGGCATTTAACACCCCTGAAGGGCATTTTGAGTACCTTGTGATGCCCTTTGGGCTCACTAATGCTCCCTCCGTCTTCCAGTCCTTCATGAATGACATTTTCAGGGATTTTGTGGACAAGTTTCTGATTGTTTATTTGGATGATATCTTGATTTTTTCTAATGACTGGGACTCTCATGTGAAACATGTTCGAACTGTATTCCAGATTTTGAGAGAGAATGCTCTGTATGTGAAGGGATCAAAGTGTCTTTTTGGCGTACAGAAGATATCATTTCTGGGATTCATTTTGTCCCCATCTGTTATTGAAATGGACCCGGTCAAGGTTCAGGCCATCTGTGATTGGGTCCAACCTACTTCATTAAAGGCTCTTCAGAGATTTTTGGGTTTTGCCAATTTTTATCGTAAATTTATTGGTAATTTCTCTGTTATTGTTAAACCATTAACTGATTTGACCAGAAAGGGTTCTGATGTGGTGAATTGGCCTCCTGAGGCAGTCTCTGCGTTTCAGGAACTTAAGCAGAGATTCACTTCTGCTCCTGTTCTACGGCAGCCTGATGTTTCTCTGCCATTTCAGGTGGAGGTTGATGCCTCTGAAATTGGGGCAGGTGCCGTTTTGTCCCAAAAAGATCCAGAGACCTCTAAAAGTAACCCTTGTGCCTTTTTCTCTCGAAAATTTTCTCCTACTGAACGTAATTATGACGTGGGTAATCGGGAGTTATTGGCCATGAAGTGGGCTTTTGAAGAGTGGAGACATTGGCTGGAGGGAGCCAAACATCAGGTGGTGGTCCTTACGGACCATAAGAATCTGGTCTATCTGGAATCTGCCAAGCGACTCAATCCTAGACAGGCCAGGTGGGCCTTGTTTTTCACACGTTTTAATTTTGTGGTTTCCTTTCTTCCTGGCACTAAGAATGTTAAGGCGGATGCCCTCTCGAGGAGTTTCCTTGCGGACTCTCCTGAGCTATCTGATCCCTCTGTTATTTTGAAGGAGGGTGTAGTTCTTTCCGCCATCTCGCCTAATTTGAGACTTGCTCTGGAGGGTGTCAGGAGGATAGGCCCGAGCGCTGCCCTGTTGGAAAATTGTTTGTCCCGGACCAATGGAAAAAGAGTGTGATGTCTGAGATTCATTGTTCCGCATTGGCTGGCATCCCGGAATTTTTGGTACCAGAGACTTGGTTAGTCGGTCCTTTTGGTGGCCTACCTTGTCTCGCGATGTCAGGGAATTTGTGCAGTCCTGCGGGACTTGCTCTCGCTCCAAGCCTTGCTCTCGCTCTAGTGGTTTGTTGATGCCATTGCCTGTGCCCAAGAGACCATGGACCCATATCTCTATGGATTTCATTTCCGATCTTCCTGTTTCTCAGAGAATGACCACCATCTGGGTAATTTGTGATAGGTTTTCCAAAATGATACATCTTGTGCCATTACCTAAGTTGCCTTCCTCCTCTGAATTGGTGCCGTTGTTCCTTCAGCACGTGGTTCGTTTACAAGGCATTCCTGAGAACATTGTGTCTGACAGAGGAGTCCAGTTTGTTTCCAGATTTTGGAGGACTTTTTGTTCTAAACTGGGTGTTCAATTGTCTTTCTCCTCGGCATTTCATCCTCAGACCAATGGTCAAACTGAGAGAACAAACCAGACATTGGAGACTTATCTAAGATGCTTTGTGTCTGCTGATCAGGATGACTGGGTCTCTTTTTTGCCTTTGGCTGAGTTTGCTCTTAATAGGGCTAGCTCTGCCACTTTGATGTCTCCGTTTTTCTGTAATTCTGGGTTTCACCCTCGATTTTCTTCAGGACAGACGGAGGCTTCTGTCTGTCCAGGTGTTGACTCTGTTGTTGAGCGTATGCAGCAGATTTGGGACCAGTAGTGGAGAGGTTGTCCCTCTCTCAGGAGAAGGCCCAGCGGTTTGCTAACCGGCATAGGACTGATGGTCCTCGGTTTAAAGTGGGGACTTGGTCTGGTTGTCCTCAAAGAATATTCCTATGAGAGTACATCTCCTAAATTTAAGCCTAGGTTCATTGGACCTTATAAGATCATGGAGATTATTAATCCTGTTTCTTTTCGTTTGCTTCTTCCAGGGACATTTAAGATCCATAACGTGTTCCACAAGTCCTTGTTGAAGAGGTTTGTTGAGCCAGTGGTTCCTGCTGCTGTGCCTCCTGACCCTGTTTTGGTTGAGGGCAATCTGGAGTATGTGGTTGAGAAAATATTGGATTCTCGTTTTTCTAGACGAAGACTCCAGTATTTGGTTAAATGGAGAGGTTATGGTCAGGAAGATAATTCTTGGGTGTTTGCTTCGGACATCCATGCTAGGATACTTATCCGTGCGTATCATAGAACTCATCCTGACCGACCTGGTTGCTCAAATGAGGGTTCGGTGACCCCTCCTCAAGGGGGGGTACTGTTGTGAATGGGTTTGAGATGAGTTCTGAGCAGAGGCTCCCTCTGGTGGTTACAAGCGGTACTAGTGAGGATTGGGAATCAGGTGTTACTGATTGGTCTTATATAAGGGAGTCACCTTCCCATCAGGGTTGCCGGTGATCAATTGTTCTGGTCTGAATCCTTCTTTCCAGTTTCCCTTGTAGCCTGCTGTGTCGTGTCTGCATCTCCTGCTATCAGATAAGACAATTGGTGTAGTTAGTTTCTCAGGCTGTGACGAGCGTCTAGGACCATCGTAGGACGCTCCACGGCTGCCTCTAGTTGCGGGGGTTAGTCAGGTACTGCAATCTCATAGATTCCAACGCTCTGGTGTATTTCCTTTTTTACCTGCACTCCTCAGCTACCGTAACATAACAATCCACCATTCACAATAGGTGATGTCACAGCTCCCCTCCTCCTCCTCTACAATGACTGATAACACCTCTATATACAGCAGGTAACACAGGATCCACCACTCACAGTAGTGATGTCACAGCTCACCTCCTCCTCCTCCTGTACAATAAACTGATAACACCTCTATATACAGTAGATAACACAGGATCCACCTTTCACAATAGATGAAGTAAAAGCTCACCTCCTCCTCCTCTACAATGACTGAAAACCCCTCTAAAATACAGTAGATAACACAGGATCCACCATTCACAATAGTATGTCACAGCTCACCTCCTCCTGTACAATGACTGATAGCACCTCTAATACAGTAGATAACACAGATCCACCATTCCACAATGGGTGATGTCACAGCTCACCTCCTCCTCCTCTACAATGACTGATAACACCTCTAAATACAGCAGTAACCACAGGATCCACCACTCACAGTAGGTGATGTCACAGCTCACCTCCTCCTGTACAATGACTGATAACACCTCTATATACAGTATATAATACAGGATCTATCATTCACAATAGGTGATGTCAAAAGCTCACCTCCTCCTGTTCAATGACTGATAACACCCTCTATATACAGTAGATAACACGGGAAACCACCATTCACAATGGGTGAGGGTCACAGCTCACCTCCCCCCCCTCCCTGTACAATGACTGATAACACCTCTATATACAGTAGATAACACAGGATCCACCTTTCACAATAGGTGATATCACAGCTCACCTCCTCCTCCTCTACAATGACTGATAACACCTCTAAATACAGTAGAAAAACACAGGATCCACCATTCACAATAGGTGATGTCACAGCTCACCTCCTCCTGTACAATGACTAATAGCACCTCTAAATACATATATAACACAGGATCCACCAATCACCAATAGGTGATGCACAGCTCACCTCCCCCCTCCTCTACAATGACTGATAACACCTCTATATACAGTAGATAACACGGGATCCACCATTCACAAAAAGGTGAAAATCACAGCTCACCCCCCCCTGTAAAATGATTTGATAGCACCTCAAATATACAGTAGATAACACAGGATCCACCATTCACAATGGGTGAGTCACAGCTCACCGCCTCCTCCTGTACAATGACTGATAACACCTCTATATACAGTAGATAACACGGGATCCACCATTCACAATAGGTGATGTCACAGCTCACCTCCTCCTCCTGTACAATGACTGATAACACCGGCCACCCCACCATTCACAATAGGTGATGTCACAGCTCCCCTTTCTCCTCCTTACAATGACTGATAGCTCCTCTATATACAGTAGATAACACCGATCCACCATTCACAATAGGTGATGTCACAGCTCACCTCCTCCTGCTGAACAATGACTGATAACACCTCTATATACAGTAATAACACAGGATCCACCATTCACAATAGGTATGTCACAGCTCACCTCCTGTAAAAAGACTGATAACACCTCTATATACAGTAGATAACACAAGATCCACCATTCCAATAGTGATTCACAGCTCACCTCCTCCTCCTTGTACAATGACTGAAAACACCGCATCCACCATTCACAATAGGTGATGCCCAAACTCACCTCCTCCTCCTGTAAAAAGACTAATAACACCTCTAAAATACTGTAGATAACACAAGATCCAACATTCACAATAGGTGATGTCCCCGGCTCACCTCCTCCTCCGTACAATGACTGATAACACCTCTACATACAGTAGATAACACAGGATCCACCATTCACAATAGGTGATGTCACAGCTCACCCCTCCTCCTCTACAATGACTGATAACACCTCTATATACGTAGATAACACAGGATCCACCATTCACAATAGGTGATATCACACTCACCTCCTCCTCCTGTACAATGACTAATAACAACTCTATATACAGTAGATAACACAGGATCCACCATTCACAATGGGTGATGTCACAGCTCACCTCCTCCTCCTCTACAATGACTGATAACACCTCTAAATACAGTAGATAACACAAGATCCACCATTCACAATAGGTGATGCCCACAGCTCACCTCCTCCTCCTGTACAATGACTGATAACACCTCTATATACATAGATAACACAGTAATCCACCATTCACATTAGATGATGTCACAGCTCACCTCCTCCTCCTCTACAATGACTGATAACACCTCTATATACATTAGATAACACAGTATCCACCATTCACAATAGTGATGTCACAGCTCACCTCCTCCTGTACAATGACTGATAGCACCTCTATATACAGCAGGTAACAAGGATCCACCACTCACAGTAGGTGATGTCACAGCTCACCTCCCTCCTCCTTACAATGACTGATAACTCCTCTAAATACAGTAGATAACACAGGATCCACCATTCACAATAGGTAGATGTCACAAGCTCACCTCCTCCTCCTGTACAATGACTGATAGCACCACTAATATACAGTAGATAACATATGATCCACCATTCACAATAGGTGATGTCACAGCTCACCTCCTCCTGTACAATGACTGATAACACCTCTATATACAGTAGATAACACAGGATCCACCATTCACAATAGATGATGTCACAGCTCACCCTCCTCCTCTACAATGACTGATAACACCTCTATATACAGAGATAACACAGGATCCACCACTCACAATAGGTGATTCACAACTCACCTCCTCCTCCTGTACAATGACTGATAACACCTCTATATACAGTAGATAACACAGGATCCACCACTCACATAGGTGATGTCACAGCTCACCTCCTCCTCCTGTACAATGACTGATAACACCTCTATATATAGTAGATAACACAGAATCCACCATTCACAATAGATGATGTCACAGCTCACCTCCCCTCCTCTACAATGACTGATAACCTATATACAGTAGATAACACAGGATCCACCATTCCAATAGGTGATGTCACAGCTCACCTCCCCTCCTGTACAATGACTGATAACACCGCATCCACCATTCCACATAGGTATGTCACAGCTCACCTCCTCCTCCTGTACAATGACTGATAGCTCCTCTATATACATAGATAACACAGGATCCACCATTCACAATAGGTGATGTCACAGCTCACCTCCTCCTCCTGTACAATGACTAATAACACCTCTATATACTGTAGATAACACAAGATCCACCATTCACAATAGGTGATGTCCACGGCTCACCTCCTCCTCGAAAATGACTGATACACCTCTAATCAGTAGAAACACAGGACCAATTCCAATAGGTGTGCAGCCACCTCTCCTCCTACTAGACCTGATAACAGATCACCATCACATAGTGTTCCAGTACCCCTCCGTCAATGACGTACCCTCTTTACATAGAACAGGACCACCTTACAAAGGTATGCCAGCTCACCTCCTCCTCTACATGACTATAAACCTTATACAATAACCAGACACCTCAAAAGGGAGTCCACTCCCCTCCTCCTTACAATATGATAACACCTCTATACGAGTACACAGATCCACCCTCCATAGGGATGTCAGCTCACCTCTCCTCCGTAATGATGATAAACCTCATATACAGTAGATCCGATCCCTTCACAATGTGACACAGCTCACCTCCTCCTCATGACGATAACACTCTATAAGTAGATAACACAGACCCCATCACAAGGATTCAACTCACCCCCCTTACAATACGTACCTCTATATACAGTAATAACACAGGATCACATCACAATAGTGATGCACCCACCCCCTACAAGACTGATCACCTCTATATAACAGCAGTAACACATTTATCACACCACAGTAAGGTGATGTCACAGCTCACTCCTCCTTACAATGACGATAACACCCTAAACAGTAAACAGGATCACATTCACAAAGGATGCACAGCACCTCTCTTACAATGACTGAACACTCTATACAGTAATAACACAGGATCCACATTCACAATAGGTGATCAAGCTCACCTCCTCCTCCTTCAATGATGATAACCCGGCATCCACCATTCACAATAGGTGAGTCACAGCTCACCTCCCCTGTACAATGACTGATACCCTCTATATACAGTGAAAACAGGATCCACCATTCACAATAGTGATGTCACAGCTCACCTCCTCCTTCACAATGACTAAACCTCTATATACAGTAGATAACACAGGATCCACATTCAAATAGTGATATCACAGCTCACCTCCTCCTTTCAATGACTGATAACACCTCTATATACAGTAGATAACACAGGATCCACCATTCACAATAGGTGATGTCACAGCTCACCTCCCCTCCTGTACAATGACTGATAACACCTCTATATACAGTAGATAACACAGGATCCACCATTCACAAATAGGTGATGTCACAGCTCACCTCCTCCTCCTGTACAATGACTGATAACACCTCTAATACATAGATAACACAGGATCCACCATTCACAATAGGTGATGTCACAGCTCACCTCCTCCTCCTTACAATGACTGATAACACCTCTATATACAGTAGATAACACGGATCCACCATTCACAATAGGTGATGTCACAGCTCACCTCCTCCTCCTGTACAATGACTGATAGCACCTCTATATACAGTAGATAACACAGGATCCACCATTCACAATAGGTGATGTCACAGCTCACCTCCTCCTCCTTACAATGACTGATAACACCTCTATATACAGTAGATAACACAGGATCCACCATCACAATAGGTGATGTCACAGCCTCACCTCCTTCCTGTACAATGACTGATAACACCTCTATATACAGTAGAAACACAGGATCCACCATTCACAATAGGTGATGTCACAGCTCACTCCTCCTCCTCTCAATGATGATACACCTCTATATACAGTAGATAACACCAGGATCCACCATTCACAATAGGTGATGTCACAGCTCACCTCCTCCCTCCTGTACAATGACTGATACACCTCTATATACAGTAGATAACACAGGATCCACCATTCACAATAGGTGATGTCACAGCTCACCTCCTCCTCCTCTACAATGACTGATAACACCTCTATATACAGTAGATAACACAGGATCCACCATTCACAATAGGTGATGTCACAGCCACCTCCTCCTTACAATGCTATACACCCTAATACGTAGATAACACGGATCCACCATTCACATAGGATGTCACAGCTCACCCCTCTTACAATGACTGATAACCTATCAGTATAACACAGATCCACCTCACAATAGGTGATACACAGCTCACCTCCTCTGTACAATGACTGATAACACCTCTATATACAGTAAAACACAGATCACCATCACAATAGGTGATTCAGTCACCTCCTCCTCTTACAATGACTGATAAACACCCTATATACAGTAGATAACACAGGATCCACCATTCACAATAGGTGATTCACAGCTCACCTCCCCTTACAATGACTGATACACCCTATTAATAGATAACACAGATCCACCATTCACAATAGGTGATGTCACAGCTCACCTCCTCCTTCTGTACACTAAACTGATAACACGATCCACCATTCACAATAGGTGATGTCACAGCTCACCCCTCCTCTCTGTACAATGACTGATAACCCTCTATATACAGTAGATAACACGGATCACCATTCACAATAGGTGATGTCACAGCTCACCTCCTCCTCCTGTACAATGACTGATAACACCTCTATATACACGTAGATAACACAGATTCCACCATTCACAATAGGTGATGTCACAGCTCACTCCTCCTCTGTACAATATGTACTTATACAAACACGACCACCATTCCAATAGGTATGTCACAGCTCACCTCCTCCTTACAATGACTGATAACCCTCTAATACAGTAGATAACACAGGACCACCATTCACAATAGGTGATTCACAGCTCACCTCCTCCCCTGTACAATGACTATAACACCTCTATATACGTAGATAACACAGATCCACCATTCACAATAGGTGATGTCACAGCTCACCTCCCTTGTACAATGACTGATAACACCTTATAACAGTAGATAACAAGGATCCACCATTCACAATAGGTGATGTCACAGCTCACCTCTCCTCCTGTACAATACTGATAACACCAAAAGAAAAATCCACCATTCACAATAGGTGATGTCACAGCTCACCCTCCTCCTGTACAATGACGATAACACCTCTATATACAGTAGATAACACAGGATCCACCATTCACAATAGGTGATGTCCACAGGCTCACCTCCTCCTCCTGTACAATGACTGATAACACCTCTATATACAGTAGATAACACAGGATCCACCATTCACAATAGGTGATTCACAGCTCACCTCCTCCTCCTGTACAATGACTGATAACACCTCTATATACAGTAGATAACACAGGATCCACCATTCACAATAGGTGATGTCACAGCTCACCTCCTCCTCCGTACAATGACTGATAACACCTCTATATACAGTAGATAACACAGATCCACCATTCACAATAGGTGATGTCACAGCTCACCTCCTCCTCCTCTACAATGACTGATAACACCTCTATATACAGTAGATAACACAGGATCCACCATTCACAATAGGTGATGTCACAGCTCACCTCCTCCTCTGTACAATGACTGATACACCTCATATACAGTAGATAACACAGGATCCACCATTCACAATAGGTGATGTCACAGCTCACCTCCTCCTCTTCTACAATGACTGATAACACCTCTATATACAGAGGTAACAGAGGATCCACCACTCACATAGGTGATGTCACAGCTCACCTCCTCCCTGTACAATGACTGATAACACCTCTATATACAGTAGATAACACAGGATCCACCATTCACAATAGATGATGTCACAGCTCACCTCCTCCTCCTCTACAATGACTGATAACACTCTAATACAGTAGATAACACAGGATCCACCATCACATAGGTGATGTCACAGCTCACCTCCTCCTGTACAATGACTGATAGCACCTCTATATACAGTAGATAACACAGGATCCACCATTCACAATAGGTGATGTCACAGCTCACCTCCTCCTCCTCTACAATGACTGATAACACCTCTATATACAGAGAAACACAGGATCCACCACTCACATAGGTGATGTCCAGCTCACCTCCTCCTGTACAATGACTGATAACACCTCTATATACAGTATATAATAACAGGATCTATCATTCACAATAGGTGATGTCACAGCTCACCTCCTCCTGTTCAATGACTGATACACCTCTATATACAGTAGATAACACAGGATCCACCATTCACAATAGGTGATGTCACAGCTCACCTCCTCCTCCTCTACAAGCTGATAACACGTCTATATACAGTAGATAACACAGGATCCACCATTCACAATAGGTGATGTCACAGCTCACCTCCTCCTGTACAATGACTGATAGCACCTCTATATACAGTAGATAACACAGGATCCACCATTCACAATAGGTGATGTCACAGCTCACCTCCTCCTCCTCTACAATGACTGATAACACCTCTATATACAGTAGATAACACAGGATCCACCATTCACAATAGGTGATTCACAGCTCACCTCCTCCTGTACAATGACTGATAGCACCTCTATATACAGTAGATAACACAGGATCCACCATTCACAATAGGTGATGTCACAGCTCACCTCCTCCTCCTCTACAATGACTGATAACACCTCTAATACGTGATAACACAGGATCCACCATTCACAATAGGTGATGTCACAGCTCACCTCCTCCTGTACAATGACTGATAACACCTCTATATACAGTAGATAACACAGGATCCACCATTCACAATAGGTGATGTCACAGCTCACCTCCTCCTCCTGTACATATAACTGAATAACACGCATCCACCATTCACAATAGGTGATGTCACAGCTCACCTCCTCCTCCTGTACAATGACTGATAACCCTCTATATACAGTAGATAACACCGGATCCACCATTCACAATAGGTGATGTCACAGCTCACCTCCTCCTCCTGTACAATGACTGATAACACCTCTATATACAGTAGATAACACAGGATCCACCATTCACAATAGGTGATGTCACAGCTCACTCTCCTCCTGTACAATGACTGATAACACCTCTATATACAGTAGATAACACAGGATCCACCATTCACAATAGGTGATGTCACAGCTCACCTCCTCCCTGTACAATGACTGATAACACCCGAATCACACCCATTCACAATAGGTGATGTCACAGCTCACCTCCTCCTCCTGTACAATGACTGATACCTCTATATACAGTAGATAACACGGATCCACCATTCACAATAGGTGATGTCACAGCTCACCTCCTCCTCCTGTACAATGACTATAACACCTCTATATACAGTAGATAACACAGGATCCACCATTCACAATAGGTGATTCACGCTCACCTCCTCCTCTGTACAATGACTGATAACACCTCTAATACAGTAGATAACACAGGATCCACCATTCACAATAGGTGATGTCACAGCTCACCTCCTCCTCCTCTACAATGACTGATAACACCTCTATATACAGTAGATAACACAGGATCCACCATTCACAATAGGTGATTCACAGCTCACCTCCTCCTCCTGTCAATGACTGATAACACCTCTATATACAGTAGATAACACAGGATCCACCATTCACAATATGATGTCACAGCTCACCTCCTCCTGTACAATGACTGATAACACCTCTATATACAGTATATAATACAGGATCTATCATTCAAAATAGGTGATGTCACAGCTCACCTCCTCCTGTACAATGACTGATAGCTCCTCTATATACAGTAGATAACACAGGATCCACCATTCACAATAGGTGATGTCACAGCTCACCTCCTCCTCCTGTACAATGACTAATAACACCTCTATATACTGTAGATAACACAAGATCCACCATTCACAATAGGTGATGTCACGGCTCACCTCCTCCTCCTGTACAATGACTGATAACACCTCTACATACAGTAGATAACACAGGATCCACCATTCACAATAGGTGATGTCACAGCTCACCTCCTCCTCCTCTACAATGACTGATAACACCTCTATATACAGTAGATAACACAGGATCCACCATTCACAATAGGTGATATCACAGCTCACCTCCTCCTCCTGTTCAATGACTGATAACACCTCTATATACAGTAGATAACACAGGATCCACCATTCACATAGGTGATGTCACAGCTCACCTCCTCCTCCTCTACAATGACTGATAACACCTCTATATACAGTAGATAACACAGGATCCACCATTCACAATAGGTGATATCACAGCTCACCTCCTCCTGTACAATGACTGATAGCACCTCTATATACAGTAGATAACACAGGATCCACCATTCACAATAGGTGATGTCACAGCTCACCTCCTCCTCCTGTACAATGACTGATAACACCTCTATATACAGTAGATAACACAGGATCCACCATTCACAATAGGTGATGTCACAGCTCACCTCCTCCTGTACAATGACTGATACACCTCTATATACAGTAGATAACACAGGATCCACCATTCACAATAGGTGATGTCACAGCTCACCTCCTCCTCCTGTACAATGACTGATACACTCTATATACAGTAGATAACACGGATCCACCATTCACATAGGTGATGTCACAGCTCACTCTCCTCCTGTACAATGACTGATACACCTCTATATACAGTAGATAACACAGGATCCACCATTCACAATAGGTGATGTCACAGCTCAAAAAAAAAAAAAAAAAAAAAAAAAAAAAAAAAAAAAAAAAAAAAAAAAAAAAAAATCCACCATTCACAATAGGTGATGTCACAGCTCACCTCCTCCTCTGTACAATGACTGATACACCTCTATATACAGTAGATAACACGGATCCACCATTACAATAGGTGATGTCACAGCTCACCTCCTCCTCCTGTACAATGACTGATACACCTCTATATACGTAGATAACAAGGATCCACCATTCACAATAGGTGATGTCACAGCTCACCTCCTCCTCCTGTACAATGACTGATAACACCTCTAATACAGTAGATAACACAGGATCCACCATTCACAATAGGTGATGTCACAGCTCAAAAAAAAAAAAAAAAAAAAAAAGGTGAGTCACAGCTCACCTCCTCCTCCTTCAATGACTGATAACACCTCTATATACAGTAGATAACACAGGATCCACCATTCACAATAGGTGATGTCACAGCTCACCTCCTCCTCCTTACAATGACTGATAACACCTCTATATACATAGATAACACAGATCCACCATTCACAATAGGTGATGTCACAGCTCACCTCCTCCTCCTTACAATGACTGATAACACCTCTATATACAGTAGATAACACAGGATCCACCATTCACAATAGGTGATGTCACAGCTCACCTCCTCCTCCTTACAATGACTGATAACACCTCTATATACAGTAGATAACACAGGATCCACCATTCACAATAGGTGATGTCACAGCTCACCTCCTCCCCTGTACAATGACTGATAACACCTCTATATACAGTAGATAACACAGGATCCACCATTCACAATAGTGATGTCACAGCTCACCTCCTCCTCCTGTACAATGACTGATAACACCTCTATACAGTAATAACACAGGATCCCCATTCACAATAGGTGATGTCACAGCTCACCTCCTCCTCCTGTACAATGACTGATAGCTCCTCTATATACAGTAGATAACACAGGATCCACCATTCACAATAGGTGATGTCACAGCTCACCTCCTCCTCCTGTACAATGACTAATAACACCTCTATATACTGTAGATAACACAAGATCCACCATTCACAATAGGTGATGTCACAGCTCACCTCCTCCTGTATAATGACTGATAACACCTCTATATACAGTAGATAACACAGGATCCCCATTCACAATAGGTGATGTCACAGCTCACCTCCTCCTCTGTACAATGACTGATAACACCGCATCCACCATTCACAATAGGTGATGTCACAGCTCACCTCCTCCTCCTGTACAATGACTGATAGCTCCGCTATATACAGTAGATAACACAGGATCCACCATTCACAATAGGTGATATCACAGCTCACCTCCTCCTGTACAATGACTGATAACACCTCTACATACAGTAGATAACACAGGATCCACCATTCACAATAGGTGATGTCACAGCTCACCTCCTCCTCCTCTACAATGACTGATAACACCTCTATATACAGTAGATAACACAGGATCCACCATTCACAATAGGTGATATCACAGCTCACCTCCTCCTCCTGTTCAATGACTGATAACACCTCTATATACAGTAGATAACACAGGATCCACCATTCACAATAGGTGATGTCACAGCTCACCTCCTCCTCCTGTTCAATGACTGATAACACCTCTATATACAGTAGATAACACAGGATCCACCATTCACAATAGGTGATGTCACAGCTCACCTCCTCCTCCTGTACAATGACTGATAACACCTCTACATACAGTAGATAACACAGGATCCACCATTCACAATAGGTGATGTCACAGCTCACCTCCTCCTCCTTACAATGACTGATAACACCTCTATATACAGTAGATAACACAGGATCCACCATTCACAATAGATGATGTCACAGCTCACCTCCTCCTCCTGTACAATGACTGATAACACCTCTATATACAGTAGATAACACAGGATCCACCATTCACAATAGGTGATGTCACAGCTCACCTCCTCCTGTACAATGACTGATAACACCTCTCACATACAGTAGATAACACAGGATCCACCATTCACAATAGGTGATGTCACAGCTCACCTCCTCCTCCTCTACAATGACTGATAACACCTATATATACAGTAGATAACACAGGATCCACCATTCACAATAGGTGATGTCACAGCTCACCTCCTCCTGTACAATGACTGATAACACCTCTATATACAGTAGATAACACAGGATCCACCATTCACAATAGGTGATGTCACAGCTCACCTCCTCCTCTTGTACAATGACTGATAGCTCCTCTATATACAGTAGATAACACAGGATCCACCATTCACAATAGGTGATGTCACAGCTCACCTCCTCGTGCTGTACAGTCATGGCCAAAAGTTTTGAGAATGACACAAATATTATATTTTCACATGATCTGCTGCCCTCTGGTTTTTATGTGTGTTTGACAGATGTTTTTATCACAGACAGAAATATAATAATTGCAAACATATGAGTAACAAAAGCTTATATTGACAGTTAGAATGAGTTAATGCAGCAAGTCAATATTTGCAGTGTTGACCCTTCTTCTTCAGGACCTCTGCAATTCTCCCTGGCATGCTCTCAATCAACTTCTGGACCAAATCCTGACTGATAGCAGTCCATTCTTGCACAATCAATGCTTTAATTTTGTCAGAATTTTTAGGTTTTTGTTTGTCCACCCGTCTCTTGATGATTGACCACAAGTTCTCAATGGGATTAAGATCTGGGGAGTTTCCAGGCCATGGACCCAAAATCTCTATGTTTTGTTCCCTGAGCCATTTAGTTATCACCTTTGCTTTATGGCAAGGTGCTCCATCATGCTGGAAAAGGCATTGTTGATTGCCAAACTGCTCTTGGAGGGTTGGGAGAAGTTGCTCTTGGAGGACATTCTGGTACCATTCTTTATTCATGGCTGTGTTTTTAGGCAAGACTGTGAGAGAACTGATTCCCTTGGCTGAGAAGCAACCCCACACATGAATGGTTTCAGGATGCTTAACAGTTGGCATGAGACAAGACTAGTGGTAGCGCTCACATTGTCTTCTCCGAATGAGGCGTTTTCCTGATGTCCCAAACAATCGAAAAGGGGATTCATCAGAGAAAATATCTTTACCCCAGTCCTCAGCAGTCCACTGCCTGTACCTTTTGCAGACTATCAGTCTGTCCATGATGTTTTTTCTGGAGAGAAGTGGCTTCTTTGCTGCCCTCCTTGAGACCAGGCCTTGCTCCAAGAGTCTCCGCCTCACAGTGCGTGCAGATGCACTCACACCTGCCTGCTGCCATTCCTGAGCAAGCTCTGCACTGCTGGTAGCCCGATCCCGCAGCTGAAACACTATTAAGAGACGGTCCTGGCGCTTGCTGGTCTTTCTTGGGCGCCCTGGAGCCTTTTTGGCAACAATGGAACCTCTCTCCTTGAAGTTCTTGATGATGCGATAGATTGTTGACTGAGGTGCAATCTTTCTAGCTGCGATACTCTTCCCTGTTAGGCCATTTTTGTGCTTTGCAATGATGACTGCACGTGTTTCTTTAGAGATAACCATGGTTAACAAAAGAGAAACAATGATGCCAAGCACCAGCCTCCTTTTAAAGTGTCCAGTGGTGTCATTCTTACTTAATCATGACAGATTGATCCCCAGCCATGTCCTCATCAACAGCCACACCTGTGTTAATGGAGCAATCACTGAAAAGAGGTTAGCTGGTCCTTTTAAGGCAGGGCTGCAATGATGTTGAAATGTGTTTTGGGGGATAAAGTTAATTTTCTAGCCAAATATTGACTTTGCAAGTAATTGCTGTTAAACTGATCACTCTTTATAACATTCTGGAGTATATGAAAATTGCCATTAGAAAAAGTGAAGCAGTAGACTTTGTAAAAATTAATATTTGTGTCATTCTCAAAACTTTTGGCCATGACTGTACAATGACTGATAGCTCCCCTATATACAGTAGATAACACAGGATCCACCATTCACAATAGGTGATGTCACAGCCTCACCTCCCCTCCTCCTGTACAATGACTGATAACACCTCTATATACAGTAGATAACACAGGATCCACCACTCACAATAGGTGATGTCACAGCTCACCTCCTCCTGTACAATGACTGATAACACCTCTATATACAGCAGGTAACACAGGATCCACCATTCACAATAGGTGATGTCACAGCTCACCTCCTCCTCCTGTACAATGACTAATAACACCTCTATATACAGTAGATAACACAGGATCCACCATTCACAATAGGTGATGTCACAGCTCACCTCCTCCTGTATAATGACTGATAACACCTCTATATACAGTAGATAACACAGGATGGATCCACCATTCACAATAGGTGATGTCACAGCGCACCTCCTCTTCCTGTACAATGACTGATAGCTCCACAATATACAGTAGATAACATATGATCCACCATTCACAATAGGTGATGTCACAGCTCACCTCCTCCTGTACAATGACTGATAACACCTCTATATACAGTAGATAACACAGGATCCCTTATTCACAATAGGTGATGTCACAGCTCACCTCCTCCTCCTGTACAATGACTGATAACACCTCTATATACAGTAGATAACACAGGATCCACCATTCACAATAGGTGATGTCACAGCTCACCTCCTCCTCCTGTACAATGACTGATAACACCTCTATATACAGTAGATAACAGAGGATCCACCATTCACAATATGTGATGTCACAGCTCACCTCCTCCTCCTCCTGTACAATGAGTGATAACACCTCTATATACAGTAGATAACACAGGATCCACCATTCACAATAGGTGATGTCACAGCTCACCTCCTCCTCCTGTACAATGACTGATAACACCTCTATATACAGTAGACAACACAGGATCCACCATTCACAATAGGTGATGTCACAGCTCACCTCCTCCTCCTGTACAATGACTGATAACACCCCTATATACAGTAGATAACACAGGATCCACCATTCACAATAGGTGATGTCACAGCTCACCTCCTCCTGTACAATGACTGATAACACCTCTATATACAGTAGATAACACAGGATCCACCATTCACAACAGGTGATGTCACAGCTCACCTCTTCCTCCTGTACAATGACTAATAACACCTCTATATACAGTAGATAACACAGAATCCACCATTCACAATAGATGATGTCACAGCTCACCTCCTCCTCCTCTACAATGACTGATAACACCTCTATATACAGTAGATAACACAGGATCCACCATTCACAATAGGTGATGTCACAGCTCACCTCCTCCTGTACAATGACTGATAGCACCTCTATATACAGTAGATAACACAGGATCCACCATTCACAATAGGTGATGTCACAGCTCACCTCCTCCTCCTCTACAATGACTGATAACACCTCTATATACAGCAGGTAACAAAGGATCCACCACTCACAGTAGGTGATGTCACAGCTCACCTCCTCCTCCTCCTGTACAATGACTGATAACACCTCTATATACAGTAGATAACACAGGATCCACCATTCACAATAGATGATGTCACAGCTCACCTCTTCCTCCTCTACAATGACTGATAACACCTCTATATACAGTAGATAACACAGGATCCACCATTCACAATAGGTGATGTCACAGCTCACCTCCTCCTGTACAATGACTGATAGCACCTCTATATACAGTAGATAACACAGGATCCACCATTCACAATAGGTGATGTCACAGCTCACCTCCTCCTCCTCTACAATGACTGACAACACCTCTATATACAGCAGGTAACACAGGATCCACCACTCACAGTAGGTGATGTCACAGCTCACCTCCTCCTGTACAATGACTGATAACACCTCTATATACAGTATATAATACAGGATCTATCATTCACAATAGGTGATGTCACAGCTCACCTCCTCCTGTTTAATGACTGATAACACCTCTATATACAGTAGATAACACAGGATCCACCATTCACAAAAGGTGATGTCACAGCTCACCTCCTCCTAGTGATGTCACAGCAACTCCTCCTGTACAATGACTGATAACACCTCTATATACAGTAGATAACACAGGATCCCCATTCACAATAGGTGATTCACAGCTCACCTCCTCCTGTACATGACTGATAAACTCTATATACAGTAGTAACAGATCACCATTACAATAGGAGTCACAGCCACCTCCTCCTGTACAATGACTATAACACCTCTATAACATAGATACCAGATCACCATTCACAAAGTGATGTCAAGTCACCTCTCCCCTGTACAATGACTAACCCTATATACAGTAATAACACGGATCCACCATTCACAATAGTGATGCACAGCTCACTCCTCCTCCTGTACAATACGATAACCCTCATATACGTAATAACAGATCCATCACAATGTGTCACAGCTCACCTCCTCCTGACAATGATGAAACCTTAATACAGTAATAACACAGATCCACCATTCACATAGGTGATCACAGCTACTCCCTTACAATGATGAACACCTATATACAGTATAACACAGATCCACCTTCACAATAGGTGATTCACAGCTCACCTCCTCCTCCTGTACAATGACTGATAACCTCTATAACATAGATAACACAGGACCACCATCACAATAGGATTCACACTCACTCTCCTCCTTACAATGACTGATAACACCTCTATTACAGAATAACACAGGATCCACCATTCACAATAGTGATGTCACAGCTCACCTCCTCCTCCTGTACAATGATGATAACACCTCTATAACAGAGATAACACAGGATCCACCATTCACAAAGTGATGTCACAGTACCTCCTCCTCTGTACAATGACTGATAACACCCTATATACAGTAGATAACACAGGATCCACCATTCACAATAGGATGTCACAGCGTCCCTCCTCCTCCTGTACAATGACTGATACACCTCTATATACAGTAATAACACAGATCCACCATTCACAATAGGTGATGTCACAGCTCACCTCCTCCTGTACATGACTGAAACCCTCTATATACAGTAATAACACAGATCCACCATTCACAATAGTATGCACAGCTCACCTCCTCCTGTACAATGACTGATAACCTCTATATACAGAGATAACCAGATCCACCATACAATAGTGATGTCAAGCTCACCTCCTCCTCCTGACATGACTGAAACACCTCTATATACATAGTAACACAGGTCCACCATCACAATAGTGATGTCACAGCTCACCTCCTCCTGTACAATGACTGTACACCTCTATATACAGTAGAAACACAGATCCACATCACATAGGTGATTCACAGCTCACCTCCTCCTCCTTACAATGATGATAACACCTCTAATACAGAATAACACAGGACCACCATTCACATATGATGCACAGCTCACCTCCTCCTGTACAATGACTGATAACACCTCAATCAAGATAACACAGGATCCACCATCACAATAGTATGTCACAGCCCTCCTCCTCCTCAATCTGATACACCTATAAATAATAACACAGATCCACCATCACATAGGTGATGCACAGCTCACCTCCTCTCCTTACAATGACGATAACACCTCTATTACATAGTAACACAGATCCACCATTCACAATAGGTTTACAGCCACCTCCTCTGTACAATGACTGATAAACCTTATACATATAACACAGATCCACCATCACAATAGTATGTCACGTCACCTCCTCCTCTGTACAATGACTGATACCCTCTATTACAGTAATAACACAGATCCACCATCACAATAGTATGTCCAGCTCACTCCCTCCTTACAATACTGATAACACCTCTAATACAAATAACACGATCCACATCACAAAGGTATGTCACAGCTCACCTCCTCCTTCAAGACGATAACACTCTATATCAGTAGATAACACAGGATCCACCATTCACATAGGTGATTCACAGCTCACCTCCTCCTACAATGACTGATAACACCTTATATACAGTAGATAACACAGGACCACCATTCACAATAGTGATGTCACAGTCCCTCTCCTCTTAATGACTATAACACCTCTATATACAGTATAAACAATCCACCATCACAATAGGGAGTCACAGCTCACCTCCTCCTTACATGACTGATAACACTCTATATACAAAACACAGATCCACATCACATAGGTGATTCACAGCTCACCTCCTCCTTCACTGATAACCCTCTATATACAATAACACGATCCACCATCACAATAGTATGTACAGCTCACCTCCTCCCCTGTACAATGACTGATACCTCTATATACAGTAGATAACACAGGATCCACCATTCACAATAGGTGATTCACAGCTCACCTCCCCTGTACAATGACGTACCCCAAAGATAACACAATCCACCATTCACAATAGTGAGTCACACTCACCCTCCCCTGTCAAGACTGATAACACTCTAAACTGATAACACAGGACCACCATCACAATGGAGCACAGCACCTCCTCCTTACAATACTGAAACACCTCATAAGTAACACAGATCCCCATCACAATAGTGTTCACGCCACCTCCTCCGTACAAACTATAACACCCTATATACAGAGTACAGATCCACCTTCACATAGTACAGTCACCTCCTCCTAAATGACTAACTCTATACAGTAATAACACAATCCACCATTCACAATAGTGATCACAGTCACCACCCCTTACAATGACTGATAACACCTCTATATACAGTATACACAGTGATCCACCATTCACAATAGTGATGTCACAGTGTACCTCCCCTTTACAATGACTGATAGCTCACACATATACAGTAATAACAAGATCCACCATTCAAATAAGTGATGTCACAGCTCACCTCCTCCTGACAATGACTGAACACCTCTAAATACATAGATAACACCAATCCACCATTACAAAGTGATGTCCACATCACCTCGTCCGTACAATGACTGATACCACCTCATATACATAGATAACACGGATCCACCATTCACAATAGGTGATCACAGCTCACCCCTCCTCCTTAGATACTAACACACCTCTATATACATGTAGATAACAAGATCCACCATTCACAATAGATGTCACAGCTCACCTCCTCAATTCCTTACAATGACTGATAACACCCTCTATATACATAGATAACACAGATCCACCATTCAAATAGTGATTCACAGCTCACCTCTCCTCCTGTACAATGCTGATAACACCTCTATATACAGCTAGATAACACAAGATCCACCATCATCACATAGTGATGTCCAGCTCACCTCCTCCTCCTGTACAATGACTGATAACACCTCTATATACAGTAGATAACACAGGATCCACCATTCACAATAGGACACAGGATCCACCATGCACAATAGGTGATGTCACAGCTCACCTCCTCCTCCTGTACAATGACTGATAACACCTCTATATACAGTAGATAACACAGGATCCACCATTCACAATAGGTGAATCTTCTACTTGTGGTCACATGACCGCCTACTCCCAGCTTTGAAGATTCACAAGTCTGTAGTTACATGGAGAGACTTGTGCCCCCTTGGACACCCCCTTTTAACTGATCTGGTAAACAGTTTAACCCCTTTCCGACATCGGGCGTAATAGCATGCCCACGTCGGACTCTCTCCCTTTGATGTGGGCTTGGCGGTGGTCCCACATCTTTCTCACGTCAGCTGTTTTGAACAGCTGACATGCCTCTTAACAGCCGCGGGTGGAATCGCGATCCACCCGCGGCAGTTAACCTGTTAAATGCCGCTGTCAATATCTGACAGCGGCATTTAACTCGTCATAATTGGTCCAAAGAGAAGAATCGGGGTCTCCAGGGCATGTTACCCACATAATGGACGCTATAAAAAAAAAACTATGGTGGTATTGTTCCTGTTTTCTCCATTTCATTCCACTTGATAATTTTCCCCACGAACACGGAAAAAAAGAAACCACAAAAATGAAAAGCTGCCTTGTCCTGAATGGGTTAAGGTCCTGTATCTGTGTTTGGGGGGCCTGCAGCTGTTTAGGGGTCTGTATCTGTGTTTGGGGGGTCTGCAGCTGTATATGGGGGGCCTGTAGCTGTTTAGGGGTCTATCTCTGTTTGGGGGGTCTGTAGCTGTGTTTGGGGGCCTGTATCTGGTTTGGGGGCCTGTATCTGGGTTTGGGGGGGCCTTATCTGTGTTTGGGGGGGTCTGTATCTGGGTTTGGAGGGTCTGTTTGGAGGTTCTGTGTTTGGAGGGTCTGTATCTGTGTTTGGGGGGTCTGTATCTGTGTTTGGAGGGTCTGTATCTGTGTTTGGGGGGGCCTGTATCTGTGTATGGGGGGTCTGTATCTGTGTTTGGGGGTCTGTATCTGTGTATGGGGGGCCTGTATCTGTTTTGGGTGGCCTGTTTGAGGTCTGTAGTGGTTGGTTGGGGTCTGTACTGTGTTTGGGGGTCTGTATCTGTGTTTGGGGGGTCTGTATCTGTGTATGGGGGTCTGTATCTGTGTTTGGGGGTCTGTATCTGTGTTTGGGGGCTGTATCTGTGTTGGGGGTCTGTATCTGTGTTTGGGGGGTCTGTATCTGGGGTCTGTATCTGTGTTGGGGGTCTGTACTGTGTTTGGGGGTCTGTATCTGTGGGTCTGTGTTTGGGGGTCTGTATCTGTGTTTGGGGGTCTGTATCTGTGTTGTGGGGTCTGTATCTGTGTATTGGGGGCTGTACTGTGATGGGGCTGTATCGGGTGGGTCTGTATCTGTGTTTGGGGGGTCTGTATCTGTGTATGGGGGTCTGTATCTGTGTTTGGGGGTCTGTATCTGTTTGGGGGGCCTGTATCTGTGTATGGGGGGCTGTATCTTGTTTGGAGGGTCTGTATCTGTTGGGTCTGTATCTGTGTTGGGGGGTCTGTACTGTGTTGGGGGTCTGTAGCTGGTTGTTGGGGTCTGTATCTGTGGGTCTTTTGTTGGGGTCTGTATCTGTGTTGTGTGGGGTCTGTATCTGTGTTTGGGGTCTGTATCTGTGGGTCTGTATCTGTGTTGGGGGGCCTGTATGTGTATGGGGGGTCTGTATCGTGTTGGGCCTGTATCTGTGTTTGGAGGGTCTGTATCTGTGGGTCTGTATCTGTGTTTGGGGGGTCCTGTATCTGTTGGGGGGTCTGTACTGTGTTTGGGGTGCCTGTATCTGTGGGGTCTGTTTGTGGGTCTGTATCTGTGTTTGGGGGGCCTGTATCTGTGTATGGGGGTCTGTATCTGTGTTTGGGGGGCCTGTATCTGTGGGTCTGTGCTTGGGGTCTGTATCTGTGTATGGGGGGTCTGTATCTGTGTTTGGAGGGTCTGTGTATGGGGGTCTGTATCTGTTTGGGGGTCTGTATCTGTGTTTGGGGGGCCTGTATTGTGTTTGGGGGCCTGTATTTGTGTTTGGGGGCCTGTATCTGTGTTTGGGGGCCTGTATCTGGGGGTTTGGAGGGCCTGTATCTCGGGTCGTCTCCCCTCACTCAGTCACATCTGCTACAAATCGTCCCCATCATTTATGTTCCTTAGAAGCCACGCCCACAGCAACCAATGAACTGTAAACCCCTCCCATCTATCGCTGGTAACCACGCCCACAAAGAATCTGGCACCGCCTAAGCGACGACATCGTCCAATCAGTGATAAATAAACCACGTCACTGCCGCCTCTGACAACCCGGGAGCCGCCCCTTAGTAACGGACTTCCTGCTCCTCCCGTGATGTCACAAGTGGCCGTGACATCACAACGCGGAAGTCCAGGAAAGTTTCGGGGCTGCGGAGGAGTCTGGTGACGGTGGTGGGCAGTGGATGAGTGATGGCGCCGTCCGGGCTGAAAGCGGTGGTCGGAGAGAGTAAGTGACGGTTCTGTGGCGGTGACGCCGCGGGGTTCGTGTTTCTTGAGCGGCGGAGAGGTGACGTCATTGAGGCATGGCCCCCATGGCCGTCAGCTGGTCTCCCGGGACGACTGAGATTCGGGGCTGTCTGCTCCTTCCGGCTGATGTGCGGTGTCAGCCCCCAGTCTGATGTTGCGGTGTCAGCCCCCAGTCTGATGTGCGGTGTCAGCCCCCAGTCTGATGTTGCGGTGTCAGCCCCCAGTCTGATGTGCCGGTGTCAGCCCCCAGTCTGATGTGCCGGTGTCAGCCCCCAGTCTGATGTGGGTGTCAGCCCCCAGTCTGATGTGCCGGTGTCAGCCCCCAGTCTGATGTGCCGGTGTCAGCCCCCAGTCTGATGTGCCGGTGTCAGCCCCCAGTCTGATGTGCGGTGTCAGCCCCCATCTGATGTGCGGTGTCAGCCCCCAGTCTGATGTTGCGGTGTCAGCCCCCAGTCTGATGTGCGGTGTCAGCCCCAGTCTGATGTGCGGTGTCAGCCCCCAGTCTGATGTGCCGGTGTCAGCCCCCAGTCTGATGTGCCGGTGTCAGCCCCCAGTCTGATGTGCCGGTGTCAGCCCCCAGTCTGATGTGCCGGTGTCAGCCCCCAGTCTGATGTGCCGGTGTCAGCCCCCAGTCTGATGTGCGGTGTCAGCCCCCAGTCTGATGTTGCGGTGTCAGCCCCCAGTCTGATGTTGCGGTGTCAGCCCCCAGTCTGATGTTGCGGTGTCAGCCCCCAGTCTGATGTTGCGGTGTCAGCCCCCAGTCTGATGTTGCCGGTGTCAGCCCCCAGTCTGATGTGCGGTGTCAGCCCCCAGTCTGATGTGCGGTGTCAGCCCCCAGTCTGATGTTGCGGTGTCAGCCCCCAGTCTGATGTTGCGGTGTCAGCCCCCAGTCTGATGTTGCGGTGTCAGCCCCCAGTCTGATGTTGCGGTGTCAGCCCCCAGTCTGATGTGCGGTGTCAGCCCCCAGTCTGATGTTGCGGTGTCAGCCCCCAGTCTGATGTTGGTGTCAGCCCCCAGTCTGATGTGCGGTGTCAGCCCCCAGTCTGATGTGCGGTGTCAGCCCCCAGTCTGATGTGCCGGTGTCAGCCCCCAGTCTGATGTGCGGTGTCAGCCCCCAGTCTGATGTGCGGTGTCAGCCCCCAGTCTGATGTGCGGTGTCAGCCCCCAGTCTGATGTGCGGTGTCAGCCCCCAGTCTGATGTGCGGTGTCAGCCCCCAGTCTGATGTGCGGTGTCAGCCCCCAGTCTGATGTGCCGGTGTCAGCCCCCAGTCTGATGTGCCGGTGTCAGCCCCCAGTCTGATGTGCGGTGTCAGCCCCCAGTCTGATGTGCCGGTGTCAGCCCCCAGTCTGATGTTGCGGTGTCAGCCCCCAGTCTGATTGCGGTGTCAGCCCCAGTCTGATGTGCGGTGTCAGCCCCCAGTCTGATGTGGCGGTGTCAGCCCCCAGTCTGATGTGCGGTGTCAGCCCCCAGTCTGATGTGCGGTGTCAGCCCCCAGTCTGATGTGGCGGTGTCAGCCCCCAGTCTGAGTTGGCGGTGTCAGCCCCCAGTCTGATGTTGCGGTGTCAGCCCCCAGTCTGATGTGCGGTGTCAGCCCCCAGTCTGATGTTGCGGTGTCAGCCCCCAGTCTGATGTTGCGGTGTCAGCCCCCAGTCTGATGTTGCGGTGTCAGCCCCCAGTCTGATGTTGCGGTGTCAGCCCCCAGTCTGATGTTGCGGTGTCAGCCCCCAGTCTGATGTTGCGGTGTCAGCCCCCAGTCTGATGTTGCGGTGTCAGCCCCCAGTCTGATGTTGCGGTGTCAGCCCCCAGTCTGATGTTGCGGTGTCAGCCCCCAGTCTGATGTTGCGGTGTCAGCCCCCAGTCTGATGTTGCGGTGTCAGCCCCCAGTCTGATGTTGCGGTGTCAGCCCCCAGTCTGATGTTGCGGTGTCAGCCCCCAGTCTGATGTTGCGGTGTCAGCCCCCAGTCTGATGTTGCGGTGTCAGCCCCCAGTCTGATGTGCCGGTGTCAGCCCCCAGTCTGATGTTGCGGTGTCAGCCCCCAGTCTGATGTTGCGGTGTCAGCCCCCAGTCTGATGTTGCGGTGTCAGCCCCCAGTCTGATGTTGCGGTGTCAGCCCCCAGTCTGATGTTGCGGTGTCAGCCCCCAGTCTGATGTGCCGGTGTCAGCCCCCAGTCTGATGTGCCGGTGTCAGCCCCCAGTCTGATGTTGCGGTGTCAGCCCCCAGTCTGATGTTGCGGTGTCAGCCCCCAGTCTGATGTTGCGGTGTCAGCCCCCAGTCTGATGTTGCGGTGTCAGCCCCCAGTCTGATGTTGCGGTGTCAGCCCCCAGTCTGATGTTGCGGTGTCAGCCCCCAGTCTGATGTTGCGGTGTCAGCCCCCAGTCTGATGTTGCGGTGTCAGCCCCCAGTCTGATGTTGCGGTGTCAGCCCCCAGTCTGATGTTGCGGTGTCAGCCCCAGTCTGATGTGCGGTGGGCTCCACTGCGGCACTCCGCTCTGCTGGGGATGTGCGGAACAGTCAGTAAGCGGGTTCTTATAGAAAGCATCTAATAAAGGCTCATTCCAGAGCCAGCCTCCCACAGATAGCTCACTGGTGGTCTGACTGTGGGGACCCCGAGCACTGGGCTCCGCAGCACCATCCTGTATAGAGGATCTCGCCCCGATCACTGGTGGTCTGACTGTGAGGACCCCCTGAGTCCTGGTTCCGCAGCACCATCCTGTATAGAGGATCTCTCCCCGATCACTGGTGGTCTGATCCTGGGGACCCCCTGAGTCCTGAGCTCTGCAGCACTGTCTTCTACAGAGGATCTCGCCCCGATCACTGGTGGTCTGACTGTGAGGACCCCCTAAATCCTGGGCTCCGCAGCACCATCCTGTATAGAGGATCTCGCCCCTATCACTGGTGGTCTGATCCTAGGACCCCCTGAGTCCTGAGCTCCTCAGCACTGTCTTCTACAGAGGATCTCGCCCCGATCACTGGTGGTCTGACTGTGGGGACCCCGAGCACTGGGCTCTGCAGTACTGGCTTGTACAGAGGATCTCGCCACGATCACTGGTGGTCTGACTGTGGGGACCCCGAGCACTGGGCTCCGCAGCACCATCCTGTACAGAGGATATCTCCCTGATCACTGGTGGTCTGATCCTAGGGACCCCTGAGCTCCGCAGCACCATCTTGGACAGAAGACATCTCCCTGATCACTGGTGGTCTGACTGTGGGGACCCCGAGCACTGGGCTCCGCAGCACCATCCTATACAGAGGATATCTCCCCGATCACTGGTGGTCTGATCCTAGGGACCCCCTGAGTCCTCAGCTCCGCAGCACTGTCTTCTACAGAGGATCTTGCCCCTATCACTGGTGGTCTGACTGTGGGGACCCCGAGCACTGGGCTCCGCAGCACCTTCTTGGACAGAAGACATCTCCCTGACCACTGGTGGTCTGATCCTAGGGACCCCCTGAGTCCTCAGCTCCGCAGTACTGGCTTGTACAGAGGATATCTTCCTGATCACTGGTGATCTGATTATGGGACCCCCACTAATTCCTGGGCTTCGCTGCACTATCTTGGACAGAAGAAATCTCTCTGATCGCTAGTGATCTGATTGTGAGGACCCCCTGAATCCTGAGCTCCGCAGCACTGTCTTCTACAGAGGATATCTCCCTGACCACTGGTGGTCTGATTGTGAGGACCCCCTTTTTCCTGGGCTCCGCAGCACCGTCTTGGACAGAAGATATCTCTGATCGCTGGTGGTCTGACTATGAAGACCCCCTGAGTCCTGAGCTCCGCAGCACTGTCTTCTACAGAGGATCTCGCCCCGATCACTGGTGGTCTGATTGTGAGGACCCCCCCTAATTCCTGGGCTCCGCAGCACCGTCTTGGACAGAAGATATCTCTCTGATCGCTGGTGGTCTGATTGTGAGAACCCCCTGAGTCCTTGGCTCCGCAGCACTGTCTTCTACAGAGGATCTCGCCCCGATCACTGGTGGTCTGATTGTGAGGACCCCCTTATTTCTGGGCTCCACAGCACCGTCTTGGACAGAAGATATATCTCTGATCTCTGGTGGTCTGATCCTAGGGACCCTGAGTCCTAGGCTCTGCATCACCATGTTGGATGCAGCGGAGATGCTGGTGCTCTCTGCCTTTTTTTCCATTCATTGTCTATGGGACGGCTGACTACAGTGCCCCCTGTTTGTGCCGTAGACAATGACTGGGGCAGCACACCTCCTCTCCTAAGACATTGCTGCACAGATCCCTGTTTTCTGGGTTTCTTGAGGGCTCTGTAGTCTGACACTCAGTGATCGCCAGGACGCCCCCTGTCCTATGGGAAGGGCGTTCCTCGTTATTTTGGGACTACAGTGGAAATGACTTTCAGAATAACTGCTCCTTGGGATGTCAGATCCTGCGTTGTTAAATCTCTGGCACTAGAAGCCGGACATCCACAAATGTGCTAGATTTCACCACCTCATAGATGGACATCAGAGGTTCCATCAGCGAGAGTCCTAGGTGCTGAGACCCCCAGGATCACTGTGAGGGCCGTGCCCCCTCTGTTCTCTGCCTTCTAGTCTGATGGTGAGGACACAGAGGAACGGATTCAGCTTTTTAGTCCTCCAGTCTTGATGAACCGTGCGGTTAGCGGTGGCACACGGCAGCTGAAATATGCGCCGTCATGAAGAGGTGCATCCTTCAGCTGCTGGGTGCCACCGTGACCATATGTGCGCCTTGGAGCGGAGCGAAGAGAGGGTCGCACCGCACTCTGCCCTTCTTACTGTCACTTTACCAATCATTAGGGGGTTTTCTGTTCTCTGACAGCTTCCCCATCATCCACCCGCTTCTGACCTGTCAGTATGAGATCAGTGCAGATATATGGCACAGATGCTAAGAGATGCAGCAGAATTGTCACTTCATGGGGAATAATACACCGGATCTGACGGGAGAGGCGACGGCTCCGCTTTCCCATACTTTCTCTAGGACGTAGGTGAGGGCAGATTCTGTGGATATGCCATCAGTGTCTAAAGTGGGAATACCCTTTCAAGGGTATGTGCACACCTTTCTGCACCAGAAGCAGGATGGTCCCCCCACCCCCATTCATTTGGAAATAAATTGTCATGTATTGGTCTCCTAGACTTGTAAAGGACATGCACGAAGTGCAAGGACTGCCAAAAGTTAGTTGGAGGGACTGCGTGAGGGCCGCCTGATGAACCTCTAAAAATGTTGAGTGAGGGCCACTTGATGACTCTGTTTATGTGGTGGTGGAGGACAAGAAAAACCATGAACCATATAACCTTTTTTTTGGTGGGAAGGCATTCATCGTTCACCACCCTGTCTTCCACATCCGCACTTTGCGCCTCCTGACTTGTTGACTCAACGGCATCACTTGTTGGCAACTGTGTCTCATCATCTACCTCTTGAGACACTAATTGCCGTTGTCCACCACCATTTTTTTTTTCGGACCGTGGCTGGTCACATATTTGGGCATCACTACACACAAGCTCCTCATGTCCCTCTTGAAACGTGCAGGACGAGAGGCCAGAATCAATAAATGTAAAACACTCCTCGCAGTGTTTGTGTGGGATCATTTGCCTCCTGAACTCGCCATGGTGGGAGGGAGAATCGGGGTAAGGATTATGCGGTAAAGACTCTTGGCTAGTGAGACTGGAATGAGTGGAAGACAGGGTGGTGCTGGGAAGCATACTAGAAGCATTATCTGTCGTCCAACCGACAACCTTTTTGCACTGTTCTGGCTTCGAGTGGTGGGACAGGAGCTAGGTCTCATGATGACTGTTTGTTTTGCTCACGCAAATGGCACAGTTTCACCTGGCCTACGGCCTCTGCGTGCACTATCCGCAGCAAGTCTATTTCCTCCGTCCCTTAGCACACGCCTTGCACATTTTAAATTGGGTATATAATATATGTCTGGAAACTTTCAGGTATTAATAGGGAAAAGAAAACTTAGTCCTGAAAAGGTCTTTCTTGTTAATGGTGCAGCGGCATACAAGTGCTGCAATAGCAATATTATACCCCCTGACTAAGCCTGTTCTAATCTAAGGAGATCCGTTGTGTGTGCCTCATTGTAGATATAAAGGCTAATTTTCATTTTCATGGCAAGTAAGATGTAATTCTTTGTTAAATCTGCTCTTTCCCAGAGATTATTTTTCCCCGCTTGATCTGATGGTGTCTACAGCTGTGGATTCTTCAGACCTGGGATAATTTTTTGGCCCCCAGTTATATATTGTGTATGGAGTGCTCATGTGTACGACGATGCCGGGAGCCCGGCTGGTCTTTTATGGTTAATTTTGTGGGTTGTAAATACTTTACAGAGTGAAGAGTAGAGTCTGTATCCACCGCTACGTTACAGAGGACTCGTCACCTTTATGACTTTTATAGGAGTGCGTTGTTTCCCGAGGTTTTGCGTAATTGCATTCACGGAGTCATAAATATGGCATTTTTGCTAGAGGCCTGTGAACTCCTGATTTTTGCAAGGTAAACTGGTGCCTTTATTAGCTTTATATAGGATGAAAACGTTCCAAAAAAAAAAAAAAAAAAAACTGCTGCTGCCAAAATGTTGAAGAAACACTTGGGAAGGCGACACAAAAGACTCTTCCGGGGGAAAAAACAGCAGAAACTCTGCGGGTCGTGTGCACAGAGCCTTATGCTGCTCTCCATGCCTTATAAATGTCAATTATGATCATGGAGATAAGTTGTTGTTTTTTTTTCCCTTATTTTTATGATTTGTGCGTTTTCACATGGATCTTATTTTGGTTCTTTTTTTTTTATTTTCTTTTTTAAAATTTTATGATAAGGAATCTGTCAGAAGGTTTTCGCTATGTAATAAGAGCATCATGACGTAGGGTCCAAGTCCCTGATTCCAGCGATGTATCTCTTACTGGGCTGCTTGCTGTCCCTTTCATAGTCAGTTTTCTCTGTTGCAGATAAAGCAGAGCTCAAATGCTGATCTGTGCGTAACCCCGCCCACACCACTGATTGGCTGCTTTCCGTGTATATTGACAAAGCTGCCAATCAGTGCTGGGGGTGGGATTGGACCAGGAAGCACCAGGCGCCTAGTCCTGTAGTGATAATTTCCTGCTGATAAAACACTGATTTTATTAAACACACAGACTAATAAGTTATCCATCGCTGGAATCCGGGTCTCAGCCCCTACATCATGCTGCTCTCAGATAAAGCGCAAAAACCTATTGACAGATTCTCTTTAAATCTTGGGATCAGTGTATGTAATTGCAATCTCTGTATGGTGCTGCCATCTAGGATAGTTGCGTTTACGCCATTTGCTTTTCTCCACACCTCTTTCTCATGTAACTGAAATGTCTTGGGGCGCATTCAGACGGCCGTTTTACTCGCGCTCTCATCGCATCCCACCATCCTCGTACTGGCCGTCGACGCTCCGGTGAGGAGAGCCGACGGCCAGTCCGAGGATTGTGGTTTGAGAAGTCCTGGTTCGGCTAGTGATGCCATCCTGCTCTACTGTGTCGTAGCTGCACGGACAGGACCGATGCGCCCGGAGTCACAGGGACTCGCGGAGGTGGGTCTATCGCTGACCTGTGTGTTCCCGAGCACTCCATGTAAGCGGCCCAAATTCCAGCTTCTTATCCGATTTCTTTCACTGTTACAGGTGATCGCTACTAGGGGTTAATTCCCGGCTGTTGATCTAAGCTGCAGGTTTGGTAATCTCCCCCCAGGCGTTAGAGCGTCAGCTCTTGGGCCCGCAGTGTGTGTATAGCGTCAGGCTCGGCTCCTGTGTGTAAACACTGCGAGTTCCTGGACTCCTGTGTAGGTGGTTATACAATCAGGCGGCTCGTCTGCTCCTTGTACACACGTGGAGAGAAAGCGGATGTAGGACTGCTGCCGCTGATCACGCGCCATACTCTGAATGCTGGCTGCCATTGGTGGCGTTTCTCATTACTGCTCATCCAGTAGTTCCTGTAACAAAGCTGAGCGCTCATAGTGTGTCAAAGCGTAAAGGAGGCTCCCATCTTGGCTAGTGATGGCATATAGGCAGGCTATGCCTCCATTTGATGAGTGAGGCTAAGACTACCAAGACCCATCCCACCCCAGCGATCCTGGGATTGGGGACCGCTGTATGCTGTATGGCCTTTGTGCAGAGAAACCCTGCAGGGGACGGCCTTACTGCCCATTACTGGATCGGTGAAGGTCTCCGTTTGGATCCCCTGCCAGTCACCTCTCCATGGTGTATCTTAGCCATGCGAAAACCCCATTGATTCTGCCCCAGCAAGGGCACAGTCAGTGATATTGGCGTCTCGAAGAACGACTGGCCAAGCAGCCAGAGTGGCCAAATGTACAACTCTTCGAAATGCTACTGAGCACCAACCCATGGGACAACTATGGGGGTAAGAGAACGTAGAAGTCTAAATAAATGTCCGAGATATGGTCGAATTACAGGGGGGGCTACAAGAGACGGCCATCTTGAAAAAAGGATGTATCACAGATGCGTCCTCCGTCTTCCATCGTGCAGCTGGGCCGTGAGCAAGATGGATGGGGGAAAAAGTGTGAACCCCACCTACCCCCCAAAAAAGGGATACTCAAGAATGAATGTGTGGACGGGATGTGTCCCTCGCAACTGGTCCGTCTCAAACGTGGTCCAGGCCGCTGGTGGTGGGAGAAGCCGGCTGACCGCGGCCGCATCGCTTCGTCTCCGCTTGCTGTGGTAATGGGATTTTCTGCAGTAATGTGCTTGTGTCGTCCCTGTTAACAGCGCAGGGCGTCCGTGCTTATCTGTCCGCGATCCTCTATCTCAGGATTTCCTACCAGTCACACCCGCCCGGTGTCCCAGCATCGCGCTTCCTCTTTTTTTCTGCTTTTTCTTCTCAGCGTTACCATTTGCTCAGTTCTGGTTTTTTGTTTCTTTTTTTTTTTTTATGCTTATTACGTTTCTCTTAGTCCATCCCTTAAATTTAGGGGGGAGTGTGAAAACTGGTGTCGTATGTTACATTATCGCTGAGGTTACAAGTGACGGACGTTAAGCCTGCGCGACGGTTGACATCTTTATCTTTCTGATAGAATTTGGCAGAAATTATTGTTGCATTGTTTTTTTTTTTTTTTTTTGTTTTATCCGATTCTCCATTTTGCAGCAACATTAGAGATGAGTGCTCAACATCCGGGCGTGTTTAACCCTTTAATAGCACAGATTTTTTTTTTTTTAAAATGTTTATGCTCTTTGCTTTTGTTACATAAAGGAGCTGCAATAGTTAAAGGACGGAAAAAAATGTCAGCACTCTTAAAGGCAAAGTAGTAGAGATGATCAAATCGACTTGGAGTCTAATTTCCTGAAATTTGCAGGTCTGGCAAATTCAGACAATTTGAAACTTGTGTTTCTTGGTTCACCAAACGAGAAAAAAATTGTCCGATGCCATTTGACACATTGCTGAAGTCATGACGTCAGGGGCCGACGCAGGCATTCTTTATAGTGCTCTGCAGCAGGGCTGGGCAATTAACTTTTCCCTAAGGGCCATATAAGAGATGGTGAATGTTGTGGAGGCCGAACCAATAGGCTGAAATTAATTCTGCTCAATATTAATATTAACATAATTGATACAATAACCGTAATATAAAATATCACTTAATATTGAGCATAAATAAATATGCTATGTGACATATACCGTATGAGCCCACACACAGCCCCCTATACTTCATAAACTCCCCCACATAGCTTCCCATATATAGTGAGACCCCACATAGCTTCCCATATATAGTGAGACCCCACATAGCTTCCCTTATATAATGAGACCCCACATAGCTTCCCATATATACAGTGTAAGCCCCCGCATAGCCTCCCATATATAGTGAGACCCCACATAGCTTCCCATATATAGTGAGACCCCCACATAGCTTCCCATATATAGAGACCCCACATAGCTTCCCATATATAGTGAGACCCCACATAGCTTCCCATATATACAGTGTAAGCCCCCGCATAGCCTCCCATATATACAGTGTGAGCCCCCCCATAGCTTCCTATATATACAATGTGAGCCCACGCATAGCTTCCCATATATAGTGTGAGCCCCCCACATAGCTTTCCATATATACAGTGTGAGCCCCCGCATTGCCTCCCATATATACAGTGTGAGCCCCCACATAGCTTCCCATATATACAGTGTGAGCCCCCACATAGCTTCCCATATATAGTGAGCCCCCACATAGCTTCCCATATTAGTGAGCCCCCACATAGCTTCCCATATATAGTGAGACCCCACATAGCTTCCCATATATAGTGAGACCCCACATAGCTTCCCATAATATAGTGAGGACCCCACATAGCTTCCCATATATAGTGTGAGCCCCCCACATAGCTTTCCATATATACAGTGTGAGCCCCCGCATTGCCTCCCATATATACAATGTGAGCCCCCTCATAACTTCCCATAAATACAGTGTGAGCCCCCGCATAGCCTCCCATATATAGTGTGAGCCCCCCATAGCTTCCCATATATACAATGTGAGCCCACGCATAGCTTCCCATATATACAGTGAGCCCCCCACATAGCTTTCCATATATACATTGTGAGCCCCCACATTGCCTCCCATATATACAATGTGAGCCCCCGCATAGCTTCCCATATATACAGTGTGAGCCCCTACATAGCTTCCCATATATACAGCGTGAGCCCCCCGCATAGCCTCCCATATATACATAGAAACATACCATACACATAAGGGGGGAAAAAAGACCACCACGTACTCTTTGCACCCATCGCCCTACTTCTGCTCCTGTCTACAGTGCACTGACTCGTCAGTGCACCTCTGACGCAGTGAAATGACATCATCTCGTCTGCTGTCTCACACAACGATTGGTGGAGGTATTGGCCAGTGGTCCCTCCTCTACCGGATAGCGGTGACAGTGGCGGAGAAGGAGAATGGACAGTTGCAAATGGACAGCGGGCGGAGGGCCACGGTTTCAGCTTTTCGGTTGGCACTTTGCCCTGGTCCGCCCTACAGCCATGACATTTCGCCTCCCCTGGAGTGGTATCGCTTATGCATGTTCCCTAGTAGTATAGAAGTGACTTCGGTACTCGCAGCAGAAGACTGGAGCAGCGCTGGGAACAGCAGAAGACTGCGATTGGTATTTTATTACAGGTAGGGAACAGACATTAGTGATACCGCTTTGGGGGGGGGTGGGTGGATTGCCAAAGTTGTGCTTTAAACAAAAAAACATATAGAAATCTGGGTTACTGTTTTTTCTCCGTATTATTAGTCCAAGTTAACCGTATATCCCAGGACAATTCTGGTGGCTTTTGCTTCATTTTCCTTTCCATGCGTGTACCTACCCAGCAATATGGCTTTCTACTGTTACATGTTTTGCCAAGGTTGGGTGGTAAGGGTTGAATTTGGAGGGAAAAAAAATCCTATTTCTTTTCCTAATCCAATTTGGCAATAGTACTGTACACCCTACAAGTATACTGTGTGCTGTTGGTGCATTTGGAGGCCGTGTACTTGCCTCCTAACATATGTGGTACATGGTCCTTTTTGGACAGGGGAAATTAATCTTAAGGCCTCATTTAGACGTCTGGTTTTTTTTTTTCATGTATGCAAAAAAAAAAAAAAATTGAGTTTTAATCATATTTGGCGTCACTGTCTCCGCCATTGTACAGATTGAACATGAAGAGACAGTCCAGGCTGATCTCTGACTTCCTCTTCATGTTCAGCCTGTACGAAGGCGGAGACAGTGACGCCAGCGCGGATTGGGCGCCGGGCAACACGTCATACAACAGCACGAGAGCTCCTGAACAGTGAATGCTGGAATGGCGCCAGCACGGGAGGTGGGTGTAGGTGTTTTTATTTTATCGGAGCCAAACATTTAGTTGAAGTAGGGGTTGTCTTAGTAGCGGGCAACCTCTTTATTAACAAACCACACACAGACTGCACACTGATGCACGTGCTGTCAATGATTTTCTCAGACTCATAGATACAGGTAATTTTTATCTGTGACTGATCAAAGACAGACACATCTCCATGACTATTTATTTTTATTTTATTCCTTGCATATACACGGTACACAAAAAAAAATGGACACATGAATAGCCCCATATCTTAAAAAGAACTACCGTATTTTGTTGAGGTGAATAAGATGTACCCCAAATTTTGGGGTGCACAATAGAATATATATTTTTTTAAATGTAATGGTGCGTCTTATATTCCCTTTTAATAGTAGCTTACCTAGGGGGCGTCTCCCAAGATTTTAATCTGCGCATGCGCCTCCTTTGGCCACCATTTTCCTGAAGCCCACTGCAGGGGTATCATAAGGAAAACGGACTCCACTCACTGGCGCTGACACCTTCTGAGATGCCAAGCACTGCAGCATCACTTTGGATTATAAGACGCACCCCCATTTTCCAACCATGTGTGGAGGGTATAAAGTGCGTGTTATAATCCCAAAAATACAGTGTTTCACTAAATTAAGACATTTAACTGCGCAGATCTGTTGTCACACATCTGTTTAAACGGTCACAATGGACACATGCATACCTCACCAATATTATAAGCAGACTGGTGTGGCTGAGAGAAAAAAACGAAACAATATCACAACAAAAACATGGGTATGCTCCTGCTAGTGGCTCACACATCAGCCCAACAGCCGTCCTGGCAGTTAGTAGTACCAGACACTGATCACACTTGCCCTTTTTTCCCTCTGACAGGCATATTTATGGGGAGGAAGTAGAAGGTGTAATGGATTGTATGTCACATCACTCATCTCCATCACAGCAGGATGATGTTGCCTCTGACAGCAACACCATCAGCTTTAGTCTGTCCACCAACGCCTTAACACTTGGATGTTATATAAAACTGAATTTCACTTCTGACAATGACACTTGTTTCTATTCTACCCCTTAATCCCTAAACCCAAAGCCCCCCCACCCCTCCGAGCTAATGAATATACTTCATCAGAACAACTTCTCTGTTTTGAGCAGATGGGGATAGTCTGCTTTTGTACTCGGATGACATCTCGGTGGAGACATTTAAAATGCTGAGGGTGTTGCTCTACAAGCTGTTGTAGTACCACACTTTTTTTTTTTGTAGCCAGGGCAAATCTCTTGGTGAGAAGGGGGCAAGGAGCTTAGGCCATTTTCCATACCCTGGCAACTGTCAACCACATCAGGAATGATGAAGATTCTTTTGTGAACAAGACCCAGATTGGGGTGCTGAGGAGGTGATGGTGTTAGTCTCGGTGATAGATAGCAGAGGCGGCGTGTGCGGCTGAAAGATTTTGTGTGGCAAAATCTGTTTCTTCTGTGGTGGACTCTTGTGCAATTGATGCTGCACTTGCTGTTGATGGAGAAGGTTCAACATTGCCTAGAAAGCTCTGGCCATTGTGGTGGTGAGTCGTATGTACAGGAGTTCTGTGGCCTGTTGCTTCCAGGCAATTCTTTGGTGCTCAACAGGAGGGAAATAAGCTGTGGGCGACACTGTTTGCATGGACTGGGAACTAGAGCTCTCCATCAGCACCTGAAGCAACATCACCTGCTCATTTGAGAAAAGCAGAGCAGACGGTAATTTGAGCCAGCTTCAAGATGTCTTCCTACCTTTTCTCCTCACGCTTGTCTTTCCGTCAGCCAGACCGCATCATCCTATAGTAAATGGTCAGCGTCTTCATCCCCATCGTCACCCACCTGTATTGCATGCTGGTCTTCTCGGTCATCCATTTTTGTACCAACCAAACGCTCACCTGTTCGAGTTGCTGGTGGTCCAGTCACTGATGTGCCACCTTGTAGCTTCTTCTGCCTTGCGTGGAATGATGGCATGTGTCCCATCTTGCTGGAAGTTTCCCAGCTGCCATTATTTCTCTCATGAAGGGGTGTCCATTCTGTGCCCTCATGTACGTACAGTAGAACGTAGGAAACACTTTCAACTTGTCTTTGAGCTGCAAAGTACGCTTGAATCAGCAAGCAGGGACACTGGCTAAATGTTTTCCTGGCTAAATGTTTTGAGCAGCAGTGATGCACCAACTCTGTCTCATCCACATCCTACTCAGCAGGCATGAACCCATGTCCAACAGCCACAGGGCACAGCATTGATTCCACCCATGCAAGCTAAAGTGCTGCCAGTCAGTTTTATAGCTTGACAGCACCAGGGACAAAAGCCCTACAGTAACTGAGTTGCTGCTGTCCATCAGGTGGAAAATCTCATGCTGGATGGCTCACAGTCACCTGCAGCTGGGAATTGTGAGTGACAATACCCAGAATATTCTGCCTGCCTTACAGATGGGCATAGTAACTCCTGCTCCCTGCATGGCACACATCTTGAATTCAGTTGTGCAATATTTTGTTCAGAAATCTATCAGCTTGAGGAAGGTGGTGGTTATTTCCAGGAAAGTATCTGCTCATTTCAACTGTTCTTACATGGCAAAGCATGCGCTCCTGACTCTACAGAAACTGTTGATCTGTGAAGTTGGAGTTTGTTGCTGCTTATGTTGGAGCGACTGTACGAGCATCATAAAGCGGTGATGGAGTATATCATGACTGAAATTGAATTGACGCGCTGCGAAAAAACACTCTTTGACCGTTCAAATCCCAAGGATCAAATAAGCAGCATGAGATTTCAGAAATCTAATCCACCTTACTGGTACTGTAAAATGCTGTGTGTCTTCTGCATCAAAAGTACAGGGGGAAAAAAAGGTAAAAACGCGGCTTTGGGGCTTTTTTAGAACCACTGTGACAGTTAAGTGATCGGGAGGGCTCTTTCCGGTCAGAACCCCACTTATCAGATGTGTGGTGAGATAATGTCCATGTAATGGATTGTTGTATGCTATAGAGTGACGGCTTATATTAATTATTAATGATGTTATCAGCAGAGGGTTTATTATATCCTTGTTCTTACTCCTTCCCTCTTCTGTTCCCTGCAGAAATCCTGACCGGAGTGATTGGCAGTGTGAAGAAGGATGGAGAATGGAAGGTACAAAACCATACATCACCCCATTGAACCATTTCCCTGCAAATATTTAGACTCTTGTATACTGACTCTTCTATACCAAAATGTATAATTATATATAATATATACAGTACAGACCAAAAGTTTGGACACGCCTTCTCATTTAAAGATTTTTCTGTATTTTCATGACTATGAAAATTGTACATTCACACTGAAGGCATCAAAACTATGAATTAACACGTGGAATTATATACTTAACAAAAAAGTGTGAAACAACTGAAAATATGTCTTATATTCTAGGTTCTTCACAGTAGCCACCTTTTGCTTTGATGACTGCTTTGCACACTCTTGGCATTCTCTTGATGAGCTTCAAGAGGTAGTCACCGGAAAATGGTTTTTCACTTCACAGGTGTGCCCTGTCAGGTTTAATAAGTGGGATTTCTCGCCTTATAAATGAGGTTGGGACCATCAGTTGTGTTGTGCAGAAGTCTGGTGGATACACAGATGATAGTCCTACTGAATAGAATGTTAGAATTTATTATGGCAAGAAAAAAGCAGCTAAGTAAAGAAAAACGAGTGGCCATCATTACTTTAAGAAATGAAGGTCAGTCAGTCCGAAAAATTGGGAAAACTTTGAAAGTGTCCCCAAGTGCAGTTGCAAAAACCATCAAGCGCTACAAAGAAACTGGCTCACATGAGGACCGCCCCAGGAAAGGAAGACCAAGAGTCACCTCTGCTTCTGAGGATAAGTTTATCCGAGTCACCAGCCTCAGAAATCGCAGGTTTACAGCAGCTCAGATTAGAGACCAGGTCAATGCCACACAGAGTTCTAGCAGCAGACACATCTCTACAACAACTGTTAAGAGGAGACTTTGTGCAGCAGGCCTTCGTGGTAAAGTAGCTGCTAGGAAACCACTGCTAAGGACAGGCAACAAGCAGAAGAGACTTTGTTGGGCTAAAGAACACAAGGAATGGACATTAGACCAGTGGAAATCTGTGCTTTGGTCTGATGAGACCAATTTTGAGATCTTTGGTTCCAACCACCGTTTCTTTGTGCAATGCAGAAAAGGTGAACGGATGGACTCTACATGCCTGGTTCCCACCGTGAAGCATGGAGGAGGAGGTGTGATGGTGTGGGGGTGCTTAGCTGGTGACACTGTTGGGGATTTATTCAAAATTGAAGGAATACTGAACCAGCATGGCTACCACAGCATCTTGCAGCAGCATGCTATTCCATCCGGTTTGCGTTTAGTTGGACCATCATTTATTTTTCAACAGGACAATGACCCCAAACATACCTCCAGGCTGTGTAAGGGCTATTTGACCAAGAAGAAGAGTGATGGGGTGCTACGTCAGATGACCTGGCCTCCACAGTCACCAGACCTGATCCCAATCGAGATGGTTTGGGGTGAGCTGGACCGCAGAGTGAAGGCAAAAGGGCCAACAAGTGCTAAGCATCTCTGGGAACTCCTTCAAGATTGTTGGAAGACCATTTCCGGTGACTACCTCTTGAAGCTCATCAAGAGAATGCCAAGAGTGTGCAAAACAGTCATCAAAGCAAAAGGTGGCTAATTTGAAGAACCTAGAATATAAGACATAATTTCAGTTGTTACACACTTTTTTGTTAAGTATATAATTCCACATGTGATAATTCATAGTTTTGATGCCTTAAGTGTGAATGTACAATTTTCATAGTCAAGAAAATACAGAAAAATCTTAAAATAAGAAGGTGTGTCCAATTGGTCTATACTGTGTATATAATCTCCTTATTGGTGATCACTTCATCCACCTCTTTAGGGAGCTTCAAGCATTTTGTAATTTTACTCTTATGTAAAAGCCTGTCCGTTCTCAACCGTATCATGTATAATTCAACCCGAGTATAAGCCGAGGCACCTAATCTTGCAAAAAACTGGGAAAACGTGTTGAGTTGAGTATAAGCTAGCTATGTATTGTCCCCTCATCTCTATCCCTGTCCTTGTCTGCATGGCTCCTCATCCCTGTCTTGGTATGTATTGCTCCTTATCCCTTTCCTTGTCTGCATGGCTCCTCATGGCTGTCCTTCCCTGCGCACCCTCGCAGCTTCTTTTCTTCCGGCTTCCAGTAGCTCCTGCAGACGAGCGATCTTGTGTCCCCACTCATTAAGGTATTGAATATTCACCTCGCTCCACTCACCGGGGACACGTGGCCGGCCACAGGATCTACTGGCATCAGAACAAGATACTGCGAGGGTGCGCGGAGAAGGTAAGTAGGAGGTTTTTTTTTTTTTTTTTTACTCTGTAGCTGCAGGAAGCCAGCGGCTGCAGCTGTAACTGCGCGCGCTATAAGAGAAATGAATATCCATTGCCAGTGTAGTGAATATTCATTTCTCTTTAGCAGCGGGCACAGTTACAGCCGCAGCCACCGCCTCCTGTGACCCGCTGCTCCCCCGCCGGCTTCTAAGACAATGACTCGTGTATAACCCGAGGAGGGCGTTTCCAGCACAAAAGTGCTGAAAACTCTGCTTATACACGAGTATATACGGTAAATAGTTTACTGCTTGTTGCCGAGTTTCCAGACACCTTTGCATTGTATGCAATGGTGGCCTATTTTCTAGAAAAGGAGAGCTCACTGACGTTGGCCGGATTCCTCCATATTTAGTGTTCCTGCGCTGCCTCTGTATGGCAGAGTGCACTGTTGACACTTGCGGTGCGACCTTGCCAATTGTCTGAACTGTCAGTCTAGGCTAAGACTGGCCCACCAGGAAACCAGTGAATTCCCCCGGTGGGCCTCTGTGCAGGAATTTGCTCCCACCTCTGTATGAGCAGTAGTTGGCACAATACACTTGATTCACTATGTACAGACAATGGCAACATCTCATCAATGATTTAACAAACCAACCCATATACTATTATATAGAAGCCTAGAAAACTCGTGACGGAGGGTGATGTCATATTTGCCTGTAACCGAACAGTGCCCCCCCTGAGGTCAGTTACGAGTGGGCCCTTGGCACCCTGGTCCAATACTGGGTATGTCCCTGCCCACTCGGCTAGACTGACAGCCCTCTCCCTGTGTGTGTGAAGAGATCTATCTGTAAAAGCCGTGGGGCACCTACATCAGCTACTCTGAGAAACACATGGATGCTTGGACTGCAGGGGCTGGCCTCTGATCTATGCTGCCTGAGGTTCTGCATGCATGGATCAACTGACAGGTACCCTTAAAGCGCACATATCAATCTCTGGTCCTCAGGGTGATTATATTTGGCCCGCACTGCCCCTCCTTTATACTGTGTGGGACCCATTATACTGTGGTGGGGTCACAGTTGGGGCATTATACTGTGTGGGGCCCATTATACTGTGGTGGGGTCACAGTTGGGGCATCATACCGTGTGGAGGTTACCATACTTTGCTGAGGGGTACAGTAGGGTCATCATACCATGCATGTGGGGGAATCATACTGTGTTTGGGGAGCACTCTCTGCATCATACTTGATCTGTCTTATTAATTCAAGTTTTTTTTTAGACTTTATTACATATTAAATGAAGCCATTGGGCCATATGCCTTTACTGCTCTTACCTAGCACATTATATTCCAGTCTGCCCCATTTTTTTGTTTATTTTAAGATCTAGTAATTAAAATGTACTCTGTTTTATTTGATGAAAAACTTTCTCAATTGTACACTTTTTTTTTTTTTTTTAATAGATATCAGGGTTGGTCCCCAAGTTTGTCCAAGTGTTTTTTTTATTTTAGCCCTCTCTATATTTCAGTTTGACATCCCTGTCTTAAAGGGAACCTGTCACCATTTCTTTCATGTATGAACTAAGGGTCCCGTTACACAGTGACTCACCAGCGATCCCGACAACGATATGCACTTTCAAGAAAAAAAGGTAGCACACTGTACAGTAGCGCTATAGCTTGCGGACACAAAATATAAAAAATGAACTGCATCACTGCCTTAGAAACATGAAAAATTGAGAAGTCTTAGCGCATAAAAAGGCCAATTTATGTGTACCTGGAAGCCACGTTAAGGCTTTTCTCGTATTCCAGGTCCTAACTATGCCAATCCTCACTTAGAAAAGTCTGTCTGCATGGGAACATATGAATCCTCTCTTCAGACTAAAATCTACATCTCTATGGAGGGGTAATGAACCTGGTATAATCAAAAAGCCTGTGACCAACAGGTGGAGTGCTCAGGTAGAAGACAAATGAATACACATCTGACCCGCAAAATACAAAACTGACCCGCACATCCAAACATAGATCCAGTGTGAACAGGTGCTAAAACCTAGAGTCACCAACTCCTACACATTCAAGAAAAAAAGGTAGCTCACTGTACAGTAGCGCTATAGCTTGCGGACACAAAATATGAAAAATGAATTGCATCACTGCCTTAGAAACATGAAAAATTTAGAAGTCTTAGCGCATAAAAAGGCCAATTTATGTGTACCTGGAAGCCACGTTAAGGCTCTTCTCATATTCCAGGTCCTAACTATGAAAATCCTCACTTGGAAAGTCTGTCTGCATGGGAACATATGAATCCTCTCTTCAGACTAAAATCTAAAGAGATGTAGTGTACCTTAGATACCAGCGCACTTGTGCAGGGAGCTGGTAACCAAGGTACACATCGGGTTTCCAGGCGCCGCTCAGCGCTTAGTAACCCACTGTGTACCTTGGTTACCAGCTCCCCTGCACAAGGGCACTGGTATCTAACGTACACATCGGGTTTCCAGGCGCCGCCTGGCGCCTGGAAACCTGATGTTTACCTTGGTTACCAGCTCCAGCTTGCTTATCGCTGGTCTCCCGCCTGTCACACGCAGCGATGCGTGCTGGCCAGCGGGAGACCAACGATCAAAAAATGGTCCAGGACATTCAGCGACGATCAGCTACACCCAGCAGGATCGTTTCAATGATCTCGCTATGTGTAACGGGCCTCAAGACTAGCGCCTTAATCAGCTCTTTTGCTGCTTTCCATAAAGGTGTACCCTCTGCGTCCCACCCCTTATAGACCCCAAAAACCTTTTTCTCTGTCGCTTCATTGGGGGACAGAAGAAACCATGGGTGTATGCTTCTGTTGAGGTAGAATCTAAGTGATCCTTCACGGTTGACCTAGTGATTTCCAAATTAATTCACAGAATGTTGCTAGCAACATAAATAACCAAACGGACACGTGTTTCTGTCTGGGAGAATCAAAACAGATTCCTATCCCATATATTACATCATCTTTTATAGTATTTAGTGAGCTTGTACTTCAACCAATAGTATAAAACCACACCTACAACATTTTAACCAATAAAAATACAGGAAGACTGGAAACTACAGTCATGGCCAAAAGTTTTGAGAATGACACACATATTATATTTTCACATGATCTGCTGCCCTCTGGTTTTTATGTGTGTTTGACAGATGTTTGTATCACAGACAGAAATATAAATGCAAACATATGAGTAACAAAAGCTTATATTGACAGTTAGAATGAGTTAATGCAGCAGGTCAATATTTGCAGTGTTGACCCTTCTTCTTCAGGACCTCTGCAATTCTCCCTGGCATGCTCTCAATCAACTTCTGGACCAAATCCTGACTGATAGCAGTCCATTCTTGCACAATCAATGCTTTCATTTTGTCAGAATTTTTAGGTTTTTGTTTGTCCACCCGTCTCTTGATGATTGACCACAAGTTCTCAATGGGATTAAGATCTGGGGAGTTTCCAGGCCATGGACCCAAAATCTCTGTTTTGTTCCCTGAACCATTTAGTTATCACCTTTGCTTTATGGCAAGGTGCTCCATCATGCTGGAAAAGGCATTGTTGATCGCCAAACCGCTCTTGGAGGGTTGGGAGAAGTTGCTCTTGGAGGACATTCTGGTACCGTTCTTTATTCATTGCTGTGTTTTTAGGCAAGACTGTGAGAGAGCCGATTCCCTTGGCTGAGAAGCAACCCCACACATGAATGGTTTCAGGATGCTTAACAGTTGGCATGAGACAAGACTGGTGGTAGCGCTCACCTTGTCTTCTCCGCATGAGGCGCTTTCCTGATGTCGCAAACAATCGAAAAGGGGATTCATCAGAGAAAATAACTTTACCTCAGTCCTCAGCAGTCCACTGCCTGTACCTTTTGCAGAATATCAGTCTGTCCATGATGTTTTTTCTGGAGAGAAGTGGCTTCTTTGCTGCCCTCCTTGAGACCAGGCCTTGCTCCAAGAGTCTCCGCCTCACAGTGCGTGCAGATGCACTCACACCTGCCTGCTGCCATTCCTGAGCAAGCTCTGCACTGCTGGTAGCCCGATCCCGCAGCTGAAACACTTTTAAGAGACGGTCCTGGCGCTTGCTGGTCTTTCTTGGGCGCCCTGGAGCCTTTTTGGCAACAATGGAACCTCTCTCCTTGAAGTTCTTGATGATGCGATAGATTGTTGACTGAGGTGCAATCTTTCTAGCTGCGATACTCTTCCCTGTTAGGCTATTTTTGTGCATTGCAATGATGACTGCACGTGTTTCTTTAGAGATAACCATGGTTAACAGAAGAGAAACAATGATGCCAAGCACCAGCCTCCTTTTAAAGTGTCCAGTGGTGTCATTCTTACTTAATCATGACAGCTTGATCTCCAGCCATGTCCTCAACACCCACACCTGTGTTAATGGAGCAATCACTGAAAAAAGGTTAGCTGGTCCTTTTAAGGCAGGGCTGCAATTATGTTGAAATGTGTTTTGGGGATAAAGTTCATTTTCTAGCCAAATATTGACTTTGCAAGTAATTGCTGTTAAGCTGATCACTCTTTATAACATTCTGGAGTATATGCAAATTGCCATTAGAAAAAGTGAAGCAGTAGACTTTGTAAAAATTAATATTTGTGTCATTCTCAAAACTTTTGGCCATGACTGTATATATATATATATATAAAATATAATATATATATATATATATATATATATATATATATATATATATATACATATATATATATATGTCATATCCACGTGACCATAGAAAGAAACAATAGCATGCTTATTCTTCAGAGTATTCTACGGAGTATGGAGAGCTACAGTGGATCCAAACATTGTCAGAACCTCCTGATACACATGAGAAGAAAAAGCCGGACCTTGGTCACTTTCCACTTTTGGAACTCCATATCTGCAGATAACTTTCATCACCAGTTTCTTTGCTGTGGTCTTTGCAGTCATGTTGGTAACAGGGAATGCTTCTGGCCAACTGGAGAACATATCGACAACCACCAGACAATATTCATACATTCCAGATTTAGGCATTTTTGGTCCACCTGGAGCCTTTGGAAAGGATAGTCGGGCTTAACAAGATACTTCGGAGGTACATGTCGATGTTGACCGGGACTGAAGGTCTGACAGATATTACATGCACAGTTGAGTGCTGTCAGGACTGTAGAAATACCTGGAGCCCAGTAGAATTTTTGTACCAGGGCCTGTTTTTTTCCTCGATGTATAGGTCCATGTGCCCACGTGGCAATAGCAGGGTACATCCGCTTAGGGAGACACACAAGTTGGTCCTTTTTCCAGAGACCATTGTCCATACATGCTCCATCAGCCTTCCACTGCTTCACCTCTTCTTTTGGAGACATTCTCTGCATTGTCATTAAGCGGTCTCGCGGGGTCCGACAGAAAACCTCAGTCTGTCGTAGATCATCAGGTTCTTCTAGAGTCAGGATCTCTTGCAACTGTTTACGCTGAGAGCGTGTGGTCACCATAGTTGGTATGGTTAGTTCAACGGGCAGAAGAGCAGCGGCCTTTGCTTGCATATCCGCAAATGCGTTGCCAATAATCTGCGGACTGTTCCAAGGACCGTGTGCTTTGACTTTGATAATGGCCACCTGAGTAGGCAATTTGATCGAATCCATGAGGCTTTTAACAGCTTCAGCATTTTTCACTGGAGTTCCGGCAGTGGTAATAAACCCTCGATTGGCCCATAAAGCTCTAAAATCGTGAGCAATACCAAATGCATACCATGATTCCGTGTATATACTAGTCCGTCTGTCTTTGGCCAAAGTACATGCAGTAGACAGAGCCTGAAGTTCTGCTTCTTGTGCTGACTGTGATGGTGGGAGCGCAGCTGCGTGCACTACAGTGTCCTCTGTGGTAACAGCATATCCCGTGTGGAATCTACCAAACTCATCAGCATATCTTGAACCATCCGTGTACAACACCAGATCGGGATTTGGAAGTGGATTCTCACTGACATTTGGCGGAGTAGCTGTTTCTACAGTCAGAAGTTGGGAACAATCATGTTGGAGATAATCCTCATCACTGCCATCTCTCTTGGGGACCGGCAGTAAAGTAGCGGGGTTGATACAGCGGTGCAACTTGGTGATACTCGGGCCACAGGGTCGAGGCGGGCCGAATAATAGTCCACCGGTCGTTGCCTATTGCCATATGATTGTTTAAGTACACCTGCTGCATGTCCTTCATTCTTAGACACCTACAAATGGAACAGTCGAGTATAGTCCGGGATGCCCAAGGCAGGGGCGGAAGCAATAAGCCACTTTAATTCAGAGAAGGCACGATAAAGGCTTTCCATACAAACCTGTGATCTTTCCTTATAGTTCATTATACCGTCTCAAAGCATTGTAAAGGGGTTGTATTATGCGGAGATGCATCCGGTATCCACCGACGACAATAAGTACATAGTTCATTTTCATCTTTTGGGAAAGTAAGGGAGCTGACAGCTATTTTTCTTTCTTCTGTGAGGTGTCTGACACCCTGAAGGAGACAGTGACCCAAAAATATCACTTGACCAAGACAGAACTGAAGTTTCGAGGCCGAAACCCAACAGTTCAGATCTGTGAGATACTTGCGAAGACTAACAATACCAACATGGCTTCCTGCTCCCTCCATACACACAACAAAAATCATCCACATACTGAAGCAGCGTGACATGGGGTGGTCCAATTGCCAGGGTAAAAGACACTCGCCCATATTTTTTTACAAACTAATTGGGACTGTTTTGGGCCCTTTGTGGCAGAACTGTCCACATCAATTGTCCTCCCTAATAAATAAATACAAACAGAAATTGACAATCTTGGTGTAATAGAATACTAAAAAACACATTGGCAAAATCGATAACTGTGAACCAAGCAGCATCCTGAGATATCTGGAACAAAAGGGTATATATATTAGACACCACTGGAGTTTCCAGATCAGTAACTGCATTAACTGCCCATAGATCTTGTACCAACCAGTACACAGGGGGTTACTGGTACCTGTGTACTGGTTGGTACAAGATCTATGGGCAGTTAATGCAGTTACTGATCTGGAAACTCCAGTGGTGTCTAATATATATACTCTTTTGTTCCAGATATCTCAGGATGCTGCTTGGTTCACAGTTATCGATTTTGCCAATGTGTTTTTTAGTATTCTATTACACCAAGATTGTCAATTTCTGTTTGTATTTATTTATTAGGGAGGACAATTGATGTGTGTGTAGTTCAAAAGGGGGGGGCTGCAACTTGTTGTGAAGAACACTGATAAGGAACCAGCTGCATGCTTGCAGAGAAGGTGGGGGCCTAAACTAGAGCAGGAGCTGAAACTGCTACAGAGGCTGGCTTACTTTTTTGATTTTTTTTTTTTTTTTTTCTGCTGACATAGAACGGGCTGAATCCTTCTGAAAAACTTTTTTATTACTTTTAATATATTGTCCGGAGTGACATTATCGCCTCCTTCAATTCGGGTTTAAGGCCGGACATCTAAGCTGCTACAAAAAGATGTGAGTGGGCTTTATTATACAATGAGAATCCCAGATCTTTAAATACTACCATAAGACTGACCGGGTGAATAAAGTAGGAGGGGGTGGATAGCAGGGACTGGTGCTGGCGGTGGCTGATAATAAGTGCCGTCAGCATTTACCAAGGGAATAGTTGAGACTACAACTCCTTGTCTCCTAGCTCCACAACTGTAACAGGTCTCTCTCCACTGAGGATTAGTAACCCCGCATACATCACAAATCCACCCGGCTTAATTTCCTGGGAAAAGATCTTATTATCTAGCAGAGAAACCCCTTGTGCCAAATCATCATTTTTAATTATTTGTCTTTCTGGTACTTTCAGTCACTTTCTCAGTTCCTTCCACAAAACATCCAATCTCTGTGATAGTAATAGACAGCTTTCCTTTTTTCATTATAACCATAACACAATCAGAATTCACTTTCTGTTTTCTACCTCCATATCAGCCTGCCTTTATTCTTTCTAACACCTTCGTCTCATAGCGTAGGCTTTATCCTTCCGCCCTCAAGAATTCCTCTACATTTCTCAAAGATTTTTTTTTTTTTTTTTTTCTTTCGTCTCTGAACCATAAGACTGACAGTATCCAATCCATTACACACATTCAGATTCTTCTTTTCCTTACACATGATTCTCTTTTAATAAAATATCCTTACTTAAATTGTGCCCAGTACTAGAGCTGCCGTATAATCTGTCGCACCAGGCCTATCTAACCCCCACAAGGATGGCCCAACAACACGATACTCAGTGAAAGGAGGAGGGCGTCTTAGACTATCCCTCTGGACACCTCTGGTTATATATTATATTATAATATATATATATATATATTTATATAATATATATAATATAATATATATATATATATATATATTAAAATATATATATATATATAGATATTATATTTCCGGTACCCTACCCATCTTCGATCACTTCATCATGCCCGATTCTAACAATGATCAGGATATTTTGACTAAAAAGAGAGTTACAATCACTGGTCAATCCGGGGTGTCCGTCCCTTATGAGGTACGGTTCGAACACTGGGCCCCCAACGGAACTACACCTCTATATGATTCCACCCAGAATCATCCCACCATCGGGGACTAACCTCAGATCCTCTTTCGAGCAACAAACACAGGAAAACCACACCAAACGGTCAGTCTGAACAGTATAACTGCCAACTTACCGTGGTTGTAGGGGGTGATCAGTCCCAATTTTCCAGTGTCTGTGTCCGGTCCGAGGGTCCTTTGTCTTGTTGTCCTCCGGGGGCAGAGGTGTCCCTATATGGGGGCCCCACGTTTGGCGCCATCTGTTGAGGTAGGATCTAAGTGACCCTTCATGGTTGACCTAGTGATTTCCAAATTCATAGAACGTTGCTAGCAACATAAATAACCAAACGGACACGTGTTTCTGTCTGGGAGAATCAAAACATTCCTATCCCATATATTACATCATCATCTTTTATAGTATTTAGTGAGCTTGTACTTCAACCAATAGTATAAAACCACACCTACAACATTTTAACCAATAAAAATACAGGAAGACTGGAGACTACATATATGGTCATATCCACGTGACCATAGAAAGGAACAATAGCATGCTTATTCTTCAGAGTATTCTACAGTGATACATCCCAAGGTCTCATATCTTGTCCAAACTGGAGCGGTCTGGTTTTATTACAGCCCATAACCTTTACTCTACTTCTTTATAACGGCCAGAAACTATAGCCTTGTTAAGTAACAGAATTTATCTCATAAACGACAAGATGGAGTTACAAGCACGAAATGGAGCATTCAGTTTTGATCTTTCTTAATTTAGTCCTTCACACTTCTGCCGGTAGGAGGCTTCTGATCACCGTCCTCCTGCATGCGCCCTTATGCTTTAGGGCACAGTGCTCAGGCGCGAGCCGTCAATGTGTCTGTGCAGTTGGGAGATTTCACCCCCGGCCATGTGGATGATGCAGGAGGCGTCATCAGTGTCACTCGGGGCAGGAGGACGGCGATCAGAAGCGGAGCGGAGGGATAGGTGCGATTGTGACAGCTGATATGTGACGCCCGATCCGGCACTGGCTGCATAGTCTCAGCCATATATGTTTAGGACCCCTGCCTCCTATCTAGGCACTAAGAAAGAAGCGGACCACCATAGTGCACCATAGCCGGTATGTCAGAACTTTCCCCTGGTGAATTGCAGCTTTCCTTCCCTTAGCAACATGACTTTGCTCCGGAATCGGATTAGTTCCATTATTCTCTCTGGAGTCCTGGACTAGGAACATGGAAACCGCCTCCTTTTGCCCTTCACTATTGCCTCCTCATTGTGCTCTTGGTTTTCTTTCTCCCGAGGTCCTGCTCGTCGATCACACCAGCATGCGCATCCTCTCCTCCTGCTGTAAGATGTCAGACATATTGGATGAAGGCATCACCAGTAAGTCTGAGTCCACGAATGGTCGGATCGTACCGTCCCATGGCTGTCCACCTGGAGCGGGACTACAACTCCCATCATATATGTGTTGGCAGCTCCTATAGTAAAGGAGATGGAAGTCGTTCTTCTTGTGATGGGAATAAGAACCAATAATGATATTTATATGTATATTTTTTTTTCTCTCCATGCAATCTTCAGTCGTCGAAGACGTGAATAAAAGGAGAGAACCGATCCCCAGCCTGGAGGCCATTTATCTCATCACTCCCAGCGATAAGGTAATCCCCCAGTGCTGGTGCCATCTTGTGTCTTCTCTGTCCTGTCCTTCACGTCTATGGTTATCCACAAAACGGGAGCTTTTAATGTGGTAAGTGGGCGAGACCGGACCCCCATGTCCTGGAGAGGTGTAGGTCCCACCTGCCCAGCTTGTGTCTCTAGAAATGCTGATTATCTGAGCCGTCATCTCGTTTTCTACCTGTTCACTTCAGAACGTGAAAATGTGGTTTACCCAGTCTGACCTCCTAAGCCGCCTCGGCTGCCCCCGACTGACCAGTCATCCGCCTTATGGTCGCGTTTCTGTCCCAGGATTTTTCTTTAAATGTTTGTTGTGGAACCAACCTGACGCCCTTTGCCAGAATTAAGGGTCCCAGCTGTAGTCTGACCCTTTTCAGTTCAGTGGTGTGATGGCCGACTATACAATCGCACCACTGAAATTAATCTCTGAGGCGTATTTTAGCCAAGGAGGAAAGTATACAGTGGACATTGGGGAAGCCCATATTGATGGTGATCGCTGTCCTCTGCAGCGGTGATTGATGGGGACTGCCTTATGGTTCACCAATACGGAGTTCGACAGAAGCTTCGACATAACCTCTTTACCAACATGTGATGTTCAGGTAAGTCACCTGTCGGGTGCAGGGCGTGTTATACAGCCGGCATATGCCTCTCAGGGTGCTTTTACATTGTGTTCAGGCACCCATTCAGTGGCCCCGTCGGGGCTTACATCCAACCCCCCAGCAAATCTAGATTCTGACTTATGCCCCGACAGGGCCATAGACTGATGGTGCTGGCAAAACGACTGTGCGCGCTGTCGTGCATAATTTTCGGGAGTGTACGCCTACTGGAGGCGGACACCCAGATGCAGTCTACTACGTCCAAGTGTCCACCACCAATAGGCGTACATGCCTGATAATAATGCAAGGCAGCGTGCACATTCGCTCTGCCGGCACCATTAGCCTATGGCCCCGTCAGCACATACGTCCCAATCCTGTTTTGCGAGGGGGTTTCAGACTGAAGCCCCGACAGGAGCCACTGGGCCTTTCACCAGTTTGAGCATGTTAAACTGGGCCACATCATGGAATAGTGGCTGCAGAACCACTATCTTTTAATTTCCCTTCTCTGGTGTGGAGATATTTGCTTGTAAAATTTTAGGTTGTCATTTGTATTTATAGAAAGGAGCTGCACTGCACTCTTGGAGGGGGGGGGAATATATAAAAAATTTGGGTGCACAAGAAGGGTTTCCACCTGAGTAAATGATGGTAATCCAGTACTTGGCACTCCACATAATAGGATGCTGACTTCTCTAATGTAAGGAAATATAATGAAAGTAGTATGTGACGTTTTGGCCCTATAGCCCGGGCTTTGACTAAACACTATGTAATGCCGAGACCGAAAAATGTATATAGTCATGATGTGATTCCGTATGTGTAGTCATACACCGAGGTAGAAAAATTACGTATAAAACAATGCATACAAAACATTATTATGTTTGTATATTTCAGCATGAAGATATGGTTGGACGACATAATATTCTGTATCCATTGTTTTATATGTAATCCCCCCCCCCCCCCCTTCTCCCTCTGTGTATTATATAGGGCCAAAACATCACATACTTTTTGTTTTGGATTGCCTTGCATGTAAATTTGTGGAGTTCCAAGTACCTGATTTATCATCATTTGTGTTTAGTCCAAGGAGGCAGTCCCAGAGATCTTTCTTTGAGAAAGTATACTTCTTTCCCTGCATGAGGTTGACCAATCAGAATCAGGCAGCAAGACACGGGGGAAAAACACGCCCTCACAATACTTTTAGACAAAACTTTCTCCCATGTGCGACTTGTTATTTATTATTATAATTCTAGTCTGTTCTCGTCACTGATCTCACTGCAGCTCTCCTCAGTGCAGTCACCTCTGCTGTCCTGCCTCTCCCCCACACTGACTGCCATAAGATGCAAGTTGTGTGTAATCATTTTAGTAACCAGTAAAGGCTAAGTATACAGCTGTGAGCTGATATTAATAGCCTGGGAAGCTCCATGGGTGTTACCCTCTTCCCTGGCTGTAGACATTGGCCCCCAGCTGTCCGCTTTCCCTCTGCTGGTTAAGAAAGTTACACGGGAGCCCACGCCGTTTTTCCAGAAAAATAATTAAATACATGTACAGTAAGCTGCTCTAATCAAGTGCCACAGACATCTGCATATCTACCTATTCTATGTGTAATACTGTGTATTCTATCTATTCTGTCTGGTCCCGCTGTGATGTTACTGTACATGTCTGCTGAATTGATGGCTTTTGGATGTAAATTGGATGCTAGGTGTGAAAAATCGGATTGTACTCGCATGACACTAATCCTACTTTTCTGGACCGAAATTGGAATGATTTATTTATTTTTTTCCACTGTGTTGGGTACGAGCCCCGAGTCTTGTTTCTGCATTTTCTTAGTTGCGTCATGGTACTTGTCCATCTTGTGACCTGACACCATGACTCTAAGGGCCATTATATACCATTGTCGTGGACTCCCATCTTGCATGTTTTCAGTGGTCACACTCATTTACTACAATGTGATTTGTCACCTTAATGGTAAATTTGTAAGAGACACCTTTATCCTAGTTCTACTCTGTATTTTCATCCTGTTAATGACAAAAACCCGTTCGACCAGTTCCTCTAATGTTACTTATGGCAGTGCCTATAATACCTCTGACCTGGTGCAGAAGCAGATCCTCCTGTGCACTTTGGCTTTTTTGCCTGCATGGCTCTCCAGCGGTGTTGACCCCTTCTGTAGCCAGATGATGAGCTTGGACGATCTCTACAGATGATATAGGATTGGACTACATTTGCAGTGTCCTCTCTATATACTGCAAATATATCGCTCCTCTAACGTTGCACAGATTCCCCTCTGGTCTTTGTGCTTCTTCCTTTGACCAATTTCCAGCCTGTGACCTCTGCAGGAAGTCACTGGCCGCAGCGGTGCCTGATCCTGCTACACACCTGCGGAACACACAAAGCATAAATGAGAACAGTGTAATCCTTTGTTTTCCCTCTGGGAGTGCTGTAGGGTATTTGATCACTTTCTGTTGATTTCCCACAGATGACTGCTGATCGCTGGAGGTCCTAGCAGTGGGACACCCTGTGATCTTCCCACCTTGAATATTCTGTTATCCTTGAACAGGATCGCTCTACGTCTGGTAGATCATACCTTGTTGCTATGAATCTAATTGTTTAATTTTTTTTTCTCTTTCAAGTCTGTCCGAGCTCTTATCTCCGACTTCAAAGACCTGTGTGCGCCCATGTACAAAGCCGTCCATATATTCTTCACCGACAGTGAGTCTGGTTGTCCGTCTGGGGTCCAGTCTAGTTGGGGGCAATGTGTACATTGGGTTTTGTATGAGATATTCCGATGGCACACCCGGGCAGAGATGTTTGACTTATTATATGCTGAGGACCCTCCTCTGTTACCTGGAGAGGAGAGCCGCTGTAAAGATCAGTCCAGGGGTCTCAGCTGAGGAGCTAATTCCTAGGGGTCTGCATTTCACTGCATAGAATATATTGCTGCAGCTCCTGGAAAGTTAGCTACAAGAATTTGCACAAAATGACTTTATCTCAGAATTATGTACAAATTCTTATGCTAATAAATGCTTCTCGTGATTGCACCTGACATTTTGAAAACTTCTGCCCCTCTTCTCCTCAGCTTGTCCTGAAAGTCTATTTAATGAATTGGGGAAATCCAGAGTACCCAAGGTGATAAAGACGTTCAAGGAGATTAATTTGGCGTTCCTCCCATATGAGAGCCAGGTAAGTCGTATGAGTGATGTATGGTCAGTGCTCCTGCTGACGCTCTAGTCACATGCACTATTTAGGGCTTTCACACACTTTTTTTTTTTTTTCTACCCTTTTACATTACGTTTTTATAAGTGCATTTTTTTATCCTGGCATTTTTTTTATCCTTTTGAGAAATCCATGTAAATACAAGAAAAAAAAAAGGTCCAAACCAGAGAGCTAGTAACTCTGCTGGCCCCCAACACTGTGTATGCTGGAATCCTCAGGAAGACCTAAGCTATGGGGGGCAGAGGGACTCCTTTGGTGAGAAAAGGATCGGTCATTGGGAAACCGACCGGCTAGAGTCTTCTCTTTCTGACATTTGTTTGGAATAGCCTAAGGACCCCCTTATACATTAGACTGCTGAGTTGAGCCAACTTTAGTCTTGTGTGTATGGGGGCTTAAAGAAGCCATGAAAGGTGGTCAGGTCACAAGTGACCATCTAATATTAAAGTGGTGTCCCGACTCTCAGCTGCCAGGGAAAGGATTGGACTGCTGGATTTCACCATTGCCTATCCATTCTTACCATTACCAAGGATAACCGTAACCATAGGCAAACATCGCAGACCGTACCTTTATTATATAGTGGGGCTCCGACAAGAAACCCTACATGGTGCCGGAATCCTTTTTTTTGGAATACAAAAGCCCCCTGAGGACTGCCGGAAGAGGATTACAATGTTCAATATACGCTCTGTGTTGGACGAATAGTAGGTCGAGACCAAGGTTGTGTAATGAGAAAAGGTTTGCTATTGTAAGGATTTTAGTCATCTAAATCTCTCCCATTCTGGGTTTAGGAGTCCAGTGGCCGGGCCCATTCAGTGATTAGTCAGAGGACCGCCCACTGGACTCCTAAACCTCGATCGGCAGAGCACCTCTGCTCTTTTCAAGACAGGACCACAAAGTACCGTTCTTGAGTTTTAGGAGTGATGGGCTCATTCTTGGGACTATCACAAAATTCTGACACCAATGATCATTATACCTTACTGTATAGATCAGGGAGGGATAGCTTGTTAGTTTGGGAATAAACCTTTAATATTCCAAGAAGCGCTGTCCATTCTGCATCCAGTGCAGCTCTGATCGCCCGATTCTTTGTCTCCCAGGTCTACTGCTTAGATGCCAAGGACTCCTTCCACACTCTGTTCAGCAAAGTAGAAAAGGACGTTCGTAACAGATGTCTGGAGATGCTGGCAGAACAGATCGCCACATTATGTGAGACCTTAAAGGAGTACCCAGCTGTCAGATACCGCAGGTAAGTACCCGATCACGGTGCTGAGCAGAATTCTGTCATTTTGGGATTTGTTCTCAGAACCCTCATATATCTAAGTCAGATGAGAATAGATGGGGAAAGTCTCCTAAATGCTGAGGAGAGTCCGGCTCAGACATACCCTGGGCTGAATGCACTGATTTCAGCGGTTGTAAACTCTGGTGCCCTGTTCGGTAGAGGTCTGTTTTGGTGACCCTTTCCCTTTAAGACTTGCTATACTTAAAGGGAACCAATCATGTTGTTTTATGCAGGTAGATGAAATGTGAGATTGTTGGAAAAGATTCAGTATAATTTTGTATTTTATTCATTTAAATCCCTGGTGTTGCATTCATTGAAGTCCAGGGGGGTGGTCTTATTCAGTGATTGACAATCTTCCTGTATGCCTGTGCATGCAGCATTAGCTGTCAATAACTAGTAGAACTGCCCACTGGACTCCTATGTGTACAACCAGGGGTTTCAGTGAACGGAGGCCATCCCCTGGGCTGTCCAGTTCAACGCTGTTGTTGGCAAGATGCAATTTTGTTGTAGTCCAGAGCTGTGCTCTGAGCTACAATTTCCCCTTGTCACCGCTCTGTGTTCAGCGGGGACTGGACCCTCCGGGCAGTAGCGGGGGCTGGGCCCTCCGGGCAGTGGGGGGAGCGCAGGCCGGCAGTCTGGCATCGTGGTACTGAGCTGATCTAGCTGCAGGATAAAGGTACTGATGTAGGGCTGCTGTGACCGCTGACTGCAGGACTGCGGGATCGGTAGCCTGGGATTAGTAATGTAATGCCAGGCTGTGGACCTGCACTGACTTACGCTGTTAGCGCTGCAGTGTTCATAGCACCGCAGTGTCAGTGTAAAGCCTCATTCAGCTGCCTGTAATGCAGGGACGTCCGAACGAGGCTTTACTGCTGTGTCTCCAAGTGCTTATTTTTAATGATGCGATCCCTTTTTAAAAGTGCCAGCAGCAAATACATTTTTTTATTTTTTATGCAATATTTTGCCTCTGCAATCCCATGTAGCTCCAGAGAAGCCCATAAGTCTTTTACTTAGCAGCAGTGTTGACATGCCACACATCCACATGACTGCTGCAGACAATCACTAGCCTCAGAGTGATGCTTGCCTGTGGACACAGGACCCCAAGGGGCCAGTAATTATCTGGAGTGATTGCATGGATGCCCGTGACCATACCGCTGCAGTGCAGGATCATGAAGGTGGTTGGGGCAAAAGGATTTATATATGATTTCAGCAGCAGAATGGAAGGAAAGGAGAACACACTAGTAATGACTAGTGGGTAGGCGGAGCCCAGATAAGATTGACACCTCAGATTATAAAGAGTGTTGTCCGGCCCCTCCAGCTCGGGCTCCTCCTACTCCTGCTTCTTCAGTCTAAAATTTGAGGTCCAGAGGATGGTCGCTGCTGGAAGCAGCTCCTCAGAAAACTTTATTATTTTTATCGGACAAGAGACTTGGATCACCAGAAGTGGTCTAGAGGTCTCAGGGGTCTCAGCGCTGCTGGACCCCCACCTCTCCCTTGGCGATCTGTAATACCCTGTATGGTGGTCCCTGCAGTTTCACGCCGGCCCTGGGGGATGAGGATTGCTTCCCTGGCGGGGACGCAAACCGCACATCGGGGGTCACTGCGTTCCCCGCCCGGGGGGGGAAGCGATGGGCACAGCGCCACAAACCCCTGGGGGTCCCTGTGGCGCTCGGCTGGTGAGTACGGCATTTTTATGTGAATGTGTGTGTGCTCTCAGTGACTGCTGCGGCAGCCGCTGGTACATGTATTAGATGACATGTTTGGTGACTGTATTTTATGTCCGCAGGCAGATACCTGCAGGACAGAGGAGAGCAGAGAGCGAGGAGTTCGCGCTCTTTTTTGAAGCCGGAGGGGGGCGTGGCTTCACGCTTCCCGCTCTTTTTGTGACAGGAATCGCTCTGAGGAGACTGCAGCTTCACTGTCCTTCTCTTCCGGCTTCTCTCAGCGCGGCGGCCATTACAGAGGCTCCGGGCTCCTCATGCTCCGCTCCTCCTGTTTAAGGTATACTTTCACCGAGGCCAGCTGGGTGAGTGAATATCATCACCCCACAGCGCAGAACCTATCTGTGTTCCAAGTGACAGATAGCGTTTATCTGCAGCCGCGTTCTCTTCTAGAGACCTGGGACTCGCACACTCCTTTTATTTTATATAGGGAGTTGTGGGGAGTTGGCTGCATTAACCCCTATGAAGGGTTAACCCTTTCAGCAATAACCGCCGCAGGTTCTACCCGGAGGGATCAGAACGCAGGAGGTTATTTATATACTGAGAGATAGCTGGGGTAACTCTCTTCTTTAAGAGCTTTAACCCTTCAGCGTACTTGCTCAGTCTGCTTAGTAACCACACTGTTTCCAGTTACTAACAGGGTTTTGACCTGCCATTTACGTGCTGACATGTCGGTTCAGGGTCCGAAGGTGCGGACCATCTGCCAGATCCGCTACAGGATCAGTCGCAAGTATCTGATACGCAGACTTCGACGGCATCAAGCGCTGCGATTTACAGCGATACCAAATTAGATGCCATCGCTCAGTCAATTAATGGCTTGTCTGACCTTTTAGGTCAGTGGGTGTCAGCTAGATCCTCTCATGACAGGAAGCGGCGCAGGCCGGTGCCATCTTTTCCGCGTAGCGAATCAGAGGTATCTGATATGGAATGCGGACAGGGTTTCCTTCAAACTCAGAAGGGGAGTTATCCGATTCGGATAAGGAGGATCGGCAGGGACATTCTTTCTCTCTTGTGAGCCGAACAGAGGCTTTAATTGAAGCTATGAGAGAGGCGTTACAGTTACCGGAGGAGGTAACTACACGGCCTGGTAAGTCGGGCCGCATGTACCAGGAGTACCGTAAGTCACGGTCAACATTACCGGCTCTGGAAGAGCTTAATACGGTAGTGGAGAAGGAACGTCTGTGTCCAGATAAACGTTTTCAAGGGACACGGTTCTTTGAAGCATTATATCCGTGTTCAACGGAATTGACGGATAATTGGATTCCTTCTCCTGAAGTGGATGTTCCTTTATCCCAGCTTAGTAAATCCTCATTGCTTCCGGTTAAAGGGAAAGCGAGTCTGCAAGAGCCGCTGGACAGAAAAACGGAGATGGCGGCGAAATCCATCTATGAAGCTGCAGGTCATGGATTCAGAGCAGTACTAGGATCCATGTGTGCTTCTAAGGCTTCCCTGTGCTGGTTGGTCCGTTTACAGAAGGCGTTGCAAAATAGATCTCCATTATCCGAGATAGATGGACTTCTCGATTTATTGGAGACTGCAGCCCGATATAGCTGTGATGCAGGTCTGGATACTGCGTCATTATTATCCAGGACGCAATCCTCAGCGGTCAGTCAGAAGAGCACTGTGGCTTAGACAGTGGACCGGGGACGCGGTTTCCAAGCAGGGTTTACTGTCTTTAGCCTACAAGGGTGGTCAGCTATTTGGATCTGATCTCACAGAGCTGATTGCCAAGGCAAAGGCTAAAGAAGCGGCTTTACCACAGCGAAGGGCTATGGCTTCTACGTCTGGCAGACCTAGTACTGGTAATGGTCGGCGGTATTTTCGGTCTAGGGGACGATCCGGTCAGTCTTCTTGGGGATCGGGTCGTCCCTCTTTTTCGGGAAAGAAGTCTTCTCAGAAATCCCGCACCCCTTGGAAACAAAGTTTCCGTCAAGACGAGCGGGAAACTGACAAGAAGCCCGCCAAGGCAGACTGACGCCAGGTCCTCACTCGAGGGCTCTCGTGGGGGTCGCTGCTCCAATTCAAGGCGAATTGGATTTCCCGCGTTCCGGATTCCTGGGTAACGCGAGTTGTGTCGGCAGGCTATTTCATAGAGTTTTCTTCTCGACCCCCGGACAGTTTTTGCCAATCTCGCATTCCGTCAGAGCCCGAGCTATTTGCCGCTCTGCTGCGAGAGGTGGAATTCCTTCTGCAGAAGGGTGTAGTAATACCGGTTCCGACAGAGGACCGGGAAAAAGGTTTTTATTCAAATCTCTTTGTGGTCCCCAAAAAAGAGGACAAATTTCGTCCTATTCTGGATCTCAAAAGATTGAATCAGCATGTCCACAGCCAAAAATTCCGCATGGAGTCACTTCGCTCCGTTGTGGCAACCCTGTCGCAGAACGACTTTCTGGTGTCAATCGACATTCGCGACGCTTATTTGCATGTTCCTGTCGGAAGGGCTCACCAGCACTTCCTTCGTTTTGCCATAGGTCAGGACCATTACCAATTTGTGGCCCTGCCATTCGGCTTGGCTTCAGCGCCCAGAGTTTTTACAAAAATTCTAGCGCCTCTCATGGCAATTCTTCGAAGACAGGGAGTCACGATTATTCCCTATCTGGATGACCTTTTGATTGTGGCGTCCTCAAAGGAGGAGGCGGTGACGGCTCGCAATCTATCCCTTCAGCTCCTGGAGGACTTCGGGTGGCTGGTCAATTGGGAGAAGTCGTCTCTGGAACCGTCGCAGTCAATCCTGTTTTTGGGGATGCATTTCGACATGGTACGGGCAGTGGTGTCCCTACCTCCAGACAAGCGGGCATGTCTCCTTCGACATGTACAGACTATGAAGTCTTCGACAGCAATGTCCCTTCGGAAGTGTATGCGCCTTTTAGGTCTGATGGTGGCTTCCATGGAAGCGCTTCCGTTTGCCCAGTTTCATTCCAGAGCCCTCCAAAGGCTCATTCTGAGTCATTGGGATCGATCGCAGATTGCACTGGATCGCAATATCCTCATCTCTCGCAGGGTGCGAGAGTCCCTAAGTTGGTGGTCACGTCCAGGAACGTTATCACTGGGGAAGTCTTTCCTTCCTCCGAGGTGGTCGGTCCTAACCACCGATGCCAGCCTGACGGGCTGGGGGGGGTGTCTGGAACGATCTCTGGGTACAGGGAGTATGGTCATCGGAAGAGTCTGTTCTACCGATCAACATCTTGGAATTGAGGGCAATTTTCCTTTGCCTCCAACACTGGACGGTCCATTTGAGCGGTCTACCAGTCCGAGTGCAGACAGACAACGCAACGGCGGTCGCGTATATCAACCACCAAGGCGGGACGAGGAGTTCCAGGCTCATGGTGGAAGTGTCTCGGATCCTGAATTGGGCCGAGGACAGAGTACCAGCCATCTCTGCGATTCACATTCCAGGAGTTCAGAATACCACGGCGGACTTCCTCAGTCGAGAGAAGGTGGATCCCGGAGAATGGAGTCTTCATCCGGAGATCTTTGCACTGCTGTGCTCCCTTTGGGGAGTTCCCCAAGTGGATTTGATGGCATCCAGGTCCAATGCCAAGTTGCCGACCTTCATGTCCAGGTACAAGGACCCGAAGGCTGTGGCGGTGGATGCTCTGGTGACCCCGTGGGACCGATTCGAGCTAATCTATGTGTTTCCGCCGATATCCTTACTTCCTCTGGTGCTGCGTCGGATCAGACTGGAGAGAATCCCGGCTATATTGATAGCCCCAGATTGGCCAAGGAGGACGTGGTTCTCGACACTGGTGTCGCTTTTGGCAGCACCGTCATTTCCACTTCCTCTTCACCCGGACCTGTTAACCCAGGGTCCTGTCCGTCATCCGGACTTGAAGTCTCTGCGTTTGACGGCGTGGCTCTTGAGACCGAAATACTGACCCGTAGAGGTTTTTCAGCCGAAGTCATTGCCACTCTGCGAGCTGCCAGAGGTCCGGCTACTACTAGAATTTACCACAAGACCTGGGAAGCCTTCTTCTCCTGGTGTTTGGGTTCTTCAAGGAACCCAAGGATTTTTTCCATTCCCAATCTGTTGGCTTTTCTACAGTACGGGCTGGACAAGGGTTTGGCAGTTAGCACCCTGAGGGGTCAGGTTTCTGCCCTGTCCCTGTTGTTCCGGAAAGTTATCGCCTCGCGTAGGGACGTGCGCTCCTTTTTTCGCGGGGTAACCCGTCAGTTTCCGCCGCGGAAGGCACCTGTGTCTCCTTGGCGGCTCAACCTTGTCCTGGAGGCTCTTCAGCATGGGCCTTTTGAGCCAATGGATTCTGCTAACCTTTCTTTGCTTTCTTGGAAGGTTGCCTTCCTAGTCGCAGTCACTTCTTTAAGAAGGGTTTCTGAGTTGGCGGCTCTTTCTTGCTCGCCTCCTTTCCTGGAATTTTACCCGGATCGAGTAGTGCTTCGCACACGGGGCGACTTTCTACCTAAGGTAGTGTCGCAATTCCATGTTAACCAGGATATTGTTTTGCCTTCACTTTGCCCGGGCCCGAGGAATGCAAAGGAACGGGTTTTGCACACATTGGATTTAGTGCGGGCCTTGAAGTTCTATTTGTCTGTTACTCAAGGTTTTAGGAAGTCAGACTCCTTGTTTGTGATTCCAGCAGGTCGTCGACGTGGTCAACGAGCTTCCAAGGACTCTATAGCTCGTTGGATTCGGTCAGCCATTTTGGAGGCTTACCGACTTAAAGGCGAACCTTGCCCGATTAAGATTCGTGCTCATTCCACGAGGGCTGTGGCCTCATCGTGGGCCTTTCATCAAGGGGCTTCGGCAGCTCAGCTCTGCCGAGCGGCAACTTGGCGCTCCGTCCACACGTTTACAAAGTTTTATAAGGTGGACGTCAGTGCTTCCGCTGATGCGGCCTTAGGACGCAGGGTCCTACAGGCTGCTGTAGTGTAAAGTTCTAGTTAACTTGTATTTGGCGCCTGTTGCGCATTTACCAAGGTTGTTGGGATTCTGCCTGTTTTTTCTTGGTTATATTCCCACCCTTAATTTTTGGACTGCTTTGGGACGTCCCACTAGTCATTACTAGTGTGTCTCCTTTCCTTCCATTCTGCTGCTGAAAGACGGATTTTGGTAAGAACTTACCTGTAAAATCCTTTTCAGCGAAGGAAGGAAAGGAGACACAGCACCCGCCCATGGCAGAAGTGTGTTGATGTGTTTTCAGATGCGGCGTGACCCTCTTCTGATAGCGATTATCTGGACTGAGGTTGACGCGCTACGGCTCCTTTCCAGCATTGCCAGCTCATCGCGGTGGTCAGGTCCAGTGAGTAGTACCTGGTACTGTGTGGTTTTTTGCCTACATGCATGCATAACCTGTATTCTTGCTTTTTCTCTGAAGTCCTTCAGAAGGGGTTATGTTGCTCCGCTGGTGATATTTGCTCTTCCCTAAGCTTTTGTACGACTGAAGAAGCAGGAGTAGGAGGAGCCCGAGCTGGAGGGGCCGGTCAACACTCTTTTTAATCTGAGGTGTCAATCCTATCTGGGCTCCGCCTACCCACTAGTCATTACTAGTGTGTCTCCTTTCCTTCCTTCGCTGAAAAGCATTTTACAGGTAAGTTCTTACCAAAATCCGTCTTTTACACTACATTTGCTACTTTTAGGGTCTATTTTTATTACCTGACAACCCCTTTAGCTCAGTTGCACTAACACCTTGTAATCCTTGATTTCTTGTATTTCAGTGGCTATGAGGACAACACCACCCTCGCTCACATGGTGCAAGACAGGCTGAACGCGTTCAAAGCCGACAACCCCAGCATGGGGGAGGTAAGATGTCCATCCTGCTCTTGGTCAGTATCCTCTACTCTGAAGAGGCATTCGGAGAAACAGAGCTCCATCTGTTGTCCTGGATCGCCCCTATCCTGCCGGTGAAGGACCGCTGGTGGTGGCACATATGTCCTACGTTGGTATCGCTCCTTGTTCAGTCACTGGCATCAGTAGGTCTGGACTATGGATCCATGCTGTCCATGACCTCCATGCTCCTTGTTCCTGCCCCACAAGCCTTTCCTGGGCTGCCTCCTGTGTGATTGCTGCATCTGTTCCCTCCATTTCACCCTTGTCTCTCCCGTCCCAGGGCCCTGACAAGTCCCACTCCCAGCTCCTGATTGTGGATCGTGGCTACGACCCTGTGTCTCCTCTCCTGCATGAGCTCACCTTTCAGGCCATGGCTTACGACCTCCTAGATATTCAGCAAGACATATACCAGTAGGTGCAATGTGTGGCCCCCTCATCATGTGTGATCACTGAGGAGAGGTCCCATCAGCTCTCTGGTTACTAGCAGATGGGCCTGTATGTAACGCTGGATGGCTGTTTTTCTGTCCCGTTATCCGTGTGTGTGGTGCAGTAAATTTCCCTCCTAGGATAGTAGATCTGTCTGCTCTCCTGACATGTCCGCTGTACTAAATACTTGCACTTCCATGTAATAAAGAGTTATCAGTTTTTGTGTTGTCTTCTACCGATAGCATGGGGGCAACCAGTTATTTGCTCACCTGATTGGAGCGGAGGGCGAGCATGCACATCTCTACTCTATCCATTCTCTATGGGAGCGCTCGATCTTCAGCAGTCTCATAGACAATGAACGGAGGTGCCGTGCTCCACCTCCGCTCCATTCAGACAGGGCGCTATAGAGGAACATTTGTGGGATTGGTTGAGGTCCCAGCTGCTGAACCTCCAGTAATCAGTAAGTCATCCTGTCAATATAGTATGACTTAAAAATTTAGGACAACCCCCTTTTCAAGGAACTTTTATACATGGAGATGATCATTGCCCAGCGTGTGAACTCTTATTTTTTTTGGTTCTTATTTAGCAACAATACTTTTCATATCTTGTGATAATTCCTTCCTTTTTTATTGTTTTTCACAGCTATGAGACCACCGGTATTGGAGACTCTCGTGACAAGCAGGTCCTTCTAGATGAGGATGATGACCTGTGGGTGGGTCTCCGCCATATGCACATCGCCGACGTGTCTAAGTAAGACCCCACATCTCATAATTCGGTACCTGCAGTATACAGTCTCAGGGACTTTTCTAAGGTGTCCTTGTTTTTTCCAGGAGAGTGACAGAATTGTTGAGAACTTTCTGTGAGAGTAAAAGAATGACGACGGACAAGGTAATTAGATGATGATGAGGAGGAGGCTGATCGATGATGTATTTTTACCATTAGAGGGTGCCAAAGTAATACTAAAAGTAATAGTATGAGTAAAAGGGCGTCTGTGCTTACTTTTGCAATCTGCATATTCAACTGAGATCTATTTTACTCTATGATTAATGTAATTTTAGATTACTCGCTTATAGATCGACATTAATTTCCACAGCTCTTTACAGATATTATCACTCCCCCCATTGGGGCTCACAATCTAAATTTTCTAGCATTGTCTTTGGAGTGTGTGAGGAAACCCACAAAACACGTTGAGAACATACATACACACTCCTTCACCTACTAATTATGTATGGATCCCACACCTAAAGCAAAGTCATAAGGTTCTGCTGATCTAGGCAGGTTCCGTTAACAGTGATATTTATGGAGGCTTCCTGAATCTCTGCTGAAAGATGTCTGTAGAGATGGATCAGACCTGTTTTACTTCAGTGCCCATCCTTATGTACTCCTGGTAGATGAGCTGTTCCCAGAAGTATCCTCCAATTTGCTCCATGCCCTCCTGGTTCTCTTCTTACCTCTCTGACCACGCCTTCACTGTATCTATTGCTGGCTCCTCTTCCTCTCCTCTTCCCCTTACTGTTGCGGTTCCTCAGGGTTCAGTCCTCCTCTTTTCTCTATACACGGCCACTATTGGACAAACCATCAGTAGATTCTGTTTGCAGTACTATCTCTATGCTGATGAATACCACATTGTCTCCTGACATCCCCTTCATTATTACAAAATACCAGTAACTTTCTGTCCACATCATGTCTTCCCTCTAGCTGTAACTGAATCTTTTCTTGTGTTTCCTCCCATGCCCGATGTCTTGGGGTTATATTTGACTTGATCTTTCCTTCACTCCCTATATCCGATCACTCGCTCATGTCACCTGCACCTCAAATACCTCTCCAGAATCTGACCTTTTCTCCTTCGCCTCATTGGGGGACACAGGGCCATGGGTGTTATGCTGCCACCACTAGGAGGCTGACACTAAGTAAACACAAAAAGAGTTAACTCCTCTGCATTATACCCACATGCTGGCTCCAGCTGAACCAGTTCATGCTTAGTGTCCGTAGGAGGCACACGGGTCTGCTATTCAGATCATAATGTATTTTATTTTTTACCTTTTTTAGTTTTTAATTTTAATCTTTTTACACCTTTTAATGGATGACAAGGGCGACAGATTCCTTCAGAGGTCCGATCTCCCCAAACCAACAGGCGGGAACGTGGAGTTTCTCTTCCACGTACCCCCCTCCTGCACAGTTTAAAGATATGCCTGAGCTCTTTTAGGGGCGACGGATCCCTTAAGGGCCCCACTCTCCCTCACCATCAACAAACGAGAACATGGAGTGTCGCCTCCATGCACCCCCTTTTGCAGCCAGGTCTTTTCTACGCCAGACTTCAGCCCTGTCCCATCCTGGAGGAATTAACCCCAGGATGTCCAGAGGCATTTGTTATTGTCCGTGCAGCCCCCACTGCATCACCGCTGATAGAACAGCGGTGATGGAAGGAGGCGGCCGGTCCCTCTCCACCTCCCTGTCAAAGGGATGGTGGATGGAGGGCTCCCTGCACCATCCACGCTACAGCATCCGACCTGTAGCAGAGATGCCGGGTCCTGTGATCTCCGCTGGCGATCTCTCACCTAAGGCCGGGATCACACTTGCGAGAGGCACGCATGATTCTCGTGCGAGTCTCTCGAACCAACATCTGGTGCTGCCGCCGGCTGTATTTCTATGCAGCCGCACACTCCGGTCCGAGTGCCGGCGGCAGTGCCGGGTGTTGATGCAAGAGAATCGTGCGAGTTTCTCGCAAGTGTGATCCCGGCCTAACTCCGCGGGTAAGTGGGGTCTCGGGTCTCTTTTGGCAGGAGGGCTCCTGCAGCGCGCACTATCCCCATACTCCTGCCGGAACCTGCAAATTTAGGCTCCGGCTTCGGCCTTGGCTAGGCTGCAACCTGGTAGCTCCGCCCACACCAGCGGCTCCGCCCACGTACTTGGCACTTCTCTACCATCGTGAGACCTGCCTCCTCCATTCCAGGCACCATTACGATTTCCCGGGCACTTCCTCACACGTGCAGCTCTCGCTGCATGGTTTGGGCCGCGATGCACACCGGCCGGGCGGATTGAAGCCAGCGGTATCTCCAGGATCACCATCACATATTCTGCCAGATTTCTGCTACCAGGGGGCCTACTCAGAGGAGTGCAGCGCTGGGAGGACCGACAGGGCCACAGGACTGGGGTAAGAGCTGCATACCCCAGATCAGGGAGATTGGCCCTTCTCTGCAGTCCTCACAGGGGTCTTCCTGTCCTTAATCCATTCTCTCTATTGGGACATAGGGCAGGAACAGTGATATACTGAGGTACACCATTTCTCTTCCAGGCTAACAAAACAGTGTTTTTCGCCTCATGTACCACCTGCCAGACTGCGTTGCCTTGAGGGCAGACTACACCATTCTGCAAGGCCTGTGATCTTGAATGCGTTCAGGAGCCCTCCGCTGCTACCGGACCCAGTGTACCTAGTCCCCTGAGTGGGCTTCGTCACTGGCGCAGTCCATGGCTTCACTAGCCAAAGTGATTGAGTCCCTCCACGGGTCGGGGCATTTGTTTGCCTGTCTCATAGAGTTCCCCTACTTCAGGAGATCCGTTGGCCAGCAGGGTTCGCTCTCACTCAAAAAATACACAGGCATCCAGAAAACGAATCCATAGCACATCTCTTGGGCCTTCTCGCGTCTTGGTATCCTTTTAGTTCTGTTTCTCGCTCCCCTTCTCCTGGGGTCCGCACCGACCAGGACACGGAGTACAAGTCTGACGGTGTCTCTCGACCTGAACTCTCCAGATTATCAGGCGACAACCAAACCTTGAAGCTCGACGAGGATTCCAACTCTGTCCCGGATCACGCAGTATCCTTCAAGAGGACCAAACGCCCTCATAGGGTTTTCTCTAATCATCCTAAGTTTCAGGAAATAGTTCGACGGCATAGGGAGCGACCGGACAAGCGCTTCACAGGTCAGAAAGCTCTGGAGGCGAGAGACCCCTTTTCAGCAGATCTGCGGAAGGAATGGGCCAGATCCCCTCCAGTTGATCCGCCTGTATCCCGTCTGGCCGCCAAAATCCTCCTGTCCTTACCAGATGGTTTCTCCATTTAAAGACCCCACAGACCGTCGGAGAACCTTGCCCGCTCAGTGTTTGAGGCCTCCGGCTCGGCACTCCCTCCCTCTTTTGCCGCGACGTGGGTAGCTAAAGCCATGGTCTCTTGGGCAGATACCCTAACCGGAACCATTCAGGACAGTAACCTTCCCCAGGAGGCAGTGGATCTGGCCAATCGGATCTCTCTGGCAGGCAACTATCTGGTCCATGCCTCTCTGGACGCAGCTAATTGTGCTGCTCTTGCAGCCTCAAACGCCGTCACCATCAGAAGGGCACTGTGTCTCAGGGAATGGAAAGCGGACTCGGCGTCCAAGAAGTCCATATCGTCTCTGCCTTACCAGAATGGGCGTCTATTTGGAGAGAAGCTGGATCAGCTTATCTCCGACGCTACAGGGGGAAAAAGTAAATTCTTCCCACAACAGAGAACTAGGCGACCTTTTCCGTCATCGACAGCAGATGCGGTTTCGGTTCTTTCGTGCCAATCCCGGTTGGTCCACTACAGCCACCTCTTCCAGATCGTGGCGCTCCCCCTGTGGGGAAAAAGATCTCCAGGGCTCGTACAGGGCCAACCAGTCCTGGAAGACCAGACTTAAACAATCTAGATATAAGGGATCCAGGTCGCATAGATTCTTGGCGCAATGACTCGTGGCATTATCCGGGATTACACCAGCAGGGTAGGCGGTTGTCTACTTCTGTTTCGTTGCATCTGGCTCTCAGACGTTCACGACGAATGGGTCAGGGAACTGGTGTCCACCGGATACAAAATAGAGTTTTCTTCCCACCCTCCGGCACAGTTTTTGCCCACCCAAGACAAAGGCACAGGCCCGGGTCATCGATTTGCTACGCCAAAGCGGAGTTATTGCTCTGGTCCCAGAAAACGAAAGGTTTGAGGGGTTCTACCCTAACTTATTCGTGGTTCCAAAAAAAGACGGAACGGTGCAGCCCATTCTGGACCTGAATCTCCTAAACAAATTTGTCAGGGTCCGACACTTCAGGATGGAGTCCCTGTGTTCCGTCATCTCCTCGATGGAAAAGGGGGAGTTTCTAGCTTCCATTGACATCAAGGATGCTTATCTTCATATCCTGATCTTTCCCCCCTCACCAGAGGTTCCTGCGCTTCGCTGTGTGCGAGGAATATTTCCAGTTCACAGCTTTACCCTTCGGGCTCGCTACCACCCCCAAAGTGTTCAAAAGTCATGGCAGCCGTCATGCCCATTCTGCACTCTTGGGGAATGGTCGTTCTGCCATACCTAGATGACCTTCTTATCAAGGGGCCGTCTTTCCAAGCCAGCGCAGAGTGCGTCCTGATCACCTTGGATACACTTTCTCATCTGGGCTGGCTGATAAACTTGCACAAATCTTCTCCGGTCCCAGCCCAGCAGATATCCTTCTTGGGAATGACCTTGGACACCTCCCGAGGGTTGGTCATTCTCCCTCGAAACAAGGTCTTAGCCCTTCAGCAGGAAGCCCAGGCACTTTGTCGCACATACCTGTGGTGCATTCGATTTGGCATAGTGGTCTTGGTTTAAATGGTGGGAGCTATGGAAGCCGTCCCCTTCGCCTAACTTCACCTCCGCCCTTTGCAGCATGCGATTCTGACAGACTGGGACAGGAACCCGTTTTCCCTCGACCGGCGGTGCCACTTGTCTCCGCGGGTCGGGAAGACGCTCAGATGGAGGACTTTACGGTTTTCTCTCTCCCAGGGAAAATCTTTTCTCCATGTTCAATGGTTGGTGGCCACCACCGACGCTACTCTTCTCAGCTGGGGAGCCGTTTTTCGTCACCACACTGCTCAGAGGCACTGGTCATCTCGGGAATCATGCCTTCCCATCAACGTACTGGAAATTTGAGCGATCCGACGGACCCTGCAGCGATTCAATCTCCTCCTGGAGGGTCACCATGTCCGAATACAATCTGACGCCACGGCCGTGGCATACATCAACCATCAAGGGGGCACCCGCAGCAGGGCCGCAATGCACGAGGTGGCACACATTCTCTACTGGGCCGAGAGGAACCATTTGGTCATTTCAGCAGTTCACATCCCGGGCGTGGAAAACTGGATGGCAGACTTCCTCAGCCGTCAGGGTCTCGCCTCGGGAGTGTGGGCACTTAATCCGGAGGTCTTCCAACAGATCTTCCATCGCTGGGGGACTCCGGCTGTGGATCTGATGGCATCCAGACAAAACACCAAGGTGCCCGTGTTCATGGCTCGGTCCCAGGATTCAGAAGCCATCGGGGCGGATGCACTGGTCCTTCCATGGCGTCAGTTCCGACTTCCATATGTGTTTCCCCCACTTCCTTTAGTTCCTAGGGTCATCAGGAAGATCAAGGCCGAAGGCATTACAGTGATCCTGGTCGTCCCGTACTGGCCACGTCGGGCGTGGTACGTGGAGCAGGTGCAGCTCGTCGTGGATGTTCCCTGGCGTCTTCCGGATCGTCCAGATCTACTTTCCCTGGACCCAATTTGCCACTGTAACTCAGAGGCCCTGTGTTTGACGGCCTGGCCGTTGAATCCTGGGTCCTAACCTAATCTGGGTTCTCCCAAGAGGTCGTTTACACCATGATTAACGCTCGGAAGCCTGTTTCAGTGCGCATTTACCACCGCACCTGGAAAGCCTTTTTCGCTTGGTGCAGAGACCGCGGTCCTCCTCTCGTCTTTTCCATCACAACCATTTTGGTGTTCCTCCAGACTGGTTTGGAATTAGGCCTGGCACCCAGCTCTCTCAAAGGCCAGATCTCGGCATTATCTGTTTTGTTCCAGCGCAGGATTGCTTCCAAACTGCAGATGAGTATGTTTCTGCAGTGGGTCTGCCATATGGTGCCCCCCTATCGAACGCCATTGGATGCCTGGGACCTTAACTTGGTCTTGGGGCTCTTCAAGAGTCTCCCTTCAAGCCGCTGCAGGACATTTCCCTGACCTGTCATTCCTGGAAGGTCGCCCCTCTCGTCGCGGTGACGTCAGTCAGACGGGTCTCGGAGCTAGCTGTCCTGTCCTGTCCTGTCGAGCCCCTTTCCTAGTTTTTCACCAGGACAAGGTGGTTCTCAGGCCATCCCCATCCTTCTTGCCCAAAGTGGTTTCCTCCTTTCATCTTAACGAGGACATTATTCTACCCTCGTTTTGCCCGGCACCAATACACAGTTTTGAGTGGGCTCTTCACACTCTGGATCTGGTAAAAGCTCTCAGACGGTACTCTCTCGGACGGCTTTTTCCCATAAGATGGTTGCCTTGTTCGTTCTTCCTGAGGGTCACACCGCTTCTAAGTCCACTATAGCCAGGTGAATACTCTCGACTATTCAAGAGTCTTACTGCCTCAGGGGCCATACTATCCCAACGGGGATTAAGACACACTCCACTCGGTCGGTGGGAGCTTCTTGGGCCATTCGGTACCAGGCGTCGGCGGAACAGGTTTGCAAGGCTGCGACTTGGTCCAGTCTGCATACATTCTCGAAGCATTACAACACCCACACTCAGGCTTCTGCATATGCGGGCCTGGGCAGACAGATTTTGCTGGTGGCGGTAGCGCATCTTTAGACAGTTGGTATGTAGGTTTTGACTTGTTCAGTCTTTTTCCCACCCAGAGACTGCTTTAGGACGTCCCACGGTCCTGTGTCCCCCAATGAGGCGAAGGAGAAACAGGGATTTTTGTGTACTCACCGTAAAATCCTTTTCTCCGAGACACTCATTGGGTGACGCAGCAACCACTCGGTTAGCCTGACTGTTTGAGTACTTCTTTGGTTTGACGTTTTTGTACCTTCGTATGTTGTTCACGTTCTCCTACTGCTCTGTCACTGAACTGGTTCGGCTGGAGCCAGCGTGTGGGTGTATACTGCAGAGGAGGAGTTTACTCTTTTCGTGTTTACTTAGTGTCAGCCTCCCAGTGGTAGCTGCATAACACCCACGGTCCAGTGTCCCCCAATGAGTGGCTAGGAGAAAAAATGTTATGGTGAGTACACAAAAATCCCTGCTTCTCACCTTTTTGAAACTGCAAAAACCTTTACTGTGACTGATTCATTCTCACCTGCACTATTGCAACTCTCTGCTAATTAGTGTCCCTCTTATTAAACACTCCCCTGCCCAATCTATCCAGAATGCAGTAACCAGAGTCATATTTCTGTCCAGCCTCTACACTGATACCTCCACTTTGTGCCAGTCATTACACTGGTTGTTCATCCACTACAGAATACAGTATAAACTTGTCACACCACCCATTAAACTCTCCACAGTACTGCACCGCCTAACATCTCCTCCCTCATCTGTCTACCACCCTACGTGTCCTCTCCACAGTACTGTACCACCCCACATCTTCTCCCTCATCTGTCTACCACCCTACGTGTCCTCTCCACAGTACTGCACCACCCCACATCTCCTCCCTCATCTGTCTACCACCCTACATGTTCTCTCCACAGTTCTACAGTGCCCTGCATCTGTCATCGGTCTACCATCCTACTTGTCCTCTCCCCAGTACTGCCCGACCGCTCCTTTGAAGCCTGTGGACGCGTTATTGCAACCTCTGACTATTTCAGCTGTCATTAGAGAACAGGAGGAGTACGACTCCGTCCCTCTACAGGCTACAAGAATGGATCTTTACTTTTACTTTAATAGTATGAACATATATTTCAACATCATATAAGAATAAATAACGAACAATAAACAGTGACTGAAAAAAAAAAAAAAAGAACAGATCTAAACCCAATGTCGCAGATCCAGTCTTGTTACGCAGCAGCTGTGTCTTTTGTGGTTTGCCTCTTTATATCCATCCTCCACAGTTCAAGAGTTTTACGGTGTTTAACAGTTTCCAACACTTTCTTCGTGTTTTGTACTTGTAAATTAGATCAGTATTTTTTTTTTTTTCTCTTCGAAGGCCAACATCAAAGATTTGTCTCAAATACTGAAAAAGATGCCACAATATCAGAAAGAATTAAATAAGGTAAGTCCATGCCAGTGATGTGTACACCATTCTACATAAAGGATGGTTTGACATAATTTATCTTTAAATATCTTTCTTTTTAATCTTGTGCCAATCCTGATTTACAGCTGGTATTATAGTCCAGCCACATATGAGAAAGTCAGAGATGAACTCTCACAGAATTCCAGCTTCCAACTAGAATAGTAGGAGGAAAAAAAACAAACCCCAATGTGACACATTTCTCTCTAATTGGTAAAGGCGGTGATAACATGAAGAAAGGTTCCTGTGTTCCCCGGAATTCAGGAAGAAATGACTGTAGCAGTCTCTGATGTTCATGATGTCTTCTTTATTTTAATATTTGCTCCATTGTGTAGAACAGAATTATCTTAACAATGGCCAATGTCTTATGTAGTATTTCTTCTTCTCGCAGTACTCCACACACCTTCACCTGGCAGAGGACTGCATGAAGCATTTCAAAAGCGGTATAGACAAACTGTGCGCGGTGGAACAGGTACGTCTGCATGTCACAAGTTGGGATTAGCTGACCAGTCGTGGCTGTTATGTGTAAATGTGAACAGGGTCCATACAAGGAAGTGGCAACTGAGCCATGTATAGGGGGCGTAGATGACGTATATTAAGGAGCATTCTGGTAAGAGTAGTTATAATGGTATCCCATTTATGAGGGGGAAGATGTCTACATGCCCTTGTGCAGTCATGGATGGATCACCCAACCCCAAGAGACAAAACTCTCTTTGCCTTCATGAAGATTAGAGTTGGGTCTGAGCATGCATTTTCATAGTGACACATAAATTCTGTCATCCATCTTCTTCTAGGACTTGGCCATGGGCTCCGATGCTGAGGGTGAGAAGCTAAAGGACCCCATGAAGATTATCGTCCCTGTGCTACTGGATCCGGCTGTCAAACCTTATGATAAAATCCGTATTATTGTACTATACATTTACCTGAAGAACGGTATGTGCCTACATGTTGGTCTGCTATTTGTCACTGTATCGAACTATATTAATATTTAATTACCAGGGTCTCTTCTAGACGTAAATCTGGCTGACACTACTAATACTAAAGGTGTATTTCCTGAAGCTGCTTCCTCCTAAATATAATGGTGGGTTGGCACTAGTGACGAGCGAACGAGTTCGGATAAGGTGTTTTTTTTTCATGCTCGTGTGCTAGTCGGGTGACTTTGGCGTTCTCGGATAATATGTCCGAGTCCCCGCGGATGCATGTCTCGCGGCTGTTCGATAGCCGCAACATATGCTGGGATTGTCTAACAGGCACACAGCCAGACATCCCATAGAGTAGGCATAGATGAGTTCATCCCTGCTTTCCTGATCAGTATCTGCAGTATAGGAAGCATTGTCAAATGATAGTCGGGTGTCAGGAGTGAGCTGGCGGTGCTCGGGTCCGAACAGACCCAGATCAGCTCTCCTGTGTAGCCAAGAGGCTGAATTTGCACTGTAACTGGGATTAACATACCAGCCCCAGTTACAGAGGAAATCAGATGTTTAAAAAAATATATGTAAAATGCCCCTGAATGATCTTTATGGCTTTATAGGTTAAAAATGTGTAGAATTAAAAAAAAATTATAGAATTAATTTAAAAAAAAAAAAAAAGTCCAAAATTGCTTTGACCAGCTCCTCGCCTGTCAGGAAAAAAAATATCCAATAATAAAAAAAAAGAAGTTATTGTTACTGAAAGGGGAGCAAATTTTAAAGTGTTTCAGCAGTCCTAAGTGGTCATTAAATGAAAAACGTGAAACACAGACACTTTTTTTTTTTTTTTTTTTTTCTCCCCATATTGGCTAAAAAAAAATAAAATAAATAAATACTAGGCCCCCACATATTGTAAAAAAAAAAAAAAAAAAAAAGATTCAAAAACTATTTTAGCCAGAAAGTTTTAGAGCACTATAAAACCGAATGAGTGAAAAAAACACAAAAATGTACATAATCTGGAATTGGGGGAGAGGGAGAGAGGGGAATAATAACCTGATTTTGAATTTGGTTTAAAGGGTTCTCCTGAATGGGGGAAAAATGAATAAATGAAATATCTTTCACAAATAAATTCTTAAATACCTTTGTTTAACAAATTACACTTTGTCTAGTGATGTAATCCCCATAAAATGAAACAGACCCGTCATCTTGTTACTCTGACCTGTCTTAGATTGTTAATAGGACCGGAGTCTGTGAGCATGGAAATAATCTATACCACGTTCTAACAAGCTTTCTCCTGAGAAGGTGATAGTTTGAGCTGCTTCTTACCTCAGCACCCATGGCATCTCCGGTATTAGATCAGATAGGCAGGGAGGACAGCAGTGTGAGCAGCCTCTTCTTACCTCAGCACCTTTGGTATCTCAAGTATTATTAGATCAGATAGACAGGGAAGACAGCAGTGTGAGCAGCCTCTTCTTACCTCAGTACCCCTAGTATCTCCAGTATTAGATCAGATAGACAGGGTGGACAGAAGAGTGAGCAGCCTCTTCTTACCTCAGCACACCTGGTATCTCCAGTATTAGATCAGATAGACAGGGTGGACAGAAGAGTGAGCAGCCTCTTCTTACCTCAGCACACCTGGTATCTCCAGTATTAGATCAGATAGACAGGGTGGACAGCAGTGTGAGCAGCCTCTTCTTACCTCAGCACACCTGGTATCTCCAGTATTAGATCAGATAGACAGGGTGGACAGCAGTGTGAGCAGCCTCTTCTTACCTCTGCACCCCTGGTATCTCCAGTATTAGATCAGATAGACAGGGTGGACAGCAGTGTGAGCAGCCTCTTCTTACCTCAGCACCCCTGGTATCTCCAGTATTAGATCAGATAGACAGGGAGGACAGCAGTGCGAGCAGCCTCTTCTTACCTCAGTACCCCTGGTGTCTCCAGTATTAGATCAGATAGACAGGGAGGACAGCAGTGCGAGCAGCCTCTTCTGACCTCAGCACCCCTGGTATCTCCAGTATTAGATCAGATAGTCTGGGAGGACAGCAGTGTGAGCAGCCTCTTCTTCAGTACCCCTTGTATCTCCAGTATTAGATCAGATAGACAGAGAGGACAGCAGTGCGAGCAGCCTCTTCTTACCTCAGCACCCCTGGTGTCTCCAGTATTAGATCAGATAGACAGGGAGGACAGCAATGTGAGCAGCCTCTTACCTCAGTACCCCTGGTATCTCCAGTATTAAATCAGATAAACAGGGAGGACAGCAGTGTGAGCAGTCTCTTCTAACCTCCGCATCTGTGGAGTTTCCCACTGAATATGCTCACAGGCCCCTTTCCTATTCACATTTTAGGGCAGAATTCTGTCAGTGTAACATTTTTAATGTAGTACAGAAATTACGGCACTTCCCTAGACAAAACAAGTATGCTTTTCTAATTTAAAATTGTTTTTGATTTTATGTAAAATTACATTTCCTGTTGGTGTTTTTGGTCTTTTTTTCCCTGAAAACCCCTTTAATGAGAATTTTAGATACATAAATTTGCATATATCCCTTTTAGGTGTAGTTCCCAATTTACTTCTGGAAGTGTTTTGCAGGGTATTGGCACGTACAGTCAGTCTGAGAGCCGCTCTTAATTCTTGTACTTTTTTGTTGTGAGATTCCTTCTCCAAAATGATCAGTTCCTTTTACATCAGCATTATTAATTCATTTGATCTTTAGATACCCATGTGTGGTCTCATGATCACTGGTGAGGAGTAATTCTGCTCTTCCATAACCTAATGATTTTTTTTTCCGTTGTTGGTATATATTCTTGTAAGGGAGCTCTTTTTTTGGAAAACATCCCCAGTGGCCACACCCTGAACTGCAGGCTAGGAGGATCATTCTTTATAAACCAGGGAGTCTTCCACACCTCCTTTGCTAAGTACTTGCTGGGAAATGTTCTGACCCTTGAATGACTTAAACTAAGTGACTGGCTTTTTTTTTTCTCTAATTATCTCACCTATAGGAATAACTGAGGAAAATCTAACCAAACTAATCCAGCATGCCAACATCCAGAGCGACAGCAACATCATCCGCAACCTGCAACGCCTGGGAGCTCGCGTGATATCCGGGGTATGCTGTTATAGCGGGAGAGTTCTTATCTTGCTGTGCTTTTGCTCGTTGCACAATAACCTTTGTTTTCTATAACCTGTCTTATTTCGGCACCTTTTTCTTCTTGTCTTGTGTTCTATTTTTTTTTATTATATATATATATATATATATATATATATATATATATATATATATATATATATTACCGGGAGCAGCATACAGTACAGACCAAAAGTTTGGACACACCTTCTCATTTAAAGATGTTTCTGTATTTTCATGACTATGAAAATTGTAAATTCACACTGAAGGCATCAAAACTATGAATTACCACATGTGGAATTATACATTACACTTTACAAAAAAGTGTGAAACAACTGAAATTATGTCTTATAATCTAGGTTCTTCAAAGTAGCCACCTTTTGCTTTGATGACTGCTTTGCACACTCTTGGCATTCTCTTGATGAGCTTCAAGAGGTAGTCACCAGAAATGGTTTTCACTTCCGGTGACTACCTCTCAAAGCTCATCAAGAGAATGCCAAGAGTGTGCAAAGCAGTCATCAAAGCAAAAGGTGGCTACTTTGAAGAACCTAGATTATAACATAGTAATTCAGTTATTAAGGTTGAAGGAAGACTTTAAGTCCATCTAGTTCAACCCATATCCTATCCTAACCTGCCCTAACATGTTAATCCAGAGGAAGGCAAAAAAAAAAAAACAAGTGGCAAACAGTAAGCTTCACATTGAGGAAAAAAATTCCTTCCCGACTCCACATACGGCAATCAGACTAGCTCCCTGGATCAACGCAGTATCTATACTTTTCAAGAAAGGCATCCAGTCCCTTCTTAAATTTTAGTAGGGAATCACTCATTACAACATTAGACGGCAGAGAGTTCCATAGTCTCACTGCTCTTACAGTAAAGATTCTGCGTCTGTGATTATGGCTAAACCTTCTTTCCTCCAGACGTAGAGGATGCCCCCTTGTCCCCGTCACAGGTCTAAGAGTAAAAAGATCATTAGAAAGGTCTTTGTACTGTCCCCTCATATATTTATACATTGTAATAAGATCACCCCTAAGCATTCGTTTTTCCAAACTAAATAACCCCAAGTGTAATAACCTGTCCTGGTATTGCAGTTCTCTAATAACCTTGGTCGCTCTTCTCTGCACCCGCTCCAGTTCAGCTATGTCTTTCTTATACACCGGAGACCAGAACTGTACACAGTATTCTAAGTGTGGTCGCACCAGTGACTTGTATAGAGGTAAAATTATGTTCTCCTCATGAGCATCTATGCCTCTTTTAATGCATCCCATTAATTTATTTGCCTTGGCAGCAGCTGCCTGACATTGGCCACTAAATGTGAGTTTGTCGTCCACCCATACACCCAGGTCTTTTTCAGTGACCGTTTTGCCCAGTGTTTTACATTTAAGCACATAATTATACATCTTATTTGTTCTACCCAAGTGCATGACCTTACATTTATCCCCATTAAAGCTCATTTGCCATTTATCAGCCCAAGCTTCTAGTTTACATAAATCCTCCTGTAATATAAAATTGTCCTCCTCTGTACTGATTACCCTGCAGAGTTTAGTGTCATCTGCAAATATTGAAATACTAGTCTGTATGCCCCCTACAAGGTCATTAATAAATATGTTAAAGAGAAGCGGCCCCAATACTGACCCCTGTGGTACCCCACTGCTAACCGTGACCCAGTCCGAGTGTACTCCATTAATAACCACCCTTTGTTTCCTATCCATGAGCCAGTTCTTAACCCACTTACACATATTTTCCCCTATCCCCATTGTTCTCATTTTATGTATCAACCTTTTGTGTGGCACTGTATCAAAAGCTTTTGAGAAGTTCATGAACACCACGTCCACTGCATTCCCTATAAGAAATATTTTCAGTTTCACACTTTTTTGTGAAGTGTAATGTATAATTCCACATGTGTTAATTCATAGTTTTGATGCCTTCAGTGTGAATGTACAATTTTCATAGTCATGAAAATACAGAAACATCTTTAAATGAGAAGGTCTGTCCAAACTTTTGGTCTGTACTGTACGTTTGTTCTTCATGTGAGGGTCCTAAAACAAGCGTGTGCAGCGTGGAGCAGGTAGTCTCTTGTACAGCATAGTTAGCTTTTCCTTTGACCACTTCAGTGCATTTATGACTTTGTACTTTAATGGTGGTTACCCAGACCATAAGCCAAGTGATTTTCTAAAAAAAAACTAAACTAATAGAATAAAAAAGTACAGTGAATCAAAATGAAATCTAGATGCATGAGAAAGGGGCAGTCATACTTTTTTACATGCGTCTGGTAAGTCAGTAAGAACTAGGAAAAAAATAGAAAAGAGGATCACTACAAGCTCCGACTACAACAGGTGTTTTGTGGTCTGTAACCATGGAGACACAAGTCTTCAGGGCTGTTTACACAAAAGGTTGCAGAATTGTACAGACTGTTTGAGGCTATGGTTCCACGGTCCGGAACCATAGCGCTTTTGACGGAGCGGAAATTCCGCTCCGTCTAAGCCCCGCCCCCTTTCTGACGCGCGATCTTTCCGGAGGTGTTCAGGACACCTCCGGAACACCTCCGGAAAGAACGCAGGGCTACATAGCCCTGTGTAATATTCTGTTGCGGCGACGCAGCGTCGCCGCAATACGCGAGGACATGCTGCGGTCTGAAAAGACGCGCCGCATGTCCGTTTACGCAGGTTTGCCACCTGCGTATTGTTACGCATAGTGGAGACGGGATTTCTTGAAATCCCCTCCACTATGCTGTAACATCTGGACGCTGCGTGTTTGGCGCTGCGCCAGCGCACAGCGCCAAACACGCAGCGTTTCCTGACCGTGGAAACTCACCCTGAATGTTTCGTAAAGCCGTTGTCAGTTCTTGAGAAATGCGCCCCCAAGACAAATCAGAGGTTTTTGTGGCATAAAAGCATCAGCAACACTTAAGTAAATTTTTTTTTGTTTGTTTGTTTTTTTTTATTCTCAACTAAATATCATTCAGATTTGTTCTTTATATTCTGAATACAATTCTCAATCCAATATTCTCTCCTTTGGTCACTGTGCTCCTAAAATCACATACGCCTCTAAAATGTGAACATCATCTCCTGCAGCAACCGTGCTCCACACCCAACAAACCTGACCGAAAGATCCGTCCAGAGTCCACCTATCAGCTCTCCCGCTGGACGCCGGCGCTGAAAGACATCATGGAGGTAAATTTGCTGTTAAGGAAGCAGTCAGTCAGTTTTGTTCCTTGCATTTCTTTTTTCCCCTCTCTATTGCCAATATTTATTATTATTATTATTATTTATTATTATTATTACGGTATTATTAGTATTATTATTAGCTACATTGCTTTGAGTGCTTGTTTTTTTTTTTTTGTTTTTTTTATGGGACGAGTTGTAGCTTTGACCCTCGCTACATTTACTATAAATTGTACTGGAAAAAAATCCAGGCCTGGTGAAGAAAAACCCAAGAAAATAAAAGCACAATTCTGACACTTTGTTGTTGTTTTTTTTTTGTTTTTTTTGTCTTGTTTATGCAGCGTTCGTTCTGTTTTTTTTAGAATGGTTTGATAACCTGATTCTCCAGGTCACACTCATGGAGCGCACTTGCAGTCCTCGGCTTTTCTTCTCTTCTCGCTACTGGCACTGCATCCACTTCTTGAATGGCAGAAGTGACGTTATGCAGTTGAGCCCCTGTCTCCACTGTCAGTCATCAGCAGGGGTGGGGAGAAGCGGAGGAGTCGAGGACTGCAAGTGCACTAATACATCCCCAGTGCACTTGCAATGCTAATTTGCATATGAATAAAAGATTAATTTCAGAGCACCAGATAACTATGATAAGGATATCCGTACTGAGGTCCTTAATTTCATTTTCCAGTCAATAGGTTGCATGAAGACTTGTGTCTTGCATGCCACTTTTATTGGTAGCATTTTGGGGTACATACATTTTAATCACTTTTTTTTTTTCTTTTTTTTTAATGCAACAGCTGAAAAATGGCAGTTCTATGTGCCCTCTTCCTTTAATTCACTTTATTTTGATCAGACTTTTCACAAATGCATCAGTACCCATATATAATGGTGTGATTATGTAGTGAAAATGACACTTTCTCCTTCGCCTCATTGGGAGACACAGACCATTGGTGTTATGCTGCTGACACTAGGAGGTTGACACTAAGCTGAAACCAAAAAGAGTTAGCTTCTCCTCTGCAGTATACACCCTCCTGCTGGCTCCGAGTGAACCAGTTCTTGCTTGGTGTCTGTAGGAGGCACGCGGGTCTGGTCTTCAGACCTTTTTATTATTTTACCTTTTTAATTTTTCACTGGATGACAGGGGCAACGGAACCTTTCAAGGCTCCGATTTCCCCAAAACAATAACAGGCGAGCACGTGCGAGTGTCGCCTCCACGTACCGTCTGCGACATGAGATGCCATGCCTGAGCTGACTTGCGGGCGACGGGTCCCTTAAAGGGCACCGATCTCCCCACACCGACTTACGGACGAGCACATGGAGTGTCACCTCCATGTATCCTCTGCCGCAGCCAGGCCTAAGCCGGACAACCAGCCTTGTCCCCATCCTAAGGGATTAAACCCATAGGATGCATAGAGGCCCCCTCTATGGCGTCTGTGCAGCCCCCACTGTATCACCACTGTTAAAGCGGATGATGCAAGGAGGCGGACAGTCCCTCTCTACCTCCCTGTCAAAGGGATCGTGGATAGAGGGTGTCCTGAACCGTCCAAGCAATGCAGCAGCTCACCTCAGCAGAGAAGTCTTCGCATAATGCGGCTGTAACTGGCGACTCTGTGTATTGAGTCCGAAACGCATCACCCTGTGACCTGAGGACAGCTCCAGGCTCTGGAATCCCACTCCGGATCCGGTAACAGCTGCAGGATCCGGTAAGAGGCTGGGTTATTTTGTGGCAGGAGGGCCCGGTAGCAGCCGTCTATGGGTCATGCTAACAGTGGGGTCCGGAGAGGATGGTAGCAGGCTCCGCGGCAACTTTTTCTCAGGTCTCCGGGTGCGTGCCGGCCTAAGCCGAAAATGTAGTCGCCTGCTTCGGCCTAGCGTAGTCCGCATCCAGGAAAGCTCTGCCCCCCCCTACGTCGTCTCCCCAGCGGCTCCACCCACATATCTGGCGCCTCTGGTTTGGAACGAGAAGCGCTCCTTAAACTCTCGGCAGCCATTTTTTTTTCTGTAGGCTGCATCCACACAGGATCCGCCTCCATGCGTCGTCAAACTGACGGCTACACCCCCGTATCCGGCGCTTCTCATTTAGAACGAGAAGCGCTTATCAAACTCTCGGCGGCCATTTTTCTGTAGGCTACCATCGTCTGGCCGCCTCTGGACTTGTCGGGGGACTCCGGATGAAGCTCCTGGCCCTGGAACAGCTGATCCAGTGCAGCGCAGAGGACCTGGGTAAGGAGTTTTCTCTCTGCAGTATCTCTGCATTCCCCATACCAAGGATGGCTGTCACCTTCCTTTATCCAGTGACTGTTCTGCTAACCAGTCAGAGTGGAGCCGCACCATGTCGCATGCTAATACAACCTGCCAGTCTGCGTTACCATCGGGCGCAGAGTTCCTAATTCTGCACAATCCCCAACGCACTCTAGGGCCCTCCGCCGCTACTGACACAGCGGAGAACCGCTCACATGCAGCCTCTGGACTGGGGTAAGCCCTGGACGGCGCCCCATATATAAATATATGTCTTTCCCTACATGGGCTCTGCTACATACTATCCTCCGCCGCTACTGACCCCAGGCATACATGCCTATCCCTAAAGCATTCAGAATGGATAGTGACCACGGGGATAGAGTGCTAGCACATACACTAAAATTGGAATGATACAGACAGTTTCGCATGGCTCTGCACAAGGATGGCATGCAGCGTTCCACTAGCCAGTTGAGCTGTTGGCTGAGTGGTTAAGCTACTGGTTTATGGAATAGAATACTTCAGTTAAAGCCCTGGGTTCAAGTCTCACATGAGTCCTGTGATTCAGCCACCACTGAGCCCAGCGTACCTAGCCCCTCCAAGTGGGCTTCGTAGTCACTGTCGCAATCCATGGCTTCTCTGGTCAAAGAGATTGAACACCTCTGTGATGCCTCTGCAGATTGTAGCGTTCGCAGGACCGGCAAAGATGGATCCTTTCCTACACAGGAGCTGTCAGCTATAGCAGGGGCCGCAAGCATTCTAGAAACGTACAGGTGTCTAGAAATCGGATCCTTAGGACCTTACCCGAACAACTAAGTGCTTTGACGTCCGTGAGTTCTGTCTCTCGCTCCACAGGTTTGCAGCTTATGTTGGGTATGAATTGGATGTTTCTTTGGATCAGAGTTCAGGAAGGTCAACCTGATGGTTGACAAGGATTCTGGTTCTGTACCGGATCATGCAGCGCCCTTTAGTGGACAACACACCCTAAAAGAGCGTTTGTCATTCTCCCAGAGGTTCAAGTTATAGTCAACCGGCTCAGGAAACGACAGGTCACGTGACTCACAGCAAAAGCCTCTAGAAGTGAGGTATCCCCCTTGAGCTGAACCTCCTGTCGTAGCCCGCCAGCACTTCGACTGGCTGGATCATTGATTAAAAGTCCACGGACCGTCAGATGAAGAATCTGAGTCTCCGTCGTGTAGACCCTGGAACAGCATTCTTCCCTCTTTGCATATGGCCAGCTGCGCTGCACTATCAGCCATGCCATCATCATCAGTTCAGCATTATGGTTCAGACTATGGAAAGCGGACTGCGCCCAAGAAGGTCCCTGACCTTTTCCTTACCATAGGCCCAATCAATAATGTAATGATCCACCTACAAAAGTTCTGGATCTGTGAGACCTAGGACTCTGAAAGTTCCCGCTCAGTGATTCTCAGCGTTGTCCTCCGGCACCTCCAACGTAGACGGCCGCCTGTATCTGGGTCCTCAGGCCTGCTCTTCAGCCGTTCGCACCGAACGGGCTGGAGACCGGGTGTCTTCTAGTTACAAAAAAATTTTTTGACCCTCATCCTTTAACAGGGTGCTTTCCTTTATGTCCTCTAAAATCTAGGCGCCAGGACAAAGTCTTCTTTCTGAGTCATAGACCCACCCCGTCAAGATAGTCGTTGGTCCAGTTCTATATAAGCGTAACCATCGAGTGGTTGTTTTCGACCCTGTTTGCGGTCCCCAAAAATGACGAATCTGTAGGACTCAAACTGTAGCTCACACCTTTCCACAAGTGGGTCAACGTACACTGTTTCTGAACGGAGTCTTTGTTCGATCATTACTCTCATCATGAACAGCATCTTTAGGTCACCACCTTACCCTTCAACTTTCACTACCACTCCCAGAGTGCTCTCTAAGGGTCGTTCTGCCCTTCTAGGACGACCTAATTAAAGATTCGTGTTTCCAGGACTGCGCGGGGTGCTTTGTAACACTTGCCACGCTCTTCTTCGTTTGGCCTGACTGATACATTTCAGCAGTCGGATACACTTAGCAATCCTCCTCTGTCTCAGTCCAGCAGATATCCTTCTTGTTGATGATCCTGGACTCCCCCCTAAGCCTGGGAATTCTCCCTCGAGTTAGAGTAAAGCCTAACCCTGCAAGGAGTGACCACACATTTTGACACTCTTCCTTTTACTTCTTTCGCATTACTATGAGGGTACGGGGGGAAAAAATTGTGCCTGTAATCAAAGCAGTCCCCTTCGTTTAATTGCATCTCTCTACCCTACAGTAGGCTATTCAAGCAGTCTAGGCCAGAAACCCATTCCTTTCGGCCGCTGGGGCTGCCTGTCCCTGCGGGTCTGATAGCCCCTCAGGGAGGGTCATTGATACCCTTCTCTCAACCAAGGGAAAATTCTTTCTCCCGATCCAATGGCTAGTGATTGACTGCTGACGCCAGCCTCCCTGGCAGGGCAGCAGTCTTTTGTCGTCATTCTCTTCAGGGATGCTGGTCAACTTGGGAGTTGAGTCTTCCGGTTGATGTTCTAGTAATCCGAGCATTCCAGTTAGCCCGGCAGCAGTTCCATTATCTCCTTCCGGGTCACCCCATCCGAATTCAATAGTATTACGCCAAGGTTACGGCATAAAACATGCTTCAAACGGGTACCCGCAGCAGGACTGCCTCACGCGACGTAGCCTCCCCCACCCCACCCATCCTCCGATGGGCAGACAGGGATCACTCGGTTATTCCGTGGCATTAGTTTTGTATTCCTTCACTTCCTTCGGTCATCAGAAGGACAAGGGCAAAGAGGGTTTTTTTTCCAGTAATTCCAGTTGCTTTCGTTTACCACGCTGGACGTGGTGGACAAGATTGCTACTGTTCGTCGCCACCATCCTCAGGCGTCTGTCAGATCGTTCAGATATACTTTACTGTTGTCCGATGTGTCACCAGAACACAAGGGTCTGGTGTTTATCGGGTTCATCTCTTGGAGCCTGAGCTCTATCTTGGCTCTTCTCTGGTGTCTCTTCCACCATGATGGTGCGCAGAAGCCTCAGGTCGCATCCATCACCGCACCTGAACACCTTCTTGCGCACGGTGCAGGGACTGCGGACGTCTGTTTTGTGTTTTTTCCCGTCATTTATTTCTCAGTTTAGGTTTTCCTCACACTGGCTTGGAATTTAGTTTTTGTCGCTCAGCTCCTTCAAAGGCCAGAGTTTTACTCTATCGGTCTCTATTCCAGTGCAAAATTGCTCCCAAGATGTAAGTTAGGACTCTGCAAGGGTACCCCCCCCCAACAGAAGGCCGTTGGAAGCCCGGAACGTTGAAGCGGGCCTGGTTGCGCTTTAACAGATGCCTTTCCAGCCGTCGCAGGACGTCTAGTTGGCAGTTCTGTCTTAGGTCCATTTCAGATTTGCGGTTTAGTCCGCTGCATTTGATGCGCATACATTCGCATACGTCCTGCATACCTATCTTTAACATGGGGTATGCAGGGACATGCGTTCGGGTGCGTTTTCGTACGGTTGCGTCTTTGCGGTATGCGGCGGGCAAGCCAAACTCATCTTGTTGCATTTTTTTGTGGCGTCGAATATCCGCAGTCATCCACATGCGTTTGCAGACCATGCTCTGCGGACTCAACCGCAAATGTGAACCTAGCCTTAGAAGGTCGCCCTTCTTGTCGGCTCCATTCTGACGAGCTCATTTGTTTGTTTCTTTCGGCTTTTCCACCAGGACACGATGGTCCCCAGACCGCCGTTTGGTCTTCCTATTTTGACAATGAATTTGTCTTTCCCTCTTTGGGCCCGACTCTCGTACATCGGGTGGATAAAGCTATGCTCGCCCTGCATGCACTGAGGCCTCTCAGGACGTATGTCCTGAGGTCGGGTCTCTCCTGTAGGCCACTTCAGGTCCACATTAACCAGGGAAATACGCTCTGCTATTCAGGAGTTGTCCACGTCAGAAGCGTGCCCATCCCAGTAAGGAATAGGGCATATTCTACGTAGTTGATGTCCGTTCACTGGGCCATTCGTTTTCGGATGCAGACAGAACAAATCCACAGGGCTGCAAGGCTGTGATTTAGTTCAGCCTGTATGCATCCTCGAAGTACTAGTCACACTCTGACTTCCGCGAGTATGGTTCTTAGCAGATGTACTCTGCAAAAGACGGTAGTGCATCTTTACACAGTCAGTACATGAGGTTCTATCGGTTAGATTGTTTCCCACCCATGGACTGCTTTGGGACATCTGTTATGTTTTGGTAGCTGAGGAGAGCAGGCAAAAACGACAATACACCAGAGAGGTTGGAATCTACTGGATTGCAGTACCCTGACTAACCACCACAACTAAAGGCAGCCGTGGAGCGTTCCTACGTTGGTCCTAGACGACTTGTCACAGCCTGAGAGGCTAACTACACCTAAAGATAGAAAGAGGAAAGCTATCTGCCCCGGAGCAGATCCCCAAAGAACATAGGAAGCCCCCAAACATGTAATGGCGGTTAGACAAGAGGAAATACAGACACAGACAGAAAATAGTATGAGCAAACGCTAAGGCCCAATCTGCCTAGACAGAAAGGATAGGAAGGATTCTTACTGCAATCCAAAAAAAAACTTAAAAAAAAAAACAACTCTACTAATTGCAAAAACACCTGAGATCACACGACCTCTACCACCTAAATTAGTTCTCTGGTGTAACAAAACTAAGCTGCAGCCACAGAAAAAACTGGAAAAGGCAAATGAACAAACAACAGTGGCTCCAGAGGAACCGAGAGGAGACCAAGCCCCCGGGCAGGGGAACCTGGCCAACCTCACAGCACAGAAATGCAGTGAAATATGCAAAAGGCAAACACAAAAGCAAAAAAACAGAAAATATCTTATCTGAGAGCAGGAGGAGAGGCAAGACTCAGCAAGCTTCCAAGTGAACCAGAAAACAACGTTGAGACAAGAACAATTGATCACCGGCAACCATGTTGGGGGGAAACCTCCCTTATATCCAGCCAATCTGTGATTCCTGATTGCCAATCCTCATTGAATGGTTCAGTACTGTTTGTAACCACCAGAGGGAGCTTCTGCTCAGAATTCATTTCTAAAACATTCATAACAGACGTTCCATGGTCTGTGTCCCCTCCAATGAGGCGAAGGAGAAATGGGGATTTTTGTGTACTCACCGTAAAATCCTTTTCTCCGAGACGCTCATTGGGGGAAACAGCACTCACCCTTTTAGCCTAACGGCTTCTGCTTGTCTCTTTCATTCGATGTTTTGATCTCTAATATTATGTGAATGATCATACTCTATGATATTTAATTATCTCCTACTGCTTTTGCACTGAACTGGTTCACTTGGAGCCAGCAGGAGGGTGTATACTGCAGAGGAGGAGCTAACTCTTTTTTGTCTCAGCTTAGTGTCAGCCTCCTAGTGGCAGCAGCATAACACCCATGTGTCTGTGTCCTATGGTCTGTGTCCCCCAATGAGCGTCTCGGAGAAAAGGATTTTACGGTGAGTACACAAAAATCCATGTTTCCTTTTTGGTGCCCTGCCATCATAGGGCGGGCAAAGATGGCAGCAATGGCATCACATGACAAGCTATTGGCACCCCAGCTCGTTTAGAAGTGGCATTTAAATGGTTAAGCAGCAGTGATTGGAGCCAGCTCCGATCGCTGCTGTTACAGAAACGGAAAGATGCCAGGTCCATAAGTTACCGCACCCGCTTCGTACACCCGCCCCAGGCATCAGATGTTTTGTTACATCTTATGAATGGGTTAACGGACCTGGGTGGAGGGTCACTTTCTCCTTCGTCTCATTGGGGGACACAGGACTGTGGGTGTATGCTACTGCCGCTAGGAGGCTGACACTAAGTAAACATAAAAAAGGTTAGCTCCTCCTCCGCCGTATACACCTCAGCACTGGCCGCAGGCAAACCCAGTTATTGCTTAGTGTCTGATGGAGGCACACGTCTGGTTCTTTTTCCAGACCATTTTTTTTTTTTTTTTTGCAACGTGGGACACGAATGCCGGACTTAGCCCTGACCACCCTAAGGTATTGAAACCCTAGGTTGTACAGAGGCAGGAGTTTGTCCGTGCAGCCCCCACTGCGCCACCAATGCTAGACTGCGGTGCTGCAAGGAGGCGGACGGTCCCTCTCCTCATCCCCTGTAGGGGTGATGGAGTTAGGGTTCCTGCACCGTCCCACCTTTTTTACTACAAAGCCCCCCTCTAAATGCATCAGGCGGAATGGCTCACCTTTTTGAAAACGGAGAAGATACTGGAGTAACGCCGGGAGAAACCGCACGCATGGAGCACCGCAAGTTTCGCAGACTCTGCTTCCAGCCAGGTACAGGCTCCTGGCTCGTGTTCCGACTCCCCCTCTCCCCCGGGGGGCTCAGGTCCCTGGCCTCGGCGGTGTTGGGGGTCTCCGGGGACTGGGGCCCGATGTGTGGCGTCCGGCGCCGGCAGGGGGGTGGGCCGCGGTCGCGGGGATCCGCCCCCGGCATCGTCTCCTTCCGGCGGGCCCGCCCTCTGATTTTGAGGCGGCCTCCGCCGGAAATCTAGGCCGCGGCTTCGGGCGGTGCTGGGCCGCGGCTGCAAATTTAGTCCCCGGCTTCTGCCGGGGACTAGGCCGCGGCCCAAGATGTAGCGTCCGGTGTTGGCCGGAGGGCGGGCCGCGGTCGCGGGGATCCGCCCCCGGCATCGTCTCCTTCCGGCGGGCCCGCCCTCTGGTTTTAGGGCCACCTCCGCCGGAAATCTAGGCCGCGGCTTCGGCTGGTGCTAGGCCGCGGCTGTAAATTTAGTCCCCGGCTTTTGCTGGAGACTAGGCCGCGGCTGGAGGCGGGCCTCTGACGGCTAGGCCGCGCCTCTCGACCCTCCCCCTAAAGGCTCGGCTACATGAGCTCGCCTTCCTAACAGGGGAGCGCTCTTTTTGAAAAATTTGGAGCCAGACGCCACTGCTACGCGGTTTAAGGACACGGGGTACAGGACTGGGGTAAGTGCTTCTACCTCCAGCCTGGTTGTTCCGTTTCACTAAGTACTTCTGCACTCCGTTTCACTGACCGTCGCACATCCAGTTCATTGCGGACTCTGTGATAGACTCAGTATGTCCAGAAGAACTAAAGCTCATACGGTGCTGTATACCGCATGCATTGCCTGTAGGTCCCCTTTTCCGCGCGCCCAGATTACTCGGGTTTGCGAAGCCTGTGACTCCGAACGGGCTCAGGAACCCGCTCCTATTACGGAACCCAGTGCGTCAGGTCCCCCTGAATGGGCTCTGTCCCTGACTCAATCTGTGGCATCATTGACTAGAGCAATCGAGTCCCTTCAAGCTCCAGATAGGAGCAGGGACAGTGGTTCACCCGTCTTGGCGACGTCTCATGAACCTCCGGCCTGCAGGGGCTGCGCTCTCACTAGGCAGACGCAGGGGAAGCGAACCCACACTGCGTCGCCTTTGCCGTCCGGGCCTCGGCATCTTTCAGTTCCGTCTCCCGCTCTCCCTCACCTCTGACAAGTGATCAGTATTCGGATTCTGATTCAGAAGGGTCCCTTAATTTAGAGGCACCAAATTGTCAGGACACAATTGACAGTTTGATGTCAATCAAACCTTGGGGATAGACGATGAGTCCACCTTGACCTCCGGTCATAAGGTGTCCTTCAAAAGAGCCAGGCAAGCTCATAAGGTTTTTGGATCTGATCCTGAGTTTGAGGAGCTAGTGCAGCGCCACCGGGAGAAACCGGACAAGCGCTTCGCAGGACAAAAGGCTCTCAATACTAGATATCCTTTTGCTCCCGAGCTTCTTAAGAAATGGGCGGAATCTCCTGCGGTTGATCCTCCTGTGTCGCGTTTGGCGTCTAAAACGCTCCTCTCCCTTCCTAACGGTTCTTCGATCAAGGAACCAACGGATCGTCTGATTGAAGGTTTGGCCCGCTCGGTTTTGAAGCATCGGGTTCTGCTCTCTCTCCTTCTTTTGCAGCGACTTGGGTTGCTAAGGCCATGATATCCTGGTCAGAGTCTCTAAATAGAGCGCTTCATGGTATAGAGGTACCATCTGAAGTAACTGAGATTTCTAATCAGATAGCACTTGCAGGAGACTTCTTAATTAATGCGTCCATGGATGCGGCAAATTGCGCAGCCCTAGCGGCTGCTAATGCTATTGCCATCAGAAGATCTTTGTGGCTGAGAACCTGGCGAGCAGATTCAATCTCTAAGAAATCGCTTACATCCTTACCATATCAGAATGGTCGGTTATTTGGCGAAAGGTTGGATCAGCTCATATCTGATGCGACGGGAGGGAAGAGCAGTTTCCTTCCTCAGCAAAAGATTAAGCAGCCTTTTCGCCGACAGCTTCAGCCTCGCTTTAGAGCCTTTCGTAACCCAGGTTGGGCCGCGCCAGCTACCTCCAGCGGTTCAGGTCGGCCTAGTCAGGCCAGAGATCGTCAGGTCTCCTACAGGACCAACCCTCTGGGAAGAGGGCGATCTCAACAACCAAGATCTAGAGGGTCCAAACCCCAGAGATATTCGGACAAATGACTGGAGGCAGAATCCGGTCAATTTATCCAGAGTAGGCGGCCGCTTACTCTGGTTTCGCCCCATTTGGCTATCGATTACTCACGACGAGTGGGTCCGAGAGTTAGTCTCCTCGGGGTACAAAATAGAATTTTCCAGCCTTCCCTCAAATCGTTTTTTTCCCTCGCGCCTTCCCAAGGAGGAATCTCGGGTTCGCGCCTTATTCAGGGCGGTCGAGTCTCTTCGGCACAGCGGGGTTGTCGTGCCTGTACCGGAGATCGAAAAGGGTCAGGGGTTTTATTCCAACCTGTTTATTGTACCCAAAAAGGATGGTACCGTAAGGCCCATTCTGGATCTAAAGCGATTGAACCGGTTTGTCAGAATTCGACATTTCCGAATGGAGTCTCTCCGTTCGGTCATTGCAGCCATGGAAAAAGGGGAATTTCTAGCATCAATAGACATTCAGGATGCCTATCTTCACATCCCCATATTTCCTCCTCATCAGAGATTTCTTCGGTTTGCCGTCGGCAAACTTCATCTTCAGTTCGCAGCCTTGCCATTCGGGCTAGCCACAGCCCCCAGGGTGTTCACAAAGGTCATGGCTGCTGTTGTGTCCATTCTGCACTCCAGGGGGGTAGTCATCCTGCCTTACTTAGACGATCTCCTCATCAAGGGTCCGTCTTTTCAAATCTGCGAGGAATGTGTCAGCATTACGTTAGACACCCTTGCTCGCCTGGGGTGGCTGGTGAATATGAAGAAATCATCTCCCGTGCCATCTCGGAAGATCACCTTTTTAGGGATGAATTTCGACACCGCTCAGGGGTTGATAATTCTTCCTCAGGACAAAGCCTTGGTTCTCCGTCAAGAGGTACGGATCCTTCGCCAACCAATTCCTCACACCATCCGGTTTTGCATGAGGGTCCTAGGAAGGATGGTGGCAGCAATAGAGGCTATTCCATTTGCCCAATTTCATCTTCGCCCCCTTCAACATGCACTCTTGGCAGTATGGGACGGGAGCCCTTACTCCCTCAATCTTCGGTGCCGTCTGTCCCTGCAGGTCAGACAGACTCTAATGTGGTGGACGAAGAGCACCACTCTTCAACAGGGTCGGTTGTTTCCTCCAAATTTCTGGTTGGTTGTCACAACGGACGCCAGCCTGCTCGGATGGGGAGCAGTGTTTCATCACCACACAGCCCAGGGAACTTGGTCTCAGCAGGAATCGACCCTCCCGATCAATATTTTAGAGATCCGAGCTATTCGGCTGGCTCTGAGGCATTTTCACCAGCATCTGGCGGGCCACCCAGTCAGAATACAATCGGACAATGCCACGGCAGTGGCATACATAAACCATCAGGGAGGTACCCGCAGCAGGGCGGCCATGCACGAGGTAAAACAGATTCTGACTTGGGCAGAGGTAAATCACTCTGTGATTTCAGCGGTCCACATTCCGGGCGAGGAAAACTGGGCTGCGGATTTTCTCAGCCGTCACGGCATAGCGTCAGGGGAATGGTCACTTCATCCCGAGGTTTTTCAGCAGATATGCCGACGCTGGGGAACCCCAGATGTGGACCTGATGGCTTCCAAGATAAATGCCAAGGTGCCCAACTTCGTCTCCCGGTACCGGGATCCGCAGGCATTTGCAGTAGACGCTCTGGTCCTACCATGGAATCAGTTTCATCTTCCATACTTGTTTCCACCAATAGCCCTTCTCCCAAGGGTGATCAGAAAGATCAGGATAGAGGGGGTTCCAGCGATATTAATCGCTCCGGATTGGCCGCGTCGCCCATGGTACGCGGAGCTGGTACAATTGCTCGCCGACGCACCCTGGCGACTGCCAGAGCGCGTGGACCTTCTCTCCCAGGGCCCAGTTTACCACCAGAACTCAGCGGTCCTGTGTTTGACGGCCTGGCCGTTGAATCTTGGATCCTGACCAGGGCTGGATTCTCTAAAAAGGTCGCCGCAACGATGGCTAACGCCCGAAAGCCCGTTTCGGCTCGCATCTACCACGGTACTTGGAAGGTCTTTTTTGATTGGTGCAGGGAACATGATTGTTCCCGCTCCTCTTTTCAATTCCGAATATTCTATCTTTTCTCCAGGCAGGCCTAGATTCAGGTCTAGCGCCTAGTACTCTTAGACGACAGATATCAGCTTTGTCGGTTCTTTTTCAGCGAAAGATCGCGTCTAATTTTCAGGTTAGGACCTTTATTCAGGGGGTTGTCCATATATTTTCCCCCCTACAAGGCTCCCTTAGATGTTTGGGATCTCAATCTAGTCCTGGGAGTCCTGCAGGAGTCTCCTTTTGAACCTTTGCAGGAGGTTTCTCTGTCATTTCTTTCCTGGAAGGTGGTGTTTTTGGTAGCCATAACGTCCATAAGGCGGGTTTCGGAGCTTGCCGCACTGTCTTGTCGAGCTCCGTACTTACTTTTCCATCAGGATAAGGTTGTGCTCAGACCAACACCACCTTTTTTGCCTAAAGTCGTGTCCTCATTTCATATTAATGAGGACATTGTTTTGCCCTCATTTTGCCCAGCTCCGACGCACCGAGTGGAGAAGGCTCTCCATACGCTGGATCTGGTGAGAGCACTCAGGAGATATGTATCTCGGACGGCGTCCTTTCGACAGACGGACACGCTGTTTGTCCTCCCTGAAGGTCGCAGGAAGGGACTTGCTGCTTCTAAGTCAACCTTGGCTAGGTGGATTCGGTTAGCCATTCAGGAGGCTTACCGCATCAGAGGCGTGGTGGTTCCCGCAGGGATCAAGGCTCACTCCACCAGAGCGGTGGGTGCCTCCTGGGCCCTTCGGCATCAGGCTTCGGTGGAACAGGTTTGTAAGGCAGCAACCTGGTCCAGTCTGCATACTTTTTCCAAGCATTATAATGTCCATACCCAGACTTCTGCGGATGCCAGTCTGGGTAGAAGGATTCTTCAGGGCGCGGTTGCGCACCTATAAGCAATGCTGGATTATAAACTACACTGTGGAGTCGGTTTCCCACCCAAGGGACTGCTTTGGGACGTCCCACAGTCCTGTGTCCCCCAATGAGACGAAGGAGAAATACGGATTTTTGTGTTACTCACCGTAAAATCCTTTTCTCCGAGACGCTCATTGGGGGACACAGCACCCTCCCTAAGAGCCGGCTGGCTTTATATTGAGTTAACTCTATTCTCCTTAAATTGGTATCAGCAGTTTTTTTCTTCTGAATATACTGTATCTGTGTTAACTCTTGATTTATTTTTTAGCCTCCTACTGCTTTTTGCACTAAACTGGGTTTGCCTGCGGCCAGTGCTGAGGTGTATACGGCGGAGGAGGAGCTAACCTTTTTTATGTTTACTTAGTGTCAGCCTCCTAGCGGCAGTAGCATACACCCACAGTCCTGTGTCCCCCAATGAGCGTCTCGGAGAAAAGGATTTTACGGTGAGTAACACAAAAATCGGTATATCATGGTTGTTGTTGTGTTTTGTTTTGTTTTTTTGCATTTGTGGTTTCTTAACCCCTTAACGACCGCCGATACGCCTTTTAACGGCGGTAGTTAAGGGTACTTGAACCACAGCGCCGTTAATTAACTGCGCTGTGGAGAAAGTATATAGCGCCCCCCAGAGTCGGATTTTCTCCAGAGAACATGGTTCAAGTCGGTTTTTACAGACCCCGCCTTTGCGATCGCCGTTATTAACCCTATAACGGCGATCGCAAAAAAAAAAAAAAAAGCCGCGATTCTTCATTTAATTTCTCTCTCCTCTGATGTGATCGCACATCAGAGGGGAGAGAAATAAGGTCCCCGAGCTCCCCGCGTTTTGTCCCGGCAAAGAAAATGGCAGGCGCCTGCGCAGTGCGCCTGCCGAGTCGGATTTTCTCCGGAGTCTCAGCCACCAGGGGTAGACGAGACCCCAGAGAACACAATTCGGGTCCCCCGCTTTTTTTATTCTTTTGCGATCGCCGTTATATGGTTAATAAAGGCGATCTCAAAAAAAAAAATAGCAGCGATCCTGCATGTAATTTCTCTCCCCTCTAATGTGATCGCACATCAGAGGGGAAAGAAATGGGGTCCCCGATTTCTCCCCCCCCCCCCCCGGTACCTCCTGGTGTCCTCCATGTCCTCCTATGGCTCCTTGCAGCTCCCGGTCTACTGCCTGCAAAGAAAATCTCGGGCGCATGCGCAGTGCGCCCGCCGAATCTGCCGGCCAGCATATTCATTCATTCAGTGCAGGACATTTTGATCACTGTGATAAACGCTATCACAGTGATCAAAATAAAACAAAAAATAGTAAATAAAACCCCCCTTTATCACCCCCTTAGTTAGGGACATATAATAAAGTAAAGAAAATTATATTTATTTTCATTTTTCCGTTAGGGTTACAATTAGGGTTAGGATTAGGGTTAGTGGTGTGTTGGGGTTAGGGTTGGAGCTAGAATTGAGGGGTTTCCACTATTTAGGCACATCAGGGGGTCTCCAAACACGACATGAAGTTCAAAAAGTCAAATGGTGCTCCCTCTCTTCCGAGCCCTGCCGTGCGCCCAAACAGTGGTTTACCCCAACATATAGGGTAGCAGCGTACACGGGACAAATCGCACAACAATTTTGGGTTTCTAATTTCTCCTGTTACCCTTGGGAAAATAAAAAATAGCTGGCTAAGAAATAATTTTTGAGGAAAAAAATGATTTTTTATTTTCACGGCGCTACGTTATAAACTTCTGTGAAGCACTTGGAGATTCAAAGTGGTCATCACACATCTAGATAAGCTCTTTGGGGGGACTAGTTTCCAAAATGGGGTCACTTGTTGGGGGTTTCCACTGTTTAGGCACATCAGGGGCTCTCCAAACGCGACATGGCGTCCAGCCAATTCTGTGTTGAAAAAGTCAAACGGTGCTCCTTCCTTTGCGACCTCTGCAGTGCGCCCAAAAAGTGGTTTACCCCAACATTTGGGGTATCGGCGTATTCAGGAGAAATTGGACAACAAATTTTGTGGTTCATTTTCTCTTGTAACACTTGTGAAAATAAAAAAAAAAATTGGTTCTGAAGTAAAAAAAAAAAAAATTTCAAAAAAGTTAAATGTTAATTTTTTCGTTCCACATTCTTCAGTTCCTGTGAAGCACGTAAAGGGTTAATAAACTTCTTGAATGTGGTTTTGAGCACCTTGAGGAGTGCAGTTTTTAGAATGGTGTCACTTTTGGGTATTTTCTATCATTTAGACCCCTCAAAGTGACTTCAAATGTGATGTGGTCCCTAAAAAATGGTGTTGTAAAACTGAGAAATCGCTGGTCAACTTTTAACCCTTATAACTTCGTACCAAATAAAAAATTGTTTCCAAAATTGTGCTGATGTAAAGTAGACATGTGGGAAATGTTATTTATTAAGAAATTGGTGTGACATATCTCTCTAATTTAAGGGCATAAAAATTTTAATTTTTGCCATATTTCCGTTTTTTTCATAAATAAACGCAAGTCATATAAAACATTTTTTACCACTAACGTGAAGTACAATATGTCACGAAAAAACAATCTCAGAATCAGCGGGATTCATTAAAGCGTTCCAGAGTTATAACCTCATAAAGTGACAGTGGTCAGAATTGTAAAAATTGGCCCTGTCATTAACGTGCAAATTGGCTCTGTCACTAAGGGGTTAAATAATGTCAGAAATGTTTGTATTGCTTCCTGATGTTTTATATGTGGATCTCTTGCAGGATGCCATTGACAATAAGCTGGATAAGAAACAATGGCCCTTTGTGTCAGAGCCCTGCACCCAAGTGAGCAGTTCTCAGGCAGTGGTGAGGTGAGGAGCTGATTGTAGTTTATTAGTGATGAAGGAACGTGCTCGGATAAGATGTTATCACAGCATGCTCGTGTGTTAAGGTACTGCCATACTTAGCGATCTCGTTAGCGATCACGATAACGACGCAAACTAATGAGATCGTTAGTGTGATCTCTTTTAGGTCTCTAGTAGCTGCCAAACAGGAGATCTCATAAACGACACATCAGCGGTCAGCGATCTCTTTAACGACTTTGGCGGTCGTTAGGATCTGTCATTAGCATGTACTGAGCGCTTCTGATTCATAGGAATTTCCAGCATCGCTCCTGCTCTCTGCGTCCTGCTAGCCTGCTTTGCAACTTCTGCGATCCTCTCTGTGACGCAAAAGAGAACTTACAGATATTGCGATCTACACCGTGACGCTAAACAACATATGCGTCACAAATGAGGTCGCTCGTCGTTCGCAAAAGGTGCCAAACACAGCGATATACGCTCACCAGCGGGACACCAACGATCAAAAAACGGTCCAGAACGCTAGTGAACGATCAGCGACATCACAGCAGGGGCCACATCGTTGCTACATGCCACATACAACGAGGTCGCTAACGAGATCGCTAAATAGTGACGTTTTAGTGATCTCGTTAGCGATCTCGTTTGCGATCTCGCTTAGTGTGGCATACCCTTTAGAATGACTTCGGCGTGCTCAAAAAATGTTTGATTCCATGCGGCTGCTGTTCAACAGCCACAACACATACATGGATTGGCTGTTTGTTAGACAATCCCCTCGTGTGTTGCGGCTGTCGAACAGCATCCGCGTTGACCCAAACATTTTTTGAGCACACCGAAGACACTAACACACGAGCATGCTCAGATAACACCATATCCCAGCACACTCGCTCATCACTATAATTTCTTAAAGGTTTGTCCTGTACACAACGTTATCACCTTTCCACAGAATGGATAAATGTATGATGAGTGGGGGTCGTGCCGGTAAGACCACCACTGATCCTGAGAATCGGGGTCCAATTTGAGATTTTGGCTTCCCTATTTTTTAGTCATTTTACAGTATGTCGTTGTGTTGTATTTTCAATAAGAATTGTGTTCTTTGCTAGTTCTTTGTGTGCGTGTTTTCTCTACACCATGTTCCAAATTATTATGCAAATTTGGTTTTAAGTGTCATAGTGGTTTTTGTTTTTTGTAAATGAAACCCATTGATGGTATTGTGTCTCAGGGTTCTTTGGATCACTGAAATCAATCTCCGATACCTGTGATAATTAGTTTGCCATGTGAGCCCAATAAAAGGAAAACTGGATGTTCCACACTATTAAGCAGGCCAGAGTTTTCAAGTAACATGGGAAAGAAAAAGGATCTCTCTGCTGCTGAAAAGCATCAAATAGTGCAATGCCCTTGGTCAAGGTATGAAAACATTAGATATTTCCCGAAAACTTAAGCGTGATCATCGTACTGTTAAGAGATTTGTGACTGATTCTGAGCACAGACATGTTCGTGCTGATAAAGGCAGAATGAGGAAGGTTTCTGCCAGGCAAGTTCATCGGATTAAGAGAGCAGCTGCTAAAAAGCCATTACAAACCAGCAAACAGATATTTGAAGCTGCTGGTGCCTCTGGAGTCCCTCAAACCACAAGGTGTGGGATACTTCAAAGGCTTGCTGTGGTGCATAAACCTA